>JANFAB010000004.1:0-1200000 GCA_024613165.1 Pisolithus albus | reverse complement strand
CGACGCCCTCATCTTGCTCCTCGGTGGACGGATTTGCACCTACCGGAGCTCTTCAGTGCGAGGTGATCAGTGTGTGTACGAGGCGCACCGATGTCCACATCGGCACCCATCTTGACCGTAACGAGTTGACAGTCGACCTCATAGACGATATCGTCGACTAATTTACTACATACGATTGTTCGATCAGCGGACCCAAGGAGAACAAAAGAGCGAGACGAACACTGGAAATGCATCTGAAAACATCTCGTCCCCAGTCAGGATGTCTTCGTACAGCAACATCTTAGTACAAGTAAAGGCTGCCTAGTCAGATCGACGTGAAACGTAAAAAAGAGAACGAGTGAAGTCACAACCGTCTGAAGTTATCTGCTTTGAACGATCCATCGATTATCTCTGTGCTGGTCATGTGACTCGCATTTTCACCGCCGTCACGCGTTTGGCGCGGAGGTCCCCGATGGACTACCAACCTGTCACTGTACGGAGGCATGCAAGACCGCACGCTACGAAGCACAGCGCAGAATCCAAGTACTGGCGCCAGTTTAAGCATCCTGTATTTGTGAAGGAATATGCGCCTGTGACTTCCATCCACTTCTCCCCTGCTAAGCCCCATAGATATGCTGTCACTGCGGCGACTCGCGTACAAATCTATGCCCCGCGGACCCAAAAGGTCACCAAGACAATATCGCGATTCAAAGACGTAGCACGCAGTGGCAACATTCGTTCAGACGGAAAGCTCGTTGTGGCTGGCGACGACACCGGTCTAGTTCAGGTACGTACCCTTTTTTTTTTCTTTTCTCACTCACTATTATCGTCCTCCTGAGCCTAGATATTTGACATCAACTCCCGGGCAATCTTGCGGACGTTTGACTCCCATAAGCAACCGGTCCATGTAACGAAATTCTCCCCTCTTTGCCACACTCAGGTGCTCTCATGCTCGGACGACACGACCGTAAAACTGTGGGACGTGCCATCGCAAGCGGAAGCAGTGACTTTCACTTCCCATGCGGACTATGTCCGGTCGGGGGAAGTGTCTCCCTGTAACCCTCACCTTATTTTGACTGGCTCATACGATGGTACAATGAGGTTACATGATTCTCGGAGTGGGGAATGCGAAATGATAATGAGTGGGAAAGCAACGAGTACTTCTCCTGTCGAGGCAGGTCCTCATGCTGCCGTCCGGCACAGTTGTATTGTCCACTGCAGGTCCCATCTTACGGGTATGGGATCTTAATGCTGGCGGCCGATGTATACGAGCGCTGTCCAATCATCAAAAAACTGTGACTTCGCTCGCATACGATGCTAATGCCGGCCGCCTTTTGACTGGTGCCCTCGACCAGATGGTCAAAGTGTACGACATATCCACTTATAAGGTAGTCCATACGATGCGCTACCCGGCGTCGGTACTGTGCCTTGCGATTTCTGTGAGTTCCGGTTTCGCAATCCGAGAACCTGACTCACGTCATCCCAGCCGGATGAAACACACATAGCAGCTGGAATGTCAGATGGCACTTTATCGGTGCGGCGACGACAGCCCAAGCTCTCTGAAACTAGCACGGAATATACCACTGCACTGAAAACTGGCACATACGAAACGTTCTTAGGTGGCACTTTGCCTTTAGTTGGCCAAGGTCGCGTAAAAACGAAAACGAAAACCAAAGCTGTTGGAGATGCAGGTGAACTGAGAATAGAGAGTAGGAGGGTTAAGCGGCTCAAACAATATGATCGCTTCCTGAAGGCGTTTAAGTATTCTGCAGCTCTGGATGCTGTCCTTCAAAAGGTGTGTTTTCCGTTCACGGTCATCGGCCCCCAAGCAAGGTCTCACCTCACGGCAGAATGTCCCTCCAACGACTACCTTTTCCCTTATCCAGGAACTTATACATCGTGATGGCCTTAGAAGTGCTATGTCTGGTCGAGATGATGTTTTACTGGAGCCTATCTTACGACTCCTTGTCAAGCACGTAACTGACCCTCGGTTTGGCGATTTGGTCTGCGACGTAGCATCTTTCCTTATTGGTACGCTACTTTCAATCAATGGCTCTGGGCATCTGTAATGAGAACGCACCGACAGAGCTCTACTCGCCGGTCTTTGGCCAATCGCCCCTAGTCGATTCTCTTCTACTTCGCTTACGGAAGAAAGTGCTTGCGGAAATCCGGCTGCAGAAGGAATTAACAAAAACGAAGGGTACACTAGAAATGGTGTTTTCCTGTGTTGCTTTCGCGACCGCGTCACAGGAAACAGGAGAACGTGTACGTAGGGACACATCATGAACACTCTTGTAAAAAGGTGATGAGATGCTCCAATATTTCTTTCTGTGACATTCCAATGGCACTCTTGGTACCAGAGTCATCCGTGTCGACGTTGTCATGATAGATCTGCAACGTCATCTTGATATTTTCTAGTGTTAAGTTCTTGCGCTCGAGCATCTTTGCTAGGTGGGACCGCGCCTAGAACAGTAGTCAGCCAGTCGAACCCCTCAGTTTTCGGCTACACGTACACCATCGTCTTCCATCGCGATCCACGCCAAAATATAGTCAATAGTTTGCAGGGTAAAAAGGCCTCCATCCAAGCGCCGAAGATACCACAAGTCTTCGTGTTCTGGTTCAAGAGTACCGTCAGCGACTAGATCCTGTCAAATGGATGAGCTATCTTATCGTAGCGAAACACATACATAACCTCCACCTTCTTCTCTGCTTCAATCTCAGACGTCGACTTGCTTCAAACGGTTGGACGCATGCTCTCGAACTTCTAGTAGTTTATCCACCTTTTCATATTCATTCTCTACAAATTTCGCAAGTAAACGTATTCGGCCTGAGGAGTCTGAGGGGAGATTTGTAAACAGTGACGAGATTATGCCTAATATGTGGGGCGTGTCTTCGGTTGCCTCGATTCCGGTGTTACGCTTTTGCTTCTTCGAGGCCTGTTGCTCGATGAGCCAACCCTCTTCAAGGTAGATGTGGCAAGACTCACTTTACCCATGAATGCGGAGAAGAGAGTTTTTAATCCTAGCACCTCTACGAAAGTCGAGCAGACTTCGGATCCCGTCGGACCCGACATCGCATAATCAAGCACCTTTATAGAGCGTGATTTTGACTGGAGCTTTTCTCTGCAAAGGAGGTGGGAAAGAGAACTCAGGTAAAAGGCTGTCACTCACTTCATCATCAATAACATCAAATCGACTCCTTCGCTAGCGAGGAATAAGGACTTTGTCGCAGGCTCAGATAGAGCTGAGCAAAGAGCATCGAAGAGATTTTCCATGAACTCCGCCTCGTCAGCGTCGACAGGATCACGCCTACGGAATTGCTGTAAAGTATCGTGAAATCACAGAAAAACCGGCCTTGGTAGATGAGCGACTCACCGACAACGCTTTCAGTATAATCTCAACACCGTCTTTTTTACCCAACGCCTCCCTGTTTGCGGAGCTATTTTGAAGAAGAATCGAGAGTAACTCGGCGGCATAGCAGCGGTTCTCGTCGTGAGCCTTCCATAGGATACGCTCAAGCAGCCAATTCATAATTTTTGTCTGAGACACGAGTTTTTCAGACAAGTCGGATTGAACCCGAGAACATTCTCAAAAACACCTGTCTATCGGTCAGTGATGTTCACAGAGGAGGAAAATGACAATGCCTATGATGTGAAAGACGCCCTGTCTGTCCGATTCTTCCGCTTCGTTCAAACGGGAAAGATTATCGACCAATAGTTCAAGTACCGAGTGATCCACCTATCGTACCAGAATTAGGAACACTGCGACTACTGAGTCCTCGCTGGAGAATCTGACCTACCAATGCCTCTATCAGAACCTTCAGTAGCAGCTTGTGTTTCCTCTGCATCGTCTTCGCCCTCGTTGCCAGCATCTCATCCGTCAATTCGTTAAAAAGCTCCACAGCGTCAATGACGATATCGACGTTCTCGTGACTAAGAAGCCCAATCAGCAGCGCAAGTGCTCCGGAACGAACGATTTCCGGATATGCAAGTACTGGTGACTGGGCAAGAGGCAGTAGAGATTTGATGCTGCTGTCGAGATCTGCTTCTGAATCAATGAACCTGGCCGGTATGAGGACGTGAGTATCCAAGGGGAATAACGTCCACCTACTTTGTGGGATCATCAGGATACTTGGACCGCTGGTCCTGGTTCTTGTTGACTGCGCGCTCGAAGCGGGCAAGCGTCCGCCGTATACTGGGGAGCGTAATTTCTTCTGGCTAGTCACATTCATAAATTCGCCCCTTGTTAGAGTGGGAATTCTGTACCTCATCCTGAACCCCGTCGCCTTCGGCCCTCTCAAAAATAGGTCAAAATTTCTTTTTGCTGGCTAGTAAGACCACCTCCAAAAAAGCGTCCTTCCCCGTCCTCCTCAGCAAAGTAATCAGCGTCTCCTCCAGGGGCGAAAGAAGAGTCTTGGTCATTTTCTGTCTCATCTTCCACAGTTGCTCGTCGGTTAGGAGGCGCAGTATCGTGGCTACCGCCGTCCAATTCCATCTGATCATGAGGGTCTGGTCGCATCTTCTTTAACATCTCCGGTGTAGGGTTATCTGGCAATTTGCGCTTCACTCCAACCGGGAGCTTCGGCACCTGCACAAGGCAAACTGAGAGGTATCAACAGAAAGACTGGTGACGCTTTACCTTGAAGAGTTTGTCGACATCCATGTTGTCCTGCGCAGGGGTAAAGCCGTGGTAAGTCGCACTTGAACCACATCCCGCCACGTGACCCGCTCAAACGCTCGGCAGCCATTTACATGAAAACGGAGGTCCGCGCATATTGCAGTGTATACATGTTCTACGTTATACATTAGGCAGAGGCATGCTCATTGGAATAGTAGAAGACGATAACACAGAGCTAAGGAATCCTGAAGTGTTCGGGTACACCGTTTCTGAACCGTCGGCGGGTTGCATCGTCAGTGACGTCCTACCAAGACATACGGGTGGTTGGACACTTAGTAGGGTTTGCGCCTGTTCTTCTTCAACTCTCGTTCCAGCTGCTTCGCCTTGCGATGGCCAATTTCTACAGGTCTAATCGCAGTATCGTCCGCCTTCTTAAGTTTCACAGGACGGTTACCTACGTATTTGCCTGTGCAGCGTAGTTGGTATTATGGAACGTGCTGAAGTAGCATATCACGCACCATCCATCTCTTTCCAGGCTTTTAGAAAATCCTCTGGATCGGAGAATGCGACAAAGCCATATTTAGCCTCAACAAAATTTCTGTCAGGACGACACCAGATGGGCCGGGACAAGCTACTCACCTTTCCACTCAGTCTATCTCGTATTACTCTGGCTTTCTGGAATGATGTGTATTTATTAAAAGCGTTTGCAAGAACATCGTCAGAGACATCATTGCTCAAGTCACCAACGAACAGGCGAAACCAAGCTGACCATCATCAGATTCAATGTATAATACGGCAAAATGAACCCGGGCGACACTCACATGGATTCCACTCTAGAAGCGTTTGGTCCTCCCACACTTTACCACCTCCTTTGCGCAATACAGTCAACCTCTTTCCGCCCTTAGCTAGCTTGCCACCTGCGCCGCCGCGCTTATCAATCATTGCTCCGGGAACATACACGCTCTGTTGGGCGACAATGCCAACATCGTATTCATATGCATTAGCAGGAACTGGCGCGCTGTGGGTGGAAGAGCCGGGAATAGGATATATCGGACCCTGGTAAGGCTGATGGTATGGGTTCACATCGTAGCTTTGCTGTTGGTTAAACTGTTGGTAGTATTGTTGCGAGGGATCCATCGTGGCAGGAAGCAAGCGAAAGGTAGGACGACTTAGCTAATCGTGATAAATATAATAAATAAAACGAATAGCGTAAACCTGAAAAAATCAATACCCGTAAACAACGACCGGAAACTGTAAATCGTCATCAGAGGGACATCGAGCTCGCTGTCGCTGCCGTTCCCAAATCCCTCAAGGTGAATACATAAGTTACCTTGGACTCATACTATTAGCCTGGCTGTGTTGTCGAAAGTCGACGACGGTTTTATTTTCATTTCTTTCTCGGCCGTGGCGGGTGGATGCTGGACATGGACTTCAGATGAGTGCCTGGCTAACATTTCCTCCAGATGCCGTTCGTCAAGAAGGTCAAGTCGGACGCCTACTTCTCTCGATTCCAGGTCAAATACCGTCGCCGCCGTGAGGGGAAGACTGATTGTTAGTACTTTCTTGTCGGCGACCAATGATGTACTGACAGCTATAGATTATGCCCGCAAACGCCTGGTGACTCAGGCAAAGAACAAGTAGTGAGTATCAAGCATTTCACTGGTGGTGCCAGCTGATCCAAGTGCAAAGTAACGCGCCAAAATATCGATTAGTGGTCCGCTTCACGAACAAGGATATCATCGTCCAAATTGTCTACGCGCGGCTGCAGGGTGACTTTGTGTTGACCGCAGCACGATCAGCCGAACTTCCAAGATATGGTATCTCTCACGGACTCACCAACTGGACAGCAGGTACAGTCTTAATTTCCGTGCCCCTGCTCTTGTCTCATTCTGTCAGCATACGCTACTGGGTTACTTTGCGCTCGCCGCGCTTTAACCAAGCTTGGACTTGCTGATAAATATGAGGGTGTAACGGAACCGGATGGTACGTTGAAGTTGACAGAACCCGTGGATGAGGAGGACGCACCCCGGCCATTTAAATGCTACCTTGACGTTGGTTTGAAACGCACCACGACTGGTCACCGTGTTTTCGGTGCGATGAAGGGGGCCAGCGACGGTGGAATTTTCATTCCCCATTCAGAAAAACGTTTCCCCGGTTACGACCCAGAGAGCAAGGAACTCGATGCCGAGGTGCTCAAAAAGTACATCTACGGTGGCCACGTTGCGGAGTACATGGAATCACTGGAGGAGGAAGATGATGAGCGGTAGGCCGAGACCCACTCACGATATAGTTCACCGTCTCACGCATTTTCCCGTCAGCTTCAAGAAGCAATTCTCTTCATACCTGGCTGACGGCATTGGTTCAGAAGACATCGAGGAGATGTACACTAATGCTTATGCCGCTATCAGGGAAGATCCCACTTTCAAACCCACCGAGAAGACCAAAGATTGGAAAGCGGAATCGCTCAAGTACAAGACACCAAAGCGGACTCTGGAAGAGCGCAAGGCTGCCATTCAAGCCAAGATCGAAGCATTCCAGGCCTCAGGCGGAGATGTTGCGGGCGACGACGATGAGGATGAGTTCGAGGACGACGACGACGACGACGACGAGGAATAGATAACCACCGCCGTCAGGCTTCAAAGCAGCATCCTTTACCGTTTCAAAATGCAGTATGTGTATGATTCCATGTAGTACCTGCATGCCATGCCACTATGACCACACTGCAACTAGTATTCTGATAAGATTTGTTCTAAGATTTTCTGCTGCCAGACTAACAAAGAAACCTTTGTCTGAGGGGAATACGTGTCGTAGAGAGAGACAACTTGTCGTTATTTCCTCTGTCCAACCGATACGCAGACGAATGAACTGCGAAGTCCTGGTTGAATGAAACACAAAAATTTCTGCACCGAATCAGACAACGAAAACATCGCAGAAACCCTACGCACACAATGCAGCCTTCCCACCTGCCTACGGTTTTGCCACTAACGGCATCCACGAACCACGTAGAGGCAATGCCAGTTCTGTCATATTGCTCTCCCGCTTCGCACAGCTTACTCAGTAGACATTTTTCCGCCTCATCAGAGAGCAGTTGGCATAATTGTGGAACTGAAGCAATAGACAGCGTTGCTTGCGGGAGGTGGGCAGTTAGGGAAGACGGTGATGCAAACGTCAGGCGCAAGGTTTGCCTCGAACAACCCCAAACTTCAATCACCGTCAGGAAACATAGTGCCACCTACTCACCTATCGTCAATACGCAAGAGAGCTTCGCCGCCTACCCTCAAGGACGAATCACCGCTAGTCAGTCGCCGCTGCAAGTATTGCCCAGTTTCTCCAACTGCATCAAATCGTAGTATGCAGGGGACACCAGCAGAGCGAAGGGCTGAGGTGAGCTTGTTAAGTTCGGTCTTGATTCTCGTGCAAAATTGTTGATATTGGAGTAGATCAATGATAGGTTGAAGTAGGACGGAACGACCAGCGGGGCTTGCTGAGGCAAACGATTTCGACGGTACCCTCGAAAGTATGCGTTGGGACTTCTGCATAGTGTGCATACAGAGGAGAAGAGCGTGAAGTGTATGGTAAATCAAGTCACAAGCCAGAGTCAAGACGTCGTTAGGATGAGAGACTTCAATATTATTGCATTCGTCGTCATCCATCTGTTTCCTTTGCAATCAGTGAGCGTACATGTGGTTAAGACTGTAAGAATACTCGCCATCTCGAATTGCAGTTCGATGCCTTCGGCCACGTCAATGACAATCAAGCGTTCCGATACGCGAGTGGAAGCTGTAGGGAGGGTACTAGCCTCTCGAATCAACACGGAGAAAACTTCCTCGTCCGTTACTTCTTTCTGCGCAGCTGTAAGCGATTCATTTAGGCCTATGGCGCTGAAAAGATCTGGGGCATTCCGAGAAGTGCACGTTGTCTTCCCATTGTCCGCCACCGTGAGCGAAACCCTCAGGCGATGTCGTCGGCGATGGGGAAACTGAAGGCTATTTGACTCAGTGTCGTACGTCCCCATATGAGCAACCGCTCTTCTTCGGAATTGTACTGGGGCTTTAGCAAGCGGTAGTGAGACGGGACCAACAAGAGTCTAGGAAGTCATACGCACACTCTTCAAGACCAAAAGAAACGAAGAAGTCTTTGGATGTTTTATCTGAGCCCTTACCCGTCGGAGCACCCAAGGGTAATGGGGCGGGGACAAGGCCCCAATTAGCTTTTCTGATCTTTAGCGCATCAGCCCAATAACTTTCGCTGCTCTGGCGACTATTTTCCAGTTTGGTGGCGGCTTGCTTGAAAACATTTGCGGCTTTCCGTAGAGCTTCGTCTTTCCCACCTATGGTGAGCTGTGCATTGAACACCTCGACGGAAGGTATTGGGGGTGGCTTTGTGACGACGGTAGCAGTTAGGGCCGAAGGGGGTAATGATACGGCGGCGGAGACAGGCTGTGGCGGGGCTGAGGATAGCAACAAGGACAACATGTCCCGGGCCTGGGTCATCTCACCTAGCGCGATGCTGGAGAATGCCATCATGAGCGATGCACGGCGAAGATCCGTGATCTCACCCACAAGAGCTGGGGAATACATTCCGTGCGCAAACTGAACAGCTCTTCGGGAGTTAAAACTGTTTTAGCCGGGTTCAATGCACTTTCCTCATCTTCATTCTGCTGCTCAGCGGTGTCGAGCGGTTGAGCCACCCCCGAAAGTAAGTCGTCTTGACGCTCAAAGAAATCGACACCTCTTTCGATGAAGATTCTTCTGAGGTTCTCTCCCAGTAGTTTCGTCGGGTTTTCTGGTCTAACTTCCTATCAGCAAGCATACCAGATGAGGCACAACATCATACGATTCGAACACCTGCTCGCCATCTGGAGTGATGTCCAGCAGGACAGGTATACGTTCACCGCGATCGTCTTTGTACGGTCGTTCCAGCGACAACTTGGTTTTCTTCCAGTCTCGCTCCTCCATGTCTTTTTGGAATGGTCTCTCGCCCCAAGCAACTGTCACTGCTGTCAGCCTCACGGCGGCAACGACGCCTCAGGCCCCTGGAGCGTGTCTCTCAGGGTTGGTCTGGCTTGGGAACGTGGATGACAAAAGCTTAACGCGATGGTGAGCATATCGGTCATGTGACCGGCCCGTGGTCGTGCGAGCCGAGTGGCCAATAATCAAGCTGCATCTTTCACACCCGATCCACCAGCGAGTCGTCGGCGATGGTGAAGTCTAACCACTCCTTCCTAGATAATAGCACCTTGAAAAAACGCAAAATGGAGGACGAAGAACTCGATAGTCAACAGGCGAAGAAGCCCAGGACGAGAGTGAGGTAAGACCGCTCGTTCACCCGTGTGTTGCCTGCCGACTAACCCCACCTCACCCAGCTTCTCCTGCGGTGAATGTCATCGACGCAAGCAAAAGGTGAGATCAAAGACCAGTATCTATCGGGAAAGGTAACGCATTTTGTGCCCAAAGTGTGATCGCCAGATTCCTTGTTCACACGTGAGTTCATGTTCCTTCGTCAATCACGCACTTCCTAAGTTCTCTGCTTAGTGCATAGCACGCAAAGTTCCTGAACTATGTAAGGCATATACGCCCGGGAAAACAGATCAGGATATCAGTGTACGGTTGGCCAGGCTTGAAAAAATTATCGAGCTTGCTTTCCCTCAATATGTCAATGGAACCTCAACAGCTTCTATCAACGACAGACAACTTCGATCCAGCTCAGAGTATTTCGATGAAGACAACCGTTCGATCACTGATGATCAAGATCCCAGCGGAGGCACTTTCCAGAGTGGAAAGTGGTATGGTAACAGCGCTTCAGGGAGCGTCGCCCCCGCTTCTGTTTTGGAGCAAGTGAATGATTTGATGAACTTCATGGCGCTTCTCATCTGACGAACGATCCATTAGTTGGCAAATGTAGTGGTTGGCTGCTCGCGTCAAGACCAGTGGGACACCAAGAATTCTACTTCCCTCCATGGCGCCTTACCTTCAGCACAGGTCGGAGTCAACAGCATGGATGCCAAATCATCCCTTGCGACTCCGTCCATCATAGAGTCTGTTCGGCAAGACTCGGAACCTTCTGCAGCAGATAACCTCAAAAGTTTGGTCCAAGAATGTGGTGTTTCTCCACACAAAATTTCAGAACTTTTACAAGAACTTCCTCCACAACGTTTCTCAGATGCTTTGATTGATCATTACTTCACCGACATGTAAGCAATTTTCCGCACGAGCACCAGGTTTCCGTTCAATGCCACTTTCGCCGTAGAAATTGGACAAGGTATCCTGTATGCGAGAAAGATTTTCGAGCAGCATATGCCTCACTTTGTGCGAATGGGGTGGGTGCAAACACCAATGACGCCCGCTTTCTTCCTCTTCTGTTTGTTGTCCTAGCCATATCTGTGAGGCTTGCCCCAGAACACCTGGCTGGCGACATACGGACTAGGAGAGTGACTTCGTTGAGGTACTACTGGTCATGTGTGTTTTGCGATCGTCCCATTTCCGTTCATATTCTTACAGTTCCCCAGCTCGGCGCTCTTTGTTGATTGCTGCTGCCATCCAGCCCGATTCTTTAGACATCGTACTAGCGCGGTTATTGGTGAGGATTTCGACTAATACATTCAATCCACATAATTATACTGCAGAGTGCTCGCTTTCTGACATTCGATCGTCGCATCACGGAGTGTTGGAGCCAGCTCGGTGCAGCCGTGCGAACTGCTCAAGCGCTTGGCCTTCATCGTGATGCAGCACCGACGGTACGTTGCATGTTATCGCATCACTCTACACTTTTCTCAGTCATGTCCAGGGAATGGATCCTGCCCAGGTAGAGAATCGACGGCGCATCTGGTAATTCATGGTGTTTTCCCTCTCATTGCATTGAACCGATACTGATGTCGTATCAGGTCATACCTTTACCATGCTGACAGGTCTTATGCGCTCGTGCTGGGAAGACCGCATGCTATTCAAGATGATTACACTTCCACATTACCGCCGAGCAACGTCGAAGATGATTTTACGCCAGCTGTCGTCCGCAGTCCGCCTCCACTGAGCACTCCTACTCCGATGACATTTGTTATCCTCCGTCACCAACTCGCTGCTCTCATCGGTCGAATGGTCCATCATTTTCAGAAAGTGCGGAGTCCGAGCCACTACTCGGACGTTCTTGCTCTCGACGAAGAACTCATGAAGTTCATCAATAATCTACCACCTCATTTCGCTTTCGATCCCGACACATCCCTCGACGAAACTAAGAAGTTTATTCCCGTTCACCGCTTCCTGCTGATGACGGAGACTCTCTTTGTACGAGTCAGCTTACATCGCCCGTACTTGCTTCGTAGGTTGAATTGTGATCGCTACCTGCGATCACGCAAAGCATGCTTCGAGTCTGCCGTGAAGGATTTTCATGTTCGCCAGGCTTTCCGCCAATCACCGTCGAACCGTGAATCTCTCCACAATGCCTACAGGGAGTTCCAGACGGCCATGATTAGTGGCATCTATCTCGTTGTATATCCCCATGGGCAAGACTCAGAGACGATGCACACCATTCTAGACCAGTTCTTGAAGGATCACGAGGGAATACGCGAAATGGACGAAACTACTCGCAGGGAGCTGAAAATTATCGAGTTTCTCAAGAACCGAGCTGTACAGCTTGCGGAGTCTACCTCCGAAGTTGCGTCCGCAGGTTCGCCATCTACGATTGATCCACAGTTAACTTCGTCTGGACTCATGGTTTCTAACGCGCGGACAGCTGTTGTGCCGCCTTCTGCTCAACCAGCTTTCCCTTCCCTTCTTGCAACTGCGACCACTGGGTCGACAGCATCTCCACAACTATCAGCGGCACTTCCATATCCAAATTCACCCTTCGCACAATCCCCCGCGATACAGCGTCTGCAGCACGGTAATTCCACTGAGGGATCGCTCAATTCCCCCGCGGGCTCGGGTAGCCCAAGCGTAGAAGAGGAATCTGCAGCGCAGTCGCTGCTGGATCATTGGTGCAGCACGTTTAACGAAGGGACTGTCGACGGAGCGATGGGCATGCCTGCGCTCTCTTGGGGTGGGCCAGGCGGCGCAGACTTTACTGGTTGGGTCGGGCCCACAGCAAATGATCCAAATCTTGTCCTAAACGTCAATGGGTCCGACTGGACCTATTGGGAAACACTTGTCAGTCAGATTAAGGCTGGTCCTATATAGATCACACGAGGGCGATTCGCGAATTCGTCCTTCTATCCATCATGCTGTCTATCTTGTAAATACTGTCATGTCACTGACCCCTGTGTCCTTCATTTGTTTCACCGTCTGCAGTCCTGTGGACCGAATGAGTGTACCGTCTTGCAATTGGATTCAATGTAGCACCTGAACACGATCGTAGGATAGGATACATACATATGTTGCCCATTGGGACATTACAAGAGCCCCTTCTATCGGACGTGGACGTCGCAGTTTTTGAGGTAACGTAGAGCTTAGCCGCCATGTCTGAACGTGACTGGTACGAGGCAAGCGGCGAGTGTTTCCGTATTTAGGTGACCGCCTGTCACGTTCCCTCCTCATGCAGTCCATCAACCGCTTCTTGTATGGGCCAACGCCGGAAGAAAGAGTACGTGCATGGCAGGCCAAGTTACGTGCGGAGGGTCGGAAATTGGATAGGGAGATGAGGCAGGTCGGCATTCCTGCCGCAAGTTCCACACTACGCGCTCATGGTGACGACCTATAGCTTGACGCTGCCACTGCCAAAGTTCGCACAACGGTGAAGCAACTCGCTGCAAAGGGTGATGTTAAGTCTGCAAGGATACTAGCACGAGAGGTGGTAAGGAGTAACAAGCAGAAGGATCGCCTGTCCTGTCAGCAAGGCACGCCTAGGTTCCATAGGGACCCAATTGACGCAGCAACTTGGTGAATCGATTCTTACCCCAGCTCGAAGGATTCTCACTTTTTTTTCGCCCACTTTCAGCGATGATGAAGGTTACTGGATCCTTACAGAAGTCCACAGAAATCATGAAATTGTCTAGCTCTCTGATTAGACTGCCGCAATTAAGCCGAACCATGAGAGAGATGAGTATGGAGATGACGAAGGTTTGACTTTTGTTGGATAGACTCAACAATCCAACCCTGACTTGCTTTCCAGGCTGGCGTTATGGAAGAAATGTTGCAGGACGTCCTCGATGTGGATGAAGACGAAGAGATAGCGGAGGAAGCTGACGCCGAAGTTGATAAGGTATTGTCGGAGCTTACTAACGGCAAGCTTGGTCAAGCTGGGACAGTTGGCACGGAGTTACAGGTGAGTCAAATGTTCAAGTATCCGAAGGAGTCCGACCTCTCGATTTCGACCAGCCCTCCCAGGACGCGCTCGAAGATGAGGAAACAGAAGCGTACTATGGAACAGTATCGACAACAGCTCAATGGTCTACTAAGTGGCTAGCGTTTTGCTTCCTTATACTACGTACTTGCACCATACATATACCGTACTCGTGGTCGTTATTTCTGTATTATTCGCATGGAACGTGTATGATTCAAATTAGGAAGTCATCATGATGTAGTTTGCCGAAGCCGTCGGGCTTGCCTTGCGAAAGTGACGTCCCGTTTATACCCGGAAGCCAACAACCCACGTCTACTTTTTTTGTGTCGGACGTGCTTCCGTCTCTCAAAAAA
The DNA here is from genome assembly GCA_024613165.1 of Pisolithus albus. NCBI lineage: Eukaryota > Fungi > Basidiomycota > Agaricomycetes > Boletales > Pisolithaceae > Pisolithus > Pisolithus albus. The sequence continues at coordinate 1,185,779 of JANFAB010000004.1, read as the reverse complement.
TGTTGACCAATAGGTGCTTCGCTAGGTTTGGGCAGAGCGCGATCAGGGTTCCTCGAGTGCGGTTCGCTTTCGCTATGCAGAGAGCTGTCACACTTACGTCTCGGGAAACAGCCGTCCAGAGGGTACGCGACGGCCTCACCAACTGCAGCGTTTACAGGGAACAAAGAAAGCAATGTGAGCTACCTCATCGTAGTGGTATCTTCGCAGCTGACGCGAGTCGAAGGGAAAGTACAAGGTGACACTGATCCCGGGAGATGGTAGAACAGTTCCAAAGCGGTTCTTGTCTAAGGTGTTAATACTAGACTTCAGGCATTGGTCCGGAGATCAGTGAATCCGTCAAAAAAATCTATGTTGCAGCAGAGGTTTGTTTCTCTCACGTGTTTCTGATTCTGTGTGTTCTACTTACGAATATGTATAGGTGCCCATCGAATGGGAGGAGGTCAGTGTCACGCCTGTCCTTAAAGGTGGCAAGACGGTTATCCCGGATGCTGCTATCAATTCAATAAAGAAAAATACCGTCGCCTTGAAAGGTTAGCTTTTTTCTGATTCTTAAAGTTTCATCGCTGAGGTAGCGGCCAGGTCCCCTGGCTACGCCGAGTATGTGGGCACCCTTACATCCTCTCTTACTTGTACTCAGCCAGAACAAGTTGGCAAGGGTCATGTTTCCTTGAATCTGACTCTGCGTAGAACCTTCAACCTGTTTGCAAATGTCCGGCCCTGCGCTTCCATTAAAGGGTACAAGACTCCATACGACAACGTCAACACCGTTCTTATCCGGGAAAATACGGAGGGAGAATATTCGGGTATCGAGCACGAGGTGATGATTTCTTTACCGGGTACTGTTGTTATGCTTACAGATACGGGATACAGATTGTCGATGGGGTTGTCCAGTCCATTAAGCTGATTACTTGGGATGCCTCTGAGCGCGTGGCTCGTTACGCTTTTCACTATGCGCAATCCAGTGGGAGGAAGCGGGTTACCGCTGTTCACAAAGCGAATATCATGTGAGTGTAAACTGCAACGATTTCTTCCATGCTAATGGCAACAGGAAAATGTCTGATGGCATGTTCTTGTCGGCATGCCGGCAGGTATCGAAAGAATTCCCTGATGTTGCCTATGATGAAGACCTGTTAGACCGAGCATGTCTCCAGGTGCAGAAGTTTTGTTCCGGGGGGCAGAGGTTACTGTTCTGACAGTCCTTGCAGATTGTACAGAATCCCCTGCCATTCTCCAACCGTGTCATGGTTATGCCCAACCTCTACGGTGATATCTTGTCGGACATGTGTGCCGGTTTGATCGGTGGACTTGGCCTTACTCCATCGGGGAACATCGGACGAGTGGGTCATGAACGTTTTTATACGCCTTACTTTTCCCATTCAACATACGGCAGGACGCTTCTATCTTTGAGGCAGTTCATGGCTCTGCCCCAGACATAGCAGGCATGTTACGCGATTTTTGGTGTCACGACGGCTGAAGGACTCATTTCACTAGGCAAGGGATTAGCTAATCCGACTGCCCTGCTGCTGTCTTCTCTTATGATGCTAAGGTACGTCGAAGTTATTGACAAGACGGGTTTGCCGCTTGATATGATGTGGATGCACAGGCACATGAATCTGAGTGAGTATGCGGCCAAGATTGAGAAGGCTACTCTGGATGTAAGTTGACATCATGACGATCCGGGGACGTTCTTTTCACATGATTTTGTGTTTCAAGACCATCGCCGAGGGCAAGTCCATTACGGGTGACCTTGGGGGCAAGGCGACTACGAAGGAGTACACTACAGCTATTATTGATAGACTAGCGAGTACGTGAACGCGGAACGTCGGTCGTGTGTGTGTGTTAGTACATAATGATAAGTAAATGGCATGCAAGTACTTCCGTTTCGCCAAGGCACCCGAAGTAAGGACTACCGTGGGAAAAGTTGCGCCGCTAATATGACCACTGCCCAGCGTTTTGCAATTTGTCAGTGAACGACCAAGCCAGCAGTAAAAAACCCCCACGCCCGTGCACGGCAGCCACCTCCATTAACTCCCCACTCGCCCTGCAGGGCAAATACTACTTCGATACTCGTTCAAATTAAAGGTGGGACCGGTGGTCTTGACAGTACCTCTTACTCACCAAATCAGAAAAGCCCCCAACTTTTGTTTTCTTCCGACAGACTAATACTATACGAACGACATGACAGACGAGTCCTCGCAGTCTCAGGCCAGGAAGGACGAAACCAAGAAGACGAACCCTGCATCCGGGACGGCCAAAGGTCCGAGGAGGACCTTTTCCAATGCAAGACCCCCCTCTGCAACCGGAAATCCGCAGGGCGCTTCCAGACCCTCCTCCAGAGCAGGCAACAAGAAACCTGCCAATTCGTCAACTACAGGTGGTACTGAATCCGGCTCTGAGTCCAACAAGAAGCCCCAGGAAGCGAAGAGGAACGATTCTCGGAGCAAGAACCAGGCCGGCAGCAACCAACGTACCGGAAGTCATCGCAAAGCGCAGGTGTCTACTTCACAGCCGAATCGGGTTAGCCAGTCCAAGGACCGTGTCCTGCCATCGCCATCTCCTGTGCCTGTTTCAGCTTCGGAATCTAGCGACGCTTTGTCGTCCCTTCAACGCGTCATCGCAGACCTGAAGACCACTACGCCCTCGGGCCAACCTTCCCCAACTAACACTCTTGCTGCTTCTATTCACGCTCCTCAACAACAACAAACTTCCAATCCCTTACAGTCGAACAATTCCATGTTTACTGGCTCTACCCTCGCAGACGCAGTTCGCCATCGCAAAGCCGCATCCCTTGGCAACTCGACTCTTCCAGGAAATTATAATTCGTTTTCACCTCACCTCGTGGCTATGATGGAGGACGCTGAAGATGGCGTCGGTGCTTCGGTCGAGGAGGGAGAGATTTCCGAAGGTTTCTTTCCCAATTCCGGACATCATCCTCGAACTCAGTCGCAGAACTTCGTGGCCCCGCGTTTCGCTGCCCTGGCTGCCCAACAAATGGAACAAGATGTCCATGGTCCTACCGGCCGTCCCCAATTGGCCCCCTCTTTCACATTTGGTGCTCGTAGAAGGACCGCGTCCAACGTGCCTCTCGGTCCGCCTATTAATGAGGAAGACGTCGGGTTCCAATTCCCCCAGCAACAACAACAGGGTTTCTCTCAAGATAATGCAACCGTCGAGCCCACTCACCGGAAGCCTGAGAATGACATCACAGGCATCATGGCGGAGCAGGTGTGTCTTTACCTCCTGTTCTTGGATTCATCCTCACGTTGTCGTGTTACCTCGAATAGATTGCCATCCAGAATCAAATTGAAGCTCTCCAACAGCAACAGCAGGCACTGTATCAACAACAGCTTGCTTCAAATCAGGCTCTATCCTTGCAAGCAGGGTTACCGGGCAATAGGCATAGACGCGTCCAGAGCACAGCACCAATGGGCGTTGGTAGCGCCAATAACCTCCCTGCGTTCAACTCTGCCATGGGTCAATTCAACGGTATGAGCAATTTGGGATTTGGGCTAGATAACCAACCTGGCCTGCCTCGTGGCCACGGTAGGAGGCACAGCGTTAACGTGGTAAACAAGTCGAACACCGCCCATGGTAGCGTCGGTTCTGTCAGTTTCCCTTACTCCGGCCAGGATGGTTTCGACGACGGTTTCACTCCACCTGGATTTGGGGGTCACTCTCGCACCACATCTCGAGTTGATTCCAGTTGGCGCATCAGTGCGTATGGTTTGCGTGCACCGGACTGCAAACTAACTCTGTATGTAGATGGCGGTGTGGGCGGCATCCAAGCTAACAGTACTTTTGCTGCGGAGTTGGCGCAAGCCCAGGCACAACTCCAGAGCCTCCAACAATTCCGTGCCGCAGCCGGTGGACATCATCACAAGATGCCATCTTTCGCGTTCCCAAATATGCTCCCGAATATGATGGCCGCGAATTTGATGGGTGTTGGTTTAGGCGGTGTCAGTCTGTTGCAGCAGCAGCAACAGCAACAGCAACAATTTCAAACCCAACTACAGCAACAATCTAGTCAACCACAGCGCAAATCTTTGTTCGCTCCTTACTTACCACAGGCTTCACTTCCACCACTCCTTGCAGCCGGCAAGCTAGTTGTCGGTATACTTCGCGTCAATAAGCGCAATAGGTCTGATGCGTACGTCGCCACCGAGGTGCTCGATGCGGACATCTATATATGCGGCTCGAAGGACCGTAATCGAGCTCTAGAGGGAGACATTGTCGCCGTAGAGTTGCTCGATGTTGATGAGGTATGGGGAACAAAGAAGGAAAAGGAAGAGAAGAAACGTAAGAAGGAGGAAAATTCTGCCTATGAAAAGGGCAGCGTTGGTCGCAAGGATGACAAGAAGAAAGATGACGTTGAAGTGGAGGGCCAGGGGCTCATGTTGTTCGAGGATGAAGAGTTCGTGGATGTTACTTTGCTTCAACTTTTCGATGGCTTACTGATATACCTTTGTAGGGTAACGGATGAAGTGAAACCGCAGTATGCAGGTCATGTAGTCGCTGTCGTTGAACGTATGCCCGGGCAGTTATTCTCTGGGACTCTTGGTCTTCCTTCGCCCTTCTTCTGCTGCAACGAAGAGAAACAGGAAGCTGAACGTCGTGAACGTGAGGGTGACCGTGGAGAAGAGCCCAAACGGGGACCCGTCGAACGCCCCAAAATCGTTTGGTTCAAGCCCACCGACAAGCGGGTTCCCCTGATTGCTATTCCCACGGAGCAGGCTCCGGCAGACTTCGTGGAGAATTCGGAGGCGTACGCTAACAAGCTATTTGTTGCTTGCATCAAGCGTCATGTGAGCTCATTATCTACTTGATTGCTATCTTTGGCTGACTATCCGGTAGCCCATTTCTTCCCTCCATCCCTTTGGTACTCTGGTGGAGGAATTGGGACCCATTGGCGATGTCGAGGTCGAAACCAGCGCGTTGCTCAAGGATTGTAACTTCCCTACGAAGAGTTCTCTGACAGCGTTCTTAAGTGCTTGCCCCCAACTCCTTGGAGGTATGTGGCTCCGCATGGAAGGGGAAAATTCAACTTATACCTGAGACAGCATCCCCGAGAGAGAATATGAGGTCCGCAGAGACCTGCGCGAAGAAAGAATTTTCACCATCGATCCTTCGGATGCCAAAGATATGGATGATGCACTTTCAATCAAGCCCAACGATGACGGTACCTATGATGTCGGTGTCCATGTCGCGGACGTCTCTTATTTTGTCAAACCCAACACTGCGCTTGATCGAGATGCTCGGAAGAGAGCTACAACGGTTTATCTCGTCCAGCGAGCGGTCCCAATGCTGCCGCCGACACTGGGCGAGGAAGTCTGTAGTCTTGCCCCTGGCACAGAACGGCTTGCGTTTTCCGCGATTTTCACTATGTCGAAGGAAGGCAAAGTACTCGACAAGTGGTTCGGGAAGACCATAGTCAAGTAAGTAGCGTTCCTACTCACATCGAGCACCTACTAAAAGTTGTCCAGGTCGGCGGCGAAGCTTTCTTACACTGATGCCCAGAGAGCGATTGACGGTCACCTGTTAAGCGATATTGTTGTATCCCCGGAACATTCCGCTGCCGCAATCGAGCACGATCTCAAAGTTCTCCATAGTCTGGCTCAGCAACTGCGCACCAAACGCTTGCATGACGGTGCACTACTCCTCGACTCCAATCGGCTAGAGTTTACGCTGGACGAAAACGGTTCGCCAGTGGATTGTAAGCAGTCGGAGAGCAACGAGGCTAAGGAACTCGTCGAGGAGGTATGGGATTATGTTTCTCCAAGTTGCCCAGAGTGACTCATTTGTCTTAGCTCATGTTACTTGCTAACATTGCCGTTGCTCAACGTATCGCCGTTCACTTACCTGAGCAAGCACTCCTCCGCCGACACGACACTCCGATCGAGAGACGCCTAGTGAGTGACTCTGCCTGAGGTCTGGACGTGTACTGATGGCTTTGCAGATTGCCTTCAGCGAGCGTGCCAAGCGTCTAGGTATCCAAGTTGACTCCTCTTCCTCTGGTGCTTTGATGCGCTCGTTCAATGCGATAACCAACCCTGCCGCTCGAATGGCCCTTCAGTTGCTGTCTTTCAAATTCACCCAACGCGCCAAATATTTCTGTGCGGGAATGCTGGACATAGCCAAATACGGTCATTACGCATTGAGCTGTCCCTCTTTACACTCACTTTTACCTCGCCAATCCGTCGTTATGCCGACATTCTTGTGCATCGCCAGCTTGAGTCGGTTCTACAGGGTAGTTGTGAGTCACGCTGTGAAGCATCGTTACATGGCATTGCTAACTCCAACTGCAGCTGAGCAGAAGTTCACAATGGACCGGGACGCTGTCGCTAAGATCGCTCAACAGTGCAACATGTCCGTATTTTCCAACCGCGTGCAATTGATTATACATACCTGATTGTCATTACAGCAAGCGGGACTCTGCGAAGTTGGCACAAGAGCAATCTACTCACCTCTTTTTATGCGTTCTCATTTCTGATCTTACTCACCGCTATGGGCCAGTCATTCGCCAAGCCAAGGTTGTCAATGTTCTCGATGCAGCGTTCGACGTATATGTACCTGAATTTGGTATCGAGAAGAGAGTCCATGTGGATCAGATGCCCATCGATGTGGGTTGAACTGTTGATCTTTTTCTCTTGGCCAAATAATCTGACCCGACATTACAATTAGAACCATGTGTACGATGAGCATTCTCATACCCTTCAAATCTACTGGTCTGGCAAAGACGTCATCAGCTGGCTCGCGGAGAACAGTGATGATGAGCATTTGAAGAAGGTGAAACGGAATGCAGAAGCACATGCCACGAAGATGGAGGTTGCATCGCGCTCGGTCCATGACGAAAAGGCGCTCTTCGATGAGGACGATGCGGAAGACGACGAGATTGTACTCGGGAGAGACAGCGAGCTTGTGAAGGAATCCGAGACTTCCAAGCAGCGGTTACTGTCCGCGAGTAAAGTCCAACCAGTCTTCGAGGGTTTAAAGACAACAGCCGCTGGCCACAAAATTCAAGAGATTAAGGAATTGATGACGGTTCCGGTGAGCAACATTCTTGTGTTGACCACCAATGGAACGCTGACCCCAGTAGGTGATCGTGACGGCTGACTTGACGAAGAGTCCTCCCGTAATCAAGGTGTACAGTGTCAATCCGTACACCGAACAGAAGTGATGGAAATAATTACGCCCTTTTTTTCTCCCGCCGCAATGGTTGTCTTGTACGATAAATGATGATGTAGTGATCATGCCCTCCTTCGCCTTTCCTTCCTTTCATGCCAGCTACTTGTTCATTTGCCGGGTGTTTGTACTCGTATACGTACATATATTTCTGGAAGCGGCACCTGTGTTCGTTCGTTCGGTTTTTGCGTAGCACAGTGGTAGATTAACGCTTCGCGAGTCCGTGCTTGAGACCTTGATAGCACAATCTAACGATTTCCGTCTATGTCAACGTGTGTTGTTGATACATGCTCGAATCATGTGGGACAGAGGCCATACTAATACTAACATAAATGACACATCGCAAATAACATGGACAGAGAGAAACTGAAGGCTACAGACATCCGTAAGAGTCTAGTAATACAGAAGATACTATGGCGTTAAATCCATCCTGGCCGTGGTGGCTCTGAGGCAACGCCAGAGTCACTGCGTGTCCTACTAGCACTTCGCCTGCGGAGACCTGAAAGGTGAGAGACGCTTGATAGAACACCGCTCTTGGAAGTGCCGTTCGACAGCTGAGATGAGCGTGAATCCGGGAGGGACGAATTCTGCTCGACGACGGTATGCAATGATCGGATGGATACCCCGCAACTACTGGTATTATGGGAGTGTCCAAAAATGGAGTGGCGTTGGTTGATCTCGCGCGTGCATAACTTAAACAACTCGTCCAAGCCCAAATAGGAGGCTTCGTCGCGAAGCTCTAGAAGGGCTTCCAGACGTGCACGGGATGCGGAACCGAGGACAGCAGCCCGGGGGAGAACCTCAGGGTTCTCGGGCGACGAGGGCAGCGATCGGAGATAAGCAAGAATGTGTGCATACCTGAAGTAGATTCGTCAGTCACAAAGCAAGCGTTAGCGAAGCCAACACAAACAGAACTCACGGAGCGCTTGGACGATCCAAGAAGATATGAAGGTTAGAAGAGGACTGAGACAGGCACCCTGCGGAAGTGAGATGGTCATGCAAGGCAGCACTGAAGGCATTGTCGGGATGGACGACGGATGCCTCACTCGTATGCGAGTAGACAGAAGCCGTCTCCGAGCTATGTGACAGTAAGGAAACAATATAATTTGAAAGATGGGACGGTCGTGAAGTCAAGGTTCGCAGAGTGGTTCGGTAGGTTGTCGTGCACGTTTCCAACGTGACCACGATTTTCGCTGGGTCAACAGCGCCGTCCGGTACGGATGACAAGAGAACGGCTTCAAACGGGGGCTGAGAAGGGATAGGCAGTATATTTTCCGGAATAGAGGGAACTGGAGGAATAACGTCGACAGACTCCCTGCTATGTTTCAATGAAGGGCGCCTAGGTGTCGCGGCATTTGGCACAGGTGGGGAAGGACGAGACGGGCAGGGCTGGGGTAACTGTTGCAAAGGCAGGCTGAGGGCACTGTTTGACGCTGGAACGGGACTGCTCGGTAGCGCAGGGTCCTCCTCGACTGGGAGCGGGGGAAGAGGCGGACTGCCAGCTGGAGGTGGGAAGGTCCTGGGCTCATCCTCGTATACAGAATCTGCCTTCTGTCGTCGCTCCTCCTCCTCCTCCTCCAGAGATCCAAACAACTGACTAACTTGGGAGCCACACAAGGCCTCCTGAGGCGTGCGAACCACGATTGCTCCACTGCCGAGCGGAGAGCCACGTTTGATGTTGAAGATCTCCAGTGAATTATCAAACTTTGGTTCTGATATCCGGACGGGTTTCGGTGCCGGGTGACGAGGGTGAGGAAGGGAAGTCGAGGTCGCGCTGCGGCTCAACCATGACATGGGTTTCGAAAGAGTGTGCTTGTGACCGCGCGGCGGTGTTGTTGGAGGGGACACGAGAGAAGACGAAGGCAGAGGTGCCTGCTCTGCGACGGCGACGGGGTTGGAGATCGACGGTGGTGAACGCTGAACACGCATGGGTGGAGAGAGAAAAGAACAAAGTGTGAGCTGAATGCAAACAAAAATATAAAAAGCCAAAACCAAAACAGGAGGCACTTCCTTTTCTGGACGACAATGGTCGCTTGATTATGTAATAACAAAACTACACTTGCATTTTTGAAGGTCAATACGACTACGATACACGACGATCACTCTGACGGTGCTTCCCTGTACATACAGCCGCGTCAGTACGACATCGCGGAACGAGAGATCGATACTTATTATATAGAGAACGTTGTTACAACTGCAAGAGACGCCCTTGAGCACACGCAGATGTGCGACCACATGCAAGTGTCACTCACCGTATGAAGACCTCCCCAAGGGTCCCGGTAGACTGGCCGTCTTGGAACTCCTCTGTATTCGCCAGCTGTGCGATACGTTAGAAAGACCAAAAAGTCGTACGATCGGCAAGCGCACCTGGAGATTCATATAACCATCCGTGCTTACGAGGAAACCCTTGTACTCTAGTCCCCATTTTAGTCTAACAAACACCGGTTTCCCCGTCAGCTCCTGCATGAATGGCTTCGGGTTGACTGGGTTGACCTGAACGACAGTGAGACGCTCGATGCGCGACGATCAGCCAGATATATGCGCTCAGCTCACCGACGACATTGATGAAAGCGCGTAGGACGAGTCGTGCGGACTTCGAAACGGAGCCCATCGCCAAAACGGGAGTTACCTGGTCACTCAAACACCACAGCGCTGCCCTGTCGTCTGGCACAGGTCATAACACCGCATACAAACGATAATGTCTGACAGAGAAGGCCACGTAGGCCCAGGATCGTCCGATGATGACTTGTCGCTGCCCAAGGCCACAGTTGCAAAGATGATCAGCGGTACGCACCTGTCTTTCGACAGCATAGCGTGTACCGCAGTTCATCTTACCCCAGAGCTACTGCCAAGCGATGTTACATGTGCGAAGGAGACACGAGATCTGGTCATCGAGTGCTGTGTAGGTAAACATACCGCGTTGCTCGATCGCTTGTGCACGAGACATACCTCTCCACTCCAGAGTTTATTCACCTGATATCCTCCGAGGCAAACGAAATATGCGAGCAAGAGTCAAAGAAAACCATAGCACCAGAACACATCATTGGCGCTCTCAAGGTTCGCCCGTCAGCCTTTACACCTAATATCCTGTCAAACCTTTCCAGCTCCTTGGCTTCGACTCATTCACGGCCGAGGTCGAAGACGTCCTGAAAGATCACAAGCAACAGCAAAAGGTTCTCATATCTTTGTTCTCTATATCCATTTTTACTCACTCAGTTCTGTTGCAGGACAGGGAGAAGAAGGCCGACAAGATAAGGGACTCCGGATTGACACCCGAGGAGTTACAAGCAAAACAGGAGGAACTGTTTGCCCTCAGTCGTGCCAAATTTGCACAACCTCAGCAACTGCAACAGCAACTGCCTCAACCCCAGACATAGGACACTGGCAATCCTTCCTCCGGGGCTTAATATCTCGTGTGCACTCCTTCCTCATCTATACTGTATTGTCTGGACTGTATACATCAGTGTCTCTAATGATTTTTATTGCGTATTTTGTCGAAGTGACGCTGTCGCAAGCGCATTCACCCTTCTATGAGGTAGATCATGATTCCATTCTTCAAGTCCAGTCTCCGGTCGTATGCTCAACGCCGGCAAACCACTCTGCTCAATCACGAACGAGGCCGAGACCGTGGCGTAGAATGCGGCTACACCTCGCTGTTAAGATATCAAGCAGACTTCGCCAGGGGCGAGTCAACTTACCCTCGTAGAAATCCCCCCCGGCGAGCAGCAGTCCAGCCGCAAGTCCTCCTAGAAAACTATTACCTGCGCCTGAATGGGCAAAAGTCATCTTAGCGGCGGATTCAGTACGTCCTTTGCAAACTGACCAGTAACATCGATAATCTTTCCGCTGTCATGTGGTGTCCAGAAGGCGTCAACCCACCGGCCTCCGTTGGCTTTGGTCGCCACATAAGCTCCCAGCGCACCACTGCGTATAATGACGCATCCTTGTCCCGAACTTCCTACTCCGATATCCAGGAACCGAACCGCCGCTGCCTCCACGGACTCAACTGTGGCAGGGGTTGATATAGCAAGCAATGAAAGGGCTTCCTCTGCATTCGGGCTGACGGAGACCGTCCTCGGATCGCTAGTCGCTTCCACAGCGATCGCGTGCTCACCTTAGTACCGAGATGAACGGCAATGCCTTCATGAGGGTGGGCAATTCTTCGGGACGCATCTATCCTGGTAAACACTTAATTCCCAGAGCGCAAAATCGTTGGTTTCACTGACGGGTATTGGTTCAAATATCATGGTTGGTTGCCACCCATGGATCTCGTCTACTTCGGAAATAATTTCAAGGGCACGGGTAGGCGAGCAAACCAAGTGCAATGCTTTGGGCCACGCAAAGCGGGTCCCGTGGAAATCCCGCGGTGTAAGCCTTACTCGAGGGGTGAGGTATTGGAACCTGCGGGAATTTGACGCATAGCGTTGAGGAGCATTACAAACTAGGATCAAGGGAAGCTCTCGGACCCTCGGGAGTCACCTCGATATGAATTCAATGCACGAGTTGTTCCACGATCAGCACGGTTGCGAAAATGCCACATGTCGGCTCCGTAAGATAAGAGTTTATCCTGGATATCCTGGGGAAGTCGTTGCCCCGATCTACGATCATGCCCACTTTGTGGGAAGGTAACCTGTACAGCGTTGACTTTGCCTTGGGTGGTTGGAGAGTGGAGGGATGACAGACCATATCCGAGCCCCAATGGCGGCGTACGTGCCACCGCCCCCGATCTATGTACGAGGGTGTAAGTAAGGTGGAGGGTATCGGTTGTGAACTAGTACACGCCTGTGATGGTAAGGTTTTTCCGGTCGGTTTTCCGTCCTGGTCGGTAAAAGAGAATTCGTCGATAATGAACATGCCGAGGGTCACGAAATGGGGGGCGTCCGCCATGACGTTGTGAAGGGCGAGGAGGTAGTGGACGTGCGAAAACTATCGTTCAGGGGACACCGCGCTGGCGACGACTTAGGGCATGTACGTGTGGCAGAGCGACAAGTGCTGGTGTGATTGCAACAGCGGTCGAGGTCAACTTTTCAGATTCCCACTGTGATGCAGGTGTGGGCCGTCATATACGACAGGGACAACTTTCCAGACACCGTGCGTATGATCTGTTCGTCTCTCCATGCAGAGACGATCGAGCTAGGCCATCCAGCTTTATCAGAACGCTTTAACCCTCGTCGATCAGGCAGCACAGTCCAGGATCAAGAAATTTCGTCGCCGCGAGGATGCCTGCAGTACGTTGTCTGTTTCGCCATGAACCCATTCATTCAGTGTATCTCGTAAAAATCTGAAATATTGCTTCCGCTCGCTCTTCCCCCTCGCAAGGATCTCTGATCGGCCATCTCTTGCCTCGAGTGCTGCTCAGGAAGCGAGGTGTCCCGAAGGACGCACTGGCCTTCGCCACCACCGACACCGGAAAACCGTACTGTGTAAGCTCATCTGTATCCACCCTCGTCTGTTCTTTCTTCTGTGACCAATAGATTTTCTCGAGATCTCTCCAGGAATCGACCCACCCTTAGGGTTTAATGTGACCCACGACGAGGGCGTGGTAGCGATGGCCTTCGGAACGGGAGACCTCGGACCGCCCGCCTTCAATGTGGGCGTCGACGTCATGCAGCTCAAAATCCCACCGAATTCGACCTTGGCTGACTTTGTCGAAAGCGTCTCCAGCCAGGTAGTAATGTTATTCCAATCTCGCGCGTTTACCGGAACTCACGCACGTTACGTAGTTAACGGCTCTGGAGCGTGACCTGGTGTCAGCAGACATACCCCAATCCGAAGCTCTGCGCCGGTTTTACTGGATCTGGACATTGAAGGAGGCGTATACCAAGGCACTCGGGATGGGGCTGGGGTTCGACTTCCGGCGAATACAGTACAACGTGCCCGAGGAGACGGTCACCATCGATGGCGAGCTCGCGCGAGGGTGGCAGTTCCGCAAGTTTGAAGTCGCACAAAGTGGCAACAAATACGTTGGTGTCGCTGCACGATTCATTGGGGGTCGGTTCCTTACTATCGAGGATTTGGATGTTGGGAGTTTCGTGTGCTACGATGCCGCATCATTTGTCAATCGGGCCGTGGAGGAATTGAATTAGCAGTGCACTATCACATTACTAGAGGTGTCTATAGTGGGAGAAATACAGGGTCTACGGTAGCTCGGTGGGTCGGGATCTTTTTGGTGATGTTACGGGAGATTGGACAAACATACAACAGGGACGTCTACAGGGAATTATCAGTATGAGGGAAAGATTATGTGTTCTCCAGTAATATATCATCGTCTAGGTGAGTCATGGTGGACAGGGGCGACGATTGCCACACCCTTTTTGAGCCGTCACCACGTTTTTGCTGCGAACCCCAATGCATGCCGGAGAGTTCGAATGCACTAAGTTCCGGAAATGAAGCGAGTACGTTAGCTACTTGTTCGTAGAATTCCTGAATCGGAACAATTAGATTTACTGCTTTGAAACACTGGGCTGAAACATCGAGATCGGACTACTCACAGGAGCAGGGGGGTGGTGCATGGTTTGCGTGGTCATAATTCTGAGGTAAGCGAGATGCGGTAGATACCGGTATAGATGCTCCAGAAAGGGTACGGGGGCAGAGTTTATCACTGCACCCAGGACCAGAATAGGAGAGGTCGAGCGTGCCAACAGCACGATGTCTTCTTCCGTCAATGCACTGCCATTAAGGTGCAAACTCTTTATTGGCCGGCCGGGGACAAGGGCTCTGGCTGTCCTAGGTGTGCCAATAAATTGTTCTAGACGTGGAATGGTAGCCGGGGGGAGAGATGCGCCGAGAGGGTTAAGCGCAAAGGTGGAGGGTATAGAATCTACCTCGAGTTCGAGGAGGGAGGGTGTTTTACTGAGGAATTGAATGACGTTTTCGTCGAATGGGAAAGAACACGTAAAATGCGTTAGGAACGGGTATGATGTGTGGGTACATGCTTCCTTGAGAACCCAGCTGACACCTGAATCAACGAGAAGATTGAGGGACGTCAACTCGGACATGTTTAAGATGGCCTTTGCCAGGAGGCCGTAATATGCGGGAAAGACAGTGGGAGAAGAGTCCACGGCAATGTAGAATGACCGGACGTGGCGCGCGATGTCGGGTCTCCTCGCGAGCAATGGCACGACACACAGGTTGCGAGACCAGGCAGAAACGGAGATGCGCCGGTAGAGAAAGGACTGTGCCACTAGACAGAAGGAAGAGCAAGTCTGGGCGAAAGCGGCGAGGGCATGGATGTCGAGGTCCTGAGCGATGAAGTGCACCAGCTCGATGGGGAGGTTTTGGAGAGACAACATGGGAAGAGTGCTCTGGTCGGTTTACTGTGCTGGCACGGCCGTCCCTTATATACGACCTGTGTCAATATTTTTTATAATATTTTCCGAGGGATATTGATGCCCGCGTGTGAGAAAATCCGTGGATGGAGTAGTGCGACCAAATTAATTATATTATATTATGTAATTGCCATTGCCCATTTCTCTTCTCGACTCGCTCAAAAATGCGTCGAGCGTTCTCCACTGTGAAGCGTCTCGTCGCTCATTCTGGTCGGTTGGCTCCACGCGTTCTTTCTGCGAAATCTAACCTTGTCGTGCCAGCACCGTTTCTACCTCGCACACACACTTGTGGGGAACTCACCACCGACCATGTGGGCGCTCGTGTCGTCCTCGCGGGCTGGTTGCTCCCTGAACGGTACTACCTGTTTATTATAAATGCCCCATTCGTTCTCTCGTTCGTCACTCACGTTTTACCATATCAAGCAAAGTGTCCAAGGCAATGTCCTTCTTTCCTATCAAGGACTCGCACGGAACCACCCAGCTTGTCGTGCGTCGTAAACGCGACTCATGTGCTGGTGACTTGGCTGCACTGTCAGACATCCCCATCGAATCCACCGTTTTGATCGAGGGTGAAGTACGCGTGAGACCTCAAACTTCGCGACGAGGTGTCAGTGCTGTTGTTGCCCAGGCCACGCGTGGTCTATTCTAAGACTTGGCCCTGACATGTTCTCGTAAGGATGGTACTGGGGACGTCGAGGTCGAGGTATCCGACTTCGTCCTTCTGAATCCGGCAGATCGCAATCTGCCCTTCGTTCCCTCGGATGAACACTGCTTGGTTAGTCGTACCTACGTACACTCCCTTCCTTTCCTCCATGGATACACATTTACAGGTTAACGAGGAGCTGAGAGCTGAATTCCGCCACCTTGATCTACGCAGGGCCTCCCTGACCAACAATATCAAGAAGAGAAGTATAGTCTCTCGGGTAATTCGTGACACCCTGCATCACGAGGGTGTGTATGTGTGTTGCGTGTCACACCACACCGGAACCCTAACTTTCATCGGTCAGGTTTCCTGGAAGTCGAGACTCCACTGTTGCTCAAGTCGTCTCCCGAAGGGGCTAGAGAATTTCTTGTCCCTAGCAGGGTCGGCCGATCCGCCCATGAAGCAGACATGCACCCTCTATTCTATTCTCTCCCTCAATCACCCCAGCAACCAAAGCAACTGCTCATTTGCTCTGGAGCCGTGGACAAGTATTTCCAGATTGCTAAATGTTTCCGAGACGAGGACGGGCGCAAGGATCGTCAACCCGAGTTCACTCAGATCGATCTCGAAATGGCATACGTTTCTTGGGGCCCACCCCTCCATCAAAGCAGGGTCCCAAGTACTCGATTGGCAGATCGGTGGTCACGAGGTACGTGCGGTGGTAGAGTCTCTCATCCGTAACATATGGCAACAAGTCGAGAATGTGGCCCTGCCAAGTTCGTTCAACGTCATGACTTACGCGGAAGCCATGTCATCTGTTAGTTGCGCGTTGCTCGCCTATCACTCGGTAGACTAATTCGCGTTCAGTATGGATCAGACAAACCAGACACGCGATTCCCATTGAAGGTTCGTGTTTGTGCATCTTCGCCCCGCGTTACTCACCTTCCTTTTTGGGGTGATATAGATTGTCAATGTCTCTTCGTTACTTCCAGATCAGCACCGCGCACGGTTGGAAGGTGCAGGAGTGACATTAGAAGCCCTGGTAATCCGCCAGTCCGACTGCCAACCTTTCCTCAGAGCGAATGACGGCGAATTAGGGGTGCCAGACGTGGTGAGCACACCTGCTCTTTCAAGCACACCGACCTAAGCGCAGCTGCTAGGATCGCATCGTTATTACCACGGAGAATAAATCCAACTGGCTAGACAATTGCAGAGTCACGCCATTTGATATACCATTACCACCCTGAGAAGTATGCAGCAATTAATCGGGCACTTGGCATGAATCCAGGTGACTGTATCCTGGATATCACAGCGCCGTTCAGCCGTAGAGGTGGATTCCGCGTATTTCGTGCCTCCCGATCGCTCACCATATGTACCGCAGGGTGGTTCCACAGCACTAGGTCGTGTTCGAACCCGACTTGCCGAAATGGCGGAGAAGTTGGGTGCGTCCAATTGGTGCACATTCAACGTCGCTACGTAAACATTATTCCCCAGGAGATTACACCCCCCCTACCACTCCACACTTCTTATGGGTGACTGAATTTCCTCTGTTCACCAGAGCGGACCCCGATAAAGATTTCCTAGCACACGGGCGTTGGAGCAGCACGCATCACCCCTTTACAGCCCCCATGTGGCAAGACATCGATGCCATGTACGCTGGACGCATAAGCCAGGTATGCACTTGTCTTAATGTCACGCGTATCTCTGATGCCAGCACATTTTACTAGGTTCGTGGACAGCATTACGACCTGGTACTGAATGGCGTCGAGATTGGGGGAGGATCTGTCAGAATTCACGATGCGGCCATGCAAGATTACATCTTCACCCAAGTCCTGCAGGTACGATGACTTGTCGTTTAGCGTGTTCGCATTCCTCTGAGATGACGACTGGCAGTTGACAAAATCAGAAAAGGCCACTTTCGAACATCTCTTACATGCCCTCAGATGTGGTGCCCCGCCCCACGGCGGAATTGCGATAGGTGTGTATGGTTTTATGCAATGAGCGGGTACTTGACAACGAACTGTCCCGGGGGAATATGTAGGATTTGATCGCTTAATGTCGATTCTCTGCAAGACTGCATCTATTCGAGACGTAATTGCTTTCCCGAAAACCGGTGCAGGGACCGATCCACTTCTCAAAAGCCCGGCGCCCATCGCGGCCGATGTTCTGCGTCAGTACGGTATCCAACCTGTTCAGAGGTCATAGTGCTTCCAGTTGCACGATCCTAGGTGATTAGAGATTGGGTAGACATTACTTCACATTCCTTTGCCGGTCCAAAGCAATCAAGGGAAGAATATAAACAAATGAACTGCAAACGAAAACCACTCAAGTTATGAGCTGTACAGTATGATCAGATTGTTCATCAGAAGTCAGCCTTCTCTCTGCATCACCATACGTATCACAAGAAGTTCCCAATAGCGTCGAGCGGCCGGGTGTTGCCTCCCCACTTGCCGTATATCCAGAGTCATATGAAACATCATTGGAATGGGACTCGCCCCATATATCGTCCTCAGGTGGTGATGATCCTGTGCGTAAATCGGACTGGGGTCTTACATCCTCAACCTTCGATGCGTCCGGCGGATACCGTACGCTTGTTTCGTCCACAAGCGCGACAACACTACGCAATTTTGAGTCTGCCTTACGTGAGTGATCCTTCAGCATTGGGGGATGTGATTGTCGGCGCTTCAGTGAAGAAGGTGAAGGTGAGCGCGGGGAACCAGAGAAAGAAGACGGAGCATCTGCCCACTCCGATGACGGAGTTGCGAAAAACGTGCCCGAAGCGGACCAAGAAGTGTTAACGTGGCTGGGTTGAGCCTCCGCGCCAGAGGGTGGAGTAGTCGTCAGTGGAGTTGGCGAGGGCGAGGGCGTGTTGGCAATAACAGCCAGGGGAGGAAGTATGGTGAATATCTGGTCCTCTGCTTGGGGAGGTCCATACGAATCGAAGGGGTCTGGGACCGACTGAAGCATAAGCTCCAAAACGGGATCGGAGCTAAGTTAAGGTTCGAAGGGTAAGTGGTGACTGTACAGTATTAGTGCGCAGTACACATACGCCTTTGCCGTAAACCGATCAAATACGTCCATCGTAGAGCGCACCGCAACGCACACCTAGCAGAATTCACAGCTAGGGAGACAACCGTGATTACGGAGACGTCGATCTCACCTTCGCCTGGACCACATCCCAAACTTCTTCTTCATGTTCCATAATTTCTTGGTAGTGCTGTGCCTTCAAAGCGTCAAGTTCATTGACTTGCTGCTGAAGGACCGTCAGTGCCTCTCTGAAACTTTGAAGATCTAAAAAAAATGCTTGGTTCTGAGGGTCCGACTGACGATAGAATGTACTTACTGCGTTGCTTCCTGTTCAGATTACTCATTTCAGTCTGGCGGATGATATTGCTCTTTTCTCGAAGAGCTTTTTCGTAAGTTGCAGAGCGTTCCTGCATATTGAAATGAATTATTTTGAAGACCAATGTCTTTGCAGTGGGAATGGACGTACATGGACTATGGTCCGATAGGTATCCAGATGCTGACGGAGAGGCTTCTCGACTTTCTTATCGAGAGTCTCTGCCTAAACGTGGGCGGTACGTGAGAGACTATAATTGCGCAGAGGAATACTGCGGACCAGGACATGCCAGTGGTTTCCAACAAGGTGGTGCAGCCCTGAAGTAGCCTGAAGCCGGGTGCTGGCTTCGTAAGACGGTCCCTTAAGACTAGCATGCATTGTTTGTAGTACGTGCGTCGGATACGGACGTGGAAACATACCCTGCGCATTTCTCTATGGCATCTGCAAAAGCAGCGGTGACTTTGGACATGTGCAGCAATGCAGCTCGATAATTCGCACTGGAAGCCATAAGCTGTAGACACCTCGGTGTGTCAGCGTGCTGCACGGACGGACAAGTCGGGTGTACACGCCTCATCGTAAGCTTGTAAGCTCGTCTTGAGGTTTGACCGGGTAATAATCTTTTTTGGACCATCGGCACCAAAGTTCATGGCGGAGGCACCTGTAGCGTCCGAAAACGTCGGCGAGGGGGAACGCGGAGGCGAAGAGTGCTTTGGTGACAACGCCAGATTGCGCAAAGAACGAGGTTTACGAGGCATTCGAGAACGGCGAGGGGGGGCTCTTCGACGAGACAGGGTGGAATGCAAAACAGTCTGACTTGTGCGTCTGCTGCACTGGCTGGCGTGTCACGCCGGTCCCGATTTGGTCAGATCTCGGCTTGTCGTCTTGAAAATGCTCGTTCTATGTAGCACTCAGCTATGGCACCCGTACACGCAGTATATGTATCTAAAACACCTCTCAATCCAACAACCGATCACCCACCCAGGCATGCCCACTTGGAAGCATATCTGTGTGACCCGACTGAGTACGGAGATGACAACCACGAAGATTCGCTCACGTAGTTAGCCTTTAAGTCCTGCAGAGATCGCGGTCATTTTGGAGGGGGAATCTCGCAGGAAGAACAGCTTCGCTCGTCGTTGCCTCCTTCCCTCCTTGCCTGGTCCCCCACCAGCCCGCTGGATAACTCTAATGTCCTTCAAATGCGGCGAGTTGACGAAAAACTGCATCTCCACACCCGTCCGTTGGACCACATTCCGCAGAACAAAAGACGTGTCAGGTCCGCGTCGCCGCACCGACATCAGTACACCCGAGAAGACTCCAGGAGCGTGTTCCAGTGTGACGGTAAGTACAGAACCGGGTAAAAGGCGCTGTGGATGTTGCCGGGAGAAGAGAGTTTGTAGCCACTGCCGTTTTTTAGGTTCTGGGAGGTTCTGCTGTAGGAAGTACATCAGACCCCTTCCCTTCCGTAGCGCATCGGCTCTCTCTGACGGCACTGCAAGGGGCACCGGGAGTAAGGAATTTTTAGAGAATGGGTATTCGACTGAACCAGCTTTCGACGATGCCAGTCTCGTCACCAGCTTGAACAACCTCGAACTCATGACAGTGGCGGTTAGGCATGCACGTCCGTACGAGGAGAGTACGCGATGCTGACTAAGCACGGCAGCAAGATCACCAGAGTATTAGCGAAATATCTGTCAGGGTCTGGTGTAGTTATATATCGTATGTGTGAATGTACTGTACATGAAAGTTAGCGACTCAAGCGATGGCAGGCGTTGATGAACCAGACTCCTTCAAGTTCCACTCGGTTAGCAGGGGGTCCAATGCTCCGTGGATACGTCAGCGTCAGCGACAGTGACAATCTATCAGCGTACTACAACACGAGCTTTGCGCCAACCGCAGCACGAGTGCAAGTTAAGTACGAACACCACTTCTCCGAGCCCCTTCCCCGCCTTGGATAGTGCGAAAGTCGCGGATAAAGCAACTCACCTTGCGCCAGTTGACAAGGTTGGGAACAGTATCGAACCACTCGCTGAACAAAATCATGCCATAGCCCACCATGTAGGCACGATATTTGGCTTGGCAAACGAACCAAGCATTGGCAACATAACTGCCGACAACTTAGATACCACTATCCTTGATGGAGAGGGCGCCGTCCGTACCTGCGCGTCCAAAGAATTAGATACTCTTCCTTCTCTCAAACGGAATAGTGGTCTCCCTCTCTTTCTAGCTACTGTGCTGTCTGAGGTGTAAATGTGTTTGTTTCTGACCCCGAGGTGTTGGGGGTACTTAAGAATGCAGTCAGAAGGCTCTTAAGAAAACAAACCTCAAATACAAGGTCCTGCCCGTCAGGATTCCCAGCGGGGCGATTTCCCTTCCTGCAGTTTACACTGCGTAATTCTCTGGAAAAGTGATAGTAGTCGATGAATAATAGTGACTGTCGCCGCCGAGTTTGCGGATAGTACCCGAAGTGCGGTTATGGTGTTACCAACTGTATACGCCACGACACGGCGAACCGGATAAGTCAGAAAATGAGATATTGATAAAGTACGAGTAACTGAACATACTTAGCCACTTGCCTCTAGCGATGTCTCGCCCATTCTTACCTATATCCATCAAGTTGGTCATATTCGATCGACTCCGTCTCTGGACGTTGTTCGCAGAGACTGGCTGGTCCCCCTTCGGAGAAAAAAGACACCGGTGTTGTTTCCCTGCGCCGATGACGTCGAGTCTGTTCTTCTCCCCCTGAAGGCGAGGCGAGACCCACTGGAGTCAATTGTACCGCAGGCGATGAACGTCATCGTGGCGGTGGGTGGACATTTGGTACCTGCTGCGAGATCGCCTGCAGACTCTGGTATGTTCATTTCCGGTAGCTGTGGCCTTCGTCTTAGTCTTTTCTTTTCCTGCTGTATTCGATCTGTTTGATTCTGACTTGCATCCAGTCAAGGTAACGCCCGCCAGACAATTTGTCGCCGAGAGGAAGAGTGTGCGATGACGCCACCGACGGGGACGCCTCTGCGAACCTTCAACGCCAGACCCTGACGCGCGGCCGCATACCTAGTGCTGTAAGCCCGCTTCTAAGCGTTTCGCGAGGGTCTGTGGAGCGTGATGCTGAAAGTGGCAGCTACAGGGTTTCCGATAGGTTGCAGCACGCCGGAAACACGATAACGCACCAGGATATTTGCATTCAGCCCCTCTAACGGCGGCCAAAACCTGGGATTGACATGTGCCAACTTATCAATTCCCTCGCCGGGTCTTTGTCGCGACCGCCACCGCCAAAAGTGCAGAGCTCGTCAAACCCAAACACGTCGTCAGAAGTACTAAGCCGCAGTGCTCGCGCTAGTCCTTCGCAGTTTTTATGACTTGTTTACCTTTGCATGTTTCTCATTTTTGGCGATGGTTTGCACGTTGTCCTTCCACAAGAGATTTTTGGAGATTTGGGATACGTTTTAATGGCAAACAAAATGTTGATCCCATACTTCAAATATAATCTTCAAATATTACACTATAAGCACTAAGTGGATTTTCACATATAAATTGACAGATTATATTTGAAGTATAAGATCACGTTTTGTTCACCATTAAAACCGATCAAAAATCTCCAAAAATCTCTTGTGTTCGCTGTACGAGTCATCGACCTATACAGTCTCAGAACTTGGACCAAACAAACTCAAGCACGATCCCAACAGCAATATTGGAACAATTTCGACGGCTCTCGCACTGTCAGAGAGCTCTGCAGTCCAAATGCTGAGTGGTAGACACCATTACAATCTACTTCGCATGATACACGACAGAGACACAATCAA
This sequence comes from Pisolithus albus, assembly GCA_024613165.1. Classification (NCBI taxonomy): domain Eukaryota; kingdom Fungi; phylum Basidiomycota; class Agaricomycetes; order Boletales; family Pisolithaceae; genus Pisolithus; species Pisolithus albus. The sequence goes on along the minus strand of JANFAB010000004.1, from coordinate 1,163,489 downwards.
ACACATAGCGGTTCGCCATGGAACGACTCAGCCACCAGCAATTGCGGGAATACCGGTACCGTGGCATGCGGCCTGTTGCCGTCTACCTTTTGCATCAAAATCCGCGTCCCCGTCCTCTGTACGATTCACCCGAACCCGGTAGTGAGCATACGTTTTGCATGTTGCCTGAGCACGACATCGACACTCACCTGCCACGTGCACGATAGGGGCTGTACCCATAGCCACCTCGATACCCCCCTCTGTATCCACCTCGGTATCCACCCCGGGGTACTCCTCGGCCACGTCCCCGGTTGAAACCCGGGACATTAGTACGCTTCGATGTAACCTAAAGCCAGAAAGAAACGTGATGAGATTGCACGGTAATTTCTTGGGGCGTCGGAAGAGCGCACTTTTATTAGCCGTCCACGGAATAATGAGTTGTCCATTGCTAATGCAGCGTCTATGAAATCGGGTTCTGCGAACTCAACATATGCGTACCTGCAGGATAGAATGGAACCCTCGTCAAAACAAGAAAAAGAACATGTGAACATAGGGAATCGTCCATACCCTTTGGGGTGCCCAGTAAACTTGTCGCAGAGTATTGTTACTCGATTAATGGTTCCACATGCCTGGAAATGACCCTGAATTTCCTCTGGCGTTGCGCCGTAGTCCACCTGATCATGGTGTTCAGAAAAGCCAAAAGAAGTAGTTTGAACGAGTCTTGTCGAAAACGCACATTCCCCACGAAGACACTCCGGCTGTCAGCCATGGCCCTGTCTTCCTCGGTTTCCATCGGAACACCCTGGTCAGATCCACCCGCCCCAGAGCTAGCCGACTCCGCAGCGGCCTGTAATTCTCGCAGCTTCTTGGCCTCCCGTTCCATTTCCTCCACGCGCAGTTTCATGAGTTGGATTTCCTGAGCGGACATGTTGAATGATTTAGTGCTCCAGCGATATACTAGGCAACAGAAGCGGAACCTTAGAATCTGCCTCTTCTGCATCGTCGAACGTCGGGTCCACGCTGTCGTTCAGCGGTGCTTGTGTAGCGCCAACGTCAGCCATGTTTTTGTGACCTTAGCGCAGTACGCGCAACGACAAAAGTTTTGCTAAGCCGCGCTTGGGATACAAACAAAGACACACAGACCGTTTGCCACCCGATTCCGAGCACTGCGACCACAGCGACAGCTAACGACGACGGTCAACTGACATGCTTCCATTCGTCTTCAGAAACCGAGCCGTGCGGCGAGCCAACCAGCCATCGTACGAGGTAACTGAAATTGAAAATGGTTTGAATATCACACCGTTCTCGTCTCTACTTGTGTTTGCACCCATTCCTGAACAATTGGGGTGCTGATACACATCGATCTCAAGCACGACCGCTGCCTATATCCCACTCATAGAAATCACTCAAGATCGCCGCTGTACTGACTGGGTCCTTCGCTTCCGGGCCTAACAGTTCACCCCCTCTACTGGTAACGTGATAGTCACGCCGAGAGTTAGGTATTGTCCTTGAGTACCCCAGCGTACGATATGGAAAATATAGTCAGCCAGACGTACACGTTTTCTCGCGTTCCAGCAACGTGTCTTACGCGTGGCTAGATCTTGAATCAAATTGCGGTGTCGGTGTCCAGCCCCCTTAGCTGTGGACTGACAGTTTGCGATGCACCACTACGTCTGTCTACTTCGCAAACAAACGAGGCCTTGAAACGATGGCGGTGATGACGCGCAGGCGAGCCACGTAGTAACTTGGGAAAACGAACTGTCCCGGGCTGCCACCCAAACTCTGCCACAGTCTTTCAGGGAAGGATTGGCAAAGCTTCTGTAACCACCTCGCAGTGTACTTTCTATCAGTTGTCATCCTGTTCTCCGACCTGTTAGACTATCGGACGCCACCGGTGGCGACCTCTCATGAATCACGACGGCATCTAGGGCGGGCCCAATCAACTGGGTCGTAACATGTGCTTGCAGGGTAATACCCTGTGTTTTCTGTGTTTCTATCAGAGGATTGCCTGGAAGGGTATATTAAACCCCGAGGACTTGTAATTGACGTTTCTGGGCGCTAGTATGAGAGCCATTCATAGTTTCAACCAAATGTAGGTGGTGACTGGCAGGATAGCTCTCCAACCGAATAACCATTGACCAATCCACTCTACGTACGTATGAGCCACTGTATTGCATTCTCATGTGTGAAAGTCAGGGGAGTATTTTCTGTCGAGTATATGATACCTCTCCATTGCAGTTCCAGTGTATAACACATCCTAACGGCATTGCGATACTTCTTATGGGCAACGACAGTATTGGAACGCATTTGGGTGACACGTCGGAAGTAGTTCACCATACCACGGGTTACCAACCTTTTGTGCTGTGGGCCCCAGATCATATCAGGCCCGCCGCTAGTTGACGCGTACCGCGAGGGCATGCCAGTTCTCTACATTTGCATTTGCGTCTAACCGTATGCGTCCGGCTAGGGTGAACGGAGAGTTCAAATTGTCAATTGGTAGTGTTTTATCGCAGTGTGACCAACTTGAGAGGTTGCATCTGATCGTCTAGAATGATGGAGACCGTATTTTGGGTACGTATAGGGCGTTAGGAGGGGCATAACGTCGAAGATAAGGGGTAGGAAAAGTGACCGCACAGCACGGGGAGCAGCTGAAAATGGGTACGAAACACGGGCAATGAGAACAGAATGACTGACCAGGCGTCGTATTCGCTATATTTGTAAACTCGTGATGTCTCAAAGAAATGGAATGTTTATGACAGCACCTATCTCTTATCGTGAGTGTAGGCGGTCTGTGAGCCAGTTCCCAGTCTGCTCTCGGCCAGGAGCCATTCTCATCGAGGGCCATCAATGATGATGGACCCTGGCGATCAAGTGGCGAGACCATTGTCATTCGTTGTGATGGAAGGACGATCTGGTGGGGGGATGACACAAATATATTGCTTATTTCTTCCAGTCCCCTCTTCCATTGCATTTTAGCGGCGGGTAGACATTTCACAATCAAGCCTTGGACAGAAAGGGAAAAGTCGAGGTAGCGACCATTGTTTGTGCTCGGCGACGAGGGGTGTCCGGAGTGGTCACAAGCCATGTCTTTACGATTAGACTACCGTCTCCACGCGCTTGTGTCCAAGAGAAAAATGATACCGCGCAGCACTAGTCCCTTAATGCGAGGGCGCAGGAGCATGTGTCTAGCCATATCCGATATGTTGCCGGGGAGACGCAATACAACGGAGACATAATTGGAAAAAAAATCTGCCGCCGAACAAAAGGTGGAGAGGGAATGAAATTTTTAAGCAGAGTGAGCAGCGCATGATCGAGAGGAGACGCACAAGGCGAGTTCTGTCATCGGTGTTCATAATTAGTCAGGCGAGCAATGCCTCACTCGCTTATAATGACAAATGACGAGGGGAGGAGGTCACCCACCTGTAATAGTCAAGGGGCTATGATGGGCTGTTTCGGGCCTGAGGTTCTCCACGGAATCGGGTGACATGGGTGTCCGGAAAGACATTGCACAATCGGATACCCACCCAACTTGGTCACAGGAAATCGTTTTATGAACTTCATTTCCGCTGCGGCCGGTATAAAAGACGGGACGAGATGTTGGCATTGCTAGCTGTGTGTTCCCCAAGACATACCTCGGCTCGTTTCCAGTCTCGTCCCACTCCAGGCAAGGTGAGAGACGCACGTCGAGGCTGTGGACGAGAAAGCCGGCTGACGTGTGCGAAGAAATAGCCTAAAATGGACTCGCTGAGTCACCTTTTGTATCGGGGTGACCCGATGGCCCTCCGACGATATCTTGAGGTCATCCGACAACAAAGCCACTTGCAGGCCCAGCGAGCCCACGCACCCCCCAACACCCGATTTGTCGTACACCAAAGCGACAACTATTCTATGACCCACCAGTCGAAGAAGAAACGCATGGACGAGGAGACACTTCCTGCCGATGCCGGTACCAAGCCAGTACAACTACAGCGCAGGAGAGTTTGGCGGGCATGCGAAAGCTGCAGGTTGGTCACTACTATTCGCATTCGCTCGAGTACATCGTCTCAACCAACGTCCTATCTTTATCAATCATAGACGCAAGAAGATCAAGTGCGACGGTGTTGAACCCACCTGTGCTCAGTGCCAAACCTCGGGCTCTCAGTGCACATGGTTACAGACGAAGGACAGGGCGGCATTGAGTCGACAGTAGGTCGTCCTTTCCATTCCCCACTTCTCCCCCTCTCACCCGTACTGTAGTTATGTGCAGGAACTGGAAGCTCGTCTCTTGCACATGGAATCACTGTTCTCGCAGATAACACCTGTCCTCGAGCAGCTGGGTCCTTCGCTAAATCTCCCTTCCACCTCCGGACAATCCTCTGCCACTGGTCCATCCACAGAGGATCCTCAACAAGCCAACGCTGTACTGCAAGCACTGTCATCCAAGGTTGCTGCCGATACTCGCACTGATAGCAGTGCATCCCCAGAGTCTTCGGGTATCAAGATGGAAGACGATGTTTCTGAATCGTTTGGTCAGCTCGCTCTCGACGAACATGGTCACATGCGTTGGATAGGTGGTTCCTCAACCATGTCGCTCATCCAATCCTTCCGTGCTCTTACGAGTAATCCTCTCCAACGAGTTTCTCCGACAGAAGAGGACCCACGAGCACCTGGCCCCAGTGTGAATAAGTTGTATTTCCCAGCCTCTGTCTTCTTTGGGAAAATTCACGCCCTTCCTGGACCTGAAGAGGTGGAGTATCCGGAAGAAGATTTATGCGATAAGTTGGTGAGTATTTGCTATGGCTTTAATTGTCATATCCCTCTGATTCCCGCGGGGATGTAGGTCGACGCGTACTTCCAGCGCTTGCACTTTCTGATGCCGATACTCGACAAGCCGTCTTTTATGACTCGATATAAGAAGTTAATGCAAAGACGAGGCGATACTGACTTCATTCAAACCGAGGCAGCCTTCACCTCTGTCGTTTTCGCCGTATTCGCATGCTCTGCTAAGCTGGTCAACGACCCGCGGCTATCCCCAGAAAATTCCGACGATGTCGGCATGGGTATGGTTTACTATGAAAGGTGAGCCGACTTTCCCATAGTGGCCGGTCTAGTGCGACTTACACTTGTCATGTACTAGAGCGCTAGTTCTGCACTACATCAGCCACAACTCCATTCAAATCCCCCACGTCCAAAGCTTCATTCTCATGTCTTCGTTTTTGTGTTCTATTAATTGTCTGCCACAAGCTTGGATCCTGGTGGGTCAGGCGGTACGTACTGCGCAAGACCTCGGTTTACATGTAAGACGCCGTGTATACCTCTCCATTATGTTATTGACATGCATTCTAGCGTTCCCCTCGTCGCCTCCTAATTTCATCTATCGAGAAAGAGACTCGCCGGAAGATATGGTGGAACGTTTATTGTCTTGATCGCATGCTTGCCCTTGCCCTGGGTAGACCCCTGGGCGTCGAGGACTCCGACTGCGACGTCGAGTATCCAGTTGACGTTGATGATGATTATTTACCGGAATACTTTAGCGGAGTTAACGTGTCTCAACATCATCCGACACTGGTGTCAGGCACCATAGCCCTTGCGAACCTCTACCAGATAGCGGGTAGAGTTCTCCGACAAGTGTACTCGATTGAAAACTGCAAGGAAGGTTTAGAACCGGAAGGGCGGGCGGAGTTGCAGCGGGCGGTCGAGGCTCTTGACCTTGAACTTAACAAATGGTGCGAGGATTTACCTGCTGCATTCAAGAGCGGAGCCCCCACGGAGAAGCATGTTTCTATGACGGCCGTCTTGTGCAGCCACTATTATTCAGTACTCACGACCCTCCATCGCAATTTCCTTCCTGTCAAACGGGACCAATCAGGAGCACCGCAATCCGTCACTAAAGCCGTATCGTCGGCACGTTCCTGCATCCGCCTTGCCCCGTCGTTCAATAATACCGTTCCTCCCTCTCATCACCTCGCTTTTTTTACCCAACACCTCTTCAGTTCAGCCGTTATTATCCTTCTATATGCCATGCACGCTTCCGACACAGGAGCTGCGGCAGCGGCAATGGAGGAAGCAAGGACTTGTCTTCCTACTATAGAATCCTGGGAAGGACACTGGCCCGGTGCCCGCAAATGCAAGGAGTTGCTTACAGAATTGACGAACATTGCCGACGATGCTATTAGGAAGGCCAACGGTGAAGGTCGGCAGGCTCAGGGAGTGCCCATTGCGCAGAATGTCGCGCCTGCGATGCTTGAGCATCGACGATCCGTTGTTGCCTCATCCTCTGGGCCGGTGCCGACCGTTAGTCGGCCAATTAAGACGAAGCTTAGAAGAATCAGCCGCTCACGGGATCCCAACTCGACCCGGCGACCTCCAGTGTCCTCTCCATATCGTGTTGACTGTAAGCCTGACACGACCCCGTTGATGATCCTTGCTGACATTTCATGGGCCGCAGCGCAGCGCAATCGTTCGACGTCGCGCAAGCGGGGCCATGATGAGAGCGAGGGTCTTGCGGGGCCAAACAGCATGGCGTCGTATCCAAACGCCTACTCAAGCCCGCCGTCCGGGGGGGCCAAGTCGAGTCCCCACAGTTCCCCGGCTTCGGTTAACTTACCTTCACCCTCCATGTCTGCAGTGGAGGCGTCACAGCACCAGGACGAAAGTCCTCGGATGATGGGTGCAACGCCTTACAGCTATCCAGGTGCACCCCTTTCGCCACTCCACGTTTCCTCGCCGTACGACTATGGCGTGCACCCAAGTCCTTTGGCATCTTCGAGCTCACATCAGTGGGATGTGAGTTCCAGCGAGCGTCATAGCGTGGACATGTGTCAGTCTGCCAACCAGAGTAGCTCGTTACCATACGCAACGTACGAGCATCAGAGCATGGGCCCGTCGTGGTATGGTGGCTCTGACATTGGCTATTCGACCCTATCAACTACGCCTCCGACTTCTTCATTCGCTGGACCCGGACTACCCTTCCTCGGATTGGACTATATCCGCAACTACAACTCAAATGGTTATTCTCTTTTGGGGATCAAGATTCATTGTGGCAGGCATTCGACGCGCGTTCGTTTGGCCTTGACCCCGATCTACCATTCACACTCATGGAGAACTCAGCAGAACTTCACGAGGGACAGCAGCAGTCCCCGCCTGAGTCCCACCGGTGACTTGCTAGCCCGTTTTTCCTGGGCTTTCGATCCGCGTTCGTGTGTCAAGCTGTTGCTGTTTGGCTCATGACTGCACTTAGGACGCAACCTGTATCCATATGTGGATCCCCTCCGAGGCGTTTTGGACTTACCTTACAACTAGTCTTTTCCCCAATATCCTTCATTAATGTGGTGCTGTGTTCTCGCCTTCGATGACCGCTCAATACTTTCCTACTAGCTTTTAGTGATGGGGGATTTCCGCTGGCAACCTTTTTCTCTCTTTCTGCTGTAACGTTCCTCCAAGACTTTGCCTGTATTACCACCCACCTACCACGGCACACGTTTTGTTGCTTTGCAATTACTTTACCACCTACGTAGTTACTCACTTGAAACGACTTGGTGTACTTTTACCTGATGACCAATGGAACTCTCTGATTGGGTATCCGGTAATCGAAAGCACAGCCGGTTCATCGGTTATCCTATACAACCGACGGTCATATTCTAACGATTCTCTGCTGGTAAATTCTCGCTGTATCCATCATGTCCAAGCATCCTGTCGTAGAACTTACCTCGGAAGCTTCTTGGAATCTCGTGCGTATTCTCGCTGTGCCGCAGTAATGCGGGCCAATTGACTTCGCCCCGCAGGTCGAGAACAAGTTCACTCCGTATGGGAAAGAGACCCTTGCAAAGCTCATCACCTTTCTCCAGGTATATACCGTCTCGACTATCGTGCTACCTGCGCACTTTCCCATAACTAGTTAATCATCATGACAGGACGAGGTGTACCCCTGCGTCCGGTTGGCACACGCCCAGATCCCGAAAGACCCCGTCCAACGATGGAACACGGTTATACCTGTGGTCAAAGAACTCAAGGCGAAAGCGCGCAAACTCGGCTTATGGAACCTGTTCCTGAGCAAGGCGCATTATCCTGAGCATGGCGTGCCATTGACCAACCTTGAGGTATGGGTTTACCCTGTATATCCTGCGAGTCCTGGTGACTGGACGCTGTAACGTCATGGGGTCGCAGTATGCGGTCATGGCTGAGATGCTCGGACGGGGAGGTCAGATAGCCTCCGAGGCTGTAAACTGTTCTGCGCCAGACACGGGCAACATGGGTATGTAGCGCTGACAATACTCTCCGTATTACCATTCCGACTACTGTCGGCAGAGGTGCTCGCTCGGTACGGTTCGCCCGATCAACAGAAGAAGTGGTTGATCCCACTTCTGAATGGCGAGATACGTTCTGCGTTTGCCATGACTGAGCGTTTCGGTTCGTTCGTTTGATTTCAATCGAGTTAATAACTGACACGTTCCGGTTGTCAGTATCGTCCTCTGACGCGCGGAACATCCAAACATCTATCCGCAGAGAAGGCAACGATATCGTCATCAACGGACACAAATGGTCTGCCTAATTTCTTTTTACCCCTTCTACCGCCCCTTGCGCCTATTCACATGTTTCTCTCTTTTTGATTAATCACGCAGGTGGATATCAGGCGCTGGGGACCCACGAGCGCGGGTTCATCTCGTCTTGGGTAAAAGCGATCCTGATCACCCAGACAGTTACAAACAGCACAGCGTCGTGATCGTACCCGCAGACACTCCTGGAGTACGCATCGTTCGACCCATGGAGGTGTTCGGGTACGACGACGCACCGGAAGGACATTGTGAGATAATCTACGATGATGTAAGAGTACCGCTGTCGAATTTGGTTTTGGGCTGGGGGAGGGGATTCGAGGTGAGGTCGATTCAATTGCTGTGTATGCATATGCTGAGGGCCTCACCACTGTAGATCATTCAAGGGCGACTTGGGTCAGTACTTCGTTTTCTTTTCCCAATCTAACTCAGGACCTGTGCATTGGTAGGCCTGGACGCATTCATCACTGCATGCGTTCCATAGGCGCCGCTTCCTACGCTCTGGACCTGATGATCCAGCGAGTAACTGACCCCACAAGAAAGACGTTTGGGAAATACTTGTACGAGCATGGTGTGTGTTTCATTTTCATGTAGCCATCTAACCGGGGACTAAATTGGTCGCCTGTGTTCTTAGACACTGTCGTGGCAGAAATCGCCAAGTCCCGAGCCGAGATCGAGGGTGCTCGATTGTTGGTATTGAGTGCAGCACTCCAGGTGAGTCCTGCACAGCTTCGAATCACGTTTTTTAAACAGGATGGCGTGATCTCAGATTGACAAACACAAAGCCAAGGGCGCATTAAAAGAAATTGGCATTGCCAAGGTTAGTCTACTATTTAGTTTAAAATGGAAGGATAATGTAACACTTGAACGTCTTTTTATCTGTGTGAAGTTCGTGGTCCCTCAAATGGCGTGCACAGTCGTCGACCGTGCGATGCAGGTGTTTGGGGCTGAGGGATTAAGCCAAGACCAGGAACTTGCCAGCATGTATGCGCAGCTTCGGACACTTCGAATGGCCGATGTATGTGGTTTTTTTCGTTCATTCTTGTGGCCATTCATTTTGCGTTATGTTTCAGGGTCCTGATGCGGTAAGCGCTGCGGCTGCCAATTCTGAGAGGCATTTTTTCAATCAATCACATTGCTCATATACAGGTACACATACAGCAAGTGGGACAACGAGAGCTTCGACGTGCCGATGAACTGCGGAAACGTGCTCAGGAACTGAGGCAGAAAGAGGCTATTGTATTCGAGAAAGCGGGCATCAGATCTCACTTGTAGGAATCGAGGGTTGACTCTCGTATGATTCGGTTTTTCTGAGAACAGGGGTAGGCATGCTACTTGCCTAGGAGCGTTCTAGTACTGTGCGTACTGTACTGTAGTGTACTTGTGATGTCACATTTACGTGTCCCGTGCGTTGTCGAGAACAAATTGCCACCGCCCAGTCTCAATCGGTCTGCGACCACTAACATGATTCAAGGCGGCGACGACGCAGGCACAGGGAATGCCTACGATGTGACTCCAATTATCCACTCGCGTTACTTCATACTGCCAGTTTCTGCAGCAGCAGTAGGGACGGTCGTCGGAGCAGTACGGGGGTCACGGATGGCAGCACTCAGGTTCCTCGCAGAAAATGCACACCGACCCCCGACGACTATTCGAGGATGGTATCTTTACAACAAAACAAAGAATTACCGACGGATGGCAGCGGGGCTGAAACATGGAGGAGCAGATGCGTTGAGACTTGGTGTGACGACATTAGTTTGGGTAGGGATCGAAGACGGGCTGGAGCGATGTGGCTATCCGTGGACGGAAGCCAAGGAACTTGGGGCCGGTGTAGGCACTGCACTGGCTTTTTCGAGCGTGTGTGAGTGGTGCTGCATGGCCTCGAATTCGGGTAGCTGAAGTGTCTGGGGCCCCGGGTTCAGATCGGCTTCCTTTGCGGACGGCAAGTCGGACGGTGATGCTCGGAACCCTCGTCGGGGGATGCATGGGCTTACTGCGATGGACTCGGGGTTACTTGCAGGGGACCGTCGAGTCGCACGGCGAGCAGTAGTGATTATCGTAGATCGAACGGCGACCGTAAGCGACCAGCATTTACGTGTAGCTCGTAGTCTTTGTTTTTTCTTAAATCGTTTTTGACTTGCTGGTGGAGCAGGAAGGATATATCAGACATGATCACGGCGACTCCACCGCTATCAAGTCGCCACCACGTCGCCATCGACACTACCAAGACCTCGTCTTCGTCTTCTTTGCTGTCGTCGTATTACCTGCCTATACCAAAAGCCATGATGAAGCTTTGGCCTTCCCTGCTGGATCAACTCACCCCCCGGGCCTCCGCCGATGGCCGAGAGCAGCCGAACCCGTTCGACATGCCGGCCAACCCCAGCATCGTCTCGACGACCACCATGTCCACCCCGCCGGCGCCGGGAGCGACGTCGAGCAACGGCCAGCGAACGCCGGGAGCGTCGTCGTCTTCCATCCACCACCATCTGTTGGGCACTCCTTCGGTCTCCCGTCCGGCCCAGGCCGATGTCACCTCGCTAGGCCCCCCAACGCCTCCATCCGGTGGTTTTGCCGCTGCCATCCCTGCACCTCAGTTTTCCCTTCATGTCCCAGACCTTTCCATGCGCAACACCAAAAAGCCGTCGCAGCTGTCAAATGCCATGGAAAATAAGTCCAAGACTCCATCGTCATCGACCACCTCGACTACAAGAGCCACGTCCTCATCAGCCCCTTCGTCACAACCCTCGGGAGGCTCCGCCACCTCCAAGGGCCAAATTCACGTCAAGCTCATATCTGCGCGCGGTCTCAGCGTCACATCGGTTCATGCAAGACCTTACGTCGTAGTCCAGTTCGAACAGAACGAGTTCGTCAGTCGCGATCCCACCGACGAGATGGATAAGGAAGTCAAAGGGATTGCCACCGCTCTATCGAGAACCTCTTCTTCGAACGCTGTCGCCACGATCGGCCCTCAGCGATTGGCCGGAAAGTCGAGTACCGAATCCTCTCCGACCGCGTCCTTGCACTCCGGTCCATCGCTGACATCGAGTACATCCCATCACACTCAGAGCCTTTTTGGGCGTCTCTCAGCCCACAATCCCGTCTGGAAACACGAGGTCTCCTTGTAAGCTTACCAACACTGCAGCCTATTCTAAGCTCAATCGCTCCACCAGCGATGTCACCTCCGAGGACTCGGTCATCACCTTCAATGTCTACGACCGCGTCTCTGACCACCATTTCTTGGGTACCGTGCAAATAAAACCGGTACTCGTGCATGATCACACGGTGGACCAATGGTACAAGTGCGTGTCATCTCACTTTCCCTCTTTTTTTCTTCATTTTGTCTGATATCTCGTTCCCTTTCGTGGTTCCGCCGTGCTGCTATATCGGGTTTCATTAATCAAGGCTCTTGCCACTGGAGAACGAGGTCGTTACCGGAGAGATGCGTGTTCAGATCACCTTTGAACAATACAAGGTTAGTCTCTGCCTTCCCTGGTCTGTTTTCCCACCCCTCCTACCTTCTACGTCTGTCCGTTCGCACACGTTATCAGTGATGTGAGTGAATGAATGCTTATGTTTCCCCCGTCGTGACACAATAGACTAAACGGGCACTCACCCCACGAGACTTCGAGTTCCTAAAACTCATCGGTCGGGGAACTTTCGGCAAGGTCTTCCAGGTTCGGAAAAGGGATACGAAGCGTATTTATGCAATGAAGGTCTTGTCAAAGAAGGAAATTATCGCCAAGAAAGAGGTTGCTCACACCATCGGCGAGCGCAAGATCCTGCAGCGGTCGTTAGAATCCCCATTCCTCGTTGGTCTTAAGTTTAGCTTCCAGACTGACGCAGACCTCTACCTCGTCACCGACTTCAAAAGTGGTGGGGAGCTCTTTTGGCATCTTCAAAAGGAAACGCGCTTTTCGGAAGAGCGGGCCCGATTCTATGTCGCGGAGCTCGTGTTGGCCCTGGAACACTTACACAAGTATAACATCATCTATCGGGACCTTAAGCCGGAGAACATCCTTCTGGACGCTACTGGACACGTGGCGCTTTGCGATTTCGGCTTGTCCAAGGCTGATCTGCGATCGGGAGAACTTACAACCACGTTCTGCGGCACGACGGAGTACCTTGCTCCTGAAGTGCTATTGGATGAACATGGATACAGCAAACTGGTCGATTTTTGGTCGCTGGGCGTCCTCTTGTTCGAAATGTGCTGCGGATGGAGTCCGTTTTACGCCGAAGACACACAGCAAATGTACAAGAACATATGTTTCGGCAAGATAAGGTTCCCACGAAATGTTATCAGTGAGGAGGGGAAACTGTTCGTCAAGGGAGTAAGTATCTATGTCTCTGTCTCGTGAAGCAGTGACAGATGGATGTGGTCCAGCTTTTGAATAGAAATCCCAAACATCGCTTGGGCGCAGAGCGCGATGCGGCGGAGCTTAAGGAACATCCGTTCTTCGCTAGCATCGACTGGAAAGCTCTCTCTATGAAGCAAGTAACGCCACCCTTCAAACCTGCCGTCGAGTCAGACGAGTCCACGTCGAATTTTGACCCCGAGTTCACGACCGCAGACATACGGCATTTTGGGTTCGACACTGACGAAAACCGCAGTCCGGACGAGGAAGACCCAAGCGACGACTGGACGTACGCTGTCTCCGGTCCTCAGACTCCTCACACACCCAACGGGCCTCTTGGTTGTGATCGCCTAGAACAACTGAACGGAACGCATGGGCATAGTCAGGGCATCCAAATAAAGAGGATTAAGCAGCCCAACGTGGCGGGTACACCGCTCACGAATAGCGTACAGGAGAACTTCCGCGGGTTCACATATTCGGGGGGAGAAAGTTTTGTTGTACCAGCCGGATTTTCGAGGGAAGATGACGAGAGTGAAGATGATGATGACGGGGCGAATGAGCCGACGACAGAGGATGAATATGAGGACGAGAGTTTCGTTGGGCGGTATTCCAGCCGGGGAAGGAGGTTTGAGGGCATCGCGGACTAAGGGCGTTCAGGCTCCCCCGTTCTTCCACAGGGTATGGTTTGATTCTTTATGGACTTCAAGGGAATGGCGACTGCGTGTTCATATTGTCATGCTTGCATTGCACAACTCTTTCCCTCTTCACAATCGCATATGGCTTTTCTTCTTTGTTTAAGGGTCACGCCTTTTATGGAGCATCTATGCTTCATCCTAATGTTCAGTACTACCTGTGTTGTTCATGAAGTCTTGCTGTTACTGTGTCTTTTCGTGCGTTTTCTTAAAGTATTCCTCCTTCAACTCGTCACGATCTACAGTGTAGAAACTACTGTGTATGTCACGTCTAGTGGCACACCTTCCGCGAAGACAATTCAACTTCGAGCATGCCGTGCACGAATGCAAAGGTCGGAACCGGTCACCAGTCGTACAGTGTCTTGCATCCCGGCCTCGCTAAATTTAGGCCACCTCGAAGTATCGGGGAGAGTACATGACCGTTGATTATGGTGTTGGTGACGATAGATTCGACGTGGTGAGAGGTCACTCGGCCATACCACACACTCGTACCTGTGGGTGTGTATATCTACGTGCAGGTAAAGCTTTCAGTAGGGCGTGACCGTGAGCAGAAACTCACGATGACGTTGCCTGCAAACTTGTGGCCACCGACATGAGAATTGCGCAGGATGAGTGCTCTATGTTGCCCGGGAAGCGCCGCGAGCTGCGACTGGTACACAGACTCTGCATCGGCATTGTCTGCACTAACTAGGGCCTCCAGTGTCGGATTGCTAGACAGGTCTTCTAGGTCGGTGTGCACTTCCCAGCCTTCGCGTTCGAGGTACTGAATAAACGCTTGACGGGACCGTTGTCAGATACCCGTGTCACACAGGAAAAGAAACGCACTCTTCTCGAGGACCGGGGCAGCGATCGCGCAACGCTTGTCTCGTCTTTTGTGCGAACCTGACATATGTAAGATCGCCGTATACTCGGTTACTCCACCATTGGCTCAGAAGTGGAGTTGAGCAGACGCTCACAGAGCAAGATTAAGCACGAGTAAGGTAGAACCCATGACTTGAGGGTATCTGATCTATCTGGTGCACCGGACCTCCCATAAGCAGGGTCTAACGCACTCTTCCACAATGATTCGGCTCCTTCTGGGGACCGGGGGACGTCTGTAATGACCTTGTAGTCGGGTAGAATGATGACCGTCTCGAGCGTCGACGCAGGGTAGCGATGTAGCGACAGGGAGTGGTGACTTCCGTTGAGGATGGAAAGGCGAGTGCTGGTATCGTGCGTGAAAAGACCGGATGGAAGACGTCTGTTGTCGTTGGGACCAGACGAAGCTTCCCCTGTGCTATCGGAATTTGTGCGGTGTTGCTCGTTCGCGCTGCGCAAGAAGGCTGCAAGGGTCCCGTCAGCTTCAGTTACTTCCTGATGCCAGTCTGATTTTCCGGTGGAAATGACAACCTTGTTGGGTGGTCAGTCGACCCAGAGGTCGTGTATACCAAGCCAAGCTTACCTGGCGTCTATAAGGCTTCACCGACCCAAGTAGATCGGAGTCCATGTCGATACTCATCTTAGCAAAGTCGTCATGGTCTACTGCGAGTTGGTGGACACGAATGACGAGAGCGGGAATGCTGCTCACCTTGATCACACGGGTCCGGGCAGAAACGACAGTCTGCGTCTGTTACAGGGACATCCACGGATTTGAGCAGGTCCTCTTGAGTGACAGAGTTGCCTTGACCGACGAAAGTTCGCTTGAGTTTCTCGAAGACAGACATTCCGCCGCTGTCGTGCAGAGAGGGTCTGATGCTGACTAATCGATGTGCTCTCGGTTGAAAAATCCCTGTGAGCTCAGCCCAGAACTGCCATGTTCTGCAGAGCGGCGCAGCGAACGTCTGCGACAGTTTGCTCTGTCGCCCGCCATAAATCATCTGCGTCTCTCAACGATGCCAAAATGAACGCGCTCGTCAGCCTTTATCATCAGTCCGACCGCTTCATTACACCAGAAACCCTTTCAGACGCCATCGACCAAGCATTCGCGAAACACGACAATTTTACAGGCGAAGACGACCTGGGGACGCACACTTTTGCCGAAATACTGAGCATGCGGACTCAACAGAGACAAGCTCCCAAGTATTCACTTGGAGACCAGTATGCTCGCTATGCCTTGGATACTTCGCGCATGGGTCCTGGATGGATCGAGAGCAAGGAAAAGCGAGTAGATAGAATATACGAGGCTCTCATGGGTACAACAAGGGATGGAAAGCCATCATGGACAGCCATCAAAGAAAATGCTGAACGCGTGCAAGCTCAAGTAGCCGCGGATCGTCAACGCAGGGATTAGAAAACGAGGCAAGTATTCAATCATAGTTTCCCCCAACATTAATCCCTCGTAGCTCACTTTCCTGGTGGCTCTAGCTTCG
Organism: Pisolithus albus; assembly: GCA_024613165.1. Lineage (NCBI taxonomy): Eukaryota > Fungi > Basidiomycota > Agaricomycetes > Boletales > Pisolithaceae > Pisolithus > Pisolithus albus. The sequence continues at coordinate 1,147,587 of JANFAB010000004.1, read as the reverse complement.
TCTAACCAGTCGGTCTTGTCTGTGATGGTGCCGTCTACAGGGCCGCGGTCGGTGATGCAATGCGTTTCGAGTACCGTTAAAATGGTATACCTGTTAGTGGAGTGCATGGTCCACTTTGATTCGACGTTCGGATAAAATGCTCCAGTGCATTCGCTGCCATATTATCAAGCTTGAATTGGAAGCCTGCGCTATGTGCCCTCACCATCCATGATTCAGTCACCGATGGTAGCCGTGTTCTCGTCAATCTACACGTGGCTGGCGAATGAGATGAATTATGGGATTCAACGGAGGTCAAGAGTAAGGGTGTAATGTTTTCTCATGAGATTGATTCAGTTTCTTGGCGGAGGTGAGGTTCCCAGGGTGGAACATGTAGAGTCGAGGACGACTTGTCTGCAGACTACGTACCGCGGAGTAAAAATGCGCTTCTCTTACCTGGGACTGAAATGAAAAGTTCCAAGTTTCTTCGGCAGCCTGGTTGCAAACCGAATTCAGAGGGAAACAGCACAACAACGCTGGTGTTAGGGATCGGACGTTTACCATGGCATATCAGACGTCGGCAGTTGCTCCAAGGACCGCGTGTGAGCGAGTTGCTACAGACGCCGAGGCTGCCGGTGAGGGGGTAACGAGCTTTGGCTGTCGACGTGAAGTGCAACACGGCCGGTGAAGGCAACGACGCCGTTCAACTCCGGGGATCGTTCCAAGCATCGCTGAGGGAGTGATTCTTGGGCTCTCGGCTTTGTTTGTGTATTGTAGAGCGTGGCTGGTTTGGATTTTGTTTTACCCTGTCTTCCACAATTTGGACAGCATACATGGTGCTGGGCGGACAAACACGTCTTTCTGTTCTTCGCCGTCATGCTCGTCGTCGATGGTGTTCTCCGATGACGGTCACAACGTCGCCCAGCAATGGTGGCCTATGTCATAGGGGAGGAAGTGGCCCGTGCGCGGTCGTTTTCTCACGCATGACATAAGCCACAGCGGTGTTCCTTCAACGCTTTCTCCCATCAACCAGCATTTCTAGCCTTTCCCGCCCCCTCCCTGGTCACGTTGGGCTCCCGCTACCGACCCGTCTGTTGGCAGTCTCTGCATGTCCCAACCACAACAGCCACCGCCGCAGCAACAGACCGTTGTACCATCCAATATGTTGTCTCCAGCCGAGGCAGAGCTCGCCCAGGCAAATTCGTACTATCCACAAGAACCCACAGACCTCACTGGTGGTTTACCCATGAACTTGGACTCATTGCGTGATGGTCCCCCCGGAAGCAAGCCTTTTTATCCCTACTCAACCCTTATCCGGTTTGTGATACTCCCCCCCAGTCCCGTCTGCCCGTGTTTACACTATCTTGTTACCTCTCAGATACGCCATCAAAGGCTCTCCGACCGGGAAGCTGTTGCTAGAGGACATTTATTATGCTATCGAATCGCGTGTACGTGTGGCGTCCAGGTTTTTTTGTGGACACTCCTTTTTACTGATGGGCCACGTCATCCAGTTTCCATACTTTAGGACCGCCCCCTCTGGCTGGAAAGTGAGTATCCCAGTGCACCTGAATGTTACATATCGCGTCCATGTGCATCTACGTACGCGAGGACGCGACCGCGATGTTGATTGTTTGATTGTGTTCATATTTGTTTTGGTGCACGGACTAAACAAGGACTAAATTATCACCCCGTGCAGAATTCTGTTCGTCACAATCTTTCCCTCAACCCTTGTTTCGAGAAGGTCCCCCGCCCCCTGACCGACCGGGAAAGGGCTCATACTGGACGGTTAACGACAACGTCGATCCGCGCACGGGTGTTCACCGCGTAAGGAAGAAGAAACCGAAAGGTACAAAAGCACGCCATTCATCAGAGCAACAGAACGAAGTCGATTATCGCTCAAATGAACCACCAGCTTTCCCTGATCCACATGCACAATACGTACAAGGTCCCCCACCACCTCAAATGCATCCTGATCAAGCAGGTCCCAGCAGGCAACCACCGTACCCTCCTCCATATCCTCCTACGTGAGTATATATCCATTTCCACGCATTCTTTTACCTTTCAAGCATCATCTGACATCCAACCGCTCAGCTTTGACCCCAACTTCGGAATGCTCCCCCCTCCACCCCCCGGGGGATTTGCTCCTACTGTGCCGATAGACAGCCTCGAAGTGGATGAGAATGGCAACTTGTCTTGGCGTCTCTCCTGGATCAAGGAGCTCCATAGCTTGCAGCAGATAACTGAAGAACAAGAAAAAGCGGGCGCGGATGAAGAATGGTATCGCATGATGCTGTTGCGTGTTCGAAGCGCACTTATGCCACCCGCTTACCCTGAAGGAATGCATCCTCCTCCCCCAGGGATGCACCCTCCGCCACCTAATTCCGACATGCAACAACCCATGCAACAGTCAGTTTGACATGTGACTGGCCTTTTTTTGCCCGCAATTTCGACAGACCTCGCGTTGTTATTTTTTTCTCTCTCCCTAGCCATTATCTGTACACTACTAGTGGTTCTTTTTAGTTTGGTTAATGTCGTAGAATCCTGTCTTGTGTGAGTTGTGGTTTGTCATGAGCATTCCCGACATGTCCGACGGCCGAAATTCTAGCTTATGTAAGTGCCTCGGCTGGTATCAGATAAGCCTAATACTGGGTTTTTCATGACCAGCACTGTTCCGCTCCTACCGTCCAGCTCGACCTTGATGGCACCAACAGCTGTGTACAGCGCAGAAACAAGGGTGTCGGTTGCCGCGATGTCTGGACGACCAGCATCATCCGAGCTCGTCATTGGATCCCTGGGGACAGCACAGGACGGGAAATACCAAGCCCTTATTTCCAGCCTCGACGAAGAGACCCCAGGAAAAACCATCGAGAGACAGCTACTCGACCGGTTAGTCGATGGAGGTCCGGATTCATTTCTCTAAGTGGTTAGGTATACTCACCGTCAACCCCAGCTGTCACTTTGACACCATCGCATTACTCGTCCATATACCTTATCCTTACATCCGCCGACTATTCTTCCTTACTTCCGAGTCTGAGACCCGTGCTCAAACAACTTTTAGAAGGGCTCTGTCCACTCGGAAAACTTTTTCTTCTTAACCTCACCTCCGGTTTCTTCAATCTGCCGGATGAACTTACACTTGTGGGATTCTCAATCATAGAGACAGTATCGGAAGACAAGGATGCACGGATCGTCGCCCAGAAACCTTTAGCACCAACTCCTGCTCCGACGCCGTCGAAGCCGCTTACTGGCAGTTCTCTGCCACTCAGGCGGAAGGTAGACCCGGCACGTCAGGCTTCTAAAAAAGCCGTCTGGTACATTTTCATCACCCTCTACGCCCGCCATCGATGCCGAGGCGCTACTGACCGACGCTGACCGAGCTCGCCCAGTGCCAACGTGTGAGCCGTTCTACGCCAGGTGCGCCGAGGCGAAAGAGAGCCTGCAAAAGTTGCACATGCGGCCTCGCAGAAGTCGAAGCAGAAGAGACAAGAAAGGGAAACGTCGTCCTTCTGGACGCAGACGGCGTAGTGGAAGTAGGCAGCGGTGAGACAGAGAAGCAGAGACTGCTTGCGGCAGCCAAGGCTACTCCCAAGGCTACCAGCAGCTGTGGTAGTTGTTTCTTAGGTGACGCCTTCAGATGTGAAGGCTGCCCTTACATGGGTAAGTCTGATAACGTCGATTGGAATCGTCCATTACCGACTTCTATCGTCTAGGTTTACCTCCTTTCAACCCTGGAGAGAAGGTAGAGATCAATCTGTCGATGGATGACATCTAGACAAACAGCATCGGTAGCTGCGAGTGCACTGCACGAATTTCCGAAGTTTTCTAACTTCAGTAATATAGGAAAATGATGCTTAAACGTATAGTGGATATGTATATATTGTACCTTGCGGAAGATGATCCCAATCTATCGGAGCGTCCCCTCGTCATCTGGCGATTCGTCATCCCAGTCAATGTCCTCGTCAGCAGCTTGACGTGCCCGCTTCATAAGCTCAAGCAGCATCTCGGGTTTTATCGGCATCTCTTCAACGTCGGAGCTACATGAACCCTCGGGACTGCCGGTTTCATCGTCAACGTCATGGGAAGGATGTACTCCAGAAGTTGCTTCCATGATCTCATTTTCCGAGTAACTTCCAAGCATCAGGAGACCATCGTTTTTTTGGAGCTGGTCGTTTTCGGATTCGGAGCTGCTGCCAGTAATCTCCAAGTAGCCCGGCAATGGCTTGAGCATTGGTTTTCCTACGTTTCGGAGCTCTTCCATACGCTTCAGTCTTGCAGATGCCGAGTAATCCTTCCAGTCTTGTCCACTATCGTGCCCCGGAAACTTGACGCGTCTCGGTCGAAGATATGAATGGTTGGAAATTCCACAAAATGAGTATTTCGAAGTAGCTCCAAGAGGGGCGACGCTGGGTCTAATTTATGGTAAAATTCGGCTTGGGATGTCGGCTGATGGTGGAAATCAAGGCTGGCACGGACATAACAATCTGGGTGGACGAAGCCTTCCGGATCTTCTGGATGGGGATGAACCAGGGGAGGTACCCAGTCTGGTAAAGAGTGCTTTCGAGACTGGAGGGGCTGTTGGGATATGTGAGACCGTAGAATGTCCAGTAGTGTTTTCGATATCGGATTACGGTGTACGATGACAGTATGCGGCTGTGGTCGGACAACCTCAGTGGTGGGGGTGGACGGAGGATAGAACTTGAATTCGATTGTCAACAGAGGCCGTTTAAGTCTTTAAAGTGAAACATGGGTTGAGAACGCCCTCGCCCCATGACCCAGAAGAGATGGGACATACTTTGGATCCCATGTGGATTGACTTAAGCTCCTGCGTTCCATGCCGTTTGGGAGCAGGTCGATGTCGATGTCCACTGACTCTAGGTAGGATTTGAGGGTGTCTCTTTTGGTGCCTTTCGTCCGTTTTCCCCCGTACGTTCGGTTTCCTAGACTGTTGATCCTGCTCGACTTGCCCCGTTCCGCCTGGTACTTTCCACGAACGATCTCATTGCCCCACTCACTTGCTTTCCTGCCGACCTCTTCTAGGAAGCTGTAGTCGCGCATCATCGTTCCCCAGCCGTATGCGTTCATGGGTACATACTCTGCCTTGTTACGTTCTCCAGAACACCCTGTGTGTTGCTTGTGCTTGCGCGAGCAGGGTAAAGAGCAGGTTGGGGTGCGACATCTGGGACATGTGTACTTTGCTTGCGAGCTGCACAAGACGCATGTGCGAGACGCGGTCGTGTTCAAGGGATCTGTGTCGACCATTGTTGAGGCCTTGAGGGTTGCGCACAAGATTTCAGAGTGCCATTCATAAGTTGACAGTTGACACGGCCGATATCCATCCAACCCTCATCCGATCCCAGGTCACCTCAGTCCACCCCATGTTGTCCGGTGTAACCCAAACGAAAGTCTATGCATACGAAGTAGCGCTCTTTGGCGAGTTTTTCGCTCGCGACCTCAAGGCCATTCTCAACCGGATCACTCTCCACACGGAGTCTGCAGCGCCAATGCACACCCGCGAAATTGTCTTCGAACACCTCGGCACCCATCTCTTACAGTCTCAAGGCGAAGAACCAGTCTTGTTAAGGGCGAGGAAAGAGCTTGGGGGCGGCGATGTCAAAGAAAGTGGATGGTAGGTCACTGAGTTTTCCTGAACCTTAGCATGGGCCGCGGGGTCGCCCACTCCAACCCCTCCAGGACACTCTACTCGTATCTCAAACCCGAATCAGTCCGTGTACACCCTGAAGCGACAGTTCGCCCATGGGCAACTTGCGAGGTCATGGGAGACGCGCTAAGTCTCGCTAGTGCCCTCGGATATGTGTAAGATTGCTTAACGACGCAGCCAATGGTCTGATGAACCACCGTCAAGCCAACGTTCGCAGATATACAAGCGTGGTTATGTCTTTCGTCGCGGACCTCTTATCATTCAAATGTTCCAGCAAGAGCAGGTAAGGCTTCATAATCCAAGTCGTATATCGTCCCTCAATTGGTTCTGGCTTTGTAGGTGGACCCCAAAACATCTTTGCCGATTCCAGCCCATGCAGATACTTTGTGGGAGGTGGAAGTCAAAACAGCATCGCCGGTCAACACGACAGCCCCTCAGAGCGGGCAGATGCAAGCGAATACCGTTCGCTCAGCCATAGAGGCTGTGCTGGAGGTCCAGCTCGTCATGAAAGGGCTGCTTGACCTAAGACGACAAGACATTTGAGACAGAATTTTCAGGTGTACAGGAGGTATGACCTCTTCTGAGAGTAGGCTCTAAGTAGTCGGGTGAAGGTACGGGGGTTTCTAACATCGACGGTAGATACTGTCACTATCGCACTCCGGATTAACAGTCGAAGTAAAACATCGAACTTGTTCTTTGAACAGCGCCGACATTTTATCAAAGCTTCCAGACCTGGTGTGACTTCAAGCCTAGCTCTGCGAGTATTCCCCCAACTTTTCCTTGTGAATAGTTTCGGCCATATGGTCCGGCGACCGCATTTACCATACTGCATGAATTCCAGTTAAGCGTATCATTTACTCTTGAGGTAGGACGATACTGACTGCTCTGGCCCACAAATTAGGACAATCAGTCTTCGATCCTCGGCGACCGCTGGAACGCTCGTCGGCCAAAAGAGTGCCTCCCACCACGGCGTTACTTTCTTTAATCGGAGTGCATCCTGCAAGGCGGATTTTCCAATGCGATCACATGTGAGGTCCAAGGGAATCTTAGTCTTAAGCTGCTGGGGGACGTCAAGAGAGTCTACAAAGACACGGAACCTAAACTTGTCCGGGTGCTTCTCAGCTATACTGTGAAGGAATTCCATCATATGGGCTGGTGGCAGGTCTGCAGGGGTCTTCGATGCGTGAAGTAGTGTTAAGCGGCCTTTACACGCATTTTTTGAGAATATGTGGTGCAGAAGCTGGTAGAACGGGGTAATCCCAGTACCACCTGACACCTTCAGACTCCTTCACCAAACGTTGGTGAATGCACACCAGGATCGATCACGCACCATGATGATATCATCCCAGGCACCATCCTTCCACGTCCAGGTTTTCACGGGTCCGCGTAATTCGATAGCAGAACCGACTTGCTTTGAATGTAGCCAGCGGGCCACTTCGCCATGTTCATACTTCTTGATCCAAAATGACATCTTTCCACTTTCGTCTATCCCTTCTAAGGGTGTGTAGGGTCTCTCCACTTGAATATCGTCATCCTTGACGAAGACAGACCATATCGAAGCCGATTCTTGACGGTCCTGGGGTATCGAATCCGGAGACAAAGAGAGCGTCAACAGTTTTGTATCAGAGGATGTTTGGGTCGATTCAATGAGGGTTGCTGGGGTGAAATGAGACGGGTTCAACGACGGCTTTCCCGAGCGACTCGGCGAGCTATAGGGTTGGTCGCAGAGTGCGAGGTAAGCTGTTATGGCAGTCGAGACTCCCGCGATCAATACCAGTGGCTTCAATAGCAACGCTCGTTTCTGTTCCAGTTTTCTGGTCGTCGATGAAAGCCGTCTCCATACAAACTGCTTGGCCCGTGCTCGACGCAGCGCGAGCATCGAGTTTGTTTGCTTTCTCGTGTCACGCTCATTTATATCGAGGCGTAACCAAATACAGACAAATAGCCCCTACCCCGTGTCGCATGTTGTTTCGTCTCTTTGCAGTCCATCCCTAACTATTTTATTTTATTCAGGAATAATTCTCTACGGACATGAAACGAAGCCGACATTCAGACTTTCAGAACGTATCACCCGACAACACGACTACGAACTACCAGCCTCGGAATACCCATGCGACGCGGGCGTTGCAACATTCTCCTACGGAAACGCCAACACTATTTCTCAGACACAAGACAAATCTGAATACTATACAAGAGTCTGTCGGTGCTCGTCATCCCCTTTCAGGCCTCGGAATCAGCTACACCTCGAACACGACTTCAGTCCAGGCAGACTCGAGAGGGCAAAGGGACCCCTGTCAGCAACTAGACAATCTAGTCCAGGCCAACGGAAAGGGCGTTCTCGGCTTCACTCCGGTGAAAGGCTCAAGCCAAGGCATGGAACCTCATCCAGTGGACTTCCCATCGACCGTGGTCCCCACATTCTCGTCGTCACTCTCTTCGACCATGGATTACGCAGCGGACCTTCCTACAACTTCTACTATACCATGTAGTACCAAGTTCGAACTCGACTCGCCAGGGGATGTGGTCGATGATATCAAGCATATCTCCGCGTTCCCTATCGGACTCGTCGCCGATGCGAACATGCACGACTTCTATATGTCTGTATTTCCTCCCTCTGCAAGTGTACATCCTCTTGACACGCTCCGGTCGTCACCGTACTCCGTCTGGCCCGGTCGAACTCCCCTGCTTCCGTTACACGATATGATAAGGACCCCAGCAGACCAAATTACGGAAAGCCCCACATACGATTTTCGATCGTCCACAGCTTTCGATGTCGTCGAGCATTCAATCACGCATTTAGCTGCCGAGGACGAATTAATTTCCCGTAGCCTACCCATCCCACAGGAACCAGACAGAGAACCTCCACAATTGCTAACCCGGTTACCGAAATGGCAAGTCGGTTATGTGTATCCAGACGATGCCTGCACCTCCTCTCAACCTCAAGTCCTGGAGAATCGTGAAGATCATCCTTCTCCTGCGGAAGAAAAAGTTTCCTCTCCAATTCTGAATGCACACCTAGGCGTTGAACTGCGCGAACTCAAGAGAAAGGCCGAGAAATATCGCCTGGATCATCCTGGAGAAAATATTACGCGGTCGTGGCTTTCTCACTTTGCTGGAAACCTGTCACAACGAGGCGAGCTACTGGATGATTACCGGTGTTATGTTATCGGGTGCAACCAGCGGAACAAGCGCAGAGATCATATATTGGTTCACGTCGGGGCTCACGTGGACCAACGACCATTCCCTTGCTCCGTATGGTGTGTATTTTGGATTGATTGTTCGGATCTCGCGTGATGACGTCTTGGAGCTAGTTCACGCCGTTTTCTACGCAAGAATGAATGTAAACGGCACGAAGCCAGCCACGGCGGAAACCGTCCGTATAGTTGCGATGTCTGTGGACGGCATTTTTCCAGGAAGGATCTCGTGAAGAAGCATTTAAAGAGAGTGCACGGCATATTGAGTGACAGGTACAGTGAAGAGCGAATGGAAAAGAGGATAAGGCTGGAGGATGTCGACTAGCTATTAGTACTCCACAATAGGGGGGTGTCGTGACGGACGCATGTGACATGTGACGCGTGACGATTGGTTTCCTCGTAAAGCCTTGTGATCCCCGTCAAACGGACTGTGACCCCCACAGCGAACCGGCTCTGCGCAACAATGTCGGACAGAGGACGTTCCCCGTCACCAAAGCCGCTCAGAGACATGGATATTGACATGGAGAACGGTTCCGGTCAGAAAGACATGAAAGTCGTCGTCGTAAATGGCCTTTCTCGCAATGTCGTCCAATCCCACCTCCAAACAATATTCGGATTCTACGGTGAAATCGTCAAGGTCGACCTTCCTTTATACTCAAAGTGTACGGTCTTACTCCGATTAGCCCAGCTCTAATGTCTCTGACGTTGCTTTTGCTTAGCCGGTCAAAACCGAGGAAAAGCAGCCCTGGAGTATGCCGTTGCGGCCTCTGCTCACAAGGCCGTATCTCATATGAATGGCGGTCAGCTTGATGGGCTTATCCTGAAAGTCGAATTGTCCAACCTGCCCATTCGTGCTCGTTCGCGCTCGCGTCCCCGCCCTGTTCGTAACGGACGTGATCGTCGTTCAATTTCACGTTCTCGCTCTCGTACACGCTCTCGCTCTCCGCTCTATCGTAGGAGAGGGTACGATGCTCCGCGATACACGGACACATACCGTTCAAGGGGCTATCTCGGTCGTCGCGGTGTTCCCGCGAGAGACACCTACCGTCCCTCACGTTCACGTTCGAGGTCCCCATTCAGAAGGGGTGACCGCCTCCCGCCGAGGCGACGATCGCCAAGCTACGAGCGTGGCGGCACGGGATACGGTCGCGGAAGGCGCAGTCGGTCTAGAAGTTACTCGGTTCGTTCAAGCCGGTCGCGTTCGCTTACTCCTTCACGTTCTCGCTCGCGCACTCGCTCTCGATCTGCGTCTTATTCTTCATACTCGAGATACACCCGAAGCAGATCCCGATCCAGGTCACTCAGTCGAGGCAGGAGGAGCTACAGTAGGGATGATATCAGGGATAGCAGATCCAGGTCACCAGTATAGTGATTCAGTTATGTCGATGACTAGCAGTTACAGTACTCTAGAAATGAAAAAACTACCGGTATTTGTTGCAGAAAAGAGTTATCAGTCGCTCGAAATGGAGGAGTCGTCGGCAAGGAATGGCCTGTAGTACCGCGTGTTCCACGATTAGATTTCGAAACAAGTGCTAACCACTTACATGTGTTCATCATTCCGAATGACTTTGGCCATCCAATCCTCATCTGTCTCTTGTGCAAAGCCCGGCCCTCCTGCAAGGCTCAAAACAACCGGGAGTAGGACCAATCCATGGAGTGCACCAGCTAGAATCAATGTAAACCACATGCGAAAATAGTAAATCTGTCAATGATAAATAATTATTCATTGCGCTTCGTGGCTTCGAATACTTGACATACCTCCAATAGGCGTGACCGTGTCAAGGCAAGCACGGATACGCCAATCAGCTTCGTGAAAGTAATCCCAGACAATACCTGACTCGGTTTCAGATCATGGATATCATTAGCGGAGGGAAGACGGTTTACCGAAGGTCCAACATCGGCCAAGGCAGTACACATCCTTGTATCTCTTTCCTTCTGTCCCGCGGGTTGGTCCACGTATAAATCAGAGCTAGGGTTCATGAATGCCCTCGCAACATGGGCGCAGAATTCCACGGCAATTCCAAGGGATATTACCAAGTTCACCAAACTGATAGCGTTCAGGTTGATATTCCAGATGGCCATAACGCCCATCACGTTCACCACTGTAAGCGCAACTACGCCAGTAACAATTGTACCGGTCCGCCATGAGCCTAGGAGCAGTGCTGTAATGATTAGCACAGCGGCCAGGCCAAGACCGAGGATTTCTTGCGCGATGGCGATGATGTGGGCATACTGATCGAAGAAGACATAATGGAGTGAATAGGGGAACACTTTCAACCCCAAATGGTCGGAAATGTCGTCTGCGATACGGTGGGCGGCTGCAAACGAGTTAATGAAGTCCGCTTGAGACCGTAAGGGGGAGTGCATTGTTCGGAAGTGAGAGGCAACCACTTTGGCACCGTCATCATCTAGGGAGAGCGCGCTTCCATAGGATGCTCTACCGGCGAGTGGGCATTCTTCATTAGTGGGCGAGATGAGCCATTGCCGGAGGTATCGCATGAATTCTTCCCCCTCGGGGAGTCCAATCATTGTGATGTTCCATTGGGGCTCCCTGCCGTATAGACAAGGTTGGCACAGTCGCTCCGAATCTCTAGGCGCACAGAACCTGGAGGGATCCCTTTTCCGGACACGACAACACGTTTCCATAGTAGGGTCGAGCCATTTGAGAAAATCGTCTATCCACGACGCCGTTGGTTGCGAGATGAACGAAGAGTCTGGCCGCTTGCGTTCGGCTTCGAGTAAGTTGGCAACGGAGGTATCATCGCAAGTACTGAAACGGCCGCAAAGCCGTTGTTGGTTGGGACGCTGCGTGACGTCGGTGTCATGCACAACGAAATAAACTGGTGGACCAATGTCCAAGTAGACCTCAAGGCAATCAAAGTAGTCGTTGAGGTATGATTCTGACGGCAACGCTAGTCTCTGGTCTTCCTAGAAGTCAGACAAAGGAGCAAATGAAATGCGACGGGGAACGAAACTTACCAAGGCCGAGCTCGATGTGTTGCATTGATACAACAGAGAGCACGAACAGTCCAGAAAAAAGTAGTATCACAAAACCCTTGACAGCTGGCCGCAGGAGGAAGGGTGCGTAGTGCCGGCGAATGAAACGTGCAATTCTGCCAGGTCCCCGGTGGCTAGGAACGTCCAACAATGCAATTCGGGACGACAGTTGTATACATGGGAGACACTCAACCCGATTGGACTGTTGCGGAATAAGTAGGGGCACATGTTCAAAGGTCAAATACTCACTTCTGCTCGCCTCAAATCCAGGGAAAGTGCGCTGACGAACACCGTCACTTGCAGGATCGCGTTCAGCAATACGCTACCGGCTGCATATAGTGCGAAGTTTCGAACTGCTGGCATTGGAACCAATGCTCCCAGCCCGAATGCAACTGTCTCTGTAACAGAACTAAGGAGGATGGAGGGCCCCATCTTTGCTAAGGCCATCGCCACGCGTTCTTCTGCGGGGCGGAAGGACGGTAGGGAGTCGGTGTCAATGGAATTGTCCCAGGTTGAATCCAAGGGAGAACGATGGGATTGGGAAGGAGAGCGAGGCCCGGCAACAGAACTTTGCACTGCATTGGGACCGTGACGGAGGTTCTGCCGGTCAAGTTCGTCGACCAGTATGAAGACATTGTCCACGCCTACGGCTAGAACAAGGAAAGGAATAACTTCTGCTATAATCAAGGTCGTCTTTACCCCAAGCAAAGAGAGAAGACCAACAGAAGATGACACCGACAAGATAACGAGTCCGATGCCAAATAGGCCGAGGCACATCCTCGAGTTCACAAAAAGGCTGCGGGGTAAGCGGGGTAGGATGCGTGGAGTTGGTGACTCGACAGACATCGAAGATGACCCGACGCTCGAACGCTTATAGAGTGCGGGAAGATTCCGAGCCCAGTGGGTCAACGATGTCATGACTCGTTCGTCGGTTGCCTCCCAATTCCCCAAAGCCAAAGAGACGTATAAGAACATAGCCAAGTATGAGAGAACAACAACTTTAACGTCGGTATTAGTACTCTTGCTGATTTCCTGTTCTAGTGATACGCCGGTCGAGAATGCGATATGCAGGCCGGCGTCTGCATCGATGGTATCACTGAGCTCCATCAGGTATTCTTTAAGGGTCTCCTCCCACTCCATGGCTTTCGCCTGTTCCTTCGGGTCCAAAGAATCTGACAACACGTACGTGACGACCATGGCCTCGGCTTTAAGATATGATTTCTCTCCCGCCCTGTTCTTTGGCACACCGCCGAGCACATATTGGGGCCCCAAAGGCTGTTGGAAGTCAGGAAGGCAGTCGACGGGGGAATTCGCGCAATGGAGAAGACGATCTTTCCACGACTCCTCGTCATAACCGCTGAGGTCATTGGCGAACCAAGCCCCAATGGATTGGACTACGCACGCGCCACTTGGTCCTGCGGGTTTGAAACAAACATCTGCAAGTCCGTAACCATTGGGAGATGAACGCAGTTCACGTATGTCGTCTTCGACTGCGAACCAGTACTTGAGGTGGTCAAATGAGAGTACAGCCTGTTCTGCCGATGCAAGAGACACATTGTCTGGTGCTGTGTAAGTATCTGTGGCCCTCGTGATAAAAATTTGCTGTGCGCGGTAAAATGGCCCAAAGTGCTCATCGAAGAATTCCTTCTGCAGCTTGCTTTCAGAGTCTGGAGCAACCCATAACCTGACTGGGTCTGTCTCTATCGCAAACTTCTTCCAACCAAGATTAAGGAGGCCAATAGCGGTAAACACGATAGCAAATGTCAGGAACGGAGAGGAGGCGGCCAGCAGACCGAGTCGGTAGAACTTTCGCCCGAGAACATTGTTTAAATGATATTGGCGGGGCTGAGATGTTGCAATAGGGTCTAAGAGGGATGCCCCGCGACCAAGACGTCTTGAATCACTTGAATGCGCTCCAAATGAGTCGTCGCGATCAGCTTGTGAGAGCGATGCAGCCCCAACTAGGTTGCGAGACTTATGCCTCGGCGAAAGGGTGGTCGACGCAGCGTCTGAAGACAAAATCATGCGTTCGGATCTCTTCTCTCTCCGCCTTCTCATGGCCACTTGTATGATGTATCCAAGAAGGAAGGAAACAAGTGCGAGAGCGTAGGCTAGTGTCAAGACGAAGGACAGACAAGTCAAAGGGCCGACAACACATGTCGGCTCCTGTCCCGGGGGGCGGACATAGGGGAGTTCGGGACATATGTCTGGACAGTCAATGCATGCACATCGACTAGCGAGGTCGTTGTCTGCACAGTTCTTCGGAATCGGACTATATGGACTGTAACCTGCAGAACTTGGAGGGAAATTGATTTGGAATGGACTTCCAATATCTTTTTCGTCCCCAAGGAATTTGAGGAACTCCGCATAGGTCTTCGCACCTCCACCTATGAGATCCATAGCGTAGCCATTCGTCGCTCCAACTTGCACGTTCTTGCAGCTGTCGTAGAAGCCAGAAGCAAACCGTTCTCCAACGTAGTAATCAACAGACTTGATTGCGGTTTCGCCTGTACTCGATTTCTGCGTTTCGGTGACATTGAGGAAAGAGCCCTGCTGGGGAGAGCATGTGAACGAGCAAAAGAAGGACCTAAAGTTATTCAGGCACGCGGGACAAGACGAAATAATCGGTTCTGCTTGGGCCAAGGAATTTCGCAACGTTTCAATCTGGTCTGAGGTGCAGCATGTCGGACCCTGCGCATACTGTGGGCCGCAAAAAGATACGAGCAAATCCCGGGCTTTGCTTCCCTCGGGCTAAGACGACGCGTGAATATAGATGGTGAGACTTGGAGCATACACATACTTCTAATGGTGGACCATCGTATGGGCACGGTAGCTGCTGGCCGAACCAGCCTTTCGAGCCGCATGACCCCCGCATGGCGCATTTCCCTAGCGCCTCACCTGGAGTGCTGCTTGACATGGTGAGCTGGCGACCTTGAAGGTAGTATCGTAGTCCAAGCGACATGCGCTCCTACCTCCACGTGACGGCGGGTGTTATGTAAGCAAGTGACTATTTTTATTTTCCGTCCGAACCACTAATGATCAACTCCTCAGCGGGTCGGGCATGGTAGAAAACAAGCAGCAGTCTGGCGTAACTTCCAAGCCACGAAAGCGCTTCGTAGGCTCAAAGTCTTCCGCACCATCGAAATCGGGTGCTCCTGTAGCTGGCATCGCAAACCAGATACCAGAAGACATACTGTCAGATGCAGTACTCAATCAAGCAATCAAGCAGTTACCTTCAAACTACTCATTCGAGATACACAAGACGATACATCACGTACGAAAGAACAAAGCGAAGGCAGTAGCTCTCCAGATGCCAGAGGGTTTACAGATGTTCGCTTGCACTATCGCAGACATCATCGAGCGGTATGTCGACGCTCACAGCCGGCGATAAACGGTCCAGTTCACCCTTCTAACCGTAAGCCAGATTTACCGATGCGTTGACGGTCATCATGGGCGATGTCACCTACGGTGCATGCTGTATCGACGACTATACTGCTGTAGCCTTAGGTTGCGATATGCTCGTCCATTACGGGCACAGTTGTCTTGGTTAGTGTCGTGCGTGATAACCCCACTAGGTGATATTGATGGGCCGATTTTCAGTGCCTATCGACCAAACGACGATAAAGACACTCTACGTCTTCGTAGAGATAGGCATTGATTCGATCCACCTTGCAGAAACTGTGCGCTTGAACTTGCCTAGCGATCGGGAGACATTTCACAAGCAACTACTCTTCACCGAGGAGTCCAGTGTACAAACACCTGCTAGCCGGGATACTGATCGGAGTTTTCATCTCCAGATAGAATGCCTGGACTCCCCCACTGGATATTCTAAGCCGCGACGCGAAACGGAAGACCACGATGGACACGAAGTGCCAACGCGACTGGCGTTGGTCTCGACTATTCAATTTGTTGCAGCACTACAGAAGCTCAAGGAGGACCTCACACTTGACTACAGTGTTCCCGCCATGCCAGTTGATGACACTGGGACTCCGGAGATTCAAGCCGACGGTATTCAGGCAGTCCAGAGGTTTCGATTGTGGTCCGGAAGATATAACGCGACAATACCGCGTTCAAAGCCCTTATCTCCAGGAGAGATTCTAGGTTGCACTGCTCCATCCCTGAGTGACGTCGATGCTCTTGTGTACGTCCGTGGGCACATCTGCGTTCCAACTGACATTCAGCAGGTACCTCGGCGATGGCCGTTTCCATCTCGAGTCCATCATGATTGCCAACCCAACCATCCCTGCTTTCCGATATGATCCCTATTCCAAGAAACTGACCAGGGAGTACTATAGCCACAGTGAAATGCGTTATGTACGGGATCAAGCCGTCCGAAATGCTCGCCAGAGCACCTTGGCCTTTTCCGCTGACACGGAAGAGACCGAATCGTCATTAGGCATACCTATTTGGGGGGTCATACTAGGCACGCTAGGTCGACAGGGTAGCTTCAAGCAATTGCAGGCAATCAAGCACCAGCTTACATCCTCAAGCGTTCCAATACCCCACGTTCCAATTCTCTTATCGGAACTGTCTCCAGCGAAACTCGCGCTGTTTGAACCTCATTTATCAACTTTCGTGCAAACATCTTGTCCGCGCCTGTCCATTGATTGGGGATATGCCTTTGATCGACCACTGCTGAGCCCCTATGAAACTTGCGTAGCATTGGGACAGAGGGAGGGCTGGATGGACGAACAAAGAGACGGTGAAACATCGAAGGGGACGTACCCGATGGACTTCTACGCAGCCGGCAGTCCTTGGGCCATTGCGAGGGTGAAGGCTTCTTTTCCTGAGACGGTCTGAAAGTCTTTAATTGTGGTTTTACACTTACAATGGTAGTATACACTTGGCCAAGGTTGAAAACAGCGCGACGTCCACTATGTCAGTAGTACGCTAAACACTAATTTGGTTGTGAGACCGAGTCATTCTCTAGGATACTCCAAAAAACTCACCCGTAAACGTACTCGACTTCATCGACACCTCCGGAAGCGAAGGGACCGGACTGTTCCCGGGGCATCGGACCAATTTCTGAATCCTCGTCTTCTGCAAGGTCGAGGGCACTATCATCGTCAAGACCGAAGGGCAAGACAGGGCGGAGTCCCGTTCCCGAACTGGAGCGACGATTTCCCGCTGGTGACTTGGGGAGGGCAGCCATAGTTTTGGGACTTAGGTGCTGTAACGTGTATGCATAAGCTGTGCACAGGATTGAATCAAAGTCCCGATTCTTACCTCCCAATTGTTCATATTCTCATCGGGGATGTCGCGATCACGTCTGCCCTCGAGCCTTGCGTCGTCACCGAGCTCACCCACAGAATCCACACTCTCACTGTCACTGATATTATCCGTCATATTCGATACGAACACGGGTAACCTAGACCACGCTGAGGTCGAAGATGTCGAGGACGGTACCGCACCAGATATCTGCTCGTCCGACCAGCCGAGATCAGACAAGTATTCTTCATACTCCTCTTCGAACGCGAGATCTTCCGTCGTGTACGGCAGGAATATAGATGGATCAGGTGCCTGCGAACGCGGCGGAGGGAAAACGTCTGCTTCGACGATGTTCGGCGTGCCCAGTGGCCGGATAATGTTGCTTAGCTCCAGGCCCGGTGGTAAAACCTCCATATTGTGAGTCATACTGACGGATCGTCTATGTGCTTGGGCATGCTGCGCAGCTTGCGGGCCATATCGTCTGCTGTTGTCTATTGACGAGTCAACCAGGCGAATCCGCGCAACAAATAGGCACACGTACAGAATTTAACCAGGTGGCGCAAAGCGTACTCCTGAGCCTAGATCGCGCAGTTAGAGGTGGGTGTGCCAATTAGAAGGGAACCAGCAAACTTGAGCATCACTTAAATCATCAACTTCACTGCCTGTGAGCCATTCATCACGTAGATCCGGTCTGCAATTTAAGTATATAGAAGTGATCACTTTCATGTTAGCTGTACGCCGTCTATCAGATTCTCGAAGGGTACACATCAGTGATGAACTTACATTGACGCCACTTCCGACCGGAGAAAGGTACCTGACTTTTGATGAGTTTCAGGACGTGAAGTTGCAGCATGGGATGAGACACGCGCAAGACACGCTTCAAAACGGCCTAACAAACAGGGTGGTGTCAGGATACAGCTCAGGTTAGATCTACTACGTACGGAGCTCTTATATTGAACGAGCATCCATATCCGATGCGAGCGGTTCTTGGATAACTTCTGCATGATTCTTGCAAAGTTGATGGCAGAGAAAAAATTACGCCAAGAGAACTCGGTAAGCATCTCTACCTCTTCTTCATGTTTTTGGCCATTTGGTAAGGTCTTAACCTGATGGACGACATGCGTCGAGGGTCGTGGCTTCTCATCTCGCATACGCGGAGCTGTCCGTGCGTGATGTATCTGACAATACCGGAAGAAACTACAGAGATTTAGAAATCTACGAAGCGGAGATGCTGTAGCGTACTTGTAATCGGGGGAGTCCGCCCTGGACACAATGGTATTCGCAACTTCTTGCATGCCAAACACTTTGAGAATGAGTAGTAAGCAGTTGGTGTCAAGTAGAAGCTGGCCGAGGTGATGGAACTTCATCACGTCTTAGTAAAGAGGGGTGTTGATGACATGTACAAAGGAAAACAATGAGTAACTTACGAGATGCCTTGAACCATTTCATCGTCAGTAGGAGAATGGCGGACACCGCCTTGGAAGTGATCTCGCGATGACGAGTAACATCAATTTCATCTAGAGTGGGGGGAGGAGCAGGCGGCTGTTCTGACGCTGCGTTACGCACGTATATCATCTATCCAGGGCTGTTATTACTCGCAACTTACGAGAAGCAACGCCAGGAGGGAACACAGAAGAGGTTGATGACTGGGGGGCCTGTTGCTGATTGCTACCAGCTGATATGGTCGCGAGAAGCAGCTTCAACAGGGTTAGCACCCAACCTGATAACACGGGAAGAACGGAACTCTAGTGTGCACGTTCATGTTAGCAGATGGTATTGAACAGGAAATGAGCTGACATAGATCACTTCGACTCTCTTTAGGCGCATCAGGTCTTCCCTCCTTTCTCTGGCTCTACGCTCCTGATTACTGGTGGTTGCCTCCGCGATCGCAGCTTCTGCTTCAGCAATTTTGTTGTCCAGCAACGCGACATCAGGTAAGGGCTCCGCACAATCAGGATCCTTGAGAAACTAGAATTGAGGCGATTGCTTGAGGTCAGAAGACAATATCTTACACTTGGAGTGACACTCGGAGACTCTATGATACCTTCCATTCCGGGCATGCATTCCAACCCGCTTTCAGCGGTCATACACTCTTCTCTCGTTCTCCACATTTGCCAAAGTGACAGACTCACGTACATGTGCTTGCTATACAGCCTATCGGCCTCTTCAACAGCAAACGGCACCAGTCGATCCTGGTTGAGACCAAATCTACCTCTTCGAGAGAATGGGAACAAAAACGGTCTGTGTTGGTCTGTCTGGTACTGCTGCTTCTTGGGTTTTGGAGAAGGCGGGGGCGAGGGTGCAGGTGTTAAAGGTTGGGTATTAGGCCGAAAACTCATATTTGGAGTTTGTTGCTGGAAAGATTGGCTGATCGCATTGGGTAGTCCTGCTTGTTGCAGGTCGGACTCGTCATGGTGGTAGTGGTGTCGGATGGGAATCGGGGAGTACGCTTGTGCCAACCTAGAGGGAGGGCCAAACACCGCAGGTTTGTCAGAGGGTAATTCCCTGGTCGGTGGGACTGTGAACGTGGGATACTTGACGGAGGTTTCCTGACGAAAAGCCTCGATATCAAGTGGAGTGCATTTGATGGGGATAGCTGCGGCATAAGTCGGTGCATGTATCCAATTACGTCAAGGGAAAGGCCTACCTTCGTCGGGTGCTGGAGGAAGCGACGCAAGCTCTCGCGCAAGCTTCTTAGCGCGTTCAAGTTCCCTTATTCCTCCGCAACAAGCGAGGAGAGTCTTCCACAACACAAGAAGGAGCTGTGATCGACTGAGTCCAAGAATCCAGAACATGAGGATAAATGCCGACCTTCTTGATTGGATACCCCTTAGCACTTTTGTCCTTCAACCCGGACACGACGTTGAATAGGTAAACCGGTAAAGGAGGATCCATGCTCACTAGTGGTGATATTCAAGATGATCGTTTGCACGGTCATGAATCTCACTCACTGAGTTCGTCTGCAAAGTCGTCTCTTTCCTTAAACACCTCGATTATATGGTACATCATTCCCAGGTACACAGAAATCTCTGTCGTGAACTCTTCAATAAAATCGGCCTTTTCCGTGGGTGTAATCTGGAAACGGGCGACGTCCGCATCGGAGAGCGAACTAGAAAGGGTCGGAATTAGACTGTAAGTCAGCCGACGGCAAACCAACGTACCAAAGTAAGTCATGCTTTTGAGAGGCGATTTTCATAGACTCTACAATCGTATTCAAGCCGTTAGCACTCCGAACCACCTTGCAGTTTTCGTAAATCCAATGCAGCTGGTGCTCTGGTGACGTGGTTTCGGCAAATGTACCTAAAGAACACGCTTCAAACGGGTGCCCGAGATAAGAGGCGGGGCAATGAACCTTGCAGCACGTAAAACAAGCGGCGTGCATTGGTAAATCTTATTTCGGCATTCCGGTGCTCAAGGCCTTCCAGAAGGACTTCGACATGGGCCTTTTTCTGGGCGACGGTGGTTTCGGGACTCGTCCATTCTGGTGTATACGAACGTAATTGGACGACGGAAGTGGTGTACTCATGGAGCTCGCGAAACGTACCTCCACTGAACGAGCCCCGCCACGCCTTTAAATTTTCGGCGACCTGAGGCATTTCTACGTACGAATAGAATTCATCGATTTCGTTCATTACCGTGTCCTCGTCGTCGTAGCGAAAATCATAAAAAGATTGCTGTAAATACACGTGAATAAGGGACGACTTGCACGGGAATTCATGTGAGTGAGCGTGCCTTGGGCTTTGGCGCGGACGAAACCATGGCTCTGAGCTGACCCAGAGTGATAGAGTCAAGGCCAAGCTGCTGAGAAGTATTCGGACCGTCCTGCATGGCTGTGAGATCTGAATGAAACGGATGTTGTTTGTCAGCGGCTTGAGAATTCAACAGGTACAAATAACGACACACAGTGTGTGTGGGGTCACGTGAAGGGAGTACATATGACTCAGGGTGCCCGAGCTAACTTTGTCTCGATAACGGTGCCGTGCCAGGCTGATTCCAATGGCAGCGTGGGGCTACGTCGAACGTTGACAGAAATGAGCGACTCAGTGTGCCCACGGCCAACGCCAGAGGGTCCCGTGGGATAGTATTAGATAATACGCCTATTGAAAAGAAACAACGTCCTCTCTCTTTTTTTTTTGTCAGGACCCGTTGACTGGCTGTGTGATCGACTCGTCGCAGTCGGTCTCCCCATTTCCTCTCTGTTCTCATCTGAGCCAGCGACAGCGTCGGTGTTCTTGCCATCGTCGAGGAAGCTTCAAGGACTTGTCTCGTCGCTCCTCCCCCGTCTTTCCTTCAGTTGCTCTCCCCGCACGGTACAAGACCCGTCTCCGTTAGCTCCTCAGGGCTTCCTGTCTTCCCTTCTTCCTACTCGGACACAAAAGGCACGCCTTCGCTGTGCGTTTGCCACTACTGCCCTCTGGTTGTCTCTCCTGATCTAGATCTTCCGTACCCTGGAGCCTCTTACGACTTTGCTTACGACTCTCTACTCTCTGTCTACCCCTTACTAGGGCCTTTCACTGTGCGACAGGAGATCTCGACTGCTTCGTGCTCCCAGGGCAATCAGGCAGTCTCGTCTTTTGTCACTCCCTTCCTGCAGATGCCAGTTCCTGTTCCTTCTCTCTCCGCCACCTCCCCAGCCCTAAAGCACCCCAATGCTGGCAATCCCTTGAAGACCCACCTTCACTCCTCTCACCATCACGGGCGCACTCTCTCTCTCTCCGCCGCAGGTATACCGCCGCCTCTTGGTGGTCGCGACCAGTGGCTCAATTCGCTGCATCCTTGGGAAAAGTCCAAACTTCTCGATGACTACCACCGTCCCGCTACGGCAGTGGAAAATCACGAACAGGGTTTTCGACTTGGGTTGGCTGGTGCGGTCAACGTATCCGCCATTAAAGGAACTCGCGCGGAAGCGTGTACTCCGCCCCTGTCTACTGCTGTTCACCATCGTGACTTGGAGGCAGGCTCCATCAGGCTGCGTCCTTGGACCACATCCCATGTGGAAAATCAGGTAGCGCCCACTGATCTGGTCAGGTGACACTGGCGATTGTGGGCAGCTCAGAGGCATGCGTGGATGGTCTTCGACTCCTAACCTGTGTGTGGAGGACGAGACAGGTGCCTTTGCGCCCCTCCTCGAAGATGATTCATCCGACTTGGTCAATGGTGACTTCCACTCCAGTCCCATCGAACCTCTCACTCCTTTTGGAGAGTACGTTGATCGCGCAGTCGCCTCTTCTGACGCTACGGCCATCTATGATCCACTCGTTCATGATAGGTCTCGGGAATTGTCTGTTGCCCCCTGTGGCTCCGGATCTAGTGAATTCCAACTCTACCTGGACACTTCAGCCAAGGAGGAGCCCCACTGTGAAAACCAACCCCCCCCTGCCGCCACCCTCACTTACAAACGCCTTGCCGAACCTATCGCAGATTGGGTCGTCACATACGTCTGGAAGGTGTGTACCAATGGGATTGCCTTGCCGCAGTCTACTAGCAGTTACACGTGCGTGGATTACGCAGCCGTTCCTATCTCCGAGACTGACAAATATGTCTAGGCCAGCCAACGCAGCACAGGTATCACTGCCTGCGCCCCTGCATCTCACCAGCGCAGTCCATTCTTTACTGATGTCGACGTTGCTGCAACCATCAGCGATTATGTTGGCGTTGTGGTACATTGCGCGTCTACCGGTATTTTTCGGTGCAGCCGGTCTAGGTCCAGAGCACGTGAAGGAGCGGCGGTTTAGGGTCGAGTTATTCGGTGCTACTCATGGTCATCTTAATGGAGAGTGTCGTGAGGGCGCTGCAACTTTTCGACTCATCGTGCTAGGGTTCATGTTGGCAAATAAGTGGCTTGATGATCATACCTTTTCCAATAAGACTTGGTATGTCGTCCTTCAAACTCTGTAGTCACTGGTCCTGATTTCTTCTGTAGGCATACCGTATCTCAGGTGCCTGTGCAGTCGCTGAACAAGCTCGAGTATTTCGCACTGGACATCCTGGCGCATGACTTGTCGATTTCAGCTTCTGCCTGGTCTGAGTGGCTCAACCATCTACTCTCCTACCATCACTCGCGATCACCTTCTCTCTTCCCACAGCCTATATCTCGTCCATCGTCGAATCCCCATTCTATCATCCGGAGGTCGATCCAAGAAATCATGGAAGCTCCTCTGGGACACTCCTCAGATGAACCAGTTTTTCTTGGAGTGGAATCAAGACTTCGTGAGAAGTTCGGTTCCGTTTCTAGTTGTGGAGACTGGGGTTCGTTTGACATTGACCTGGATGAAGATGGCCCCCTTCGAGAGGAGTATCTGCCCCGGCGTCGCGCAAGCAACGGTAGCGTTTCCGTTGGTGACCACCGTCCGCTGGAGCCTTATAGACCATCCATTGGTCAATCGACGTCTTTACGCCCGCCTGTCGGATGGAGCCCTCCTGGTAGTGATGGCCCCAATAATCGCAGAGGTTCTGCTTTTGTTGCCACTCATCCCGCACTTCCTGCGCGCTACGTCGCGGCTCCTGCAATGTACCCCGTTTGGCCTGTTTCCTCCGCAACATATTTCCCCAAAAAAGCCATACTGATGGGGAATACCCAAGGAATTATCTACCTTTGTCCCACGATCCGTGCTGGTGTCCTGCTCCACGTGCCCGTGCCCCTCAGCAGACTCAACTGTGCTACTGCACGGATGTTTACCCGACCTCCAGTCACAACGGAGGGTATTTCCATGGAAGGTTGGATCGCTGTTGCACCAATAATCATTTAACCCCTCCCGTGGCAGGGTATCCCGCATATGGCCCCTAGAAAACCGTTCGGCCCTCACCCACCTGTGAATCATCAAACGAGCTGGTTCCGCGCCTGAGCCGCCGTTCCTCCAGCATAGAATTCTTACCTCTCCGGTTTCCTAATACTGATTCCGGTCGCGCCTATATGATGCTGTAATTTCCACTCGCTTGCACATGCACGTCCATCTTTTCCTGGCTTGTGAATATGGATTTTTTTTTCCCTTCGCCCTGATCTTGTGCTTCATACTGTTGGGTCCGTGCTACACGTCAAGACATATCCATCCCGTCTCGAGGACCTTATCACACCCTTCATATTTCGAACATGGTCGCGTAAACGATATTTATGCGACTCGCCATCCAAACCAGCTGACCTAGTCGTCGCTCGATCGGATTACCCCTTGATATCCTTGGACCTTCCTGCCCTATACTGCTGCTGTTCATGGATTGAACGCTTGGCATTATGTGGTTTTCTGTTATTTTGTTGATGTATCCGTTCTCATCCAGTACCCGCACGTCCACTAAACCTAATCGCCTTTCGATGACTACTTCACCTACCTCTTATGCTTCGGCCGTCTGTTACTTCCCTCTGCATCCATCCTACATAAACGCGTCACGAAACCACAAAAACATGCCAAAAAAATACGTAACGCCAAAAACATTCCGCTTTACTAACCCTTCTCGGCCTTCTACTTGTCATTTCTCTTCGTGCCGATTTCAACCATTTTGCCGTTGTTACCTTCCGGCTCGTCGAGTAGTCAGACTTCGGCTTTCGACGTTAAACCCAATTACTATACTACCACCCGTTCTTCGGTGGGCAAGTAGTTATGCAAATTTTTTTCTCTTGAACTCAGTTTGCAGGTGTATAGAGCCGGTAGTACGGTAGTTCATCAAAGTACGAAGCCCTATATACCATCCTGATTCCTAGTTGACTTTTGCTGCGAAACAGCCAATACCGATTAAGATTCCTCATGCATGACGACGGTAATCAAATGGCTACACTTCTATTCCTCAGTACAATACAGGATTATCGTGCTTGTCCTTCTCTCAATACTTCTGCTCTCAAATACGAACCAGGATGAAAGGAACCTGTAAAAAAAAGGACGTAGTCAGCTGCAGAAAGAGCCAACCTCCCTGCCGGCTGCGACTCACCTCGACATCCTCACCTTCTTCGTCCATCAACATAACTTCTACGAGAAGATGCTTCGTGTGCGGAGGGATTGGCCTCTTGCTGACATGTTCAACCAGTTTACTGAATTTCATAGGCAGTCTCTCCGCACTCTGTACAAGAAATGAGTGCGTCAATCACAACGTCCAGTGGCCCCTTACCTTTTTCCTATCTGTGAATGAACTCCACAACATGCTGACGCCTTGGCTGACCATAGTGACGTCAAGGGAATGGGTAGACCTGAACCACTGGATGAACTCCTTGAGCGTAGGGTCGTTGTTGAACTCAATACGATCCCACAGCGTCCACTCAGTATTGCCGAACTTGTTTTTACTCGCTGCAATTGGTTCAGAGAACCCGAAGAAGGGGAGAGCCAGATTGACAAAGCCGTTCTTGTACTCTTCCAGTTTCCTATTGCCATCGATTATCTATAAGAGTGTTTGGCAGACATGTCATCTATAATGGGCTCCCAGTTTCACCTTGTAGAGTTCTAGGCAAACCAATCCCACAACTAGAGCAGTGGTGGTGGCTATCGCAGGGATGATCTTGCCTGCGATCTGCTTCGTCGTGTGACGATCCGCAACAGGAATTTTGTAGTTCAGAGCACGCAAGTTCGACGCTGCTGTGATAAAGTCGATGTGGTGGTTTGTATCATCGTCCTTTTCGAATTCGACTGGAGTAAGGCGGAAACCAGCAAGAGAAGACGGAGGTGGTAGCTTCTTAACAAGGTCATTCAAATCGTCCGAATCTCAAAATGATGTTAAAAAAGACGCCATCCGTGCTTTGTCGAGACATACCAGACGTGGCTCGCTCGACCGTGTCATTCTCGTTGATTTGTATTTTCACGCCACTTTTAGGCGTGAACTCAGGCACAATAATAGAATCCGCCACCTTCTTGAAAGCGTTTGGATCAGTTTCGCCTCGGAGGCCATAGTTATAGGCATGAAGGTTGGCCGCGGCAATGATGAAAGCCAAATGAGCGGGCTAGAGATCATTAGAATGACTGGTAACGCTCCAGGTAACATACTAACATCTGACGAGTTGAAAGCCAATGGATCCGGTGCGCGCTTAGGCCCGCTCCAAAATGGCTGTCCCGTGCTTGTTAAGTGATCCTTTGGCAGACTATGGAGGAGTTGTCGAATAGCGTTGTTGAATTTCTCCTCGAACTGAAGGCGAGCCCAGACAATGCACTCCTCGAAGGTCAAGGGCCTATTACTAACAAGATATGACACGATTTGCTCCACGAGTTCACGTTGTTGACCAGAATACTTGAGCGAGTTTTCTAAGTAGTTAGGCTCCGAGAGGTATTGGTTCACCGACTCTATAGGCTTCACGAACATTGCGTCGAACTCTTGTCTAGCCCACTTGCATGGAAACCATAGCTAAGGCCACATGAACGAACATATGTTATCCGCTTACCTCAATGGTATGCGTAATAGCATTAGGGAAATTCTTGACAGTACACGAGAGTGTCTGTTTCTCGGGGGATCCTGTGACGACGAATATGACTCCGTGAGGTGAGGTATGACAACCTGAACGTTCCCCTTTGTGCCCATGGTCCCAGACTCCAGGAGCGGTTTCTGGTACAAAATACAACGCTGGTCCATATATTGGCCTAACGAGAATATGTTGACACATCAAAATTGGTCAGGTAGTAGGATGCTTACGTGCAGCAACGTTGTCCAAAGCATTGGTAACGCCATCAAGTGCGTCAAAGAAGTCGTCATCAAAAACGTCTTGCAGGGTCGAGTCAGATCTCATCGTCTGTAGTGGAATCGCAAACATGACCCACTTTCTGTTGACTGTCCAACCGGTTCTTGCTTGCAGAGAATGTGGCCTTCAAGTGCAGGATTCATCTCTGAAACTGCGGCTGCAGCCACTTCAGACTTGAACTTTCCAAGGTCTTTCGGGCGGAAGAGGAATTGCCTGTTCAAATTACTCTTTTCGATGGTATCGAGATCAGTGACATGGATCTTGCCATCAGGTCCTGTGGCAAGACCCATCATACTCCAATTCTTGAGCATCTCACATCCAATAGCCCCAGCGCCCACAAGAAACTGCCGATGGCCAGCAATCCTCTCTTGGAATTTTTTCCCAAAAACTGCAATTTGGCCATCATATCGACTTCCAATTGGCTTGCAGTCGTCCTCCGTCGGAAGCGTCGAGGGAAGTGACTCTAGTGAATCGAAGTACATATGCTGGACCATCGGGTGGAATTTAGCTGAACAAGCTTTTAAGGCTTCCTGGGCCACGAAGCCACCGATGACAGCGACGATAGGAGAAAGGTCTCCTGTAGCTTGATACGCCAATTCTGTGAGTACTTTTTCGTCGGCATCAGTGTCTATGTTCTTGGCCAGCGAGACAAGGGCCGCTGCATCTTCCGGGTTCCGTGCACGAGGGAGACGTTGATTTTGCTTCCTGAATTGCGAGAGTGCTTGGAAGCCTGCGTGCAGGGTCGCGGGGCGATCGAACTTGGCAAAATCAGTAATGAAAAACTCAGGCGATTTCAACGATTCCCGCAATGATTTCTGAAAGAAGTCAGCGTAAAGTAATTTCGTAGGAAAGATGACACTCGCAAATTCGATGATTTTAGGCATCTTGACCTGGTGGAATATACCACCTCGAGTGTAGTCGCCGAAACCAGAGGTATCCCCAATAGTAAACGTGTAAGGACCCTTCACAGAGACTTTCCGCGGTTTGCATCCATTCAGTTCTTCCATGCCCTGTACTTCGGTAAATGTCACGAAGTCACCATCTTCGAGACCATGTCGTGTCTCGTCGAGACACGTTACAAGGCCCTCCTTGTCCTTGGAAAATGTCTCAATTGAGTGGCGCGCATCGATGCAAGATACTCACTTTATCGACAGAAACGATCATACCCGTCAGGGCTTGCTCACCGGTGGTATCCACGCAAGTAAACTTGGGACCAAAGTCGTTAAAGACAGATCTACAGAATATGAGAGCATGACAGTGTAAAGCGATTCTTCGCTTACCCAAATAGACCTCGAACTTCAGCAGAGATAAAGTGTACGCCGTTCGCGTGGGTCCAGTCATTGATCTCGAGTTGCTTCTCGTACGAAGCACCGCAGAGTATGACTACCTGCGACGGGATGGTGAGGTTGCAGAAGGTAACAGCGTCAATTCGGCGTACTTGGAATGGTCGAACCATTTCCACGGATATTTCTTGACCGCTTCGGCCGCCAAGATTACGCACAGGAACATACGCATTAAGTTCCGATAGACGAGGAAGCGTAGCTGCTGCACGCGGCTTCCCGATATCTTCCTCCCGAAGGAGGTACTGGTGACCGTCTGTAAACATCCAACCAGCCGCTGTGCGACTCACCTGCGAACTCAAGTCTTGCAAGGTTACTGGCTCGGGGTCATACAGTGTAACAGACTTAACACCCGCTAAGCACACATTTTTCGCTATGAAAAAGGCACACGTGTCAGTTTATCAAAGGCAAGATCAACCATCCGCACCTATCTCAGCGCCCAACCCGTTGAGACCAACGATCAGTACGTTGGACGCCGCCATCTTCTTCATCGCTGCCCATGAGGTTTCAGCCACCGTCGAGTAAGTAGCCCTTGCGAATTACCTTCGTGACCGAGGACATATCTAAACAAGTGCACGAGGTTGGTGTGAGCGATGCAGACGATCGATCCCCTTGACCACGTGAAGCATCACTTACAATTGACGCGAGTAGAGCCCCTCGTCGATTTCAGCCTCGTCGATGTCCATCTTGGCCGCAAGATTAGCTGTATCTGCCATTGTCAATATGAACAGAACGGTGTTGGGAAGTAGACGCGGATGTTCAGAATGTCAGCCACTCAGTGGATCAGTACAGCAATCTTGTCAGCTCCCCCAGTTGCTGTATAGTCGTAATGAGATACCATTTTTGGGAGGGCAGCTGAATCAGCCAAGACCCTACGACTCTACGTACTGTAGTAAAGGCAGTAGTTTCCCTGTGAGTTATAAAGGTGCGTTGTCACGATGAATACAAGAGCTAGACGACCGAAACAGTAGATCGTCGATCAAACTCCAAAACAACCGAAGCCAGAACATACAGTCTGTGCGTAGTGACTCCACACGCATCTCTCGGCAAGGCTCACAAAAGTCCGGACCCGCCTAGTCGGAAGGTCTGCGAACTGTTCCTTCATTCGCACGATTCCGGTCCACAGGTAAGTCAGCCTTGACAGGGAAACCAGTTTGGCCAAGGATGATTCATTGTGTGAGTGAGTCTATTACCGATCGCACCAAGGGAACCACCGTGTAATGAAGTGGAAAGAGGTCGCGGAAAGTATATGGATTTGGTGGAATGATTGGGTTTAAGCGTCGGGTCCAAGAGTCGGCATGCAGTTAGAGGCTTCTGGTCCCCAGTGCCCGGGGCGATACCAATAATCCTGGGTTTTTTGTTAACAATTGGGTCGGCTTCAGGACACCATTCCAACGGCGTAAAGAACTCGGCCATTGGTTCGATAGGCTGCAAAGCATAAATACGGAGTGGATTTTGGTGCGCAGGGCTAAGCATGTTGCCCACAGAATCGTCGTAGTCGTGAACGGATTGATCGATGCATGCCTCCATCGTATCAGCCAAGTGAATCAATTTGTCGAGGATGCGAACAATTATTGTCGACCTTGGAGTCGGGGTAGTTGTAAAGGGATTAAGTTCAACGTAAGAGGGTTCAAATGTCCGAAGCATCGTGAGCATGTCCTTCCACTGCGTGTGGGTCATGTGAACATTCCAACGGAGACCCTGAAGAACGACGGCCTCCATTGCAGCGAGAATGGCGGCTGGCAGTTGAGCAGCACGGACCCTGGAGTGTGGTTGAAAAAGATACGCGAGAAGTGAAGACACGGAATTTAACTAACCAGACTTTCAAGGGATATGGGTGGTCATTAATCCATTTATCCGCAACCATAGCGCAGATGACAAAAATACGCAGCATGAAATCTTCGGCATAAGTTGAACCTTTGGAGTAGAGAGGACGGAAGATGGGTGTCTCAGAAAAGTCCGGGCTTTCTCTGTTAAACCCATCGTCTTGCGTAAGAATGGCGATGTACCACAGCGCATGGATAATGACTTGCACTGGACTCCGCATATTTTGGATGACTCCACTGATAAGTGACGCTAGAGCGGGGCAGACATCCATGGGACTCCCTCGGTAAAGTGAGAGTTTGGCCCCGGAGACGATGGGATCGGATTACGAGTGACTGCAACCATTCGCCAGCCCAGTGCGACAACGACATGACGAGTTTGGGGTGGTTCTCGAAAACTTCGCCAGGAGTAGGGTTAGGCGGAGCGTCCGGCACCGGGACAAAGGGTGGAAACAGGTTACCGCCGTGCCGCACGTCCTCCTGGATGAGGTTCAAGATAGCAGGTATTACAGGAGCGAAAGCCTGCATATTCACGACCTCATCGGAAGATTTGGCAGAGTCGTTAGTAGCCGTTCCAAAGCTTGGACTAGAGGTCAAGGTGCTAGGACAGCCGTTTCCCGGGCTAAATATCCCTATACGCCACGCCTTAAAGTCATGGCTACTTAACTCGGAAAAGGTGTGGGCCTCGTGGTGTGCATGACCCGAACATGCATTGGGCAAGTGACTCGCGGACGCATTGGCCGGAAGGGATCTTATACTTGTGGCGCTATATGTGCATGGCACAATCATGTTACGACGGTACTGGGTAGCGTTGACAGAGAAAGTGAGGATGGGTATACAGGTAGAAGCCTGGATAACAACTGGGTCTGTGTGGTTTTTAGTAGGAAGACTTCAGTACGGGCAGCTCAGCGAACCGCGAAGGATGGTTGTGCGGGGAAAAGCCTTCTGCATCTCGTTCTGACCATCAATCGCTAGGATGATCGCTTTGGTGGACAACCTGGAAATTAGTTGTGGCGCTGCGACCCATTGAACAAAGGAGCCACTTTACACCTGATGAGTAGGCGGATGGCATAAACGAAACGAAAGCACAGCTTCTGCAGTCGAGCGCATCCCGAACGGTAAAAAGCTTGCGGACATGTTGAAAGAATGGGAGTAATAATTGTATTAATGTCCTTGATCTGTGGACCACTGGAGTCGCAGAGCCAATTGACCCAGTAAGCGACAACCGTAGAACTTCTGGTGGTCAAGTCGCCGCAATACCGGCTGCTTGACGTACAACATCTTTCAACGGACCACAATTAGCAGCCTTTGTTCCATGTCATCGGGTAATTGACATACTTGTGCGAACAATCGAACAAGGGAGAAGATACAGAAAATAGATACTTTACACTGATAGTGAAGTCGCGGTATAAATATTTAGAAATGAGGTGCATGTCTATTTGCGGTAGAACTGGAAACCGTTGAGTGCGTGCCAATTGGAAGACGGGGATGGGACCATACGTTACGACGGAAATTAAACCAAAGCGACAGACACCCCCTGTCGAAGCTGCTCCGGAAGCCCCTAGAATCAAGTATCAGCCACGAACCATTCACATACGAGTGCAGTGTGCCATACCGCTTGTGCGAAAATTCCCACTCTCGGTTTACAATACGGAACGCAATGTCTTCATACGGTGGCCCAGCGCTGAAATGTAACAGGACAGTATCTTCATTTCCAGGCTCCTTGACGATTTTATATGTCGGTGCCTTTGACTTGTCGATGAGATCCGGGTAAAATATGTTAAACTAGCAAAGCGCTTAGAGTCCTTGAAGTATACTATTGTCGATGCGCCACTCACCTTGTAGCCTTGCACCACCTTTGGCGGTGGATTATCCAAGCTTGCAATTTATCAGATGCTATCCACAAGGTAGGATTTTGGCAATAAACACACTCATAATGCGTCTGGTTGTACTTGTTCCATTCATATCCAGTGTGCACGCGATTGAAGTAACGAGGTTTGCGAGGTCGCCATTTGTCTTCCCAACTATAAGATGTGGGTTGAGCTATGTTTTCTTCCATATTGAAGAGCTCTTCTTCCTCGTCCAATTCTCTCTCTGCCTCCGCCTTGTAAAGGGCGTCGGCGACATCGGTACTAGCTGTGGCTTCAGGCGTCTCCGTTGCAACAACCGGTTGAGCAGCCTTAGGAACATATCGAGATGCAGCCACTGCACGGCGTTGTTCCAGCTGAAAGGAGCATTGAGCGACTTAAATCATTGACCGGTAGCATCGAGCCGGAGACGGACGTACCAGCAACTGCAGTTGATCCCTTTCAGACACGATCTCAAACTCTCGCTCTTCAGCACTCAACTCCAGAGCCTCGACTAATGGTGGACTCATAGAACGGTCATAAGGTTCCACACTCTCAGCGGGCACATCTGGCTCCTTTGCGACGGCCGCGACCGAACGCCCGCCCTTCACAGACTGTGCAGCGGACCGTGCAACTCCAGCAAGCAATTCTTCCTGGGCTTGCAGTGCCTCATCTCGTTGGCGTTTCCGTAACTGCTCTAGACGATTACGGACAACAACTTCATGAAGACTTTTCAACTTTGCCTGAGAAAGATATCAGAACTACGACTTCAACGTTCGCTTAGATCACAGGTACCTTAGCTTTCCACACTATTAATTTCTTCAAAAGTGCTTCCCAGTAATCTGTATCTACCGGCTCCCCGCTGGCAAGCTTAGCTTGAATTTGCTTCTGTAGTGTTGCAAGATGCTCGTAGCTTTTTCCGGCCAAAAGTGCGGTAACGTCCGATTCGACGGTGGCAGCGGCCGCAGTGGAAATTCCTTTTATCTTGTCCAAACGATCCTTACATACCACCATCATGTTCTGACATAGAAAACTGGATTTGCATGAGAAGAACGGACCTCCAAGAAGACTCACTGTCCAGAAATCAATGTTTACATCGGATTCTTCGAGACTAAGGTATCGTTCGATATCATCAGTGGAGTTCTTCTACCTGAGCTGGATTCAAATTCTGCTGGCGGTGTAAGTTAAGCACTTGAGAGTGTCCGAGGACACGCACATCAAGGATATTGTACGGCTCGTCAAGGTCAATTTCAAGTACCCACATCCTCCTCCCCACCTTCTATCGGGTGAACATAGCGTAGGTTCAGAGCTAAGAAATCTATAGCTTTCGCCCTCTTTTCCCTGATGCGAATTGCTGCACGGTCGCGTTCCTGTTGTAGCTGGAACTGGCCATCTTTTGCCAACCAGTCGGACATTTGAGCAGATTCTGTCAGTCGTTGCATCCTTGCCTCCTCCTCCTCACGCAGGCGTTGTTCCGCTTCTCTTTCCGCTCGGCGTTTATTTAAACGTTCCAGTTCTTCCTTGGCTTCTTGTCGTCGAATGGCATCCCTCCGCTGAGCCTCGAGTTGAGACAAACCAAGCTTCTTCTCCTTCTCGTTTTTCTTGTGCCAGCGAAATTGCTGACCAAGATTAACGTCGTGGAATGGGTTGTCGGTCGCACTGTAAATGCTCAACTCAGCAACTTGTCTAGCTTCCTCCTCCTCCATCATTCTCTTTTTTTCCGCCTTTTTATTTCGGCGTTCTTCCGACTTGTCGCGCTTCCTCCTACACAACACTGAATTTGAGTAGAAAGTATAGGTATAGGGAGACTTACTTCTTCTCCTTGCGATATTCGTCTCTGTCTTTGCTGGGACTGCGACTCCTCCTACGCGCGCAGTCATCTCTATCCCTAATGTCATCATAACCTCTCCTGCGGCTCGAGGGACCATCTCTTTCTCTGCTCCTGCTCCGTCGACGTTCTCCACGGTCGTCTGCCATTCTGTGCGCAGGTACACGTATTTCGTCTCTATGCGAACCCCCCCGACTTGCTTCGTAGCTCTCTTCGCACCTTGGTAGTGAGCGAGAAGTGTGAGTAGCCATAGGAAGCAGAAGATGGGAACTTGGAAAGTGTTCTCTCGTACAGTAATGGTATTTGGGATTGTTTGGACTACTTGTCGCTCGCTATTCCATACTTCCTGAAGTACAACGTCAACCCGACTAACAGCTTCTCTGTCGTTCACGTCCAGATGCTCTCTGGTCGCCAGCTGATCCGGCGTGCTCGCTTTCTTCGACTTCCTGCTCGCAATATCAGATCCCAAGCACGCTATGAGTACTCACCACCGGAGGAACAAGAGGCAGATACTTTCATGAGTCCATCCGGTCTCACCACCCCGAGACAGGTGGGCTGTACTGAACTGAGGTCAGGGTATTCACTTACTCGCGAGAATAGTTAGTCCACTACCTTAACCAATTCGTCATCGGACAAGAGCGGGCGAAGAAGGTTCTTTCTGTTGCGTAGGTGCCGATTCTCCAACGTGTGACTCGAGGTCGTATGTGACAAATGCAGAGTTTTCAATCACTATAACCGAGTACGTGCCAATTTCTCTGACACCGAAGAACAGGCGGATACACAGAGCTGGCATCAAATGGGCCCCCAAGATGGTGGGTTTGCTCGAGGACTCCATACTGAGAGGCCTCAACTGTCTCCAGCAGTAACGGGTGTAACCAGTGCACAAATTCATCCTCACCCCCAACGCGTTCGACAACTCCCGTGGCAACCGTCTCGACCATATCCTATGTTTGAAAAGAGTAACGTTCTAGTAATGTAACTACTTGTGTCTACGTTTAGCAATCCCTTCTGAGACCCTTGCTGTTAAGCGGACCGACGGGATCTGGTACGTCCTGTCGTGTATCAAAGCCCGTTGCAAGGTGGCTACAGATTTTTTCAGGGAAGACGTTGCTTGCACGTACGCTCGCTCGAGTGTTAGATGTTCCGTTTTCGATTAGTGATGCTACATCATTTACACAGGTGAGTGTGGTTACTTTTATAACCTTGAAAATTGGTATTGACCAGTCCTCATCCAAGGCCGGATGTCAGTTCACTCCTCAGGACCTACTGTAATGTACTAACCCAATAAAGATGTGGGAGAGGACGTCGACATGGCTATACAACGGCTGGTAAGCTGTGTTAAAACCACACGTTCCACGAATGAGACAATTTCCGCAGCTGCAAGCAGCCGACTGGGACCCCATCCGAGCTAGGTATTCTTATCCTTTCTTCCCTCCACATCGGAAAAAATTGAAGTTTCTCCGATAGCATGGGCATAGTGTACATCGATGAGATAGACAAGATTGCCCGAAGGTCTGGGGGTGCTGGAACCGAAGTTTCTCGAGATGTCGGCGGGGAAGGTGTCCAGCAGGCCCTATTGCGTATGATGGAGGGTTCTATGGTCACGGTACAAGGCAGATCGTCCGGACTTGATGTACCCCCAACCGGTGCTGGCGACACCAGATCACGGCCAGGAGCGAGAGGGCAGAGTCCAGCTTCTCGTAAGTGATATCCGAATTCATCCTTCCACAGTCGTAAATCGCATGCCTGCTATAACAGCACGACCCGAAACATATAACATTGATACCTCTAACATCCTGTTCATTTTCAGTGGAGCTTTTGTGGGGCTGGATGCCGTGGTGAAGCGGAGGATGGCTAAAGGAGTAGGTCCCACCCTTCCACGGTGTTGCGGCGGCATTATCATCTTGTTCCTCAGTCCATTGGTTTTACTGCTACCCTGACACCCAAGGAAGATGATTCAGAAATTGCAGGTTCTGTCCCGTTTTTCACCTCCAACCGAGGGACGTCCCACAACGTCCTTGATATGGTAGAACCGACGGGTAGGCCTGCGATCGATACCATACTTATCCTTACTAATCCAGTAAATAACAGACCTCGTGAAATATGGGTAATGTGCCTCCACCTCCGTTTTTCTTTGCACCAATCATCTACTTAGATTTATACCCGAGTTTGTATCCCGCCTTCCCTCCATCGCAACCTTGTCCCCTCTTACTGTTCCGGACCTTCGCCGAATCCTCACTGAAGTCCGGGGCTCGCTTGTTTCCCAATATACGGCTCTCTTTAGCTACTCGGGTGTCGAGATAAAATTCACCAGTGCGGCCCTTGAGCAAATATGCCGCAAAGCTTCGGAGAGGGGTGGGGGTGCGAGGGGTCTACGAGGGATCATGGTAAGTTGTTGCATAACCGATCTCATCTACGGCTGCTGACGCCTGTATGAAGGAAAGCCTGTTATTGGAACCAATGTATGAAGCACCGTAAGTCATTGTTCCCTCCTTCAGCATGGTTGAGTAACTTGTTTTTCAGAGGTTCAGTAAGTGGCATGTGATTGTGGATTTTTCCCGCTAAATATCAGTGGGCTGTACCAGAGTGTTCGGTATGTACTCATCGATGAGGACGTCGTTTTAGAAAAGAAGCCAGCCGTGTATTGGTCAAGATCGGAAGGCGCATCTTTTCGGGCGGCTTGGATGAATGAAGAGCGGGGCAAGCGAGCGTAAGATGATTATGTACCCCAGGTTATCCGCGTGTATCACGATCTTCAGACATCTCATGTAAGGCTGGCTTATGCAACGAAAAACATCTTCCCGGTATCTCGTGAACATGCGTAAGGTTGAGCAGGTTGATCTACACTATCGAGTGGAGGGAGTAGGTGATAGAAAGTAAAAAAAGGTTCCAAGGTCATCTCGCAAGTGAGAAATTCCAGAGTGATCCCGGAAGTCAATGTGACGGCCAACGAAAAATGGACAGACCATAGAAGCTTTACCGGTCATTCCTTCTCTTCGGTAGCAGCGGCTTCCTTTTCGTCTTTCTGCTTTGTCTCCTCTACATTCTCCTCTTGGTTGACTTCCTTTTCCTCGTCCTCAGGAACGGCTTCTCCTGCATTGATTTTCTGAGCTCGTTCAAATTTCTTTTTAAAATCCAGTGCATCTGGATGCGTGCCGTCAGAGATGAGGCCCGCAGGCGAACAGGAGAAAGTTACTCACTTTCCGAGTTTGCAAAGCGGATGGCCAATGTTTCGGCAGTGGGTGGGTTTTCGGCATAGTCGGCAGTAACCTTCCACACCCAGCTCCTGTCGGACCCGACGTTGGGTTGGAGGCGCATACCAGAAGAGACTATGCGATTCCAGTGGGTTATTCCATTGTAAAGGTGGAGTCGAGGAACGCACTTATATGGTTCGCGCAGACTTTAAGAGTCTTGTCACGTCGCATGACCAGCCGAACCTTCTTTGTTTCCTTGTGTTGGAGGAGACGGACATCGCCCGTTCCTCTTTCTTTCCACTCATTTCCTGAGGTATCGAATCGGAATAGTTTGGCACGCCTAGGGTTGTGGGTGATCAGAAAAACCATAGATCAATGATGGTGCACAGTGATAACCACGCTCACATCTTGAATATAACATCTTCATCCTCCTCTAGGGTTTTTATCTCGACTTGTTCCGTGAGCTTGATGACAGGCTCGAAGTGAACGTCGGTCTCATCTTCCTGTTGCTGCAAAGATGATATAGATCAGGGAGGGTGATCTCGATAGATGTCACAAGCATCTGCACGGTGTAAATAGAATTGTGCGACTAACCTTTGGTGCGAGTGGATTATCGCTTGTATCTGCCATGGCTTGTGCTCGGGCGATGAAAGTAAGATTTAAGCTTGGAGACGAGAGTGGATCGAATATCACAGACTCTCTCTAATCTGTGCCAAAAAAATCACGACTGGCTAACAGACCCCGGTCACCCCCAGGACATACTTTTCGTCCGGGGTCCACACCAACCCAGTTGTTAGACTGGTACTTTTCATGTCGCGACATTCTGTAATGACCCTGCTTTGCATTCTGCTGCTCCCCATCTTGTCTACGCTGGTCTCGGCTCACAAGATCTCAGTAGAGGCGTCCACGAAGGAGTGTTTCTTCGAGGACCTCCATCAGCATGACCAGGTATGCGCGTTGTTGGTGGCCGAGCATGGAGTCCTGACATGAGTTAACCAGATGACCATCACATATCAAGTCGGAGAGGGTGGCCATTTAGATATCGACTTTTGGGTATGGGTAGCTCCCAGGGCTCTGTTCGCAATGACTTACATGTTTGAACCTTGAGCTCACGGACCCAGAAGGAGACGTCTTGGCTAAACAAATCCGACAAAGCACTGGTTCTGCGTCAATAACAGCCTGAAAAGGATGGCCGCTACGAATATTGTTTCTCCAATCAGATGAGCACAATGGCTGACAAGCAGGTCAGGTATGTGTTCCATTCAGACATTCAGACTTGCATTCAGCCTGTGCGTATCGCGTATCCTACAGTTTCAACGTCCACGGTATCATATATATCCCCGAAGAAGGTCGGTTTATTCCATTCACCGTTGTATCCGCTAGTTAACTTGCTCAGCGGACATCGTTGCGCCCGTGGAGCGCGAAATCCGCTCGTTAGCCATAGGATTGCTGGCAGTCAAGGATGAACAAGAGTACATCGTTGTCCGGGAACGCAGACACAGAGATACCGCAGAATCTACCAACGACCGTGTGAAGTGGTGGTCTGTTCTGCAAGCTGTTGTTTTATTCTCGGTTGTCGCATGGCAAGTGTACTACTTAAAGGTGAGTTTTGCGCGTGGCATGCTTGAGGGGGGATTTGTTCACAGCATTCCCAGTCGTTTTTCGAAGTGAAACGCATAATCTGATATAATTGTACTTGGCATACGCACTGCCAACTGGGCTCTGCATCAGTTTACCGGAAGGGCTTGTCACTATCCATACCTCCGACGAGGAGTCCGCTTTGACCGGCTGTGCACAGGCCACGTCGTGAGTTTTTGTACAACGCAGATGAACTACAGCTCCAGGGAACTGAAAGTATTGCAATTTGCATATATATCAGAATAGTGCGATATGAACATATACGGTACGTAGCCCGGGTATATCTATGACAAACATGGATAGCATGAAGAGGTACAGACAGCCTCCTTTACAACAAGTAAGAGAAAGACGGACATGAGGGTATAGCACGAGGGCACAGCGATAGGATGCATCAACATACGGGAAGTGAAAGTAAAATGAGATATTGAGGATACAACTCGATAACTAATGAAACAAACATATTCAGTGGCACCGCATTCATCGCCATGACGGTTTCGAAGTTCTCATGCTGCAGTCTGCACTGATGGAATCTACGTTGGTCGGAATGGTCAAAGTAGCCGCAAAGGGGCTCGGACCCTTCACCCTCAGTGACCTCGACGCATTCGCAAGTAATGACAGCCGCTTGGGCCGTTTCGCAGGAGAACGTCCGACAGTTTCAACCCTGCGTGGCCCACTCGATTCCCCAGAGTCCTCAGGCGGCGAGGGTTGAGGAATCATGCTCGAGCGCCGACGTGTCTTCTCGTGCCTAACCGGGCCCACGTTTGATCTTCGGCGGG
Source organism: Pisolithus albus (assembly GCA_024613165.1). Classification (NCBI taxonomy): domain Eukaryota; kingdom Fungi; phylum Basidiomycota; class Agaricomycetes; order Boletales; family Pisolithaceae; genus Pisolithus; species Pisolithus albus. The sequence continues at coordinate 1,108,461 of JANFAB010000004.1, read as the reverse complement.
AGATCTTACTTGTGGAAGGTGCAAGCTTTGGGGCGGATGTTGGAAGGCGCCGTGTGGGACTTGCACTGCGGTCGCCCCTCTTGGGGACACAAAGCGCGGCAGCATCTGAGTCTTCGCCATTAATCGGGCAATTCATACTGCGATCCGAAAGTGGGGACGAATGCCGCGTAGGGGAAGCGTTTTCGTCTGCCTCTTGGAGAGAACCGAGGGAACTCGATCCATTAGCTTTGAGGAACCCTGGATCAAGTCGACTCGGCCGCGGCCGCCTACTGGTGCTAGATCTCAGACCCGAGCTTAACTTGGCGCTGGAGGCCGGCGGCACTTCGTGGTTCGGAGCGGAGACAAAGCTAAGGCTGAAGCTGTCATCAGTTCGCTCATCTTCCCATTCGCTTTCTGAACCGGCAGCTGATTGGCACCGGGGAATGGTTTCAGAGTCGTCGACCGGTGTGATGGACAAAAGTGGAACACTCTTCTTCCCGCCATCATCAAGGTCCCCCTGACCTGCCTCATCCTTCCATTGAACAACTTTCCTTTCTCTATCAGATGCGCGACGATATGGCTGACCGATGCTGGAGCGTAATGATTTACGGGGTGTTTTGTGGTTTCTTCGAGGGGGGGAGACCATTGTGTTACATGATAATCGTCGGTGGATTTTGGAAACTGGTTGCGATGTTTGGTCCGATGGCGCGCGAGTAAACGGTACGGGATGACGGGTAAACCCATCAGTGGCTGATGTACCACTCTGGGAATAGACAGCCGTAGTCTGGCCAAGCAACGCGGCAAAAGCATCGTCATTCTTCTCCGCAACGCTCTTGAGTGACGCTGTCATCGCCTTTACCGTACCCTCCAAGCCCTCCCGGCCTTCCTCCACGGCTGTTTGCAGTACCCGAGAAGCTTCCCCAAGCACGACAGTGCACCGACCAACCATCCCTAATAAGCTGACCAGCATATTAGCTTGAGACTGGAAGGATTCCTTGACGGCGTCCTTTTCGGCTTCTGCCCTGACACGCTCCATTTCGGCCTTGCGCCATATGGCATCAGCCTTTACATTCTCCATGCTGACGTCTTCCAGGTTGTCAGAGCGACGCTCGCATACCGCGCGAAGAGTTGCTTCAAACATGTTGCGCGAGTTTTGGGAACGGCTGAGCCGAACACTCAGGTGTGAATCTGATTTAACCACTTGCTCTTGTGGACCTGCGAGCGCTCGGAGAAGGGCACGCTCTGCTTCGAGGTCGGACGAAAGGGGAGCGGAAGACTGGCTTTCGATCTCTGCTAGGCGAGCATTGATGGAATACAAAGTGGCCTCGGCCACGCTGAGTTTTCCAGTACAGGAAGCACCATCAACGATCGAAGCCCGTGTTTGTTCCATACGAACTTCCATATCCTTCTTCGCTCGCTCGACCTCTGCTTGAGCTTCAGCCTTCCGACGTTTGAGGACCTCGTTCTCCGCGCTAATTTTCCCGGCGAGTTTGGCCTTGAGTTCTGCTACTTCGTTGTTGAGGCGGTTGATTGCTTCAACGTACTGCCCGACATGCCGGTCGACGTTGACCACGTTTCGCGTGACAACTCTGGTCTTTATTTTTGTGGCCCGTTCGGCATAAATGAGGGTATTGTGTGTATCGTCGAAATGTTGTGAGGTAGGTGCAATGCAGACGATCATGACAGTTTTGCAATTGCCCCCCAAAGAGAATTTCAGTAGCCGCGTTAGCTTGCTATTGCGGTACGGTACGTGGCGAACGGCCCCCCCGCTCTCGCAGAGAGCATTGATACAATTACCAAGGGCAAGTAAGGATTTGTTGATGTTGGCGCCTTCGACCATCCGTTGGCCCATGTTGGAAGTAGCCGCGGCCCTCTCGCTTCCAGCTAAGTCAATTATAGAGAGCGTGGCCATTGTGCGTTGTTCCGACAACGCTGCTGTCCGGGGTGCTTGAGTGACATGTACTTGGAGAACGGCATGAGAACGTGAGGAAGTCTCGTTCGCATGCGTAGGTGACTGTGTTCGACGGGAATTGCCCTGGAGGACAATCTGCTTAACGTCTTCCGCAGTTGTCGGGCGGTGTTCGACGAGGCCAACGACCTTGACAAACTTGTCCTCTCTTATTTGCAGACCACCTCGTGGAGTAGGTGTTCCAGGTTCCGCAAGGAGGTCACGAATCTCCTCGTTATAAATTTCCAGGAAGGTTACCACCACCTCGGTGTTCCACTCATCCTTACGATCTTCGATTCGTTGAAACAGGTCCGCCATGGCAAGGTAAATTACCCCCGGATCCGCTTCGGTCCCGCTGATCGTGTGGGTTTTGCCACATCCAGTGGCCTGTAATGGGAGTCGGTCACAAGAGCAGGCAGAGGAATTTGGAAAACATTACGCCATACGCAAATACAGTGGCATTGTAGCCGTCGAGTAGTCCATTGAGTAAGGGCTTCGCGGTGGCAGCGTACACCTCCTCTTGCCGAGCTTCGCCATCCAAGACTCTATCAAACATGAATCTCTTGTCCTTGTAACGTTTCGTACCCGGGGGAGCAAAGCCGCGTTCCATGAATGCACGCGACCTGTCGGTGTCTACGGGATCAAATGTGAGGATACGGTCGTCGATGATCTGGACGATCTCGCGCAAGGGCGCTGTTGCGGTCACCGGCCTGACGGATGTCGCGAGAGTTCCGTCTCCACGGATTGTGGTGTCATAGCATGGTTCTGGTAATCTGGCAGCCTCCCATGCCGTGGGGGGGCGTAGGCGGACTGCCAAAGGCCATCGATGACTGAGAGCTGAGAAAGAGGTACGAGAGTGCGTACCTGCAACAGTAATTGATCCAGCAGCGACCATTGCTTGAAGCTGGTGGCTATAGTATGAGACAGATAGATGTTGGTTTCGTCGACGGACCTATAGGTGTAGTGGTTGCTTGCTATCTGGAATGGAGCTCAAAAGTCAACCCACGAGGCGCGTCCACTGAGCCGGTCACGTGATCGTGCTTTGACCTGCCATTGCCACTCATTTGGCACACATCGCAACCGTTTGTCGGAGGGATCTCGAGGTATGTGGTAAATTATGTGCTGCTTGTTGGCGCAGGTGCAAGAATAAAGTCAGATCGCACCTACCATGTCCGCTCCCACCGAGGTACTCGTCGAGTCCCCCGCAGACTTTCACGTCCATCTGCGTCAAGGAGAGCTGTCTGAGATAGTCACCCCGCATGTTCGCAAAGGTGGGTTCGATCTGGCCTATGTTATGGTAAGTGATCTCCGGCTGATGACCCCATCGCGCTAACGTGGCTGGTCAGCCTAATCTCAAACCTCCGATCACGAAGACTGAACAGGCTGTCGCGTACAGAGAACGGTTAAAGGCTATCGACAACGGTGTCGACTACCTGATGACACTCTATCTTTCACCGGATCTGACTCCGGAGGAGGTGAGGAAGGCAAAGCAGTCTGGAATTGTCGGCGTCAAGTCCTATCCCAGAGGCGTGACCACGAATTCGGAAGGCGGCATCGAATCGTACGAGGTCTACTATCCCGTGTTCGAAGAGATGCAGAAGTGCGATCTTGTCTTGAACCTTCACGGAGAAATACCCTCAGACGCTGCTTCGGTAAGCAGGCAGTGAAACTTGTGTTCCCATCGTTAAACAGACACTCAGAACACCTGCGTACTCAATGCCGAGAATGCTTTCCTCCCACACCTGAAAAAGCTTCACGAGGCATTCCCAAAGCTACGAATCGTACTTGAGCATGCCACTACTCGGGCTGCGGTCGATATGGTTAAATCGCTTGGCGACACCGTAGCCTGTACCATCACTGCGCATCACTTGGCCATGACGGTCGATGATTGGGCTGGGCAGTCATGGCACTATTGCAAACCGGTGGCGAAGTACCCCAGTGACCGCCAAGCTTTGCAGGAGGTTGTTCGTCAAGGTTGAAATCACTGATTTGTCCCACGAAATGTATATTGATCTCACTGCTGGTAGGTCACCCCAGGTTCTTTTTGGGTTCGGACTCGGCACCACACCTTGCCCACACCAAGTCGGTGGCGACGCCCACTCAGCCATGCGCCGCGGGAGTGTACACGTCTCCCATCTTGCTGCCGTTCCTCGCTCATATACTGGAGTCATTTGGCGCCCTCGACAGGCTGCAGGGCTTCGTCAGTGATCACGGGAGAGCTTTCTACAGACAACCGGCAGGTGCGAATGCCCGTCGGATCATCCTTGGGAGAGTGAAGGGAATTAGGGTAGAGGACACATGGCCATTAGGTGGTGACTGTGTGGTTCCCTTCTGGGCTGGAAAGGAAATTGGGTGGGAGATCAGTGATGCTAAGCCACTGGCACTGATGTCATGATGGCGGCGACTGGGGCAGTGAAGAGAAAGAACGAGCCGTCTTGTCTTAGTACCATGTCCTCGTCGAGGTGGCAGTACTGTGGTACTTACAACATTCAATGCAGTGTCTTCGCTGCGAGTGGAAGCGATTTATGCCCCTGGGCGTTGGCTTTTTCTTTTTCTCTCTCTCTTTTTTTCGCTACAGCCCCTGCCGTGCGTGTCAAGGCGGTGTTGAATGATCGTCCCGCCTCAGAGTGGCACGGGCTGTGAGTTAGTCTCCTGGAGTTTATCGAGCGAGTCCTGCCCCTGAACAAGGTTTGCCCCGGGACGTCTCTGGGGACGACTGCGTCCATGTGAGCTTGGAGCTGTTGCTATACGTCTACTCTGCAAGTCGTTCTCTTCCAATCGCCCGCGATGCATTCCATTGTGGACCACCGCATTGCCGTTGCAGACACCATTAGGTGTGGTGTGGAAGCCATCCATTCTAACCCACGCGAACTGTCCGAATTCCTCACAGCAGCCAGCCATTCTTCGATACGTTCTGACACCGCCAGCCAAGACACGGACACAGATGCCGTCCTGTCCTACTACCAGTCCACTCCAGACGCTGCCTCGTCCAAGGCGACCGGTACACGAGCTGGTGCGCAGTCGCGTCACGACTCCAACACGTCAACTTCGACGTACTCGTCCGACTACTCCGTAGCATCGGCTGTAGACAGCCTCGCCACGTCCACCGACGCCCACGCTGTGCAACCATGTGTGGAACTGCCTCCCGCAGTTAACGCGCGTCGCCGACCTAGTATACCCACGCAGGGAGGCAGCGACTAGAAGGCGCCTTGCAATCGTGGAACATGACGCAAATCATCAGAATTCGAGTCACAGGCAAACATCCAATCCGGATAGCTCTCGCACTCATACTACTCGCACCAGCAACGGTCTCGCATTGGTTGCACCACCGGACGCGTCGCCCCGAAGCTACTCAGCTTTACCATCCTGCAGAGCCAGCCTACCGCAGGATGGATCGTCTCTGCCAAGCTCAAGAAGCCACATGCGGTCGTCATCGGAGGCTGTCAAACCTTCGAACAGAGCCATGGGTCATGTACCTCGTAAGTCTTCGCGTGAGGTTGCAATCGTGGGTACCGCCGCTACCTTCCCTGAGGGCACTGCATCGGATCTACGGCAATGGTCCAAATACTCTCCTCACTTGGAGGCGCTCAAACCTCCATTATTCCAAATGCCGCAGTCGAGGTCACCGTCACCCGGAACTTCTGAAGTCTCAGACTGCAGCAGTTCGGCTCGCCGTGCACGGCAGAGGAAGGATGCTATTACACTCGGTGTCAGCCCTATCAAGGAGCTCAAAGAAGGTTCAACTCCTGTGGTCACTCCAAACATCGGAGAGTCCAAGCATATAAGTGACCGTGTCGCAGGCCCAATTGTTATCAACCTCTTCCCCGAGTCCCCATCGCCAAGCCCAAGGTCCACAAGTCAACAGTCCACGTCTCAACAATCCACTCCTTCCAGCGTCATCTTTTCTGATCCCTTCTCACCATCGACCGCGAACACCTCACCGACTACAGACATGTTGCCATACCTCCATTACCAGCCCGGTATTCACGCAACCGCTGGACCCCTCCCTCCACCTCCAATGGCTGTTCATAACATAGATCCAGCGACTCCTCCTCCTCCTCGACCCCCCAGGCAGTACCCCATCCGTCGCAAAGGTGACGTGGAAGCTATCAGGGAGGCCTTGCAACTCCCTCCGCACGTTATGGCTGCTCTAAAAGCAAAGTCATCTTCGTCAGTACCAGGTTCCAAGTCGAGAATGACCGAGCCCTACGGGTCTCCGCTCTCTTCTGTCCAAGGATTGCCCTCCCACAAGAACGTGGAGATTCCCAGGTCAGTTCTCGCGCTGTTGTCCAAATATAAACCCTTTCCTCACCGACACGCAGCATAACGGAGAGTACTGATTCACTACCCAAACCAACTCACACACACGAGGGCGCTTCTTCGCCATCAAGGTTACGCGCACTTGATGTAGAAAAAGCGGCCAGCCGTCTGGACAGTGCTACCCCATCTGCGCTACAACTCGATTCCATGGATGATCTTATGGCTACTATCGGACTTGCTATAGATAATATGGGAATCATTAGCTCTGATGACGTACCTCCACCAACTGTTATTGAGCCTCCCCGAAGTCGCGAGGGTCACAAGGGCAGGCAAGGTCTCGACTTACGGGGGAAAGAACAGACAACTTTCAGCATCGGCACGGAGGCACTTCAAGCAGACCAGTCACCGTCTCCTCAATCCGAAGAAAACGTAACCAGAAGCTCGCCCCTTGACAAGGTCTTACCACCGGTCCCTCTACCGGAGGATGATCCGTACGTAGATGCAAAGATCAAGAATATGATCCAAAAGCGTTTCTCTACACTTCCACGGACCCCATCTCTAATCTCAATTAATCGGCACTCGGCGACGAACAAGCATTCGTTTGGGTCACCATCGCTTTCAGTGAATCGCCCTACATTGCTGGCCAGGCCCCCCGTGCGCAGAGTGAAGTCAGCCTCTCCTCCAGCCATGTATTTCTCGGACGTTCTTGTTAAGAGGACTACGCTAGAGCGCTCCATAGGGTACGCTCGCAAGATTAACGAGCTATATCACTACGATTGCGGTTTAGGCGACTGGATGGCCGAGGTTAGGCATAGAGGTATGATTCGCTGTGTCTCCCCGACTGTCAATCGGTTGACAGGGAACATTTCTAGCTACGCGTCCGCAATCGACTGGGAAACGCTCTGTGCTGAGTAGCGAGGGACCCCGAGTTCCCTCAACATTTGCTCCGCCCGTCGAGAGACGTCATGTCTCGCAGTCGTCTGCTGATTCTGGCGTCACCTTCCCGAGACGACCTGATGCTTATTCTGCCACAGATTTGTCTTCGCGAGCAGCAGGTGATGGCAGTCCTCCCAATGCCCCCCCTCCTCTCCCCTACCCTGCATTGGCTGCAGCACCCCGTAATGGACCTTCGCGAGCATCTACAATAATTGCAAGCTCTTCCTCATCCTCTTCTTCTACGAAATCTCCTGGAGGGTTCTTCTCAGCACTGGGTCGCAAGACCAGTCTGAAAAAAGAACATGGCCTCAATGCCCCATCGTCACCCGTGAGGAATTTCCTTACCAAAAGCCCTCCCAAGGTTGAGCCAAACCCCCGGCCTCCCAGCATCGTACCGGTGACGCCTTCGATACCAGGTGGGCCACGTGCGCCCTCCAATCGCGTGCAACGGTCCCAAACCATCATACTTACTCCACAACCACCTCAGCCCAGCACAACCCCTCAACGCTCTAGTACAACCGCCCGTAGACCTTCACTGTTTGGAGGTCGCGGGAGTAACCCTGAAAAGCAATCCAACACTATGTCAGAAACCGAATTCAATCGACAACTGGACAGACTTACTGTACTGCTACCCAGAGCGAACAAGAGCGTCCTCGCCACCTATCTCCGCCATACCGGTCAGGATATGCTCGCTCTTGGACAGTACATAGAGGATGACAAGAATGGCACTTATCGCTATGATTCAGCTTGACTTTAACACACTGTCGGTTTCACCCTCACTCACACTTAGATACCTAACCGTGCACTATTTGCGGATTTCTATTGGGATTGAATTCGTATGATACATGTACCATTTTCTGACATGCTTTTCCATTGACTAGTTGCAGCTGGAGGCATTACGAACCTTGTACGATTCACTCTAGAACAGAATGTGAAAGAGATGTATTACCTCGTAAACCCACGTTGTTTTGCTGCAGGGTTGAAAGCTATATGTGGGGTAAGATGATGTACAGGGGACACTTAGGATGACGAACGGCGTTGCTGTACCGGTTGGCCTCTGCCTGAGTTCGCGCCCCATCCATTCGGACCAGGAACCAATCCCGACCTTCCCCGATTATGATTGGGTAGGAGCAAGTTCTCTACTTCGTTGGCGCTTTCAGACTGATCCGAAATGGAGTTTTCCCTGAAGGAACGATCGGCAGGATTCAGACGCTGGGGACCCGCTAACGGGGGTGCGCGAGCCCGGCTACTCGACCATGGGTAAGCTGGCTGTCCCCCAAACTCCATCGGCACAGTGCGGTTGTTGAATGGGGTACGCTGGATCTAGGCAAGGGGGTCAGCTTCGTTCGGAGGATGACCAAGAATATTACACCGCTAGCCTGCATTCCACCCATCACCGCGCCGACGTCACCTAGCGGCTGCCTTTGGACTGAAGTGTTGTTGAGCGGTGTGCGGGTCGGAGGGTTAACAGCGGAAGCGACCACGCGGGTGGTAGTATCTGGACCCAATAATGCCTTTCTTTTCACTTTATCGAGTTGAGCCTGCGACATGTTGTTATAGCCTAGTTAAAAGGAGACTGAACGTCCTCAACTTTAAGCCTCTGATATTCCTTCTCCCTTTCGCGCGACGTATCTTGTAGCTCGCGTACCTTTCGGCGTTCGAGTTCGAGGTCACGCTCCAGCTCTGGCACGTAAACTAGCGAGGTAACGGTCGATGTAAATGGTTGCACCTGTGATTTTGTCTCCCAGAAGACGGATCTCTCCGTTCGCTACCCGCCATAATGGGGTGAAAAGATATTCAGAAGCTGAAACCATCTCACCTTCCCTGATCACGTTCTCCAGTTGCTTCTGCAACTGCGCGTTTCTGTCATTTAGATTGCGGGAGACTGCCTGCTGGAAAGAACTGGCCAGAAATGCGAACAGGGTCCACCATTTTAGCTATGGACGGTCTAACCTTTCTTGATGTATCTGATATTGCCAAAATGACAACGAACTCCAGCTGATGTCAGTAAAGGAGATAGCTTCGAAATCGAGGAGATGCCAAACCGGCTACATATTTCCATGATGATGGAAGGGCTAAGTCCCGAAAGGACGGACTGGCGAGCAAAGGAGTGATCACTATGGGCGCCTCAAGGAAATAGTATGCATATACGCACCGTCTTGTAGTCATCTGTTGGATGCAAAGAGCATACCTGTCTTCTGTTTGAGCATACAAGGTAATATCACAGGTTTTCAGATTGATACCACAACATCGTCGCTAATCGACGGCCAGGAAATTTATGCTTGATTCCCATGTCAGAAAACTGACGATTGCTCACGGTTCACTGAGAGAGGATTCGCAAGCTGCGAGGATCGGCAAAGAATGTAGGAGAAAGAAGGAAGCCAACTTTACCCGGACAGAGGCGGGAGGCATTGAATAATTCGTTGGCGCATTCCACTATCTCCCCATCAGCCAGTGTTCCGTGCGTATGCCCGGCAATCTCACCGCAAAATATGTGGGAGCCTGATGCAACCTTAATCGTTGAGAGTTCAATTCACGAGTGAACCACGCGGCCTACACGTTGTCTAGCAGAGCCGTGGGCGCATCACATTGGTAGACAAGAATTCAGCAACTCAAAGTATCTCTGTCAGAGCAGAATAACAGGCATGCTCACCACGACAGCCTTGTCAATCAAAGGCTTCCGGCAGTTCAAATGGTTACACTTCAAATCCGTGTCCATTCTTGCAGTGTGGCACGCAACTATGAAAACCAAACAGGGGCGTTTGATATTTAGAGCACAGCCACAAAATGTCTGAAGGTAAGTTCCGCAGTTATCCAGTCAGAATAGTGTCATAACAAGTCTATGAAACAAGCCCGGTACAAACGCAAGAAAGATGTGTGACAGCGATCAGTGTTATGGGTCAGTAAATGTCCTTGTCATCAAACGAAACAGGAATGCAATAAGCGAGGAAATCGATGCAGATTAGGGTCTCCAAACGGTGCGGCGGGCTGGAGTGTTAGGTATACTAGAGCGGGAGTGGTGACCGGGTGGCTTTGAGGGTGTGACGGGACGAATTGATGTTGAATCTGGGGCAGCACGCCGCAAAAACTGTAACGGGGCTAACGGCGATCCCGACGAAGGTGTGGATTTCACCGAATGCGGGCTATTACCGCTTGGAGTTGAAAGAATGAATGACGGGATCGGGTTAACGCGAGGTTCTGGGGTACGAGGGGGGGATGTAATAATCTCGGGAGTTTCTAGTAATGTGGCCGAACTAATCCACCTTTCCTCTCGAGTCCCAAGGCGAGGGGATCCAAAGCGACTAGGTGACTCAGGGGGCATAATCCGGAACACGTCTGCAAAGTGGTCTTTGATGAATCTACGCGCGAGGTATCAGGAAAATACTCTCAGTCCAGCCTCTAAAACTTACTTCGATAATTCCTGCCATCCACCACCAACACGTACCATGACCGTTTGAGATCGTAATATACGACAAAAGCATAGCTTCGGCTCCTGGTCCCCGATCCAGTACTTGCCACTCTGGTCCTTCCATGTGTCCGCGACAACCTCTACGTTGATATTGACAGGTAACTTGTTTACTACGTCACCAACAGCGACATCGAGTTTGTTTTTGGGATTGGCGACATAAGCTTTTTTGGGGGGAGGTTGCGTTTTTCGAGGAGGAGTTTGTATTCTGTTAGACGATGGGAACGATTGTCTGGGAGCTCGAGACCACGTAGACAGCGATGATGACGGCCGGTGATAGTTTGATCTAGAATTGCTTGAGAGTTCCGAAGGGGTTGGCGAAGCCCGAGATCTGGTTTGGCCTCTCGGCCGCGCACTGAGGGAAGGCCGCGACGCTGGGATGGGGGCATTGGAGGATAAGCTGGAAGTACGCTGGCGAGACGCGAACGTAGAGTTATAGAGGGAAGATGTGGTTGTTGTAGGCTGTTGTCCTATGGGTCCAGAAACGGAGCGAGTGCTCCCCGTGGACAATATAGACAATTTGCTCGAGGGCCGACGACCAGTATCAGATGATCCCGACACGGCACGCCTTGACGATGGTTGGCTGGGTGTGAGGAAACCGTTCCTTGGGGTACCTTTCAGCGAGAGACTCGAGTATCCACTGGCCCTCCTCTGGTGATTACTTGGACCGCTCTTGGGGGTGCTGACTGCTGAGTATGAACTGCGACCAGACGCACTACTATTCCTGCTGGTGCTGAGCACGCTGGAAGGTCGTGATTTTCTTCCACTGATACGGTCGTTAGCCATCTCCTCCAATTCTATCCATGTTTGCCGAACGCGCTCATGTTCTGCCACGGCACGGGTATCATCGTTGACCGGTTCGAGGTAAGTGGTTACCTGTGTAACAGCACGTCTCGTAAAGCCAATACGAGCACTTAGTTGTTCCTCTGGTGGGAGACGAGAGTTGGAGATGTGTGGACTTGATAGTGGCCCAGCTGGCGGAGACGGATAGCTGTCGACATGCTCCAAGAGATCACTTAGAGTGTTGTCGGCACAGTTGGCGGCGTCGGCCAGATCTGCGAGTTGACGGATGCGAAACATAAGCTCCTCAGAACTCTCGATCTCGGTCCGGAGAGAACAAAGTTCTAAATCTGATGCGGGAGAAGTGCCCAACGCAGGAAGTTTAGCAACTTCGGAGAGGAAAGATGCAAATCGAGCATTCATCTTTCCGTATTGTTCCAACGTCGGTAATCGAAGAGAGGAGGCGTTCGTTGTGGGTGGTCTTGCAACCTCGTTGATGCCTATTGACCGAAGACGCATCCTCAAAGAAACGATCCAAGTAAGCAACTCGTCCGTCCCGTCAGCCTTGGAAGGTGACAATGAGGGTGCCCCTGAAGGGCCGAAAACATCTGAAACGTTGGTCAGTTAACACCAACAAGCCATTGGGGCTTGCCAACCTTCATCGCAGACTGAGAAGAATGGAACCCTCTTGTTAAGAGAAGAAGAAACCTGGTCGGTGATGCCGCTTTCAAGACGATGGTCCGTCGTATCGTGTCGAACTTTCTCACTCTCAGCATGAAGGGACTCGCTGAGATTTGGCTCTTGGACCTGATTCGATGAACAGGCCCTCGTTGGCGGAAATACCCTCCATTACAACCACACCTATCTCCTTAGAGGCCAGTTGCTCTTCCCCTTCTTTCTCCGTCCTTCGGTGAACGATGTGTACTTCGACCTCCGTCTTCAGTCTCCTCATCAGCAAGTTGTCCATGGGCATGCCCCTCGGCGGTCTCACGCGCAAGCTGTTCTTGAACCAATCGCTCCGCTTCTTCGAGAGCCAATCGTTCGCGCATTCTCCGTTCCTCCTCCAGGCGGTGCTCCTCCAGGATTCTCATCTCTTCTGCAAGACGCTCCTTCTCCTCTCGCTCTTGTTGCTTTCTCTCTTCTGCTTCCTTTTCCCGCTGCACGCGGATAGCCTCAAGCCTTCGGGTTTCTTTAAGTAACGATTCGGAGATGTCGCCTAGCAACACTGCAGCGCGTTCTCCCCAAGTATTGACCTTGAGCTCGAGATCATCCACGGCACGCCTACGAGAAGTGAGCAAATGCTCGCGAGCAGTTCGCGGGCTCGAAACCATTTCCATCTGTCGAAGGCAGTCCCTTATCAAGGAGAGCGAGCGGAAAAGGCGGGATCTGTGGTTGGAAGTGTGGCACTCAACATCCTGAGACAACGTCTGTAATTGTTCAAGCCTATCCTCGGCATGGGAAATCAAAGAGAGTGATGATCGCAGATCTTCAAGTCCTTGGTAAACTCCCCGGATGTCCTCACTGGCAGAAGCAATCCGCCCATCAACATCCTTGGCCATACAAGCCAACTTCAAGTCACAGGCTTTCCGGTCCAAGCTTCCAACTCTCCTGCAAGCCTCATCGTGAACGAGTTGCAGTCAGCGCGAACAGCGTCGTCTAAACTCCCAGGTGTGAAGGGGCAGTCGACCATCGACGGTAACTCGGAACTGATACGAATGTCGGCTAGAGAAGATTTCTTGCGAGTGAAAATTCTGGAGAAGGTCTGGGAGGAATCGCCACGCGACACGAAATGCACACGCTGCACAATCCCGTCGGTAAAAGCTCGGACGGCCTCGCGGAGTAAGTCTGCATCTGCCTGAAGGTGTGACTGCTCCCCCATCAAGGTGTCGTTTGATACACCGCCGAGTAAAATCTCTTCGATGGCAACGTCATGACGAATCCTGAGATCTTCTATTTTCACTTGCAAATCATGAAAATCCTCTTGAATGGAGACCATGGTAGAAGATTGGCGTTGGATGGCCTCGACAAAGGGTATCATCTCTTTCAAATCGTCTAATCGCTCCATCAAGTCAGTAGATGTTCGCGTAAGGAAGTCAGACAGTGGCTGCTCCAGAGAACCGGACAAGGAAGAGAGAGGTACTTCGATGTCAGTGGCAAAGAGCATGGCGTATCGTTTCAATTTGGGAAGAAATGTCCGCCGAAGTTGGACAAGCAGGAGGGAGTTCCAGATCCGGGGATTTTGGTGTCAGGGGTTCTGTGATATCCATTCGCTGCGTCCAACGCTCCTTCACTAAAATATCAACTAGATCCTGCTGAACATTCTGCAATGACTTTTTGCAATCGCCTATCATCGACCACACCCGCTTCAAGAGCCGAAGACGGCCAACACGAGCGTTCGTCTCACTGACAGTTCTGAGAACGTCATCGTGTACAGTGAGAAGAGTATTGAGTACAGTCGTGGCGTTTTGTTTAAATGTCGGATCGACGCCAGGGCGGTCGAGGTTGTGCAAAGCAAGCTGGAACTCGATAGTGAGAGAAGTGATGGTAGGTATTCGCCTGGTCCGCCTCCTGTAACACTGCAGGGAGAAGTGTAAGGAATGCGGCATGCGCTGTCGGTTCCAAGCAATGATTCGTCGATAAATCAGGTGGGGAGCCGTCCCCATCCGAGGTAGTAACGCCATTTGAAAGTCTGTGGATGATGGAGCGGCACAGCGACAGTAATTCCTCTGTTCGTTGCGAAAGAGTATCAATCTCCTTGATCGCTTCATGACCCCTACGATACTCTTTGGCAAGGGTTTCGACCTTTGCGACAAGTTCTCCAGTACTAAACAAGTCTGACGAAAGACTCTGAGTGAGATTCTTGTTGAAAGATTCCTGCTCCGGAAACAATGAGTGCGTTGGGCAGGGGAACAGGTTCCCGTCCGAAAACGGGTTCCCACGCAGGGCAAGCCGCTTCACTAATGTATCTGCGCGAGATATAAAACTACCACTCTGACGAGGAGTTGGGTGGTAAAGCCTGGCCGTCTCTATCTCTTCCATGAGGTTCTGGGCTGCGCTGCGATCCTTCAAAGTCTCGACATAAAGTTCGTCCGCCCTGAACATAAGTCAGTCGGGAGTGTGCATGAGAGATAAGTCCACGATATTACTTTCGCCATTGGGTGACTACGCTCATAACGAACTTGCCTACGTCTTCCATGTCAGTTGATGCCCTTTTCTTCCAGTTTGTCTTGTTCATCCAGGAACTCTTCCGGTACTGGCTTGCGACTATTTTCGATGAGGTTGTCTAACGCCTTGCCTGCGGACGCTATTCTCCCGTGCCTAAGAGAGGAAATCCTGCCGGCGATTTGAGCTGCATCACGTGAGAGAATTTCCGCAAGTTTGAAGCGCGCGGAACGAGAAAAGCCAGGACCGAATGTTGCAGATGTATCCGAAGCCATAGAAGCGACAGAGCCACGCCGCGCCGAAGGTTTCTCTTCGTGTTTTGTCATAACCTCGTATATAGATGGTGACCACCTGGCACGGGTAACAAGGAATGTTTCGATGTCGGCAGATATTTTGCGAAGGTCTGACCATGCTGCAACTCTCTGCTCTTCCCAGGTGAGTCGGATGCCGAGGAGATCGAGATTCTCAGAACGGTCGCGAAGGAGATGGAGAAGTTTATCCAACTCCAAAATGGTAGTGAGCGTAAGCTCGATGAGATCGGTGTCTTCTGGTGACAGGTGGCGCTGAGTGGCCGCTATAGGCCGACGTCAGTCGGGACGAGAGTGTAGCCGTAATGTTGCGTCGTACCCTTTGTGAATTTCCTAAGCTTCTTAAGCTCGCCCGAATCGAATATCTCGGTTTCCTTCTCAATCCTGTCATGTTCAGCAAGCCATTCTTTTACTTGCTGGCGTGTGGGTAAACCGGGAATAACCTCGGCCGAGCTCCGTACGGCGTCGATGCCAACGAACACTTCAACAGGTGGAAGACTCTCCAAGAACTAGGTAAGAATCAAAATGAGACCAAATGCGTAGGAAGCCACGCGATTTCTCACTTTAATTTTCTCCTCTATCCATGCCTTCCGCTCGCTGAACGTCTGAAGCTCGATCACCTCGTGGGACTCCAGGGACTCTTCCGATACATGAGGGTTGCAAGCATCCCCAGAAAGGGCGTCGGAGACTTCAGAGCCATTAAAGGCCTGATGAGGGGTGACAAGAGTAAGCGTGCCAGACGCTATGTCGTTTGTGGCGGCCACGGTGTGTGTGTGTACGGCCTTGTCGGAGCACATCCTATAGAGAATGGAAGATTTGAAACTGCAAACGAAGTAGTTATCCGCGACGATAAAGCATTTCCCGGGATGCTCGGTAGTAGACTGCTGACGGGCACGCTGCAAACCCGGCGCTGTCTCGCAGCCTGACACCAACGAGGCTGAAACGGTGAAGAGCAACAATATAGATTACCTAAGAAACCCCCCTGGTTTCACGACTGCAAAGTGCGACTCGAGCCAAGACGGAGTCAAAAACTTAATCATCGTCATCCCAATTTCATAACTCGCAACGGAAGCTTCACCGTCCTCGTAGTCGTGTTTAACTCTATTACAAGGCGTATGACCCACTTGGCCAACTGGCTACGAACATGAACATGACGCAGAGGAGGGTGTAGATGCTGGTCCATGAGGCGGCGCTGCGGGAAGGACTTGGATGTCACAAGAAATGAAATGAACACCCTCGCACTCGAATCGAATCGCCTGCCGCTGCCATCACAGCTACATGATTCGTTGGATCTGAGGCGGACGAGGTAATCCTACGTCGCCAAGATTACTTCTCGGTTTGCGACATGACTGCTAAAAAAATCGTAGGAAACACCATGTCCTAGAACTACACTACATGGCTAGAATCGAAGTGTGTAGTGTTATAATTTACGTTTTGCACTTCTGGGTTTGTGGAGTTCATTTTGCAAAAATGATAGTAGTGACTGGCCAATATGGTAGTAGTGACTGGCCAATATGGTCGAAGGTTGTGCACCCTTGGACTGAGACTGCATAGAAACCCTCACTCAACCATATCTCTAAACGTCTCAGGATGATATCCATGTGGGACGATCTGTTTCAGTAGGTTTTGAATTTTTGCCCGCCGCCGTAGCTAACTTACACCCATGTACTGTGTCGCAGATGTACTCTATTCGAAATCGACCTAAAATTGCATGGAGACAGTGAAAGATAAAATCGACAGCATTGCATAACAGCGCAAAGAAGACGAACATACCGTATCTGAAGAAGGAGAACATGTAAGTAGTGAAACATGATGAACGAGCAGAGAGGAGAGTAATACTGTTCCTATAACAAGAGAAAGCCAAAAGTCACGAGGATAGCCATAGCTTGTACCACTTCCGCTTTTTCTTTGGTGGTGGTGGGGGCAGGGCAGCGTCGGGTTTCTGGGGTAACCTGCGGTGTCGTTAGCGCACCTTGAACTAGCATACGCGGTTTATCTACGTACTCGTCAATAAGGACTGGGTATACCGTTGGCAAAGCAGATATGATTTGGGTAATCTGGGCCTGATATGCAAGCCGAACGTTGTCGGGTATAGCAAGCTTCCGTCTCCAGATAGCCACGCTATTTCCGGAGAGGGATGGAAGGTAGACAAAGATGACCACATGTGTTGCAGGTTTGTAATACCCGACGGACTCTTGCAAGACACGATCCATAGTGGGCTGGATCTGTTCCCAAGTCATCCAGTCTAGAGCAGGCTGGTTTGGTGCTTGGGGGGGATTATATTCAGCATTCACAAACAAAGCCCCGCGTTGACGGGTATGCAGGAACTTCTGAAGCTAAGCAATGGGTAAGGACATCTCTGATCCACAGGACAAGGAGAAAGAAAACGAACTCCATAGGATGCAATGGCGGAGGATATGGTGTCGATCCAAGCCATGAGCGCTGCCACACGCTCGTCCTTTCCGGGAGGGAACAACCAGTGAAAGCGATCATCCGCCTTCCGCAATCGGTTGTAAAAGGCATTCCACACGCTTTGGATAGCCTTTCCGTGTGATTCGATAAAGTGCACGTCTGCAAGTTGTTGCATTGCAATGCGGCCGGTGTCGCTGCCCGGTGATGCTCCGGTGCCGTGATAAGCATAGGCGAGTGTTTTGGACATTGGCGCGTCGCTAGGATGCAAAGTAATGCCCAAGGTGTTCGCCGGAGGTGCATAGACGCTGAAAGGATCAACGGGCGCAGGAGGTGCAGGATTGACACGATCGTTAGGTTGAGGGAAGTGTACCTTCCGATCCCACTCATCACGTATGGAGTCATTCTCGGCCTCATCTCTCAGGTCGTTCCAACCGTCGCCAAGGCCCCAAACGTCGTTGGTTTCTTGGGGCTGCTGTTTTTTCTGTTTTTTGTTCTTCTTATTCTTTTTCCCGTTCCCGTTCCCGTCGTGGTAGTCGTGTTGCACGTCATGGTTGAGAGGTTGTTGGTGAGGAGTTTTCTGCGTGTTTGGTGGAGGCCACCTCTGTGGGGCCTGCTGCCAGCCTCCGTTGGTAGCCTGAGGGTACGCTCCTCCGTGATTTTGAGGTACAGGGTATGGTTGGTGACTCTGTTGTGATCGGTTAAGCAACGCGTTTAAAATCTGGGACTGCTGGTGTTGGGAGAGAACGGGCTTGTTGCCGACGGTGCTAGGGGAGGGGGGGATGGCTGGATCGAATGTTACCTTGGGTAACCTTTGTGCTTCTGCACTCCAATTCTGCCACCCGCTTGGTTGTTGACGCGACGTTGTATGTGTACGTATAGAGGGAGCGGACGCGGAATGACCCCAAGTGGGGTCCGTTTGACTCCAGTTATTGAGGTCGTTCCCGTTATCGCCTCCCCAATCTTCCATCGAATCTGGTGCTGCAGGACTGGACGTCCCACGAGTTTTCGGCACCCCATGTGGACCAGTTGCCCTTCATATTAAGGTTGTTGGCGATATTCCAGGTCGCGCTGTTCACGCCTTCTGGTTGGTTCCAAGCTGTGTGTACCCATAGACGACGCGTTAGCATGCTGCTTGTGTTGTTGTTCGTGTCGTTGTTGGTGCGGCTGAGTGAACTGCTGCTGTTGATGCCTAGCTTGGGCCCTGCTTCTGCCTGGATTTTTCTGCTGAGGTGGTGGTGGTGGCTGTGGTGGTTGTGGTGGTGCAGCAGCAGAATTTGTTTCCCAGTGACTGTCGTCGTTAGCGACGCCCCAGTCTTCATTACCATTTCCGGGATCCACGACGGATCCCACTGCCCAACTGCCCTCCGTCACGTCTTCCTGCTGACCCAAGTCTTGCCATTCCTGTGTGCCTTCATACGGGTCCCCTGTGCAGATCTGATCAGCCTTCGGCCTGCAAATGAACCGACTCGTGTTGTCCGCGTTGGAACGTGGTAAGGACGGGCTCACCAGAGGGACCCGCCTGCGCGTCTTCTTCCTCGATCGCGGCCATGGGGGGATGACGTATGTGTTTCGCGGCGGGTGGAGATGGTGCTTGTATTATCGGACCAGCAGGAGGAGGTGGGGGTGGGGGTGGGGGAGGAGGCGCTGGCGTAGAAGTAGGGACGACTGAGGTCGTCTCCTTCTGCTTCCCCTTCTTATTAGCATTCTTGCCCATTTCGCGAAGTCGATCGTAGCGAGAGAACGAGTATTGCTAGCCTCGTGGATGCACGCGAAAAGAAATGAAAAACTCGAGGTTATCGTGGCAAAGGGCATGTCAATATCTCCACGTTATGTACTCTTCCCCACCGGGGGATGGGCTACAGACCAACACGTTTCCGGTGTCTTAACAAGGAAAGACGACTACGTCCCGTGAACAAACACGAGGCGAATACAGCAACTACGCTAGCCCTTATATCCTCTTGACCACCTCGTCCACGACCTCGGTGGTCTTGCTCTTTCCCCCCAAGTCAGGCGTTAGACACTTGCCCTCCCTTACCACCTCGTCCACTGCGTGCTCGATCCGATCTGCCCCGTCCACATGCCCAAGGTGGCGCAACATCAACGCTGCAGAACGGATGGCTGCGAGTGGATTTGCAATATTCTGACCAGCTATATCGGGTGCAGACCCGTGGACGCTGCATAGACCAACTCAGGGTGTGACGGTAACCTCCACAGACCTCCACTCACGGTTCACCCATGACGAACGTGTCTCCCGCGTTCACGGAGGGCACGAGACCCAGAGAGCCAACGAGGGCTGCTGCTGCATCGCTGCAATGCGGCCTCAGCAAGTCATCGCGGACCTTATCGCTGCGAGACTCACGAGATGATATCGCCGTAGAGATTTGGTGCGACCATCACATCGTAGATACTGAGCGTCGTCGTATCAGTGTTGCACACGTCGTCGTGATGGACACCTACTGTGGTTCTCGGAACAGTCTAAAGTCAATGCCACGTCAGAGATCGTTTGCTGGTATGACGGTAAAAAAGAGCCAAGTCCAACCTGTACACAGCGCTGTCCACGAGTTGTTCCGCCACCATGACGCCATCGTACTTGCCGTCTGCACCGGGTAAGGCAGGGATGCCACGGACGGTCTCGCGGAATAGCCCGTCGGTTATCGAGAGCACGTTGGATTTGTGTATGATGGTCAGATGCTCGATGAGCGCGGGATGAGCGACGCGACCGTATCACTGCATGCACACGTGACACACCTTGCGGGGGCGACTCCGGGCGATCTCCAAGGCCATCTCACCGATCCGCCGCGATGCTCGTTCGGTGATAAGTCGGGTCGCGCGGGCTTCTTTGCCGTTCGGGCCGACGGTCTGCGTCTCGTCTTTGACGTACTTGCGCCGACATCCGATTTTAGCATGCAACCTTCCTGACTGGATTCACGCGCTCTTACAAGACATTCGGTGTTCTCTCGCACGACCACCAAATCGACGGCGGGCTTGTCCTCGCAACTCGACGCAACCTGACAGCAGAACAACTCAGATGCGACAGACATGCATGGAGAAAAAAAACAACTGACAGAGGTAACCGGCCGAATGTTGGCGTACAAGTCCAACTTCTTACGCAGGGCAACGATCGGTGACGAGTACCCGACCACCTTGCGAGACGGAGAGCTAATGTGCCCAAAGTCACCTCGCGAAACCGTCTACCTTGGCTTCACTCACCTCACTGCACCGAACATGGCGCACGAACAGTCATTTTGCAACGCTTCGACAGTTTCCACCGGCAGCGCATTTCCCGTTCTTGTGAAACACTCGAAACCCGCGAGTAGATCAACGAACTCAGTTTTGGGGATAGATGAACCTAGTGCTTGGATTGCAGCCTTCGCACCCTAACAAGCGTCGGGCCCGGGGCCTTGTGTGAACATTAAAAAGCAAACATACTGGCAGAACCTCGTGACCGATACCATCTGCAGGAATCATCCCAATCCTGAGAGTCTCCCTGGCCTCGTAGATACGGTGCGGAAAGGTGCTCTAAATGCCATGGATACGCTCTGGTTTTGGACGAGACGAAAAGTACGACTCATAATCGTGAGAACGTCCGACTCTCTCCTTCTTGGGTAGTCGCGCGCGTACATGGTCACGTGACCAACACGGTGTAAGTTTATCATAGGACGCGTCTCTGTCCCCCCTCAGAAATGCCACTTCCTACACCCAATGTCACCCCTTGCAGACCACTGTCAAACACTACCAACGTCGATCCAGGCTACAGAAGCAACTTCTGTGCAATTGGAGCTTTGCCGACGCCTCCACAAGATGCTGGTTGCAAACGCAGAATTGCCCAACTTGATGAAACACCATCCAAGCGGCCCAAAGTCGTGACTGACCCGACTGCAGAGGACTTCTGCAAGGGCGGCGATGTCGACGTGGGGGTCGTCAACAACAGAACGCGTCGTCGCACCATGTTCCACCTGCTCAGAACGACATCCCTCCGTCCACCGAACGCCCTCGCACGGACAATCCGTACGTCAACCCTTTATTTTGTGCTGCGCTTGTTTCTTGAAATTCGGTCCACCAGTCCCTTCTCGCCGCATTTTGCAATCATTTGTATCATCACACAAATCCGACGTGTACACCTGCCATTCTTTGACGAGTACCCAATTCGTCACTCAACCTTATGCATGCGCATATTCCAACGGTAAGCATGCTGAAACTGAAATTTCGTTCGAGCACCCCAATTGACAGCTTCCTAGGGGCAAAACGCTGTAGCACCCCGTTCCTGGCGGTAGCCACTGAAGAGGGGAGTGTCATGATCCTGAACACCTCGAAACGGCAGGACTGGGAATTCGGTAATTACCTCCGTACGCGTCAGTCGCTCCCAGTAATGCACGGCTTTATTTCTAGAGTCTCAACGCACACTTTTTCAGCCACACTACAATGGCATATTCGATATCAAGTGGAACCTGGACGATTCCATTTTGGCAACAGCATCAGGGGACAAAAACACTCACCTCGCTTCCGTGGAAACACAGCAAGTCATACAAGTCCTTCAAGGCCACTCGAGCACTGTCAAGTGTATTGCATGGAACCCATCACATCCGGACCTTCTGAGCACGGGAAGTCGAGATGGAAATATCTACCTCTGGGATTTACGGGTCGCTACCAATCGCGAAAATACCCGAACAAGCGAAAGAGCCTCGCCGTTGGGCCCGGTTATGGCCATCGATGCCGCCCACAGGCAAGAGAAGAACAAGGGAGGAAGGAGAAAAACCACACCCTTGCCAAGAAGTGTCACTGGTTTGCTCTATAGCAATCCTTACGCTCTTGTAAGCTGCGGGTCATTTAACGGGTAAGACTACCATGACGCTATGATGCGATGACTGACCTGAAATGCAGCACTCTCAATATGTGGGACCTCCGTCAGCCTCAGGCCAGTGCGACAGGAAAGCGAACAAAGAGGCACGTCCCAACCGTTCCGGCATGTACGTCTCCCACAGATCCGACGATGCTTCACGGTGCCCGTCGTGCCAGAGGCCTCATGACTCTATGCGCCGGTTCGGGACCTACGACGGGCCTTCTCTTCGCACTTGGAGCTGATAATTATATCCATGCTTACGATTCTTCGTCGCTGATACCCGTGGAATCGATCACGCATCCCAAGATGCTGTCCAGCTTTTATGTCCGTTTGGCAAGCTCGCCCTGCGGAAGATGGCTTGCCAGCGGATGCACGGCAAAGAGTGGCAGTCTTTTTCTTTACGACGTTAGCAACGTCGGACGTCTGTCTCCTACGATACCTCCAACCACTGCCGTGGAGTTGCGCGGACAAACAGGCGAGGTCGGTGCTGTCGACTGGGCCACCGACATGATCGCCTCCTGTGCTGATGACAGAACCGTGCGCGTGTGGAGACCGGATCTGGACGTGTACCAAGATTGCATAGCCCACCCGGAGGGGAGAGTATGGGAGTGGTCATGGTCGACCGAGACCAACCCTACCTGACCGAGTTGATGCTACCTCGGGATTGACGGGAGCAATGGGACAGGGCTACGTCGTACCACGCAACCCTGCAGCGATACTGTTATTCCGAGAGCATGTCTAGTAGGTATATTAAAAGTACTTAATGTAAATGTTCACTACTCAGGACCCAGGTCCGACGAAAACGACGCTGGCGACGAGCGCGCAAGGCAACTGGATGACACCTGGCATGTTGCTGCTACTTCTTTTGGATAGCGTTCACCAGCCTGTTTTTTTTATGATGTGAACCCACACGAAACAGAACGAGCGACAGGATGACCGCACCAATCAAGGCCTTCCTCTAAACCTTCCCCCTTCGTGGCACAGCTCCCACGCACGCTCCACTGTCTTGACGTCTCTTTGCCAGCAAGGCCCAGGCGCTCGCTGACCTCGTCCGGCTTCAACGCACCTTCGACATCCTGCTTATTGCAGAAAACGAGAAGGGGAACGCCAGAAAGTTCATCTTCCGACAACATCGTCAGAAGCTCACTCCGAGAGGTAGACAAGCGGGCGTGATCAGACGAATCGATGACATAGATGATTGCCGACGTGTTCGGGAAATAACACCGCCAGTACGGCCTAGGGTAACCAGGGATCTGGCACTGTTTATAGCACAGCAGAAAGGCGAAACGCACCTGATGCTTGATTGTCCTCCGAGATCCCACACCTGGAACTTGATGTTCTTGTACTGAGGAACGTGTCAGTACGGAAGTTTTCCATTCGAATAATGTAAAGGGTGGGGAAATGACCTGGACAGTCTCGACATTGAAACCAATGGCTGTTTCCCGGACACTGACGTCAGCCAGTCGCCTGCGTAAGCGTAGTAATCTACAGGCTCACTGGGTATCGTGGAGACCACTTCCCCGATCTACCAACGAGTTAAACACTCAGTTTTATACGGGACGAAGTACCAAGTTGCCCACTTGTAGTCGGTATAGAATGGTAGTCTGTCGTCGTCGTGAGCACGGGGATGATCATTACAACCGCCCTGTTGACCCGCACCTTTCCAGCAGAATCAAGACCCAGCATGAGAATGCGAACGTCCTGGTCCTTGCTCCATCGCATCAGCTGTGCCAGAGACTGGAACAGCGTCGAAAACGTGAGGCCCATGGAGAATGGAGTGACTGGAGGTAGTCGTTGAACACAGGAAGGAGTTTGAGTTTGTTTTATTGGTCCGCTGCCAATTATTACCGGCTCTTCACTTCTCTAATAGTCTGAGGGAAGCAACTGTCCCTAGTAGTCACGTGCCGAGTCACTCTCCCCTTTTTTTCATCTCATGCCATCAGGTCTCGATTTTACAACCGTGGAACTGAAATCAATGTATCGATGTAGTGGACACATGCGATCCCCGGCGTCAGAAGAGATCGCAAGTCTACAAACTCGATTGTAATACACGAAGTCGGAAAATCGAAGGTCGCACAGGTTGGCCAGAACATTCCCGCAGACGTTGTAATGTGCCACCACCCCCTCCTCCTCAGGAGGAAATGCAACTGGTAGAGTTTGGTGCTTGAATAAATATAAATCGACTTTCGCAGATGATAAGGGTCGGCAACCGAGCTTGCTTTGCTGTACCAGGGCCAGGGAATGCACCGCTGTGAGTGTTGCCTCATACAAACTTTTTTTATGATCCATCGTCTTGGATTCTAATAAAAATTTGTCTGATACGTCGGAAGAGCCAGTGAGTTCGGCTTAGATCATCCTTCTAAAGCTAATACAGAGTTCAACAGAAAGCCGTCCCTCGCGTGGTAACACTCCACCACGTCAAGGTGTATGCTCAGACGTCATCAGAAATATTACTGTTTCGAGATGACCGTTTGATACAGGTCCGACGGAGCCTCAAACGCCTGGTATCGCTCAAAGGAATCGTGCTAGTCTCCAAGGTTTCTAATAATTGTTATGGCCAAAGGACTACTACGACTATTGAATCAAAGGCAAGTCAAGTTCACGCAGCGACGGCAACCGGCGCGGCCAAAGGAGCCTCAGCACGGTCAAAAGGAATGTAAGTGCGAGGGGCGTTCCTGGGCATAGCATCAGCCGCCAGTTCCATCGCGCCTGCGAAGACCACCGTGTCAGCCTCCCTGCCCACTTCGCTCATCTCCGTTGGTCCCAACAACACTTCAAACTCCTTATGTACAGCACGAGCCGCTGCAGTATCGATCACAGCTTCCTGTCCATCGCGCAATGTCTCCTGATTGCCGGCTATGTTGATCTGAGCATCTGTCCAGATGGGCTCTACGGCGGAGGCTTCGGGAACCCCGACGTTGGCACGGCCACCGAGTTTGGTCCAATCGCTAACTCGATTAATACCCAGCTCAGCGAAAACGTTGTCAAGCGCCTTGACTAGACCGTCAATTTGTTCACTTGTATGACGAGGAGTGACGGTAACCCTCAGGCGTTCTTCACCAACGGCAACCGTGGGATAATTAATGGCTTGGACGTAGATACCATGTTCCACGAGGAGTTTATCGCTAGCTGCTTTGGCCAGCCCAGCATTGCCAACTAGGACTGGAATGATGTGGGAAGGACCAGGGACGACCGGGATATCGATGGCCGCGAGCTTTTCCTTCACCTTCCGGACGTTAATTTGTTTGAGTGCGCGGTCGCCCATGTGATATTTCTGGTAAATGACCGAAGCGCGAGCCCCAGCAACAGTGGCAGGGGGAAGGGACGTAGTGAATATGAAGCCAGGTGCGTAGGACCGGATCATGTCAACGAAGTTTTTGGAGCCTGCCACGTAGCCTCCGACAGTTCCATAAGCTTTGCCCAAGGTACCTTTTTTGAACGGGATCAGTAACGTCGTCCCGGATACAAGTTGACTTACACTTACCGGTGATGATATCTACACGATCCATCACGCTTCCTTTAATGGCTTTCGAGTTCTGACCAGCCTCGAGATGGGCGTTGAAATCAAGATGCTCGGCGACACCAGCTCCGCGAGGACCATATAATCCAACTGCATGAACTTCATCCAGGAAGGTCAAGGCACCGTACCTTCTCAGCCAGGTCACAAATTTCCTTTATAGGCCCTATACTCCCGCACATCGAATAGACGCTTTCAAACGCAATAATCTTAGGAGTCTCTCGGGGCCACATCTTCAATTTCGACTCGAGGTCCTCAAGGTCGTTGTGTTTGAAAATGACCTTCTTCGCACCTGAGTGACGTATGCCTTGTATCATAGAGGCGTGATTGGATGCATCCGAGAAGTAAACAAGGCCAGGTAATTTTGCTCCCAGGGTTGAAAGAGTGGCGTCGTTGGCCACGTAGCACGAAGAGAACACAAGAGCTGCAGGCTTCCTATGAAGCGAAGCTAACTCTTTCTCGAGGCTCAGGTGCAGCGCGCTGTTTCCAGCAATGTTTCGCGTTCCGCCAGCGCCCGCTCCATACCTGTCCAAAGTACGACTGTGGGAATGATGTGAACCAAATGAAGAGATACATGAGATTAATGTTGACGAACTGCATGGTCTCCAAAACGACGGGGTTGTTGCCCATACCAAGATAATCGTTGGCGCACCACACCTCGACCTCGTCTTTCGCGTTCGCAGTATGAGCGACGGGGAACTTCGTCGCAAGCCTGTTAATATTATTGAAATAACGATAGGACTGATCCTTGTGCTTTTTCTCTAACTCCGCAGCGTAAAACTGAGCGTAATCAAAGGCCCCAGAGGTATGCTGTTCGGTTACTGGACGGGTGTCAGGCATTTCAACAGGCCTAGGAGGGGTAGCAGCCTTATGGAAAGGACAGCCTCCCGCTGCTGCTTTTTCCGCCTTCACGTCTCCCTTTTCCGCAGCACTGGCAGCTGCGAGCTCTTCGGCCATCCGTGCAGCTGCTCGGGCAGCGGAGGCATGGGGACACTTCGTAATATCGGCATCGGCAGCAAAGTTTCCAGGATAGATTCCCTTGCTGTGATGGATTTTCTGAACATCCTCCTGGCCAGCTACGCTAGCGTAACCAGCAACAAGTTGAGTAGAACGCATTTGCAGCGCTGGCCCCATGATGGGGCACTTGGTAGCTCTTTCTGTAAGGCAAGAGAGAGAGGGAAATTGGGGGGACGATGAAGTAGACAACATGCGCAAAGTAGAGGCCTGCGTTCTACCCAAGAAAGGGCAGATATTCTTGAAGCGAGAGAGTGTGGAAAGTCTCTCCATCTTGAGGCTTTAAGTCTGAATATAGGCTACCGGTCAGACACGCCAGGCCAGACGAGCTCAAGACCATGGAAGAGTGACTTACAAGGCGCAGGGTTGATGAATGCGAATGCGGGAGCGAACGGTGAGCGGGAAAACGGACGACAAGCCCTGACACTTTTCTTCGGACTTGATATTAAATGCGAATTAGGACGGCTGTGATTGGCTGTTTCGGAGATCACGTGTTTAGGCTGATTACGTGGAACAGTAAACAACTGAACACCAAGTTAGCAGACCTGTGTCAAAGTGAGACATGATGGTATAGTCTAGTGTTTCAGTACGCTAATTCTGGAGAGCCCCGAGTGATCCCTCTAATACATCCATAGCAAGATCGACTTCTTCCTTGGTTATCGTAAGGGGAGGCACAAGTCGAACTGCGTCATTTCCGGCGGGCAAGAGGAAGACACCTCGCTCCCGCGCTAGTTCAACGACTCGGCCTGGATTTTTCTCACTCTTGAAACCTAAGGCACGGATAAGCCCGCGGCCGCGAACATCCATTTGGAGGATATCAGGGAACCACTTCGGCAATAACTCCAGCCGCGTGTTCAAGTGCTTGCTTACGTCGCCGATGTGAGCGATGAATGACGCTGTGCTGAGCCGACTAAGTACGTGGTGGCCTACTGCACAAGCCATCGGGGACCCTCCGAAAGTGGTTCCGTGGGTACCTTACAAACAATGTAAGACCGCTACTTGCGGCAGTCTCGGACGGTCACAATCACTCACCAGCTGTCATCGTGGATGCGACAGTATCGCGCAGTAGAACCGCGCCAATAGGGTATCCATTTGCCAGTGGCTTTGCCATAGTAATGATATCCGGGTGGCAGCCCACGGGGAGAGAAGAATGCGCCCACATTGTCCCGGTTCTGAAGAGTCCGCACTGACAAATGGCCATCAGGCCCCACACACAACTGATGATGGAACTATCTCACCTGTATTTCATCGTATATCAAGACGGCGCCGGTCTCGTTGCAACGCTCCCGCAGTGCCATTAGCCACTGTTCATCTGCGGCTGTGACGCCACCTTCGCCCTGCACGGGTTCGATTATGACTGCACAGGTTTCATCGGTGATCAAGTTCTGAAGGCGTTCAAAGTCGTTGACTTTCCCAACCTCGACACCGGGAATCAGTGGCCTGAACTGGCGCTTGGTATTTTTCTGTCGAGGTAACACTGAGTGCACCCATGCTGCGACCGTGGAACGCATTTTCAAAACACACGATTTTCGTCTTAGAGCATGCTGGGTCGTCAGGCTTATTGCCGGTGGCTACCGCCCACCGATCTTTCCCAACTTTCCGAGCTATTTTCAGAGCGCCTTCGTTCGCCTCCGTTCCAGAATTGGCAAAGAAAACCCTGACCTGAGTGGTGGGTGTGGAACCAGTCGGAAAGCCAAGGCCGCCTTCTGACGCGGTAACTGCGACAAGCAATTCCGCCAGCTTTGGAGTCCATTCGTTATGATAGACGTTGGACGAGTGAAGAAGGGTGGAAGCTTGTGTGTGCAGAACCTATCACCACTGGTCAAGATGTATTTTGTGACCAGCAATGGTGACTGACCTCGGCCACACCTGGGTCAGCATGGCCTAGTGCATTGACAGCAATACCTGCACTGAAATCTAAGTATTTTCGTCCCTCGGTGTCCCATACCCAACATCCGCGACCATGTGACAGTACTATCGGTGGACGAGCGTAGACCGGGAGGAGGTATTGCTCTCCGAGTGCTAGAGTGCCAGCTGTTCTGGTAGTTGGAGGGGAAGAGAAGTCGTAAGTAGGTTTTAAGTAGCCAGTGCTTGGTCCAGAAGGGATCTATCAATCCGTTATAATGCTATCCACTTGTGAATCAAAGGACGAGGGGACGGACCGTTGCTGCAGCATTCGATGCAAGACGAGTCTGCAAAGTCCTGGCACAGGGACTTCTTCCCAATATACAACGTCGGAGAGCCACGACTGGGTGCCGGAGATGAGAGAAATGCATTTTTAATTTTTTTTTTCGCCGTGCAATACAAGATCGTTTGAAGCACTCGAAGGAGAAAACCGGTCAGCGTATTTCACTTCTTCGCCAGTCTACGGTACCGCAGAATGACTCGATGATGTACCACAGCAGGAAACATTGTTGGACAGTAAATAATCACAATAACACATAGAACTACCAGACCAAATGGCGGTTCAGTCACTACGACTACCAGAACGACTGCGGCTCGTGCTAACTGACATGGAAGAGCCTGCAGGACGCGGAGCGTCCGCGGCTACGCCCACGAACACTAGGTGATCTCGATACGTCGCGATCTCTCTCTTCGCGATCGCTACTTAGTGAGCGGTCTCGAGTCCTACGCTGGTGGGGAGTATGAGCGATCACGCCCGCGAAGGACGGGGGGCGACCGAGAACTGTGACGCCTCACAGGTGACTCGGATCGTTCACGAATCCGATGGGGTGGTGTGGTCACGGGTGAACGTCGACGAGGAGAGCCTGACTAGAGACCGCTGGTAGCGACGCGGTGGTGGCATTCGCTCTCTCATCCGGTAATCTCTTTCGTCTCGCTCTCGTCTCCTGTACCCCCTTTCATTTCGCTCTCGGCTCCCGTAATCCCTATCATCACGCTCTCCTCTCCGGCTCCTCTGCCGTTCCCGCTCCCGTGCACGTTGTTGTTCTCTTTCACGTTGTTCTCTCCTGATACGATCTTCCTCTCTTCTTCTCCGCCTCTCCCTTTCCCTTTGTTCAGCCTGCCATTTTTCGCGCTGTTCCTGCATCCTAGCACGGTCTTCCTCTCTCTTCCTCTCCCGTTCCTCCCGCTCTGCCATGCGTTGTAACCTGTTCTCTTCCTGTTTTTCACGATCGAAAGCGTCTCCTTCTACGTAGTCCCTTTTGGTACCCAACGCACGTGCCATCTTATCGAGCTCAGCCTTTTTTGCGGCAGCGATAGCATGCGTATCGGAAGGCTTCAAGTTTTTGACTGTCGTCGACAGCGAAGCGAGGTCACCGTTGAGTTTTTCGCGCAATTCTTGGACTTTGACTAGAATTTCCGCTTCATCCAAACTAGTTGGAGGACAAGTAAGTTGTCAACGGCTAGACCAATGTTGACGAAGTACGTACCCGTCGTCCTCGAGCTTTAGCTGCAGCTCTAGACATTTCACCTCTACTTTACGTTTCTTCTCGTGCTTCAAGAATAGCCACGTCCGGCTCCCTATGTTTAGGTGGAGCTATATCCCACGCGGCAGCTCTGTCTGAAGGAGTCTGGTGGACGCGCAGCGCAGAGAGGTTTCGCTGGACGTAACCATTTGTACCACTGATGACCTGTCAATGCCCAACATATCACTGGGTGTTCAGATTGCCACACACCTTCCGCGAGGAGTAGTGAGGCCGATTCCGTTGTACATGGCTGTTCTGGAGAGACACCAGTGCAGGACGAGATCGGACTTTGAAAACCTAAGGTGTGCTTATGCGATCACCCATGCCGACCCGGCACGTCATCCTTGTGAGTTGCCTATAAACTCGTCCCCTCGTCTGGCACGCCGTCGTCCTTCCCCAGTACGTTGTTAGCGTTTTGAGTAGAGGAGTGATGTCTGCAGCAGTCGCCACCAACACACCCTTGCTTCTCCCCATCCCACCAGCCAGGGACATACCCCTGACATTCACCGCTAGTCTGAAGAGTTGGTGCGTCTCTTGATTACTATCCAACATCGGGACCGTCCTCATTGCTATCATTAAGGTGGCACGCTGGCGAGAAGCAGGGTGCCGATGCAGAGGAGCGTCTCTTGAGGTACCGAACCGAATTTGAATGAACTCACCTTTCAGGAGCTGATCACCCATGCAGACGTCTACCCTTCTTCGTCCCCGAGAAGATGCCCTCGTCGTCGGCAGGGGACAGTCCTGTTATTGCACGAACGGAACGCATGGCCCTCGCAGCGCCGAAACACTACCTCAATACGCTATCCATTAAATCGACTAACACAGCTCCAAACGCACCGCCCCCTGCGTCGTTTTACACGGTTATGGTGCAGGCTTAGGATTCTTCTTCCGCAACTACCCTGCACTCGCCACCTGGGCTGGTCACAAAGGCACGGATGTCTATGCCCTTGACTGGCTTGGTATGGGTCGGTCCGCCCGTGTCCCCTTCCACGTGAAAGCCAAGCGTGACGACGTGACCAGTCGAGTGCGCGAGGCAGAAGCCTTCTTTGTCGACTCACTTGAGGAATGGCGAGACAAGATGGGCTTGGATAAGATGACTTTGATTGGTCATTCACTTGGGGCGTATCTCAGTGTCGCATATGCACTGCGTTATCCCACTCGGGTGAACAAGCTCATCCTACTGTCTCCCGCTGGTGTGACTCGCGATCCAAACAACCTTACCATGCCTTCCAGGGAATTGACGGACACAGGCGATGCGGCCAGTTCTGCCGATGCACGACCTGCTACTTCTGCCTCGACCAGCGCAGTAAACCATATAAGGAACGAGCAAAGGACAGCACGGAGTCGGGAAACACGGACGATGAAACTAGTCACGTATCTGTGGGAAGAAGGATGGAGTCCATTCCAATTAGTTCGGTCCACCCTGTTCTGGGGTCCAATGTTAATCGGCAAAGTGAGTGCCCCCCAGCGCCCCCTCACTGACTTGCTTTCCAACGATGGTTTTTAGTACTCTACCCGCCGCTTCTCTTCTCTCACGGAGGACGAAGCACGCGACATGCACGAATATATCCTGAATATTACGCTTGCCAAAGGATCTGGCGAGTATTGCATATGTCAGTCTCGCCGCCAGCACGGAATATATATATATCTCACGTTAATCTTTTTCAGCTCACATTCTTGCGCCCTTTGCACACGCCCGCATGCCACTAGTAGATCGGATATCGGCTCTGAAAATGCCGATAACCTTCGCCTGTGCGTATACGTTTTTTGAACAGGTGGTTGGATCTGACCGGCTGCGGCGTGCGCAGACGGGGAACATGATTGGATGGACCCTGTGGGCGGGCTTCAGTCTCTTCAACAGCTCCGTGAAGCTGGTAACCACTTTGGACGAATGTTTGTCATCCCCAGTGCTGGACACCATTGTACGTCTTTTTCATCCACTTTTAACGTCTGAGACTGACGTACGCTAGTATATTTGGATAACCCAAGAGCTGTCGATGACCTCCTGATCCAAGAGCTTGACTTTAATCGACAAGCAACACTGAGGCCACGCAATCATGCACCCAGTCCTCTTTCTTCATTGTTCGGTCGATATACCTTGTTGTATGTAGATATACTTTACCGGTAGATTCAAGTCGGCCGATGTAATCTGCACGTACTAATTACAGGATTCAATCATACAAGATACAGTACAACAGAGGTAGACCACTGTAGAGACGAGCTTGCGCGTCTCACTACGACTACGTACATTCAAACGGATTTCTATGCAATTCATTGTGCTAGCGGTATCGAAGACAGTTTTCGCCAAGGACCTCAGAAGATGCACGAACCAGCACATCGTAGATGCGACACGGTGATGCGGCGATGACCCCTTCAAGGCTGTAAAGCTCCTGCAGTGGGTCCCCCAACAAGTCTCTCTGGGTAACGGCCTCGTATCCTAGCCGCCAGATCTTCCTCGAATATCTGATCGGGGCCGAGCTGATTCCGAGAGTGAGCCATCTAGTCATGAACGTTAACAAACACAAAAGGATTTCACAAGTAAGAAAATGTACCGACCCCGGTCTAGTGTTGTGCTTACGTCCAAAAATTTCTACCTTCCGACCTCCAGGACACATCCTCTCAATGAGGCCATACACTTCATCTGGTTTGCGGCTCGTTTCGCGTACCTCACTTACTATCACATCCGTGTCAAGGCCACGGTTAACCCAACTAGGAAACTTCAGATTCCCCGCATCATCAAGGTGAGTTTTCACTCCCACAAGCATGTGCTCTTTGGTGTGGTTAAGCCAGTGGCCTGTACGCCCCGTACGAATAACTCGTTGAAGCTGAATAATTCACCTGCTATGAACGCGGTGTCACTGAAGATTGCGAAGAACGATACCTGGTTGGTTTTCACCCAAACCACTTCGTCAACCCGCGTGTAACCCCAGACGCGAAGACACTCTCGTCCGACTTCCATTGCACGGCCCGTGACCCATAGGAAGAGGAGGCCCTCGTCTTGTAAAGCAGGTATTGGCATGGCCCGCATTTCATCGTCTGTCATTGTCCCGTAGGGTAACTTCGGATGGAGTTGATGAACACAACCAAAAGAAATATGGCAAAAAAAGCCGTACACTCATATGAATGTCCCATGGAGGATCGGCCATGATAACATGGAACTTCCCAAGAATAGAATAGTCGAAATGGCGCAAGTCGCAGTTAATCCATTGAGGTGGCAGCTAGAGTACTTTGGTCTTAAGTCAGGCAACTTCAGACTTGGAAGGAAAACCTACGACCTGTGCATCTTTTTTATTTGGGCCAAGGCCAATCTCCAACTTGAAAGGCCTCTCTACTTTCATTACCTCATTCGTATGGTCACTACCAGTAGCAGGTCCATCTCTCTCGTCCCAATCCACCTCAAAGTGCAAGTAGCGGCATGGTGCCTTCTCCTTACCTCTACCTCCCGCACCAAGTCCCGAGGGTAAGGATGACCTCGTAGCGCTTCCGGAAGGGAACGGCGGTATTGACGGCGACTGTGCGTAAGTGGGTTCGGAATAACACGTGTTAAGATAGGAACAATGCCCGAGAGAGGGGTCGGTGTGTAGTCGGATGAGTGGTCTGAAGTGGACGCGATCACAAGTCGTCTGTGTAGCTTCTGAACCCCCTAAGGCTTCGCGACGGACTTTAGAGCACTCATCCTTGGTGACTTGCGGACAGATTGGATTAAAGGTTGGATGAACAGAGCGAAACTAAGGCAGAGCGTAAACGATCGCGTTGCAGGGAATAGATCTGTTGACTACGCACGCGTTCAGCCAAGAGACGCCCTTTGGCCGTGCTACGTTGCAGAAGAGCATACACTTCCTTCAGTTCCTTTCCGAGACTTCCCAACGGGGTCTTAGAGGGCGGAGGTGATCGGCTCAGACTACGTGAGGAGCGTTCGTCATGCTCATCACCAGCAGCGGAATCGGCTTCCTCGTCAACTGCCCGCTTCCGTTTCCGGGGGTTAGATACGTCAGCGCGGCCGTTCCCAAGGTGTACATCGACGACAGTCAGAGCATCATCATCGCGGCTAGTTCTTATCGTTCCGTATTCCCAGTGACTTTCCAATTTCTCCAAGATGGTGTCCAGCCGACGTAGGTCTGTCAATCTCAGTGTTCGTGAACCAGCCCCAGCCTTGAGAGAGATGAAATGGAGGAGGAGGTCCCAGGAGCTAATAGGAGCTGACAGAATGCCCGTACTAAACGCGTCGCGCAGCACAGAAGATACCACACTAGCAAGTTCGTCGTCTTCTGCCATGACGCCAGTCACTCAGTGGCCCTGCAGGGTAACTACTGGCTTGCAAAATAGCTTATGGAGACTACCTAAAAAGGCAAATACGCTCAACCCGCAGGCCAGGGCAAATACAAAAGCCTTGTCGCGGCAGGGAAAATGCCAGCTATTAACATCGGCGACAGGGGGCAGCACAAACAGACAACGCCCTCGCCTTTTACTAGGGCGTTCCGTGGGTTGCCCTCACCTCAATGTCGCGTTACCCAATTTTTCAGACCTCAGCTTGCTCTGAGAACAACTTTATCCCCTCCACTGGGGTCAAAGTATCCTTTTTTTTCTATTTTTTTCATCCTCAT
Source organism: Pisolithus albus (assembly GCA_024613165.1). Lineage (NCBI taxonomy): Eukaryota > Fungi > Basidiomycota > Agaricomycetes > Boletales > Pisolithaceae > Pisolithus > Pisolithus albus. The sequence continues at coordinate 1,073,807 of JANFAB010000004.1, read as the reverse complement.
CATAACTCTTCTATTCTGGTTCACACTTAGCACGTTTGATACATGATGACCACTTTTTTTATTACATGTCAGGGATTACTATCAAAGATCACGTAGGAGTCAGTCGATAAACGTTTCCATCTGCTCATCCCATCCTAATGTCGCAGGGTCAATTCGCAGCTGGCGGAGCATTGTGGCTAACGTGTTTCGAGTTTCGTCCTCCTCGCAAGTTATCGCATTACCATCCTCGCCAGAGTGCCAGTCCGTGCGGATTGTTAACATCATCTTCAGGCTTCTCCCACCCCCAATTTTTGTCGCCGGAAAGTGTCGTACCGCGACCCCAGCAGCTTCCGAGGGCCGATGATCTTCCCTGTAAATCTCCAGTGTCTTTAACAAGGTCCCACAACTCATAGGCTGCTTCCCTTCCCGCTTCGGTCCACCTCGTCACGAGCTGTTGTAGAACATCTTCGTCCTTTTCTTCCTTGACCTTTACGGCGCGACGAAGGACCTGTAGTCTGTGTTCAAGCATTTGCACCGTGGGTGTCAGACGGATGGATGGTCGGCTTGAAACGCCAGAGGAAGAGACGCCCGACTGTATGATCGGCGACTTGAATTGGGCGGCGGCTCTTTCTGTCCTCGTCTTTGTCCCTTTTTTGGAGTGGACATGTTGTCTTTGCGGCGGCGGACTGGAGAGGTCTTGCTCGGAAGTCGAGTCAATAGTAGCTGGCATAGGTCCACCAGCCGATTCTGACTTTGCAGAGGAACATTCTATTTTGCGAGAAGGTTCTACGGTTGTGTTCAAGATGGGTGATCGAAACGGCGTAATTAATTTTCTGTACTGTCGCCGCTGTGATGCCAGCGTCGACCGTTTGGGAGTGGGAGGCACGTCGTCCACGTCTATCTTCTGCGATACGCGGATTGTCGATTATCTATATAGCATGTTATAAAGCAGCTTACCATGCGCTTTGGGTGAGGGGACGAGCTGATCTCGGACAACGGCGTTAAATCCTGTCTGATACTATAAGTCACTGATAAACGGGAAGATCGACCCATACGCTAGATTCGGCAAGTCTTTTTCTTACGCTGGAGACTACGGGGGGTTCGACAGGTTCTGGCACTGATACATGCACCATATCATTGCCTGACCAATATTCGAAACTCCAGGACGTGGTGCTACGACATACCGACGAGTGGAATCCTTGTCTCAGAAGGGACATCGAGAGGGATATACTCCTTGGTTTTCCCGATCTGGGAGAACGGTGCAGTTTAATGGTAAAGTCATTAGAGCTCTCTTACCACTGCGACTTTATCGCTGGGCATGAACGATGACTGGGAGGACGCGAGGGGTGAGGATGAGAATACTTGGGCTGGACTTGAGCTCGGAGGCAAAGAAGAGGAAGGTGGATTGTCGTCGGCAGCAACAGAAGTATCATCGTCTTGCAAGATACATCTGTTCATCTCAGAAAGTAGAGACAGTGTTCCCTGTAGAAGTCACCATATATGACAGAATGGACGGCACCAAAACACTCACACATGCGATATTTGTAGTTTCTAGGTATTCATTAACCTCGGCGACGCTCGTATGATCCTCCTCATGGGTACATATACCTCCGATGCGTTGCATCCGAACAGTGAGAGCTTCACGCATATCACCTTGGGCGTGCCGCTTGGTGCCGACCTGCAATGATAGTTCGGTAGCCTCCGTGCCGTCGGGAACACCTGCGATCGTAAGGCCAGGAAGACACGGAAGAGCAGGGCTGACACTGCTATCACTGAGCAACACGGGCTCATTCTACATGGTCAATTGCCCACAGAAGTGGATGTATGCATGAGAGACCTCTCTCAGTATATGCATGATGACACCTACACCCTGAGAGCGAGCATCATCAAGGTGAGAACCCGGATTGCAGGGACTATCCATGCTGGATGGGTTGGAACCAGTCCTCATATTAGGTTGCTCTATCGTTGGCTCCATGGTGATGGTCACTTGTAAGGTCGCTGATGACGCGGATTCTAGGAGGGAGGCAGCTGTATGCATGACCGGGTTAGGTCACGTGGTGGGCTCGGTCTCGAGGAGCGCAAGGCCAACGAACGACTTGCATCCGGGTTTCATGAAGTCCAGTCTCATCGAGTGCTGGCACAAATCAGACGGCGTCGGTTCTTCGATCGCGGGGTTGCGTCTAGCAGAGTTCGTGTTCCCTGGCAGATTTGCGACACACACCCGAGTCCAGGATCCCACGTCAGATATGGATGTGCAAATTGGTCAACGTTTCGACTCTACAGTAGACACAAACCAATGCTGATCACAAGCTGGGCGTCGAGGTCCTATACTGAATCCATCTGCCACATTATCTGCGTGCAGCACGAACCCGCGGATCTCCTCGTTCACTGCGTTTGCGGAGCTTTTCTTGTCGTTTACTCGATGTCTCCACCTTCTTTGCATCGTCCGCTAGCGGACTGCCCGACGACGGCCACAAGAATGGACCCACAAGACCGGTCCAAATTTTGAAGAACGCGTATAACGGTATCTGTGAACTCGGCTTCCTACAGCGCCGGCCGAAAAACTCGTGTAGAACTTACCACCAGATAGAAGTACCAAAACCACTCCCCGAATGCCCCGCTGCCAACCTGGCACGCCCCTGCCTCGCAGACCAACCGGTTAAACAGATGTGTAAGCCTAGGTAGTGTAGAAGACCCACAGGTGACATATAGAACGTCAAAGGACCATTCCGTGACGCCAGATTGGTTGAGATCCTCGCCAGAGGAAATGAGGGCTCCCGTTGTAGGATCGCGGCGAGAAGTGCCAATATTTTCGAGGTATCGCGAGAGAAAGAGAGCCGGAAGATACGTCAAGACATAGATGAGTAGAGAACCCTTCGAAGGAGGTAGCGAGTCCCGTCTAAGCAGTAAACGAAGGACGAGCGACAGTATGGTCGGAATGACCATCCCCAGACGGAGATTTTTAATGGCTCGTTCGTTCTGACCAGCTATAAATCAGAACATTGGTCAAGATATGCGAACGAGGGGTGGTCTGCCTGTTACCTATACGTTTAGCGGCACCTTTGGCCATGGCAGTAAGTAGCTGGAAGCAGCCGTTGTCACTGTTTGTGCACTTGCAGTCCCTCCACCACACAGTATACAGCCATCCGTGCATGTGGACCGCTCGTTCAATTCATTTGACATCTAGTGGAGTCTGGCTGTGAAGCCTTCATGGTGGAATCGCAAGAAGCCAACCACATCCATCAACTTGCTCAGAAGGCACTGGAAGCTAACAGAGAGCATCAGCGGGCCCTGAACACTTACATCGAAAGGCTCGAGGCCGAGCTGCAGATGGTCGAAAGATTGATCGTGTGTCTTCCTTTTACTCATCGCGTGGACATCTCGATCTAGAACTATCGCCGTTGATACAGGACGCTGCTAACGTAGAGGTGGAAGACGACTCCGACCTCGACGTTCCGGGTTTCGTCCTCGTGCCAGGTGCTGTGCGAGCAGCGAGCGCGATTCCCTCCTCAGAATTGCTATCTCCAGTACGTCCAGTTCTTAAATACTTCGGCGTAACTACAAATGATCATTGTCAGGATTCTCCGTTCCGCGACGATGCTCTGCGGCGAAATCGGTACAAAAGCTTGACAGACAGTCACCCCAGTAACCATTGTGCCCTGCCTACTGAGTCGCACTCCAACTAATTCTCTCCTCAGTGAAGGCCCGCGAGCTAGATGCTCTGGCTGAAGCTGTCCGGACGGAAAATTATCGCAAGATGGCTTTCGATGCGCAGATACTGTATGTGCGCCGGCTGAGCTACATCACTTTTCTGATCAGTCTAACAGGGGCCTCCCAACTTTCCATGACATGAGCGAACGGTCTCCCAAATCACTAGAGTACAATTGCGAAGGTCTGGACTGGGATCGAATTGCGGAGAAGGTAGAACAAATCCCTTCTTCGTTTCTGCTCACCTTTTCTTATTTCTGCAGGTATCTAGGGTGTCGACGACAACGCGCACTGCAAGAGAGTGCGAGATCCGATGGCTTGGAGACCGACATCCAACTTTCAATCATGATCCTTGGAAGGAAGAAGAAATATCCAGGCTGAGGTCGCTCATTGCGGGGTATGAGGACGGTTCACCGGATTGGTCGGACATGGCTCGAAAATTAGGGGTAGGGTCCTTCGTCGCACATTTTTTCCTGCACATCTGATGCCCCACAGACTAATCGGACTCCGTTGGACTGCATGCGCCAAGGCACAATACGAAAAAATCACGTCTGGACACCTATGTCTGACGAACGACTAATAAAAGCAGTTGACATGTTCGGTCATAATTGGTCACTGGGTAGGTCTCCGCGACTGCCCTCGTGGCTTTCCGCTCATGACATGGCCTAGTTGCTCGTTACGTCTCTGAAGACGCGACGCCCATGCAATGCAGTACCAGATATCAACGCAGTCTAGATCCTTCTGTGAAGCGTGTTAACTGGACCCCAGACGAGGATGCACGACTTCGAATTGCCGCTGATGCATACAATCGATCATGGGTAGATGTAGCAGCGGCTATGCCTGGTCGAACCAATGACCAGTGCAGAGATCGATGGAACGAACAGGTCAATCCCAATGTCAACAGGAATCCATGGAGTCCAGAAGAAGATAAGGCTTTGCTTGACATAGTCCGCGAAAACGAGAACGTGGCTTGGAAAGAGGTCAGTGTGCTGCTTGGGACTGGACGCACAGACACTGCGGTATGTTCATTTGCCCGTACTGTGTGCCCACTGACATTCTCTCCCAGTGTCGAAACCGCTACCTGACGCTCCAAAAAAATTGGAATCTTCCTTCAGTGAAGTTCAAGGTGACTCGCCATCCTTCTGTGGATTCCGAAGTCACAACGACCGCAGAATCGTTACGCACACCATCAGACATTCAATCGCTGTCACCTGAACCGTTAGCTCCAGGTTCCCCACTTCGACAAGACGCTTATACGCGCAACGAAGCGTCTCCACTGTTTTTCTTGGAACCGGTGGTCAGCTCAGATCCAGCTGTCAATCAATGTGCCCCGGGCTCCGTGAGACCCTTGATGCCGCCTGGGTCCGCATCAAACACACCAAAACGACTATCAACCCCTGCGTCGTCGATATCATCGTCTTCGAGAGGGGGAAAGAAAAGGCAAAAGCGACTGGCCAGTGATAACTTGGAGCAGGGTCCCTTGAAAAGACGCAGGACTGCCCGTCCAAGGCAGGCTGGAATGGAGGGTCAACTTTTGATAACATTCGGCTCCCCACTTACAGCCGACAGTAGAGTGCCGACACCCACAACACCTTCTGCTGATTCCCGAGAAACTACGACGGACCAAATTCCTGCACATCCCATGGATGTCGACGAAGAAGACAGAAACTCGGGTTTAGGGACGTCTATTACATAGTTTACTTCTCCCATTAATACTCACAACAATTACAAGCACGGGCAGACCTCACGATCTGCGGGTGTGACATCCCGAGTAGCCGATTGAAGCGCCACAGATGCACGGCACTATCATTGCACAAGGTCACGAGTTCGGTTACCCCTGAAATATTTGACAACTTTGGGAACCGAAGGTGCGTGGCATTATAATTGAAATGATGGCCACCGATTCCTGTACTTTTTTTCGTGCACGAGGCTGGACACGCTCTAAGGTTACGCGTAAGAGGTAACCCTTGTTGGATGGGTCTAATCTGCCGAGATTTTCCAGCGTTTTCTTGGATAGGTCGAGGCTTCCCAGTTGACGATGTGACCTAGAAGCTCGCCATCTTCTTGTCCTAGATTGTCCTCGGTAGCTGTCAGTAAGTTCTTGAGGGATTCCTGCACAAGGGATGCAGTCTTTAGCTTTCGTTCCAAGGATGGCAATGCTGCCTTTCTAGGTGGGGATGCCTGACGTGACCGATGAGTAAAGAGTAACCAAAAGGTCAGCAACACATACAGGCGTTTTGAGATATGTGTGCTTTGGTGGTAGAGGAGGGAAGTTGGATGGAATCTGCCGCAACGTCGCCGACAGTGCCGGCGTAGCCCCTTCGTCATCTGATGGGAGGAGCTCAGGGGAAGGTGGTCGGGGTGGTGGAGGCTCGAATGTCGTCCCTATATGTGGTGCTACAGGATTCAACTTCTCTCGCAGTAGCTGGACTATCGTCTGGCTCACCAGTAGACTTTGACGAGACTGCGATGGAGTGCAAGTCATTGACCCGCACACCCTGAGCATCGCAAGCTGCTAACACGTCCATTGCTACTGGAGAGGCACGACATGCCAGGTTAGCATAGTCATGGGCCCGTTCGTATAATCTCTGGACGACTGCCAGAAGAAATGAGTGTCGGTGTCGTTCCCTGAAAGAACGTATGACAATTACATGCTACGACTTCCAGCTCCAGGCGGACGAGCGCCTGCGGTTCTATCGCATCGAACTGGGATTGCTGCAGTTGTGACACGATCAACTTCTGCATTTGCGTGGAAGCTATCTCTGACGAGATAGCAGGAATGTCCGGAGCGCCATGGAATTGGTTCGTCGGTGTAGGTGGTTTCACGACGCCATAGAGTGCTGGATACCCTGGAATGGGGAATTGCGCGGCATACACTATGGGTGTTGGTTGGCCAGCTGCGGTGACATAGGCGGGATACGGCCCCTGGAAGGCATACATGGGATAGCCTGCGAACGGCGTCGACATGGTGGTGGGAGTCTGAGGCTGCATTAGCAAGTGTAAATTAGCAGTGACCTATTTCACGGCACACTAAGTGGGAGTGCGAAAACGAGTCAGGCTCAGCATTCTTTTGCAGACTGGATGCTTCCGCTCTTTTCTCTGACACTGCCATTGTAGACCAAACTGCTATTCGGATTCAAGAACCTCCACAAGATGGGACAAGTGCTCTCTGGCTCATGGCCCATCATGCCAGCAGCAGCCACGCCCAAACATATGCTCAACGGACCACTGCGACCTGCTCAGATCCAGACGCAATCCTTCCGCGCTAATAGACCAAATATCGCTGGACCTGATATCCCGGAGCCTCCGTATCCAATACCGCTGGAAGGTGTCGTCCAGCGTGGTTTCGGCAGAGGAAGTAAAGATCTTGGATGTCCGACCGGTCAGCACTTACCCTGCTCCTCTGTGGGGGGACATGGGACTGATGGATTGACTGTGTATCACAGCTAATTTACCCGATGAATCGCTGCCAGGCATGGTGGCAACGGTGGAACCCGGCGTATACTACGGGTATGCACAAGTACTTCCACCAGAAGGACAGCAATCGCGTCTACGATCTGAAGACCATCAAGTCTGGCCGATGGTAATGAGCCTTGGTTGGAATCCATTTTACAAGAACGAACGCATGACCGCGGTATGCAGACTTGCAGTATAGGGTGTCCTTGCTTATCGTTTCCTCTCTCTCAGGAAATTCATATCATGCACGATTTTACAGATGATTTTTATGGGTATAACATGAAAGCTTTGGTATTAGGTTACATTCGCCCCGAGTTAGATTACACGTCGCGCGGTAAGTGAGAGCGTAACGTGCTCATCGTCACGACGCTCAATCGCAGCAACAGAGGCCCTCATAGAAGACATTGAGATAGACAAGAGGGTTGCACTGGCTTCGTTGGCGAGGCCAGGATACAAGTACACTTCAGATCCATTCTTCAGCAATCGCGACGAGACCTGAGATCAGGGGTCTTGGTCATATTAGATCTCTTGCGCACATACCATAGAAATTGTGTACAATTCATACCAGCTGAGGGAGGCAGGGAAGTCGGTAACTATTGTATAGTCATGCACTGTTCCTAGAATCCACGATAGACCAACCAGCTGCTAAGAGACTGAAAACTCTCGTCAGCGCACTGGACTCGAAGTAACAGTCGAGGAACTGACCTGTGGACTATAGTCGTCTAGCCTTCTTGGCTCTCGTACCACCAACCTTTATGGGTGTCCTGTCCTCCACCTCCGTGACCAACGGGCGCACCTTCTCACCTTCGCTGGTCAAGAATATTTGCTCCACGGCCGTTCTACCCTTCCCAAATCCCCTGAGATGAACGGAAAGGGTTATAGGCCCTTTTTCTTGGATTATTTCCTCTATCCTACGAAACGCGTGTACCGCACACTGATAGCCCGCTTCCTGAGTGCTCCTGTTTACACCCTTGAAACGACAGCTTCCTCCAGACCACCATCCCCGTGGGACGGGACGTCCCTTTGGGTCAGCGAGATAGATCTTCGTGTTGTTCGCCGAGAAGTGTGCATGGAAGTGGTACATTGGCGACCCAATAGTTTGTTTATTCGGTAGAGGACTTGAAGGTGCAACCGGGTTTTCGTCACTCCACTCAGATGGGGCTCTTGGACGGACTTCTGGTGCGACCGGACGCGGTTTGTCTATACCCATGTCGGCAAATAAGTCATCAGGGAAAGCCCCAGCTCTGGAGGTTGTTGCGTGGATGTTTCTTGTCTTCTGAAAAGCCAGCCGCGATACCCGCAACACAGATGGCCGTAGAGACAGGACTGTAAGGGCAGCAGCGGACATGTCGTAGGCTGCTCGGTCGCTGGTGAGCTTCAGTTGGTTTGTAGCCGTGGGAAGAAACGACCTTGCATCGGACACCACCGGAATCACCGCACTCGCTCGTCTCTCCAGCAAAACTATACGCCATGGCTGTAAGCACGCGGAAACATCTCGTTCGCAGTCTCTGAAATGTTATTTTCCACCTAGTTTGCCGACGCTTTCTACAATACGATAGTTAAGCGCAACAGTGAGACCGGAAACCTCATGCCAAGTGACCCATCCACGAACTTATTTTTTTCCCCTCCTCTTCTTCACCAGGTGTTTTCGTTCCCGCCATCTTCGCTGGTGCGTTTGCGTTCAACATGGGCTTCGATATTGCGATATCAAAATTCTGGGATCATTGGAACAGAGGCGTAAGTAATCGGCCATGTTCCTGTCTTGACACCTTTCCGCTCACCCTAGTTTCCAACAGCGCCAATGGAAGGATATTCGTGGTCGCTATATTCAAGATGCTGACGAGTCGTAATACTTGCCTAGGGGCATAGACCATGTTTCATTTTGCCCAATATACTGTTTTCCTGTCAACACTTCACAGCAGCGCCGTATGAGCCGCGGAAAGAAACGTGCGTCAAGGGGTTGTAACCAATCAATTCCCTTGCACGAACGCGAGATTTCGACATGCGACTGTTGACGGTCAATCAACACCATTTATGAACTGATAGATGTCATCCTTCGTGGAAAACCCCTTACTTGCACTCGACAGACGTATGAGGCGGCGTGATGTCTACGAGAGTGAATTGATAGAATACGATGCAAAGGATGTACAATGCGTATGTGCGTGGGAGTGACAAGCGAACTCTAGTGACAGGACTGAACGATGCGAATGAGGCGAAAAAGAGAACAAAGACAGCAAAAACAAATCGGACGAGGGAAGAAGGCAGCGAAGATGTTACAAAGAAAGAAAAAGAGGCAGATTTGGCACAGGAACACAGAAATGAAGAAGGAATAGCGCGGAAGATGACACCGACCAACAAGGTATAAACTGCGGCGGCAATAGTCTAAAAGGTTGACAATGCGTGGTCATGTGGATAGCATGCCAGGGTCCTCGTCCGGTGCGATGGTCCCAAAAATTTCGACAAACACCTCCTTGCCTTCAGTTGGCAGAGGTGGGAGCTGCGGGACGTTCACGCCAGGGTCGTCCCTTGACATTTTCGTTCTCCGCATGCGTTCCTCGTTCCAGATCTTTTCAAGAGCCTCCGTTAAATTCTTCAACCCAAAAAGAAACCCACGGTCAGGTTCCTCAGGGTAGTGGGGTGGGAAGCGTGCATAGATAATGCCTGTCTCTTCGTCTACTTCCGCTTGGTACCCCTTCGAACTCGACACCTGACGGATAACCTTGCGACCTGCTGGTGGCGGATACGGTGCCCAGTCATGCCCGGTTGTCGTATGTGCGAAGTCCACGATGCGGACGTTGACTTCCCCGCGCCTGCGTTTGCCACTTGATCGCTTTGCAGCTGGCCCCAAGAGCAAGTCCTCGCTATGGGTTCGTCTAAGCGATGAGCTCTTGCTGTTGCCATCAAGACGGGCGCTAGCTCGTTTCAGGGACTCGCCTCTCTTACTGCGCGGGGATAATTGCTCCTGTGCAGACTCTCGAAAATTTTCCAGTACATCGTGGTCTCCGTCGTATATCAGAAGGAGACTACAGCCATAGAACCGAAATCCTTTAAGGCGATTGATGATGCGTGCGAGCGCATACAACTTTTGGAGTAGGACGGGAATTTGCCACACTAACAAACGCTCGCCATCATGGAAGAAGGTAGCAAGCACAGATGGAAAGTCTTCCGCACGAATGTCACGGCCCATGTATTTATCTTGTGTCACATATGATTGAGTGACATTGTTCCACACCTTCATAGGTACTCGTCAGCTATCTCTCAGTCGATATTCCCCACGTTGCGGACTTACCTGCATACCACACACCCGGACTCCAAGAGGTCGACTTGTTGTACGATCACATTTCTTACGCTGGCTTTTCTTTTTCGACGACGTCGCGTCCATCCCGTACTGCCGCGTCCCCATCTTCAAATCCAGGACGCATGAACGTTTTAATCGACCCGTGAGATCCTCCATTAGGATGAAGTAATGTTGGCGTGTGACCGGGTCACCACTGTGGTTGCGAGACTGTGGCCCATTCAGAACGGGAGAGACGGAATGTATCGGCGGCACTGGTAAGTTGCAGGATCGCGAACGGCTCCTTCCACGCGACAAGGAAGGGCCAAGCCTGAGTTCTGTCCCCCTCAAAAACGTCGTATGCTCCACCCCGCCGGCGCCGCCCGAACTAGTATAATCTAAATCGGCACAAGTATCCTGTCCTTCTTTTCCATCCATTGCGCTCTCGCTCTGTACTCGCCGGACGGCCGAGACAGGACAACAGTCCTGCTTCAATTGCTCAATGGGCCATGTGCGCAAGGATGACGGGGCTCGACGAGTAGCTACACCCGTGGGGTGGCCCATTGACGGGGTTGGCTCGTTTGTGTCTTCCATCTTAGCCGCAGAAGAAGACAAGCATCTCTTTCCGCGCCGCTGGAAGCGACGCAATATGGTATTGAAGACGTGGTCCTTTAACTTCGTGTTCACAGTCGTCGAGCCCGTACCTCCGAACCAGCCAGGCATCGACGGCTGCGAGACATTTGATTCGGCATGAAACTGACACAAGTCACGACCAGAAACTTCGCCATCCAGTGGTTCGCGAAGGTATGAAGGGGAATCGACCGTAAACGCGGGGACGGTCGCATGACGCGCAAGGGGGCTGCGCTTGAACGACGACGTTCGGTCGACCAGCATCAAAGCGGGGCTCGAAGCTGTCGCGGCATTGGCATGCATCGGAGTCGAGGGGCCTCGGTTAACGAGGGACGACGTAGAAGAATACGGTTGCGAATGCGAGCGGTTCCGCAAGTTGTTGGTGTTGAACATCCACTTGGGGACGATATGTCTGTTTCGATCCAGGACAACCTCAGGCATCTCTGCCTCATCCGACTCCATATCTCTCACGTCGTCCTCCTCTGGAAGGCTTGGAGGGATCGAGCGTGACACAACGTCCCCATGATGGTCATGTAAAGATTGACTCCTTGTGTGTTGTAGGACGGATGGATACGAGATTGGCGCTTGTGCGGTCGGTGTAGTGGAGAGGTCTGTGGTTGGGGGAGTGGACGAACCCTTCGATACGCGCCGGTAAGTGACAAGCATTACTCCCAAATATCGAGGGATAAAGGATAGTAGTGGTGGAGCCTCCTGCTCTACCGCCTCGTAGAACTGGTTCTCCCGTGAAACGAGAGGCTTAAGAGGAATGTGTGAGGAACACTCTGAAGGGAATGGTAACAGATCTTACCTTGCAAAGTGCCCTTTTAGTGAACTTGTATATGGCACTGTGTCCGCCAACTTGGTTCCGAAAGGGTCGAAGCGGGATATGGGGCAGGCTTTCTTGTGACTCGCTGAACGTCATGTCCAAATAATTGCCATTCCAGGGATCAGGAGCGTCCATAAACTCGCGTTCTTTGTATCGTGGCAACAAACGTTTAGCCTCATCATCGTCTTCCATCAAGGGTGAAGGAAACGCATCCGGAGAGGCAGGATGTTCTGATGTGCCGGACGTGGTGGATATATCGGAAGTAATTGACGAGGTTTCCCAAGCAGATTCTTCGTCCGTGGACCATGGCGAACAGGGTCGGTAGTCAGACGCAATGAACGGTGGAGGGGAAGAGGAGGTCCGGGAGGCATACGGCGCAAGGGTATGGGAGAGCAATTGTGATTGTAGCGATTCGGGTTCCAGGGAGTTTGGTGGTTGGTTTTCGGAGGTGTGACGCTGTGAGAGAACGGCATCACGATCCGAAGGGAAACTGTAGAGGGCCAGAGGAGGGATATGATTTGTGGGACAACGTGAAGGCGACGGTGACGGTGGATACCCTCTGGAACGAGGGCGAATGCAGGGTGACGGTGGGGCATGATTGGATGAACGTTCAGGGGTATCGGGCTGGTGGCCGAAAATGGGCCCGGGGACGTTGAATACCCTGTCTCGACGCCGACCACGGGTATAAGGTTCTGTATGTGAGGTGATGTCTCTACTCCGTGGAGACGGGTCACCGGAAGGCTTATCACGGGCATTCAGTCTTACATCCTGCTCGTTGGGCAGACCAGGTTCTTTGCTGACTTGCTGGTGAGTAATTGCATCGACTGTCTTGACACGCTCCAAGGCTGTCGAGCTGCGTTCTCTCCGGATTGCGGCTGTCTCCGGATCCGGCCAATCAGCGCGTTTGACGAATTCGTACTTGGCCTCCGCGACGTTTTCGACGTGATGTGAAGTGGAATGCCGGCGATGATTGGTACCCGTGTCGGTGTCAGGGTTGTCGCGAAACTCGGAAATAGGGGTAGATTCCTTGAAGAGTTGAAGAGATTCTGCCACCTTGCGACCCATGCTTGCACTGGGTAGTGGTTGGGAAGCAACAGTCGGAGAATTGCTAACGGACGAGGAAGAAGAACCAGATGAGGATGAGGATCTGCGCGTCAGCGACGGGGGTTGCTGTGCTAGCGGGGCTGACCGATCGGAAGTGGCATCACGTTGGGAGGAAGGTACGGTGAGGGAACGTTGGCTTCTGCGTGCCCCGGACCGTTTGGGTGGCATGGGAGGTGGTGTGGCATCGGACTGTCTAGTAGACCACTGCACCGTATGGGATACGGAACGTCGGAAGGGTGGTTGCTGTGGGTCGACATGGTCGTCTGGCTGAGGCGAGGAGGAGACGGTGTGAGAACCAGATGGAGGAGGAGACGGCGGGAAGTGGTGGTAGCGATGCATGGCGACTGTCCGGGTCAAGTCAAGCTATGAAACCGAGACCACACGGAGATATCACACACGTACCGGTGTGTGTGGGGAAGTGGGGGTGGGTGGAACCGTAAACGAGAAGGTTTCGACGCACTGATTTTATGGTGTTTTCGCAGCGAGTCAGGCCTGGACGCAAAGCGGAGGGATTTCAGTTAGGTTTTTCGTGACTTTCATGACGATATATTGGCGGAAGACACGTGCCACCGTCATCCAATTATCTCTGCTGACTAAGCAACGTTCTCGGTGAAACCAACTTGGACACAAAACAAAGATGGAGGGGAAACAAATCTTCTCTTCTCGGTCAAGAACGACGCATCTTCAGAAAATGAAAACGTATTAGACGGGCGTGGTGCGTCCAGCCAATCCATATGGGCTCGGTCCCTTTTTGACCGAAACCGGGGTTGGCGGTGCCATGGGTCTCCGCGCACGTTTGTCCTGCACTGTGTCAACATTCGCTGCCTCTTCTCTCCACCACATCACACGGATCACACCGAACTGCGTCTTTCCCCCTCCCCCGCGCACGCTGACCTGTCGTCTCCGAGGCTCTGTTAAACGGAATTCCGCCAGCAGCATGCCACGCCTTCCACTCTCCCCTTGCGGACCTTTTCATCGCATGTTGGCAACCACCCCTCGTTGCAAGCCTGGACCACCGATGCACGGAAAAGGATACGTACACCGTAATACACAGCTACTCGCCTTCCTCCATTCACCCCTTTATCTCCTTCCAGCATGTCCATTTGGACAGACCTCTCCCACCACGTACAGATTGTCAATGTGATAGAGCGCAGGCGATTGGCCCCATCCCAAGTGCCTGGAGTCTCGCGGGGACATCTCTTCCCCTGAAGCATGGCATTGACTTTCCGACCAAGCACTTCCAGCTTGTGTCGTCGTTCTTGTCGACTTTCAAGTCAGACCAGTTTCCCGACACAGTATCCAACGTGCCAGCCTACCTAGACGTAACAAATCGCGTCATGGGTAAGATATCTTACTCCGTGGAGTTATCTTTACGTCTTCGACACATTGCTCAGACCGCTGTCGTTACGCAGTCCGTTTGTGGTATGACCACACACGGCTTGCTATTTCTGGTCGTCCGGTATCATTCTCACCCGGTCTCAATCCTTCGTCTCGTACGTACGGTAGATTTTCGGGTGTTTCCAGGGGATTGGTATCCCATACAAAAAGCTTGTTGCGTTCGGCCGTCATTGATGGTGTCCTGAACGAACTGCACCGATGACGTCCATCCTCAGCAAAAAGCGATGACGTGTCTGAGTCAGCGGGGTTGAATTTTTCAAACTCCGACAGGGATATTTAAGTCGCTTTACCTGCCGCATTGTACTGGTTTGCCTCTCTTTCCTTGACTAGTACGACAATATATTTTGTTGGGGCATTCTGTAGAAAACCATCCTTTCTTCTGTAGGTTACCCTTGCAGTGAATGGCATCACTGTGCTAACCTGTTGTCCATTCTTAAACAGTGTTAAAGCACATCTTGTAGGGTCATACCCTGCTCACTACCTAGCAGGTCATTAACAACACATACTCCAGTTCTCATGGCTCCCAACCACATAGCCACCTTATCACTTCCAAGTACCAGAAAAAGTGATTTGGCTTCTTCTGATGCTGTTGGGCAGCATGGTAGAGATGGTTCTTCCATGTTACCAACCAGCCATCAGAAAACAAAGGCTGGGCTACAAGTACAAGTGAACACAAGGCACCTTGCTGCCCATCATCTGAAAGCATACCCTCAATGTTCAGTGGATATACCTTCATGTAAGTGTTCCTTTGCAAGTTCAATATCAGTACTTGACTTGATGATGACCAGCACAACATGCCCATGAATACCCTGTTCATGACTCCCATGTCTCATCTTCACATGTTCTGTCAGGCAAAAGACTGCCTAGGGTATGTTTATGTTGTCCTGTGTCAATCCATCTGATCAACTTCAATGTAGATGCACAGTTCACCATCATCATCACCACCACCACCACAGCAGATAAAGCCCAGTGCTGTGCTGGGAAAGCGCAAGGCAGAGGTGCTGGACCTGGAGCAACTCAGGGCTAATAAGTCACACACAATTCTGCTTGATAGCAACCATGGGCAGTTACCTGGTGTGCCTGGTACCTTGGAAGTTGGAGGGGATGAAACAAACCTGAACAATGAGGGAAATAACCTCAGTGTGTTCACCAATATGCCACCTATGCCATCCTTACCAGACAGTGGTGAAGATGCTGGATCTCCAGTAGCTGCCCCTATCCCAGGATTTCATCACAAGAGTTCCATGGAGGGGACCCTTTCCCTTGTTAGTCCCAACAAGTCCCTGGAGCCTACAAAATCCCATCATGGAGCGATGGATACCACCCCCATTGCCAACATGATTCCAGATAAAATACCCAGAGGAGATGAGACTTCAAGACTTTGCAAGGGTGAACAAACAGTGGACAAACACCAGAGATCTTGCAGCAGTGATGCTACATCATCAAACACTTCCAAATCACTGGAAAAGACCCAGACACCCTCTGCTGAAGGTTCAGAGGGGAGTGAGGATGAGGGAAAGCAGCAGGGAAGCCGGAAACTCAACAGGTTCATTCATCAAGTGCAGGAATGGGCAGACATGTTGGAGGATATCCGAGCTGCACGGGGTGGGACCCTTGCCTTCGAGATATTCGGTGATGAACCGGTAAGAGCATGTCTCGACCTCTCCATGGGCAGTTGACCTAGGAATTCATACAGACTGATTGCCCAAAGCTGTTGCATATCTTGCAAGAGATAGACGCGAAGAAGAACTGGATCACGAAGCAAGAAGCACAATCTACTCGCCTCGCAAAAAATTTGAATTTAGTACTCAAGACATGTGACGCTGTGGATGAGGCACAGACTGTGCACATTGGACAACGCATTCTGGACAACTTTGCACAGAGATTCCTGAACAGGAGGTATCCCGATGACAGCACTGGGAGCGACGGGAACTAAGGAATGCCAGTGGCAAGCGGTGGGATTGCCCGGCGACAACGTGAGAGGCGATGGTGTCAGAGCACAGCGCTTTGTATCTGAGCATATCTTATCCGATGATCTGCTTGGTGCAAGCTACGACACGCAGTTTGGCCCGCAAAGGCGCTGGCGGTCCTATTTTAAAGATCCTTCATCAGTTGTCCACCACGTCCCACGGATCGATATGTAATCTTCTGTAACATTAGGACATCGTAGACTGTACAAAGACCAATGACACTCACTCGAAAATAGCCCCCCCCTCACTTTGGGTAAGACGTGACGGTAGATCCGGCGTTAAGATGCAGAGTGGTGGCGCACTCACATAGAACACGACTGACATGGCCTTACTCTGATCCAAAGATAACTGATTAAAAAACGGCGCCCCTTGATTCGATGTTAAGGGAGACCGCCGAAAGAACATACGATAAAACCTAGATACGTAGATCAACGACATGGGTCGAGTCTGACCTCGTTTGACATAACATCACGAAATCTATCATACGTACGTCGTAAGGGGGACATGTCTATGGGGGTGGAGTGCGTGTACGATGGTGTGGACGAAGGGTTGGCAAAAGAAATTTGGAAGATAGTGGCCATGCCCAATGGAGGTATGGATGCACGAGTAGCTGGGTACGATATGAGTACTGATAAATAGAACAATGCATTGCGTTGAGGTATGAATGGGAGCGATTGTGAGCGAGAAGCCGAAGTAGTGTCTGGATCCGCAACCTGTGCACATGAAAACCGAACAGATGTTAAGCCAAGCGAAGTGTCAGACGTGAGGTAGATTGAAACCAACTGCGACCAGAACAAATGGCGAACTCGTAAGACCCAAGCGAAGAAAAACCCTAGTTTGAAGTACGGATGACCTACCAGGGCTAACAGACGTCAATCTCGATGTCCTCGTCGCCCGGTTGGACAACTTGTACGACAGATCCAGCGTCCATCGTGTCGCCGACAAGTGGGTCCCCTCTTGTCATTGAATCATCGATGGAATGCACGGCAGGAGCGTCGACCCGTCGCTTCTTCGTTACCCGTCCATCTTCAAAACCGTCATCATCAACGATGATCATGGGACTTGTTGGTCGCTCAGGACCTTTCCCCAAGGTGCTTGTGGATCCGATATCCGCAGAATGAATTGGTACTGGTACAGGAGGTCGGTTGTCGACGGATACTGGAACAATCTCTTTAATCACAGATGAATCCGTCGTTGGGCGCTTAGATCCGGCAATCTGAAAACCCGGCTCCCTGGCGAGTAACCCTTTCGAAGGTGACGATGAAGAAATGGACTGTGGCTGTTGAGTGTGAGGTTGTGGTTTAGGCGTTCCTTGGTTACCTCGCGGAGGAAGGGGTGTCGTCGTAAACGGGCTGGACCGCTCAGCCCCCTCTGCTTTACCATCTCCCTGTTTACAGTTCTTCTCACCAACAGCTTTGCGTTTCTTGCGACGACCCATCCGTTCTTTCAGATATCGGACGATGTGACCCTGCAGTACTTCCAATGCTCGCTGGGCACCCATTTCTTCAAGCGCCTTGAGCTGCTCGGGGGAAAGCGAAGAAAAGATAAGAGGAGAAAGTACAAGAGTGTTGTTGTGCAGAACGATTGGGGGTGGATCGTCTGTCGAGCCTGTGGACGAGGAAGAGTTTGATGGGGGGACTGTCCCCACCACAATGGGCAAGCACACAGATGCTGGAAGGGCAGATAGAGGAGATGGAGTACCCGAATTTGACGCGGACGGAGCCACCGGATCGGCGGCAGTGCCAACAGCAGGTAGATGATTGACAGTCGGATTTGGAAGGGTTGAAGGATGTGCAGTTGACGATTCCTTATCCACTAGGGCACCAACCCTCGAAAACGCGACTGGTTCAGTTTTCGGCCTTCCACCATCTGCAGTAGCCACTCCACCCGACTCCGTTGGCACTGCCATGGCACCTGCCGCGAACGCAGATGTCCCAGGTGCAGTTGCGGCTCTTGATGGGAGGGACAGTGGCGTAGTCGTCAATGGTGGTGGTAACGGTCCGTGACCATTCCTCACACTCCGTTTGAAGGGAGGTTCCAAGGCAATCGTCTTCTTTCTCTTCCCGTCCTTACCACCAGCAATAAGAGGAGCTTGACCTTGGATGGTAGCCTGCGCCTGCGATTGAACCTGGGCGCGGGACTGAGCGTGAGCCTTCGCTTCTTGTTCCTCGAATGTATGCTCAAATTGTTCGTCTACAGACCAAAAAAATCCTTTTCCGTGTTCGCCAGTCGAGCGTTCCATCTTCCTAAAAGCACGTCCAGAGGAAAGGTTATGGCGAACAGAGTTCTGTAAAGAGAAGGGGTCAGTGGCCAGCCGGGTCCAATAGCGGGAAAGTGGAGGGGAGGGGTCAAACTGTTAATTGGCAGCGAATCGTGCCTCTGGGTTGACCCTGATCTTGGAACTCACCTCCCAGCCAGATCCTTCATTGTACCTATACCACTCGTAATTCTCCATCATCCAACCGCATATATCTTGCAGGGTCGCTTTTCCACCCATCCCCTTGATAGCACGATAGCAAAGTTGAGCATATGTAAGTGGGGGTTTCGGTGGCATAACTTCGGGTTTAGGTAGAGATGGTGCAAGCTTCTTGCGCTTCTTCGAGGTGGGAGCAGTGACAGTCGCAATGAATGGTGTAGTGCCACTCTTTGTGGTCGACCGAGAAATTGCATTGGAATTCGGGAGATGAGGTTCCGGAGATGGAGAACGCTTCGGAAGTGGACGCGGGAGAGCATCCCGTGGAGGAGGAGAATGCGAGGGAAGCGAAGATGGAGGGGAGATAGAGGTAATGTCGACAGATGGCGAACGTGCACGTTGCATGGAAGAATTGGAGGACGGAGAGGGGGAATCATGGTGAGCTGGAGGAGGGAGGACAAAATGAAATGTGCGAGAGGCTATCTGTATCTGTGATCTGCAATGGGTCCGGGAACTGAGTGGGGCAAGCTGGGATGAGGGAGCATCACGGCGCACCTTTCGCCGAGTGGCACACGACTTCCGGCACCTGACCATACACCGTCAACCCACGCACCATTCCTGCCGATGACGACGAGGATAAAGCGCTCCTCTTCCTCTTCGTATTCGATTCTAGCGTGCAACCTCGACACGCTCTTCAAAGGACCGAGGTCGACGTCGACCGGGCTGTAATTCGGGGCAGGAGCGTCCGCACCGTCGATGGAAGAGGCACCGGGTGGAATGCACCTACGACCTATGGTGACGGTCAAGGTCTGGAGGTAGAAGGTGATGTTGGGAAACACAAGTGAGTAGTAGGCGCTGATCTTGGCGGGGGCGTCGTCGGCGTGAACGTCGTCTTCGACATGACTGTGATTGAGGTCGTTGTAAGGCGTGGCAGGGGACACTACAGAGGGCGACATCGAGGACCGTCGTCACTCCGTCTGTTTAGCTGCCCAGCGTCTAGGGCGACAGACCCGGCAAATCCCGACCCACGGCCCCTTCCACTCGTATCACGTAAGCCCTCCGCACGTGACTCGCCCTCCTCTCGATGTCGCTGGCGGAGAAGGCGACGAAGGAGATAAGCTCTCTGGCAGACAAGGATGTCGATTCTACGGACACTGAGCTGAGGTATATGGCCTATGGTGCCCGTCTGCGCACTGCTTTGAGGGCTACTCATCGGTACATCGCCTACGTACGCACTCCTGCATTCGTAGACTGTCCAGCGAGGTCACTGACCACCACAACCAGACGAGTGACGTTGGTGAAGCCTTTCGTCCCCTCATCTCACCTGTAGTTGTCAAGGCTGCATACGGTGTCTCTTGGCTATACCTCTCCGCGTTAGTACATAGCCCGCGCGCAAATTTGTCCCCAGTTTGACAACTGTTTGCCCCGCAGCGATGTTTCTTACGAGGCATACAAGGCCCACAAACGTGGTCCTTTTCCAAGTGAGACGGCACATTTGTCTGAACCGACACGCATTGGATTGGTTGCCGTCAAACGTGCGCTGTTCCAAAGCATTGCTAGTATGTGAGTGTGAATTCCACGTTCGTGCTTTGGTGCATGCGGTTGGTGCAACGTGTCGCTCTTACCCTGCTAGTCCTGAGCCTCTAGAGGCTGCCGTTGTGCGCGGGGTCCTCGCACTTTTTTTTTGGTTCCAACGTTCTTCTCGCTTGACTACGGTAGCACAGTTACTTTTCGCCCTTTTTTTCACTTGTCTACTCTCCTCGGACCTAAACTTGCCTATGTAGGGCTCTTCCCGCGTTAACCATCCATACGATCGTCGCCCGCTCCAAGCCTCTCTTTTCGCGGAACAAGCATCCCCGGATTCGCACGTGGGGTCCAACAGCCGTAGGACTGTCAGTCGTACCGATCCTCCCATACTTATTTGACAAACCCGTCGAGCACGCCATCGATCGTGCCTGGGAGTGGATGGAGGCCCGCGCATTTGCCAACGGGGTCACTAAAGAAGAGGGAATGAGACCACAAGGAGACGATCCTCGCTTATAGAGTTCCAGACAGGCTCATAACTATACCTCATGCTCACCATACTACCACCGCTATCGATGAAGACACCGTCGCAGTGGAACGTATCTAACGAGAACGATGAAAATATAATTGCGTAAATTTTGCTACAACTACGGCGGAACATGCGGGGTCCGAGTACACTGATATATGTGTGAAACCTCATAAGTACCATTCCTCTGCGACGTCACTTTGGCCAACATACAGAAACGAATGTAAACGTATAGATACTCCTTCACGCCCCAATCGTCCTGCCCAGAGCAGCAGGAATAGACGACATGGAACTTGGAGGAATGACCCCGACCTCAGTGACGACTGCTGTAATGTATGACGGCGGTGTGAGGTCATATAGTGGGCACAACACCGAGAGATTGTGACTCGTTTCGATGTCTGGGTTATGACGAGAAGAGTGGCGGTTTAAGGAGGCGGATGAGGGGAAAGGCGTGGGCGCTGGATCCGGAAACTGAGTGAAGCACGATCGAACAGAAGTACAATTGAAAATTTACCGAGCTCGTTCTTACTGAAACTATCCCACCGAACGGTTTCCGACCACTTGTAGGTCTCACAACAAACTACGACCGGCACATTGTGCAATTTGGCCATCATTGCCACTGTAGCTGTTCCCGCCCTCGAGAAAACAGCACCGTTAGCATGAATCGAGTGTGCACCAACGAAGAGCGTCGTGGCGTGCGGGAGCACAGACGGGAGGGACGGGAGTAGCAGATACGTGCAAGGGATTGAAACGGCTGTGAGAGCTTTAAGGAGAGCCTTGCCTAAGCATGTCGTCAGATGTCGGCAAAAGTAACACCAAAGTATGACTGTGTTATACCTTCCAGCATAGGTCTGGAGTCGACGACGATAGCCGAAAATCTTTTACCATCCTCCCAAGCGCGTAAAAGAACTTTTTGCACCACAGATGATCTATCCTCGCAGAGTCAGCAAAGTGCTTGCCAGCCATTGGAATAGGACAGTAGTATTCACCTTGCATAAGTAAGAATGACGTCTCCATCGTTAATTTTCTTCCCCGCGATCTCTTGAATCACTTGGTCTGCGATAACGATTCTTTCCCGAATATAAGTATCGATCTTAGTGCAGAGCGCGTTCTTTGCCTAGTTTCGTGGGGTCATGCAATGTGGAGGTAATCGGCGACATTTACTCACGTCCTGCTCGGGTAGATCTATATCCGAGCCACTGATCTCTAGCTTTAATTGTCGAATAGCGTTGCCCATGGTCACTGACATTGGGCGTGCCAGAACGAGGTGATTAATTTGAGGAGAGAGATGTGTCATGAGATGACGAGAGAGCGTAGTGTTTGGAGGTGTCACGTAGTCTTGGATAACCTGCAGAACGTCTCATAAAGTAGCCTGCAACCGTCATTGAAGACATACTGCCTTGAAAGCGGTTAACATAGCAATACATCTTGCATCGGCTCCAGTGATCTTGAAGTCTGAAAACTGGAGTCCTACACGTATAATTGCAGGATGTACGTCACCCTTGGTGACGCTAGGAGACTTTGGGAGGCCAAAATGTGAGAAGATGCGAAGCCCGCGGGTCGTGTCGTCCACTTGGGCGTGTGTATGAAGGTGGGATGTATCCTCTTGCTCGCCCTTCGCGAGTTTCCCGTCGGCAGTCTTGCCGGACTTTTTTGCTGCACTTGCAGGGGATGGTGCAGCGCCCTTGGCAGTTACTCCCGTAGGTGTCGTGTTCGACTTGGCAGCTGGAGTACTTGGTACAGATGCCTTTGCAGCGGCCTTGGCGGCTCGTTGACGTTCTTGCAGCTCGCGACGTTCAGCCTTGGACATTTGCTTTTGAGACTTCGCGCCGCCATCAGGATTTGGGTTAAGACTTTGCCGAGCATTGCTAGACTTTGTAGGCGTCTGTGCGATCGCCGTCTGGGTCATCGTTGCTGTCGTGCTCATCGTTGTCTGTAATCGGTCTCAGCATGTCATATGCAATCATGCTTGGGGTGCCCAGTTGGTCGGGCGAGTCATATCCGCGACCGCGGGAACAGATTATATAAGCAACCATTTTCAGCATTGGTGGCTGTGCTCCGCTTGTCAAGCGCGGTCCATTCTACAGCGGAGGAAAGAAACGACGGACACTCGTCGGTCTTGTACTTGCACTTCGTCGACGAAGACAGCACACCATGGTATGTAGTATCCTAACTACTCTGATCAGTGTAGTAGTGCTGATAACTACTACTTCTTCAAGGGTGTACCCGCGCTCTTTCGCTGGCTCAGTAAAAAGTACCCAAGAATCGGTGCGTATCCGTGCACTCTAAAAACGTCCCTTGCTGACTTTCGTTTGTACGGAAATCAAATTGCAGTCACCTCTGTATCTGAGGAAGATGAGACCGAAGTTCCAGACGCTGTTGGAGAACCAATCAAGCTTCCTGTTGACATCACGACTCCAAACCCGAATGGCGTCGAGTTTGATAACCTCTACCTCGATATGAATGGTATTGTACGTTCAGTAGTTCAAGGAACCTGGTTCCCAGTGTTGACACCGTTGCCATGGTCAGGTTCACCCATGCACTCATCCAGAAGGGAAGGTACGCAATATCTACTTTTCTGCGTGGTTCAATTTTCGTGCTCACTTTTATGTAGCCCGCTCCAGAGACAGAGGAAGAAATGATGCTGGAAGTCTTCAAATACACGAATCGCGTTGTTAATATGATCAGACCACGGAAGCTTCTCTTCATGGCCATCGGTATGTATACATAGGCTTTTCCGGCTCACATAGACGCCTTACACTACGTCCCGCAGATGGCGTCGCTCCACGTGCCAAGATGAATCAACAACGTTCACGTCGTTTCCGGTCTGCCCAAGAGGCAAAGGATAAGGCCGAAGCCCGCAAGCTTGCCGTGGCTGAATGGGAAGGCAAGTCCTCATCTGCGCTTTTGTTTTGTTCATTAGTTCCTCACGCTTTTTCTGGTACTGCAGCAATGGGTAAAATTATCACTGAAGAAGAAAAAAATAAGGAGGCATGGGATTCAAATGCGATCACGCCAGGGACGCCGTTTATGAATTTACTTGCGGCGTCCCTACGTTACTGGGTGGTGGAAAAGATGAATACGGATCCTGGTTGGAAAAATGTGCGTTGTCTCTTCGGTTTTCTTGAACCGTGGCTCATTCATTTTAGCTTCAAGTAATCATCTCGGACGCAAGTGTTCCCGGAGAGGGAGAACATAAGATCATGGACTGGATCCGTCGGCAACGGGTAAACCCCGCTCATGATCCTAACACTAAGCATGTCATATACGGCTTGGTACGATAGTTCGGTGACTTAGCCCATACTTTACTGACTGGTATCGTAGGATGCCGACCTCATCATGCTTGCACTTGCGACGCATGAACCTTACTTCCGGGTTCTGCGTGAAGATGTTTTTGCTCAGGACAAAAACTCGGCCTGCCGAAAGTGTGGCCAAGAAGGGCATTATGCAGCACAGTGTACAGGTCCAGTCCCTGATGTTCTCGAGAAGCCGAAACCTACTCCACCCGAAAAGAAGCCGTTCATATTCCTTGATGTCTCAATTCTACGCGAGTATCTTGAAGCCGAGCTATATCTTCCTTCGGTGCCATTCCCCTTTAACCTTGAACAAGCTATCGACGACTGGGTTTTGCTGATCTTTTTTGTGGGAAACGATTTCTTGCCGCACCTGCCTAGCTTGGAAATAAGAGAGGGTGCTATAGACACATTACTGAACATATGGAAGATGGAACTTCCAAGGATGGGTGGATATCTGACGAACCACGGAAAACTGGTTTTGGAGAGGGCTCAAGTTATATTAGAAGGACTGGCTAGGAGAGAGGACGATATTTTCCGCAAGAGACAAGAGGGTGGGCACTTCTTCGAATGGTAGCTTTGCGCATACCGTCTGACAACCAAAATCTTACCCTATTTTAGCCGAGAACCGACAAGACCAGGAATCGAAACGTCGCCGTATCGAATCGTCTAATGGTTCTGACGTTCGTAATGCCACTGGCCCTTCCGCTGCTCTAGGTCTCAGTGGGCCATCGCGCCCGCCAGCAAATGATTTCGCTGCTAAGGCCGATTCCGTTGGCCTAGGTGCTCCGCAGACTGAACAGTCACGTCTTAATGTGCCTGCTGCAGCTCAGGCCCTGGCGGGTTCCAACAGGGATGTAGTAGCAAACCGTGCTGCAATCCGGCTTGCGAACATGAGTGCGGCAGAGATGCTCAAAGCACAACTCGGGGGATTGATGCCTGTGAAACCGAGCGCTTCTGCGTCCGCATCTGTGCCGGCTACAATTACTACGACGGATACCCAGACGAAATCTGAATCGATAACAGAGTCTTCAGATGATTTTGAGCTACCCGGCCTTGGGAATTCCAGTTCTTCGATGATCAATGATGTTGGACTCGATAACACCGTTGAAGAACCTGCTGAGGCAACGTCACCAGATGTATCCTTCGCCTCTTCAGCGGGTGTTAAGCGTAAACACTCAGACGTAGAAGCTGAGGATGCAGAGTTAGATGCAGAAGAGGACATTGTTGTTGTTGAAGAGGAGGAGAGCTCTCCAGACGAAGAGCCATCATATGCGCTAGTTGTGAGAGCAGATGGATCTGTGGAACAGGCTGATAACGTCAGGTTGGAGGATCCTCCATCACTTCATTACCATAGCAATTTTGACCTTTGTTACCAGACTTTGGGAACCGGGGTACAAGGAGAGATACTACCAGCAAAAGTTTGGGGTGTCAACTTCCGAC
The DNA here is from genome assembly GCA_024613165.1 of Pisolithus albus. Classification (NCBI taxonomy): domain Eukaryota; kingdom Fungi; phylum Basidiomycota; class Agaricomycetes; order Boletales; family Pisolithaceae; genus Pisolithus; species Pisolithus albus. The sequence goes on along the minus strand of JANFAB010000004.1, from coordinate 1,048,263 downwards.
ACTGACTTCAGAAAGAAGTGCGTGACACCCGCTTGGGAAGTGGCTTTTGCTCATTCACCTTGGTAGGATCACATATCTGTACGCAGAAGGGTTGGCATGGGTTTTGCACTACTATTATCAAGGGGTATGTTGCGGTGCGGTGATACAATTTAGTCCGACTAACCTGAGGTTATCCGTAGACTCCGTCATGGCAGTGGTACTATCCTTATCACTTCGCCCCTTTTGCGTCCGACTTCGAAGACTTACATGAGCTCCAAATCAACTTCAGTTTGGGAACTCCGTTCAAGCCCTACGAACAACTCATGGGTGTCTTCCCCCCCGCTTCCAGAAAACACATACCCTCCGTTTTTCATGATCTCATGACGTCTCCCGACTCACCTATCATTGATTTTTATCCGACGAGCTTCCAAGTCGACATGAACGGGAAGAAAATGCTCTGGCAAGGGGTAGCACTACTCCCGTTCATCGATGAGAAGAGGCTGCTGGATGCGATGAAAGATGGGTATGCTAACCTCACGGAAGACGAGGTCCGTAGGAATAGCTGGGGTACTAATGCCATCTATGTTTCCGATGAGCATAGGCTGTATCCCTTCTTTGAGAGCCTATACGGCAAGCGGAAAGGCAAGGAGGCGAGCATTTTAGCCCCTGCTGCATTTGCATGTAATTGACGGAGCTGTTTATAGCCTATACCGATCCCTGTCAATGACTCGAAGGGTATTAGCGGTAGTGCACTTCCTAACCCCGACTGCATACCAGGCTCGACGTACTACTCTCCTCTCACAGCTGTCAAGTTGGATGACATCAAAAATGATCGCTCCCTTTCTGCTCTTTACTTCTTCCCCAAGCAACTCAGCCCTCATCGCTCGATGCTCCTTCCTGGTGCTCGAAGGCCCCCGCGGCAATTGTCAGCAGAGGACCTCGATCCGCGGACCAGGAGGGGCGGCGGACGTGGTGGTGGCCGTGGTGGATTTGACCGGGACGCCAGTGGACGGAACGGACCTCCGCGCGGGCCTTACCATCCGCCATCCTCATCCTACGGAGATGGATACACGCATGGCAATGCACATGGTCCGTCGTCGTATGGGTCAATGCATCCTACTCGTCCATCCTCTCACCACCAACCTCCGCGGCAATCTTACCCTCCATCTCAGCCTGGATTTGGCGGAGTCGGTTCGAATGGAAGGCCGCCTGCACAAAGCTATGGGGGAGGCCACGCAGACTACCAGCGGGGTGGTCCCCGGGGCGGACCTGCTAGAGGTGGCCCTCCACGAGGTGGTCCTTCCCGAGGTGGTCCATCACGAGGTGGTCCTTATGGCGGTCCTCAAAGAGGCGGAGGTCCACCGAGGGGTGGGTCTCCGGGGTACGGTGGACCCAGTCATGGGCAGTATGGGAGCCAACCTCCGTCGTACGGGAGAGGGGGACATTATGGGGGATATACCGGTACCAGTGGAGGAGGCTATGGGGGTGGTGGTGGTGGACACGGCGGGTATGGCGGGTATGGTAACCAGCCAGGCTATGGCGGCTACGGCGCCGACCACAACACACCATCAAGTCGTGGCGGATATAGTGGTTACGCTGGTGGTGGTGGTGGTTACGGCGGTTCCTATCCACCCAGAGGCAGAGGTCGTGGTGGCTGGTAGCAGACATGTTAACTTATTTCCACTCACTAATGGACTCTGTAAATGAAACATCATGCGTTCTTTCATAGGAGCACAGACATGATTTTACAAGTTCTGCAAGCCAGTTGGATATACAGATGCGAAGGTTTTAAGAAGGGTTTGTTATCACAGAAGAAACAAAACAAGGCAATGAGAAATTTGACTGCGGGTGTTGGTAAACCCGATGGCACGAATCGTGATTGTTTAACAGGACAGGTTGCATTTACGCATAGTACCCATGCACGCCGGTCAGCACGGGATCCCTGGGAGGCACGTAAGTGAGGTAGAGCGCATACGTCTTTTCGCGCTCTTTGGCCTTACGCCTGGCCTTCTTCTCCTTCTTACGGATCTTCTTCTCCGCTTTCTCCTTAATCCGTCTCTTGGACTCTGCAAGGTCCATACCCCTGCCATAGCCGGGGTACATGTCGGAATCAGAGTCTGATGAAGTTGATGACGAAGTATCATCCGAGTCATAATCGACATCGAACCCGGGTAGTTGGTAATCGATGACGCCTTTGTTGGGACCGGAACGGCGCTCATGACCTTTGCAAAGAACGACCTCGACGCGACGAGGCAGGAAGAATGAGTCGTTCCACAGATCAACGAGGTCCGCAACGAGCACGGAACGCCTGGGAGGTGGGCCGCGCGACAAGTCAGGGAGAGGCAACCTTCCAGCCCATCCAAGAGCAAGATCCTGTGTGCCAAGATGGATCAGAAGCGGAGGTGATGTAAATAGGATGGTTAGACCTACATTCATGAATCTGATCCAATCTTGATGATACACGTCATGGGTATCCAGCACGAGTGGCATTCTTGGGATATGGTCGTAGAATTGTTCCATGTCCTGTATTTTCATGGGGTTGAACGGGGTGTAAGGTTGTGCTGCATTGGCGGGGCGCGAGAATGCGTCTGGCACGGAAAGTTGTTGATCCGCTCCAGCAGCTGATACTGGCATGCGCGGCGAAGTTGGAAATGCGGCTGGAGGACCTGGCATCGGCGACGGGGCACGGGACCGCGGATATGGCTGGCCATCCATGACGTGGCCTGGAGGATATACTTGAGACGTCTGAGGAGGAAGGTATGGAGACGGCGCACCACCGAGGTAAGGAGGGGGCGGCTTCGCATAAGGAGAGGGTGCGCGGCCAGGGAGGGGAGAAGGTGCTCGAGGAACATACGGAGAGTGGGCAGCATTGTAAGGAGATGGTGCACGGGGCGGAACAGGAGATGGGGCTCGGGGGACATACCCCGTATGATAAGGGGAAGGAGCCCTGGAGATGGGTTCAGTCAAAGGCCGACCATATGGAGACGCCGCTCTGGCCATAGGTTCGTTGGGTGGCCTGCCGTATGGTGACGAGGCGCGAGCAATGGGCTCTGTAGGGGGTCGACCGTACGGCGAGGCAGCCCTAGCAATGGGATCATTCCCACGTGCATAAGGCGACGTAGCCCGAGTGATTGGATCCGGCCCTCCCGGGTAGAAGGAGGTATCTTGAGGGCGAATGTTCGGGGAAGTTGCATACGCAGGTTGACGATAGGGGGAAGTAGAGCCGGCACCTGCATATGCTGCAGAGCCTGCAGAGCCCGCATAGCCCGCCTCAACAGGTGGTGCACCGTACATGCGATCACCTCCAGCGGTCGAGTACTTCCTTGGACGGTTACCGTAGACCGCGGATCTCCCATCGATGTCCAGATCGTTGAATTTACGATCCAGCTCGTTGGTTGGGCTGTGAGTGTAAGCGCCATAACCAGGAGAGTAAGGTGGGGCCCCATCCCCGTAGAAACTGCGACGACGTTCCCTCTGAATGCGAACCTCGTTTTCCTCCCTATCCTTTTCGAATTGCTTGGAAAGTCTCCTGATGGATTCCTTCTCTTCTTTTTTTCTCCGCTTTTCTTCTGATCTTTGCCTGTCGTGTGTCAACGACGCCGAACGTTGGGAAACAATCGAATCGTTGCATACCATTTGTCGGCCCCTCTATCACGACTCCAAGATGCTGCAAACTCCTGCGGATCGGTAGATGTCATAAGTATAATTTGCCTCAAACCCGACTAACAGCTCACAGCGGTAGCTGGCTGAGCGCCGGCAGGCAAGATGGATGTCGCTTCAGCGGGGATCCATTGTATGCCGCTCACAACTCCCTGAGGGGTCTGGTAGCTGCGAGGTGTCAGGGGAAGCCTTTCGTACCACGGTGATATATCTTACCTGGCAGGGACAGCTCTGAGTAAAACACATGGTCATTAAACTGGACAGACCAGACTTTGTTGACCAACTCACTTGAACGGGTGATAAACAGTCTGTCCATCGGGCCCTGTAGATGTTGTATACGTGATAGCGCCTGGCTGGATTTGACCACCAGAGGATTGTGAGTATGGCTGAGGCCCTCCGTAATTGCTCATGGCGCTCAGAGGGGAAGAACTAGGACTAAGCGATGAGATGGGGGGAGACAGGAAGCCGATAAGAAGGGCCCTCTTTTGTTCTGCCAGCTTGCCCTTTGTACCCGATAATCTACCCGGCCGTCAGCGTGCCTCGTGTCAGGCCATATCAAGATAATCTCTGATTGATTCCTCATGGTTGGCAGCTTTTATGTTGCAAGCGCAGCTGGCTGAACCCTGAAATGTGCCCTGCTGATATAGTTACGAAACGCATGAGCGTCAGCCAGACACTTTGAGTGGGGTGCCAGGTACTACGGTCGTGGTGATAGGGCATTCTAATTCCAAATCATCGTACCCAGGTCGAAAGGGCCTTGGACATAGCCCATCAACGACTCCCTGGCCACGCGCAGGCAACAATGCATCCGTTCAAATCTCACCCCGTTGGCGTGTTTCGGCGCTACGCCAGGTGCCAACGTTGGAGTCGAAACAAGAGGCCGGCGATGACAAGGACTCAATAACCGAGATGACGGCCTGCGGTCTTCTGAACATAACTGCATGATACGTACCACGTACTCCCGTGACCAGCGGCTGGGCACACCACCGGTCAGAGGCCGTGGTTGAAAACCGTCCATCTGTCGGTTGTTTGTCCACGAGAAGCGGGTCATACTCTGCAGCGTGGTACATAAAAAGGCTACCCGTCACATAGTCCACAAAGTTCCGCAGGAGATTTATACCGCCTGTACGTACAATGGCTGGATCCAACAGACAGGAGACACTATAAATCATGAGAATCGCCACCAAAGGAGAACAATGAGAATAAGTGCCACAGCACCGACGGGCGCATATTGCCGTATCATGGCCTGCACATTCACATTCCTTGCCGCCCTGCGATACTTTTCGGATTCAGTCCGGAGGGAAGTAGAAAGATGCGACATTCCTCCGAGAAACGTCAGCATGTGAGGAACATGACCACGTGCTCACGTAGGAAACTTGCACACTCACTGTCTAGGGAGTCTCCCCTCTGTAAGAGTTCCTCGATGTTCTTCGTCATTATTCTGGTGACGTCTTGCAGTTCATCGTTGAGTTTGTCCAAGTTGGATCCTCGGGATGCATTAGCAGCTCGTGTGTCCCGGTACAGTCGCGCAGTCTTGGACATGAAGGTGTCTTCGAAGGACAAACGTGGGTACGAGTATGGCCGGCGGTAGTTTGAAGAACCTACCGAATCCAACGAAGGCATACGGCTTCCTCACCGACTCCACCTTGGGGCCATAGGACAAGGAGAACTCCTTCTCGAGCTCTTCCAGGTATGAAAACGCAAACTTGCGGGGGTACGACTGGTCAGCGATGGTCAAATAAACAACATTGTCAGCGAGGAGGTAACTGCGCAGTGTGTCAGCCAAACGCCTTGCTGCTCCGTTCAGGAAGTCTTACTGTAGAGTATATCGACCACTTTCGATGGAACACTTTGGTTCGGAATGGGGAGTGATACGACGGAATATAAGCTTGGCTTGTTGCTTATGTTCCTGGAGTGTTTGTTCGGTCTACGTGGCTTGTCAGCTGCTGCCCACCACTGCAATGTGTTACCAAAACAAACCTGCTCGTCGTCTACGCTAGCAGCGAGTGGCAATGCATCTGATGCCCGTACAATGAGGGTCGAACGAACCATGTCGAACGAAGAAACCTTGGTGCCAGCGTCGCCCTCAGCCTGTGTGTCCCGCACTGGTGGTCACGTGCGAAAATGTAAACACAATTCTTTGTTTCATGCGATGACGTCGAACTGCCTGCTGCGGCAGCGGCGACATCAGCAAATTCGCACTTTACTTTTTTTTGCTTTTGCAACTTTTCCGAGTAAAAAAGTAAAAAAAGCTGCTGCTTTTAAAAGTATTGTCAGCACTTTAAATAGTAGATCTATTGCTCGACAAAGCATAAAAAGCATTACTTTCAGTGCTTTTCTTACTTTTTGTCACACTCGCTTTTCTTTAGAAAGTATTAAAAGACGTTTATTAATGCCAGTAAGTAGGCACATTCCGGGACATCGAAAAAAAAAAAAAAAAAAACACAGGAAGCGTAGTTTGAAACGAGACGAGTAGTACGGCGAAAAAAAGGTTATGCTTGCGCTCGTGTAGTAGATGTCGTGCGGCCGTCAAGTTGAATTCCTCTCTGCAGATACGTCAGGACAGTGAATAAGTGAGACTAATGACTTACACATCAATGCGCGTGCATCAATGTCCCCCTCAAGCGATTCCTCGATCTGGTCATCCACACTGGAGTTTCCGTCCGAATCATCTTGAAGAATGGCATAGGCCATTCTAACAATGCCCTGAAGGACACGAGACTCGCGATTTGCAACGGACCGGAAATAGCTCGAAGTCGCAGAGCCCCAGTTTTGCTCTGAGAAACTGTGTTCGGCGTTCGCTGGTCTCCCACTTGACTTGTGCTTGCGGTTACCCTTCAGTAAATTCGTGCTCCCCTGGCCTTTCTCTGTCGCCTCAATGGAAACGGACTTGGACTTCGTAAGTTTGATGGCGCGCTCCATCTGCATATCATACATATGTAGTGTTTAGTAGAAGGCAAAGTTAGTGTGATAACGACGACTTACTGCAGTGACACATAACGCAATCGCGCCCCTCGCCCTGTATTGCTTATGGGCAAGGTGAAGTGCTGGGACGTCAACACTTCCTGCACAACTACGAAGGTGTGCGTTGGCAAGGAGCTGGAGGATGAATGCCCCATGAAAGGCCTTATCCGGATTAGAAGAATCTAAATCTTCATATGCGAAGGCACGTTTGCGGAGGAGGGCTTCGCACGTCTGCTCGACATCTGTATTTGGGTCGCTGGCGAAGTAACAATCTAAGAGAGCAATAGCTGTGGAGCCCAAGGAGTGGCGCCACCCGGAAAGGCGTTGACTTGCCTACGGAATACATGAGAACGGTATCGCAGAGAGTAGGATGACTTACGACGCTAAAGATGGGGGTATTCGGGCGAACGTCATCCAGAGCCGCAAAAGTTGGGTACACGACTTTGATGATTTCCCTCAATGCATGGACAATGTTATCCTCAGGAATGGACCAGATATTCGGTTGGTCTCCGACCCAAAGGAGAAGGGTTGGCAAAAAAACCTTCGCCCACTTCCTCCCCTTCAAAAAAAGCGGAGGGAGATCGCTGTTGGTAAATCGAGAGCCAGAGCTACTGGTCCGCGCAGTCTCTGACTCGGGGAGATCACTGGTGGGCACAGAGTCAGATGCTACCGATGGTGTGATGGACGACCTCGACTTCTGGACCCGATGGCTTATGGAATGGCGCTTGAGCCCGATTACCTTGGGAGGCCTGTGAGGCTCGTCGACGTCGATGGCACGGACAAATGTCTATATACGAGTCAGTGCAACAGTGCGAGATAACATGGTAATAGACCAACCTTGCTCGTCACTCGGTGTGCTCGAGCTATCTCCACTCCCTCCTCATTTGCTTCATCGATTGCAGTGCCGACCTCGGGGGTGTGCTCGCTATCATCTCCTTCTGAATTGTCCCGCTTCCGTTTCAAGTTGATCGCTGCAGGCGTAGGCGCATCGGCACACTGGGTGTCAGACATAGAAGCTGTTTCCACGTCGTTATATTTGTTATCGACAATGACTGCGGTCTGATCCTAGTGAACAGGGTGAACTTGAGTTGCATGATAATGACGACGGTCGGTAATAAATCACCTACCTGGGCTATTGGACTTGTGCTCTGAGATCTCGCCTCACGCTCTTCATAGTCTTGGCCTTCACTTGGAGTTGGAGGATCGAGGTCGGAGAGGCCCCACCGCCTCTTTGGGGTCTCGGACAGCGGGGTCCTGCAGCGAGGATAAGTATAGTCATGGGGAAGTGCAGCATATGGACTCTGTCGCTTCTTGGACGTAGCGGACAACACGACTTCATTCCAATTCTTGACTCGACCTTCTATGCCACTCTTCTCATCGTCGCTGAAAATGGTTTTCAAGTTGACGAAGTGTAGAGTCGATTCGGTCAGTAGCAACATTTGACAGTAAGAGTGAGAGAACGCACGTGTTGGCGGCATTTTTTCCCGCTGCCTGCACATGTGCTGATGGCGTGGCAGTGCTGTGCATGTTGCGGGATTCCTCGGCTGCGCCTCTCAGATTCAGCATGGTCTCCTCCCTCCTCAAGGGCCTGCGGCCAGTGATGACTGCCTGTCCAGGTTCGATGCCTACGAGGACACATTGTAAGTATATTCGCAAAAATTATCAATCCAAATTCAAACTGATTTTACTCTTTGCAGTGCCCCACGCAGTTTCTCTTCCGACTTGTGTACGGGTTTGCTCAATCGCACTCCTCAACTTCAAGATGGTCTTCTCTCTTGCCTTTGGACCGATGTCCAAATGTTCTTTGTTGATTTCTATAACGATAGACGGTAAGCATATTCCAAAAAATTCACTGGAGCAGATTTCATCAGATTTTTACCCTTCGCAGTGACTGAATTGGTTTCCGCGTCGACGTCGCCCTTGCTCTGGTCAGCAGCTGTAGGCATTCATGTAATGTAAGTCTTCAAACTTTTGAAACAGGATTGTGTATTGACTTACACCGTGGGCGTGGTTTTGGCTTGACCGCCTTCTCTGACCTCATGCCATCCTGCGCCTGTCTGGCAGCCATGGCACTTTCCATCGCACCCACACGTTCATATGCTTTCTGAGTATCGGCCAGCTCAGCATCTTTGGTCCGTTGAAGAGCCTCATCGTCAGCTTGTTTCTGTTCAGAGGTGCGTCTTTGGATCTGCGAGTCGAGTACGATTCGACCCGGGTGTAGGTTTGCATTGCTTCGACGAGGCCGTTGAGACATTGGAGATGGAGCTGCTAAGGAGGGAGCGGGGTGAAAATTGTTCAAGGAAAAAATGTGCGTGTTATATCATGAATTTTTGGGCCTTGAAATGACCCTTTCAACCACTGTCATACTAGCGCGAACTTTGTTTTTTTTTTCAGCCTCTGTTCGTAAGCTGCTCCCTGAAACCCGTGCTTTCCTACCTGTATCATATTCTATGCACGCTCGGCCTATGGTCGGGCTCTCTCGCTATGTTTGCAAGCAATGCAAGCGCTCGTTTCGCAATCGCTCCGGCCTCACGCAACATACCCACGCAAGGCATCCACGCTTCTCGACCATCTCCGCGCCCACTGATAACTCGGGTGTCGGTGACCCTCTTGCAGAAGTGGGCGATGATGCTGCAGCCGATTTCCCTCACCCCGAGCCCGGATTGGATGCGGAAACAGACGACAATATCCACGCAGTTTTCATTGGGCCAGGTGACAGCTTATTTCGCAATTACCACCCGGGCTTAACTGGTAGGTGTAAATACAGCAGTGTTCCGTTTTTCACCGTCCACAGAAGCTGATCATACAATACGTAGGCCAACCATGTAATGCCAACGGTGACTTCCTACCAGATGGAACCCAACCGGAACCGCGCCAACCAAAGCCCCCGGATGACTGGTCACCTTACAACAGTCGTCTTGAATTTGAACTGGCAGACTTTATATATACGCGTAACCAAATGTCGGCGGCGAATCTCAACATCCTTCTTGAACTCTGGGCAGCATCTCTGGTTGAAGCGGGCGCAAATCCTATCTTTTCCTCGTACAAGGAGATGTATCGGACCATCGACAAGACTGAGGTTGGTGACGTGAAGTGGCAGTCTTTCACTGTCAAATATGCTGGGGATGTGGAAACTGATCCCGTGCCCTGGATGCACGACGAATACGACATTTGGTTTCGAGATCCCCACGAAGTTGTGCAGAATATGCTGGCGAATCCGGAGTTTGCCAAGGAGATGGACTACCGGCCATTCCGCGAGTACGATACGAAGAGTTCAACACGGCGATGGCAAGACTTTATGTCTGGTGATTGGGCATGGCGTCAAGCGGTGAGTCCACATGTATCTATTCTCTTCCATCGCCTAAGTGGTGTAGGATATCATTGCTCAGGACCCGGATTGCCTCGGGTCGGTGTTTGTGCCGATTATTCTGGGTTCAGACAAGACAACCGTGTCCGTGGCTACGGGGCAAAATGATTACTATCCCCTATATTTGTCCATTGGAAACATCCGCAACAACGTACGCCGGGCACACCGCAATGGTGTCGTTTTGATCGGGTTTCTTGCAATGCCAAAAAGTACGTACATTGTATTGCGAGCAAGGCTGAAATAGACTCATCGTTCGAAATGGGAACATAGCTACAAGAGAACACGCCAACAAGGATAACTTCCGCAAGTTTCGGCGACAGCTTTTTCACTCCTCCCTCGGTCGTATTCTCAAGACTTTCAAGCCTGGTATGGTGAAGCCTGAGGTCGTGTTGTTTGGAGACGACCATTACCGGCGCGTCGTCTATGGGTTAGGTCCATACATCGCAGATTACGAGGAACAAGCACTCGTAACGTGCATAGTTCGTAATTGGTGCCCACGGTAAGTGCGAAAATCACGTCTTCTATACATTTGAATCTAGCACTCTAGCAAGATGCTTGGCATATCGCAACAATCTGGACGACGACAATGCTCTTCACCGCTGCCGTGATCACGCTGAGATGTTGATCGCTGAATTCGCTCTCGACGCGCTTTGGAATGAATATGGCATAGTAGGGGAACTTGTCCCTTTTACTAACGATTTTCTGCGTGCAGACATATATGAACTCATCGCTCCCGACCTGCTTCACCAAATCATCAAAGGCGCATTCAAGGATCACCTCGTCGAATGGGTAGAGAAATATTTGCGTCACACCCATGGAGACGCCCGCGCAAATGAGATACTGGATGACATTGATCGACGGTACGTTTGCGAAGGAGCTGCTGGCATTCTTCCTTACTGACTCTGACGCCTCCAGCATTGCGGCGGTTGCACCATTCCCTGGTCTGCGGCGTTTTCCCCAGGGCCGTCATTTCAAGCAATGGACGGGTGATGACTCCAAAGCGCTGATGAAGGTATACTTGCCAGCGATCGAGGGCCACGTTCCACAGGAGATCGTACGCACGTTCCGTGCATTTCTGGAGTTTTGCTATCTCGTGCGGCGGAACGTTCTCACAGAGAAGGATTTGGACGACCTCGACGAAATACTCGCAAGGTTCTACCGATATCGTGAAGTCTTCAAAACTACCGGAATTGTCGCCAACTTCTCCCTTCCTCGACAGCACGCCATGAAACACTACAAACAGCTTATCCAGTTGTTTGGGGTGCCAAATGGTCTTTGTTCGTCAATCACCGAGTCAAAGCACGTGAAGGCTGTCAAGAAGCCATACCGGCGCACCAACAAGTATCATGCGCTAGGCCAAATGCTCCTTATCAACCAACGCTTAGACAAACTGGCTACGGCCCGGGCGGATTTCGAAAGTCGGGGCATGTTGGAGGGAACATGCCTTTCGACGGTGCTTGACCAGCTTGGTGAGGATATACTGCTGAACACATCGTCTTTAGTTATTTACCAAGTTTCAGCTTCACACAATGCTACTCACATGCGACCTACTGAAGCCAACCACTGGCTCAGTGACGAAGATAAAGACGAGTTAGAAGACACTCTGGCGTCAGCAAGTATTGACGAGAGCCGAGGTGACTATGAGGATGTCAACGGACCGAGAGTGGAAGCACACGTATGCCTTGCACGGAGCCGACGTAAGTTTCAGTGCAACCCGGCGATCATCTCGGACTCATTTTATTGTAGAGCGGAACCGGGCAGCAACGATCGTTGCACTTGCAGATGAACTTCATATCCCAAACCTCTCGGAGCTCGTCAGGGCATTTTTAGTTGGGCAGTTATATCCGGATGATAATCACGACCCCGCCGACATCCCCCACCTTGAATGCCCGGGATATGAGGGCAAAATTTCCATCTATAATTCGGCATCATCAACGTTTTATGCTCCGAGCGACCTTAGTGGAGTTGGTGGTATGCATCGCGAATATATCCGTGCGGCACCGACGTGGAGACAAGAAGGACCTCGCTATGACTGCGCCTTTGTTATCACGGACCCGGAGCTTGAAGGAATGCGCGGTATGGATGTTGCACGCATGCTTTGTTTCTTCTCGTTCAAGGCCGGCGGCGTCTTCTATCCATGTGCTATCGTGCGATGGTTCGACCGCTTAGGAGATGCACCAGATGAACTGACCGGGATGTGGATGGTACGCCCAAGTTTTACCCCCAATCACCAGCGCAACCTCGCTGTCATTCATATCGATACCATTTTTCGTGCAGCGCACCTGATCCCTATCTATGGGCGGGAGTTCGTGCCGCGAGAAATTGCGCCTTGCCATTCTTACGATGCATTCTATGGATATTATGTTAACAAGTTCGCAGATCATCACGCTTTTGAAATCGCATATTAGTGGTGTAGTGTCTAGTCCAGCATAGAATACTTCGACTACTTTTTACCCTTCTGGTACTCGCATTACTTTGTCCGCTTGAAGATGAGTGCGAAAAAAAGACGAAAAAGTAATTTCCTTCGCTTCTGATGCTTTTTGTGTTTTTCGTGCTTGTCAAAGCAGAAAAGCTCCAAAAGTGGAAATAAGTAAAGTGCGAATTTGCTGATGGACGACGATGCGTGCCTGCGCGATTCCTCGATACTAGTGCTTACCAGTGTAGTCTGCTGCTTGCAAAGGCCAAGTGAGAGACTATTCGTAGTTTGTTTTGGCGGACGCCGAGCTAAGCACGTGTTTTCGGCGTGAGTACTTTACTGCGGTACACGCATAAGTCAGTGCAACTGGCTGGGCCGCCCCAGAGGACTCTATGGCAACATAAAACTCATCGATCTATCCGTCGCATCCCAAGACTCGACTGTCGTTATCCACCGCTATATGATGTCGTCCCTGTTCGACGTGCGCAAGCAGGTACGCCCCAGACAGCTCTCTATACTGGAGTCGCCTTGCCTTATGCACCACTTGCTACGTCTCGGCAACTCTTCGTAGCTTGCTTTCTATGGCGCTTACCATTCCCATCCTGTGAACGTCTTGATCCACATCTTCGGGGTACCCGCGATTCTCTGGTAAGGTGCTCGCATCTACAGATACCCAACTAGCAATGCACATTTGACCCCTCCTGCAGGAGCGCGTTCGTGCTGTCCACCCAACTCCCACCACCTGCGTTCCTCCCTCCCATCAAATATGTCTTCGCCAAGCACTTGGTCTTCGAAGCAAACGCCCCAGCTCTCACAGCCATATTCTACATCATCTACTACTTCATCCTCGACCCAGTCGCTGCGGTATGATTCTCATGTTGGCCCCGTTGCAGTGGAGTCTGATTGCTGCGTGTTATCGCGATCCCGCTTATCTAGTTCCTGTACACCCCTCAGATGGTCCTAATGCTTCTGACTGCAACAGCCTATGCTCAGCGACCTGATGGCATCCGGAACGCGATCATCGTTCACGCGGTCTCATGGATTGCTCAATTCATCGGACACGGACTTGCAGAGGGTCGGGCCCCGGCGTTACTTGATAACGTCCTCGGCGGTACGTGGTCCATCAAATATCATCCTCGAGTTCACACGTTGACAAATCACTTCTCAGCATTTGTTCTTGCGCCCTTCTTCGTCCACCTCGAACTCTTGTTCAAAATAGGCTACCGACCCGAACTGCAAAAGCAGCTGAAGAGCGACGTTGGTATCGAGATTGCCCGGATCCGACGTGAGAAAGCGGAGAAACGCAGGTCCGAAAAGAAGTCGTCCTGAAGGGTAACGTCGGAACAAATCAGTTGGTTCAAGTTTGCTATCAGTCGCGTGCGTTTGATCACGGAAATTACACCCTTCGTCCTCGCTTGATGCCTGTTTAGTTCCCATGTATGGCGGTCATTGTAACAATAGATAATCTCCAAACATGCCTGGATATTTAATTGGAGGATGGAGCCTGTTATCGATTGTCCACGCGGCACGAGGTGGACCACGGGCTGCCCAGCATGTCAACGTTCGATCCGTTTAGGTATCTGATCTTCCCATTGAGTACAACCTAGATTTATACATACACAAGTCGGCGATGACGTAGAATCGTTGGAAGCGAACAGCTCCTAAATCAGGCTTTCAGGAGGGGAGAGAGTAGGTTCTCCAATGGGGGTGACGTAGCAGGATGTGAGACCGCCATCGACCTTGAAGTCCGTTCCCTGAGAATTGATAGCCTAGTGAACAGACCGTATCATAACAGAGGTTTGAGAGCAACATACGGTCACATAACTGCTATCATCGCTGGCCACTAAACATGCATCAGGAAAAAGTATGAAGTCGATAGGTGATCTACACACGGAAAAGGGCACCCTTTGCAATTTCGATACCTTCGCCGAAGCGACCCATTGGGAGATGAACTAGGCGTCTGTCTCGCTTTTCCGGGGTGTCCAGAAAGTTCATGAGAAGAGCTGTGCAGCTCACATCAATGTAGGTCCTCTGCATTGGTTGTGGGGTCACTTACGAGTCTTCAAAGGACCACTACGGCACACAGGTCAGTGGGTTTTGATGTCAGAGATCGCAGAAATGCGTACGGGCAGATCGAATTTAGCCGAATACCTTCCCGAGCATGGACCATCGCTAGTTCACGAGTCATCGCGAGAACAGCACCCTGATTCGATCAGTTTCTTGGAACAAATAATGCAGAATCGAGCGAACCTTGGAAGCGGTATCTAATTTTGTTGCGATCCGTGAGTATCCCCCTTTATTTTCTCATTACAACGCGCCAGCAACTTACAAGCTAGTTGGGGAGTGGCGGCTCCCATGATGGCAACGAAGCTTGCGGTATTGATGATGCTTCCACCGCTTCGGAGGCCCTTGATCTCGTCTACTGGATTTTGGCGCATTGCAAGGATGGCGTATTTGCAACCCCACCAAACACCTTTGACGTTGATTGTCATGGTGAGGTCCCAGATTCGTTCCTCTGTGTTGAGTGCGTTGTCGTCATTCGGGTGCATGATCCCTATTGCGGTCTCGATATCTAGCTTCAAATGGGTGGGCGGACGACCTTACCAGCATTATTGAACTAACCGGAGCTTGGGACTCAGAGCTGATATACCGCATCTAATCGAACGCACCATGACGTCCAACCTCCCAAATACCTTGACGGCAAGGTCAACCGCAGCCTTTACATCTGCCTCTTGCCCAACGTCAGCTTTGAATGCCAGTGCCTTGACGTGGGGGAACCGCTCTTTGATGAGAGCTACACCCTTCTCAGCAGCGTCCAGGTTGATATCCACAAGAAGAACGTTAGCGCCCTCTTGTGCAAACAAGAGGGATGATTCGAGGCCAATCCCCCTGCGTTAACAAGTCCAACGATGAGGTCTGCGCCCTGCACCTCTCTACATGATGAACTTACGATCCAGCACCAGTGATCAGTGCACTCTATCAACGTACCGGATCATGATTAGTACGGTCGCCACGGTATGGGATAAATCCGACCTTGAAGTGAAGTCTGCCAGGCATTGGTGATCTAGTGGGTGTTCAAACGTACTAGTTGGCCTGTACAGCGATATCGGGCCTTCTTATGTATGTCCTACACCCCCTCACGCGATAAGATACGAAGACTCTGATTGGTTGCTAATGCGTTCCGTCACGCCCACGTGACCAAGCAACTCCTTAAAGCGTAGTGCTGTTCGTTGGTGAGCTCACCCCACCTTGGTTTCGTTTTTGAATTTGCCCCTCGGCCGACGGTGAGATGTTAATCCCAGTGAAAACTGTGTCGGATGAGGTGGGTTGTAGTCGGACGAGATGGGATACCCTGAGAATCTCCAATGTGAGCAGACAAGACCCGGCCACATCAGATTCTTTACATGAGGAGGCAGGTCTACAGAGGATGAGATCGGATTTTTGTGAATGTAATCAGATCTCGTCCTATCTCGTCAGGTCTTTCGTCTGTATCTAGAAGATGGTGATATCCGGTCTCATCTGATTCTGTAGGATTTCATTTCTTGAATCCGATCTCGTCTTATCCAGACCGATACAAACCGTTCACAACAGATTGAATTCTGTTCAGATCGGATACAGTCGTATTTACAAGAATTACTATCCTACATGGGATACGGCGGGATATGCACGCTCCTGGGGTCGGCGGCGGGCAGTAGCAGGCCTGGTAGACGAAATAGCACCGGTACGACCAGGAAATGCAGGGCGTTGATTGCAGGAACGGCGTGCCGGTCGAAATACCTCTCGTTCAGGCGAGTAGCAGGCAATACGTAGCAAGAACGCGAGGGAATCCAGGGCGTCGAATGCGGGAACAACGTGCGACTCGAATACCTCCCGTTCAGGTGGGTAGCGGGTGAAATAGGACCGGTAGGACCAGGAAATGCAGAGCATGAAGAGCGTGGGGTAGCGAAGGACATAGCAGAGAGGCACAGGAATGCAGAGTGTCGAAGGTGGGAATAACGAGTGGCTCGAACGGGCGATACACGCAGCAGAGGGATGAGGGAATGTCGGGCACTTCTGGAACAGTTATCACTTACGGGCACATTGAAAACTCATCTCGTGGCAATATTTTTGCGTTGCCATCAGTGTGCGACCTGGCTGGTCCCCACTCCATGACTCTCTTCCGTTATCCGTAGCCTGCCCCGTGAGCAGGGGCTCAGAGTATGGTAATCAATAGGGGTACACTAAGCAAGTGGCATTCTCACCCTTATGGTCTCCAACTCGAACCCGCCCTCGACGAACCAAACCCCAGGGCAGAGCGACGCATATAGGGACCCCACATGAGAGTATTGTTTATCCCCTGCTAATAAAAGCACGACATGACCTTCAGATGAACACGAGATGCCCGAGAGAGCAGCTTATCTGGCAAGAAAGGGGCTTGATCAACAAACTCACATCCCGACCTGTTTCCATTGGTATGGAGCTCTTCGGCATGTCAAATACATGGAGTACAGTCCCAAAGTGGTTCTGAGATACAGAGAATGGCAGCTGCGTGCTTGTTGCAAGCGGCGGGTCGAGGAAGGAGGTGGGGGGGAAGCAAAGAGCGGATGGTGGGCGGGCGGGCGATAAGGTTGTCACCCATGTGACCGTGACCGTGAGCCCATTAGTAAGCACGAGACTTAGCAGATTTTGGACGCACCTTTGGATTATGTAATGTCGCCAGGATGAACTCGTCGACCAAAACGATGCAATGTAGACCGGTGCGATGTGCGATGGAATGCAATTTGATGCGATGTGTATACGACGTATTACAATTTACGATGTAACATGCATTGCGTAGTGCATTACAATTTCCAATAGGCAATGTAATGTAATGCGATTCACAAAAGACTTTCCCACGGATCCTACCTCGTCCGACTGCGACAGACGAAATCTGATGAAATCCGACCTGAACAGCTCACAACCCACCCGATCCGACACAGTTTTTACTGGGTGTTAATCGTGACACCGATATATGCAACTATTATACGACTCGGGAAGTGCCGTCTGCGGCGGCTGCATACCTTGCTTGGTGGTGGACGTCGGACTGAGCAGACACCAAGTTTACACTCTAAAGGGTGTAAAAGTGTTGTAATATGACACTCAGCAGTTCATAGTTGGTGCCGTAAGGAGACGGGTCTGGGATGTATGTATGGATAGTTTTAGTTAGGTAGGTGGAAAGTGTCAGAGGAGGCAAGTGCGGTCAATGATTTATGTATGGGAGACTTTATGTTTTTCGTTGGAGTAAAGTGTCAGGCGAGGATCACAGAGAGCAATGGCAAGGGATAGGTGGTGAATTGTCCACCGTGTTAGAGGGACATTACTAGCTTTGCCTTCCGTCTCCTTTCCATTCGACAGCAGCTCTTTACCGTACATAGGACCGATCGTGTCTTGGACAACACATCGTTATAGGGGCAGGGACCTCTTCACGGTAGGTAGCAACCTCATAGGAGCAGACTATGGACGTCTTTACCCTGACCACACAACCTTATTGGAGCAGGGATTTCTTTACCGTAGGTAGGACAGAACATGTTATGGGTGGGAGAAAAAACAGGCCTGAACAGGAAAGAGTTTCAGATGCACACCGGTTCCCACGCAATTATGAGCGGACAGAAACCTTGCAAGCAAGGTAATGGTATCTGAAACAGTACAAATATGATTATTATGATACAGCCTATATTGGTAGCTTGCCCACCGGATGACGTGTAATCTCTATACACGGAGGGACTTTGGGAAGTCATCCGGATAACTACCGTCTCCTTTAAACATGTCCACAAAGTCCCGAACGACAGAGGGCAACGAGTCCGATGGGTCCGATTGTCTCCGAAGACGTCTTCCATCAAAACGAGATAACGCATTGTACGTGGGCACGCTGAGTGCGGCCTCATCCTCCGCAACGGCTTCTACAGAGCCCGACACGAATGCTTCCGGGGTATATCGCCGCCTAACTGGAGAAACAAGTGGAGAAACCATAGGACGCGGCGTTTTGCCTCGCGAGGAAGAGGAGGGAGCCAGACCTGCTTGCTTTCTCGCAATCAGCGCCAAGCATTGTCGAATTTCGGTATCAGACTCTGGTTCTGTCGCAGAGCCGTCACCCAAAGTGGAGGGGACGACTATTGAATCCTCCCGTGATAAGGTATTCGAGGGAGAGCACGACCGTGCGCGTGAGCGACGCTGATGCACCTTCCCGCGTTGGGCAGGGGACCTAGATGAAGGTGAAGTACCAAACACTTGCTGGGTTCCCTCAAACGATGCATTAGCATTAGCCCCCGAGAGGCCAGGGGTATGAACCCGCAGTGACGACAGTGTACAAGAGGTCTCGTCACTTCTGGGGGTGGTGTGTCAGCATGTCGTGTCAGGATAAAGAATACCACTTGCTTCTCTAATGTTAACTCCTGATTTCCAGCTGATGCCCGCACTGAACGACTAGCAGCAGAGAATGGCTGCATGCCTATGAATAGCTCGCCTTCCTCCTGAGTTTGTGAGCCTGGAACTATATTGTGATAGCGGCGACTACGGTCCCGCTTCGGTGTCGCCTCTATGGACAGCAAGTATTGACTCTGCGAAGAAGCTACATTCTGAACTGGGATATTAACCTCAGTTGGCGCGTCGGACGTGTCAAGGGTTCGCATAGAAGACCCCACTGAAGGTGACTGGTATACGTTTAGCTGACCGTCAGGACTTGGGGCGTGTTCGTTCACAATGTAATTGGAAGAATCATCGCAGTCTGATCGTTCCGACAAGTGCGAACCATTGTCAGTGCGGTGACAGGGAAGTGCTTCGCCGGTCGACGCAGGAACATCATCTGTGAATACACCGGAAGTTGACTTTGACGAACAAACACGAGTCGGAGACAACGGTGAGGCATGCGGAGGTAAATGTGCAAAAGACGTGCGTACGGCGGAAGGTAACCGGGCGATACTCGCGAATTGTTGTGCAGGTAACCTGCGAGCAGCAGTTGGAGAGAGCTGTGGAGAGCTGGGTGGAAGGACGGCCTTGCGGTCGGTGGTAGTGGGAGTGGTAAGGCCGGTGTAGCCATATGCCACCGCATTGCTAGTTGCAGGTGAGCGCCGAGCCTCTCCCATTCGCTCTGATTTCTTGGACCGTGTAGGGACCTCTAAGGGTTCCTCATCCGAGTTACTCAGAGTAAGGTCTATCTCGCACAGCATGACCGGCTTTTTGCGCGTGGTGGACGACTGCCCAGTGGCCTGTCGAATCGTCTGAGGTACCGGCGAGGCATCTCCGACGCGCTGAGCTGCAAGAACAGCTGCACGCTTACGAACAGCGGTTTCCGGCGTAGGCAGGTGGGTCGAACTTATGCGCGCCTTGGCAAGGCGCACGGACATATTTTCAGGGGTGCACTGACCCAGACTAGTATGTGCATCTTTTACTTTCGTCCGTTTGTTCTGAACCGTGGCTGTATCACGAGTAGCGTTTGATTTCCGTTTACGGGGAGGATGGTCGACTGGTTTGTTCTGCTTGGTTGCTCTGAGAAAATAAGATGTCAATGGAAGTTCCTGCTGAGACAAGTCCATGCAAGACAAGACGGACACACGAAAAAACGCGCTCTTTTTTATAAGTCGCCATGTATCGCGTGGTCACGTGGTGGCAGTGCCATGATGTACGGTAAGCGTGTGAATGAATGGACTATTTGGGAACGATCGGGAGCCATTTAAAAGCTTTTGAAAGACGCCTTTCAAGACTTGAAACGATGACCGCCGAGACCAAAAAACGAAGAATGTCAGACTCTGCCGACGCGTCGAGCGCGCCTCAGCTGCTTGTCAAGAGATTGTCGGACAAGGCTAGGTTGCCCACCCGTGGGTCAGCCCTCGCCGCAGGCTACGACTTGTACAGGTGAAGAAAACGCGTCGCGTAAGACGCGTCCATTCCACTCACATTTCCGCGTAGCGCCGAAGATAAAGTCATCCCTGCCCGAGGGAAAGCCATGGTAGACACTCAGCTTTCAATAGCTGTACCTTCTGGGACATATGGACGCGTCGCTCCTCGCAGTGGCCTCGGTGAGTGGCCCCTTAACACTCTTGTGACCAACTCGAGTGACGACGAGGTTCCCAGCTTCCAAATTCATGATAGATACTGGCGCCGGCGTCGTCGACGCAGACTATCGTGGCGTCATTTTCGTTCTTCTGTACAACTTTTCCGACACTGATTTTCATGGTACGTTAGACACCCCGAGTTGTCATGCCTGCACCTCACAGTCCCAAAGTTCAAGAGGGTGATCGAATCGCTCAGCTCATCCTCGAGAAAATCTATACCCCGGAGGTGTTGGAAGTCGAAGTGCGTCCACTGTTGCATGGTACCCAAACACACAATGACCTTGTTCGTTAGAACCTCGATGAGACTGCTAGAGGAAGCAGTGGCTTTGGGTCTACAGGCGGACACAAACTGCTCTCTTCTTCTTAATCACATTATACCGAAGAAGGTCTGGGTGCGAACTCCGTCTATCTTTGCAGTGTCCCCTTAGTCTGGCCGATTCCAAGCGCTGGGCTAATGCACATTGAGTAAATCAAGATCAAACATGGTCTCTACTTACACTGCATGTCCTGTACTGTAACGTGCATAGTCATCCCTTGCTGTTAGCTTCAACGACATACATTCCATCCAACGTCCGACTGGCCAGACTGAGCAAGTCTCCCCCTTGCACTCCATCCCCGTCTGTGGAAGAATCATTGTCCAGAGGGATTCCCCTACCCTCAGCCCATATCCTCCCATCCGCAATGGCATCGCCGGGGGGGTCATCGAGTTTGACGAGTTTGACAGCTTCCACAAGCCTTACCAGCTCCTCGAGCTCCATCTTCATCTCCTCAAGTTCCGCAGTTCCCTCGGCGGGCGGTATGAGGGCAGATAGTTCGTGAAGTCGCCGGAAAGTGGCAGAGGATAGAGTCGGCGTTGGGTACGACGACAGAAGCTCATTGACAGACCAAGTTGGATTGAGAGGTATAGCACATGCGTCGGTTTCGACGGCTGGCTTCGTCAGTGGACGTTTGAATATCGCCGCCCGTCCACGACATCTGAGCCTGAAGTGGTTGGCTGCAAACATGAAAGGAAACACGAATCCGTGGGAAAGAAAGTCTCTTGCACTACCAGAAACTACGCCCGCCTTCGAAGTTGGACAACTAATTGACCAGCAAAATTGAATGACGCCTTGCAAGCTGCCACCCAACGCAACCCGTGCCATCCTCACGCTGCTCCCCAAGGAGCTCCCCCCGTCTCTACAGTCAAAGCCCGCCACTCTTTGCCAGGTATTGTCGAGATACCCTCGAGATGGCGTCGGTCAAATCGTACATCAATCTCGGTGGCCACTCAAGGGAATTCATGGTTCCTACTGGCAAGTTACAAGGACGAAGCTGAAGCTCGAAGGTAAACACGGAAAAGCGTGGGGAAGATTGGTGTGGAAAGGTGGGTCCTTGCAAGTCCTTCATACCACGCGGCTCACTGACGCGACCCACGGACGTGATCAGGTAAAATGGTGAGCCAGAGTGAGGAGCTGATACCAGGCTCGCTAAAGTACAGCTGGACGACTGGGAGCTCGTAATATCACGTATGTCTCGGTGAATCTCTGTCGGCCGGCATATTGACTGCTTGCCAGTCTTATCCATGCGACCTCGGCTTGACCCTGACTTTCTGGAAGGCTGTCTGGTGTAGTTTAGTTCTGTTCCATGATGACGTTGAGTTTAATGAATATTTTACTGAATAAATGTGTGAGCTGCAAGGGGGAGCCAATCAGGTATCACGCACTTGGACCGGTCACATCCACTGTCACAGGTGCGGCACTTGCAAGCAACTTTGCATCATCCACACGCCGAGTCCAACCCACGTTTCCGTTGTCCAGCGGTCGACTTCACCCACTTTTCGTACTGAGATTCAGGCAGAGTAGTCACTGTTCAACTGTCACGCCAACTGGAATGGACCCACATCAGCTTCTCGACGCCCAGTTCAACCGGGCAGTGGAGATAGTGCAAGGCCTGTCAAAAACAGGGCCAATACAAACGGGATACGAAGAGAAGCTGAACATGTATAGGTGCGCCTACGACCGAACCCGTTGTCTTGCTGTGTATGACTGAAATTACCCCTCCCCCCCGCGCAGTCTTTACAAGCAAGGTTAGACATTACGACGACTCGCTCTGCGCTGAGTCTCACCGTTCCACCTTTCCTTTCAGCTACAACTGGGAATGTCACATCTTCTCGACCAGGTCTCCTGGACATGCTCGGGCGCGCAAAGTGGTACGTTTTACACTATCTTGTCGTCACTTGGTCGGTGTCACGTGTTAATCCCTGCTTGGTAGGGATGCTTGGGCGAAACTGAAGGACATGAACCCGTACGAAGCAAAGTGGCGTTACGTGGATGCTCTACTCAAGGTGTCAATCCCACAACATCTGTTCGTGAACTGCATTCTAAGCTTTACATATATATATCATTCCAGGCTTTAAACAAGCATTCTGACAAGTCCACCGCCCAAGGCCTCGTTAACGATCTCAAATCATACGGCCCTGCATATAACACTGCTCTCGGTCGTATGTCGAACGCTATTTTCCGTGCTTGCGTGTTGACGTTCCTTCGTACAGACTCATCAAGCAGGTCCCCATCGCCGGGGTCCGACTCATCTGGCTCCACCGCTTCCGCCGAGAGCCCGCGATTACCCCCTGTATTTGTATCCCGTCTCTCAGGAATCCCTGGCGGTCTTCCGCAAACCGACGACGACGCCGAGGGTACCTCTGACGGTGATGAGCTCGGTGACGGCCCGCAGGAATTGCCGTCCTTGCGTGAGCTGCCTGGGCGCCCTCTTTCTTCTATTTCCTCGCGATATCGTACGCCCCTCACGAGCACGTTGACAACGTCTCCGCCACCGCGTCGCTCCAGTGTACCCGCCATGCAGCCTCTTCCTCTCTACGAGACACGATCTGCGTTCGGTGATTCTCATTCAGGATCGATAATGTCCGCAAAACTACCCCGTTCCTCCCACGAACTAAGCCCGCAAATGCACCCTGTGTCGGCGCATTATAAGGACCAGCCTCTGCTCCCATTGCCAAGTCTCCACAACGTAGACTCGCAACCGCGACTGCCATCGCGTACTCAGATGTCTCTCGAGGGAGCTGTCGAGAATGTTCAAGCACATGTGGCAGCACTGACAGAACGTCTTGATTCTATCGAGGCATCAATAACACGGCCTCTGCGGAATTCAAGCTCCATGCTGCCATCCCTGAGCATATCAGGGAGTGGAAGCCCCACGAGACAGCAAGTACAACATTTGGAATGGGACGTCGAAGACATGGGCCTGTGGGCATATGTGTTGAGGCCAACGTTGCGAGGTGTTCAAGTCTTTCAAAGACTCGTAAACTTCCTCTTGCATAGTGAAAATCAGTCACCAGTCCTGGCGATCCTTCGACGATTGTGCTTAGATATATCGTTTACATTGACAGTCCTTGGACTGCTTAAACTGGCGTGGAGGAAGTCACGGGCGCGGAGGCGAGAGATAAGCGTGGCCTTAGGTATCCTATGGGCTGCTTTGCTGGGGAGCAATCGTCATATGATACAGCATGGGGCTTAGCTTACTTGCGTTACTAGCTTACAACAGTTTCTCACTGAGCATATACCTAACTGCTTGTGTACCGTGAGTTTTGATGGAACCTCTGTTGGAAACCACTGTTGAAAGTGGGAATCCATGCAAGTTTATTCCATGTTGACCACGCAACGAATGCATTCGCCACTCTGTGGCGCTAGGTGAGACTCATTGGTTATCTGTGACGCGCTTTCCAGCACGTACATGCATATCACGAAAACCTTCATTGATTTCTGCGAATTGGCGCCGGTGGGTCACGTACTCGTCGATTTTGAGTTTGTCGTGGAGATAGTCTGTTTACCGCCGTCAGGAGACCCCGCCGGCCAACTGAAAATGGCTAGACAAAAAAAGTACCTTCAACGAGGCCCGGAAGCTCAGTACGTCCCTTGACACCACCGAACGCGGTACCCCTCCAGACGCGACCGGTTACCTGTGTTATATGAAGAAAGATCCCTATCTGATACCAATTCGTAAACGCACAAGTTGGAACCTAAAGATCCACCCAGTCACACCATGTTCCAGCGACTTGTGAAAGCTGCCACTTACGGCCTAGTGCTGATCTCTTCTCCGGCTGCTGCAACACCGATGATGGTGGAGACCCCCCAACCCTTGTGGCATGCTTCGAGGGCTGCCCTCATCACTTTCACATTGCCAGTCGCGTCAAAGGTGAAATCGAGACCGCCGTCTGTAATCTCGATGAGGTGATCCTGGATGCGCTTGCCCCCAGGTAGGGTCATTGGGTTGGTAAAGTCGGTCGCCCCCATCTTTTTTGCCCATTCTTCTTTCTTAGAATTCGTGTCTATGGCGATTATACGAGATGCGCCAACCATCGCTGCAGTGGAAATAACTCCGAGACCGATAGCACCACACCCGAAGACGGCAACACTGGAGCCCTCTAAACGACAAGCATAAGGTGAGAGGATATCACCCAGGCGTTTCACATACTGATTCCAGGCTGTTTGGTAACAGCACCCCAGGCGGTAGTGATACCGCAGCCAAGCAAGCAGACCTTATCCAAGGGTGCGGTTTTATTGACGGCGACGACAGAAACGTCGGCAACGACTGTGTATTGAGAGAACGTAGAAGTTCCCATCTAGACGCAATACGGATCAGCTGCAGTGTGGTGGAGTGGGAGCAAATCACGAACGAAATGGTAGATGGACTGTCCCCTGCAGGTGAAGCGGGAGGTCCTGTCAGGCATCAAACCCTGTCCTTGTGTGGCACGGACTGTGTGTTTGAAGGAAGGTAAACCTTTGGGTTTCCCGTGGAATCTGCTTCACAGACCTTTTCCACAGAGATTGGTCTTGCCGCTCTTGCAGAACTTGCATTCACGGCATTCTTGCGTCCCATGAGCAAACTTTGTAGTGCAACCACCAGAAAGGAAACCTCGACTCACCCGCTGTATACAGGGGAATGACGTGGTCCCCCTATACGCATGTGTGATGAGCAGAAGAGTCGAGCGGCTGAAAGGGAGAATGCATACAGGGGCAACATCTGTGACACCTTCGCCGACGGACTCGACCTAATCGTGAAGAGTAGTCAGAGATCGTTTTGCAGGAAGCTTGCTCGACACGTACGATACCTCCTCCTTCGTGACCAAGGATCACGGGGAAGACACCCTATGAAAGATGGCAATACGAGCATGATCCCCGAATCCAGAATCCATGCTAGATTTGTACGTACCTCGGGATCCCTGCCACTGCGAGTATATTCGTCCGTGTGGCAAATACCTGCGAGACAAACCGCATCAGTCCCGTGTACCGCCCAGGTCTCCCTACCCTACCAGTGTAGATAATCTTGATGCGGACCTCATGCGCCCCCGGAGGAGCGACCTCGACCTCTTCGATCTTGAGTTCTTCGCCTGCTGCCCAGCAGACGGCGGCTTTGCACTTGATAACTTGACCTACGGTGGTGACCATGATGATGAAAGCTGATGGGAACGAAACTGCACTGCTGGGGACAAACCCCTTTTTATAAGGACGCCGACTCGTGTTTGAATACCGGATAGGCTGAAACTTGCTCAAAGCCGATCTCGTCGCTGGCTAGGCTGGATCATGTCACTACAGAACCTGTACTACAAGCGAGTGAGTGCCGTACTTCCAGTTTACAGCCTCCACCTGGACGAGAGCCCTTTCTTTTTTCCAGACTGCTGCGACAGCGAAAGCCTGTTATGTCTGCTACAAGCCCACTACTACAGTGCTAGCGACGATCGATACGACAGACTTCCTCTACACGTGTCTTGTTCATCTGACCGATCCCGGTTTCGCTACTCGCCTCAAAGACGACGACAATGATAAGAAGGTTGGCGTGAGCGCCGAGGAGATTGTACGGGTAAAGCAGGAGTGGGAAGAAAAGCAGAAGAAGAAGCGAGAGAAGGAGAAGGGAAAGGAAGACAGTGACAAAGTGGATGGACCAGCGAAAGGCGAGAATGATAAGGATCGAGCCAAGCAACAGGCGTCGGAAGAGTCCTTGGACAAGAAACCTGAGGCCGCCAGTGCAAGACAACCGATAGCTTCCCCGAGACCAATGCATGAACGCTACGTCCTCCATCGTCGTATCTTTGACCTCCGACTCGCGGAACACCGCAGGCGGAGACAGGCAGCGCAGGTTAGGACGCTGGCACCTCGTTTGCCGGGTACTCCATCCAATACCATGTCATAGCTAGTGGGGATGTCTCCGATCCTTACCCTTGGCAACGCACAGCACGATGTCCTGTATATAGTACAGTTGTAGATATATCCCAATCACGATCCAAACGGGTTGCAATCACAGATCGCCGCACGGACAGCAAAACTAAGCAATGACCCAACTGCCAACCCGAGAACGATCGCAAATGCGCATAGGGTGGCCACAATATCCACGTCCCCGTACCCTCTGAGTCTGTGGTTATGTTGCAGCGACGAAGCAGCCAGTAAAGACAGCGTGAACACGTAGCCGTTCGATAGCCCGAGAGCTAGCAGAATGAGCATGTAAAGCGCATCGGAGCCTATGACGGGAGGAATCTCTGCTGCTCGCTGAACGTTGCAGAAAAGTATGATGGGAATGAACAACGTTCTCAACAACGACATCGTCAGGATCTTATCGGCCGACCAAACAATCATGCGAGGAAAGGAGCATATGTACCGCCCCAAGAGATCTCCCACATTGAAAACCAAGAAGTGTGCATCGATAAAAAGTAGTGGATGTATCCTCGGGTTTGTGGGTAATACGGTAGAGGTGATGGCAGGGAATATAGCCTAACCCAAAAGGGTCAGATACACATAAGCATAATGGATCGTTCACAAACCAGGGTGGCGATAAACGTATAAGCAGCTGACAGCATGAATGAGAAATTAGCCTTGAAGACTTGCCACAGGTCCAAGATCGGCCTGGATGAAGAGATGCTTTGTGAGCTGGTGGCGAGTCCGTGGCGTTCCTCGTCATCCTCTGTTAGCTCTGGCGCTTTCGGTTGGTGATCTAAGATCCCGACCGTTGACTTGTACAGTGGTTGTTTCGTCAACCACACGGAGGCTGCGAATGTGGAAGCCATAAACAGTACAGAAACTCCAAAGAAAACCCGCGCAGCTGATTCCTCGGTCTTGCCATCCCCGATCCCGTCCTCCGCGATGAAGGTAGCAATGACCTCTGGAGACGCACCCCAAACTGAAAAGGATGAACTGATCAGTTCAACTGTGCTCACTATGACAGCAATGGCGGCCTGCCCGGACACGGTGGACTGCATGTAAGGACCGCCAAGTAAAGCAGCTCCGGCGTAGACAGCGGTCGATAGATATACTCCCGAAGCGGACATGGCTATCGAGCAAACAATCACGAACGAAAAGAATATTGACGGATTGACTTGAGCGAAGGTACTGAGGAAGAACAGGAATACGAAGACTGTAAGGACGATTATGGAGCTCAATACGCGGCGTGACGGGGATGACTTTATGGAGGGTGTTAGGTCAGTAAACCATTGCTTCCATAGGACAAAGGACTGACTTGTTTGGAAGTCATGGTACAATAAGCCTGGAAGAGCAGACCGGTAGCTGTGAAAGTGCTGGACTGATACGAGCTAAAGACTGCTCGCATGGGGGTACCGACGAGACGCGATTTAAAGAAGGAAACCGCATTGATGAGCGCTAGGAATGCCACGTTGAATACGAGCACACCACAACTATGAGCGCGTCACGCACCGTCCCAAGGAAGGAGCGTAGCGCAGCCAAGGAGAAAGTAGGTCCAGCTAATCCGTTTGTCCACCGGAGCAGTCGGTAGCGGTGGGTCTCGTGTGCTACGCCCTGAACCAGCATGGACGTCTTCCTCCGACGTCGGTATGGCCTGATACACGGTGCTCTCGTTTGTGGCAGTCATGGAAAATGGTAAAGTCGAGGATCGTAGAAGGGCGAGTTGTCGTGTGTAGTACCAGAAGGAAATCAGCTACGACCCATAACGCTTACATAATTACTCCTGAGGTTGGCTTCGACAGCAGAGGCAGCACAAACTCAGTTATGAACGACGACTTTCCGCCGTTAAGAAATGACCTCCTCCTGAGGGCCGCACGTGGCGAGTACATAGACCGTGCACCAGTGTGGGTCATGCGGCAAGCTGGGAGATACCTGCCAGGTAAATCCGCATCTCGATCAGTCAACCTCTTATAACCCATGATTGTCCCAGAGTTTAGAAAAGTCAGAGAAGACCACGAATTCTTCAAGATCTGTAGGACTCCCGAGCTCGCAACCGAGGTCACCCTTCAACCCATCCGGCGATATACTGGGCTCGTAGATGCTGCTATCATATTCTCTGACATCCTCGTCATCCCGCAGGCCCTTGGCATGGAGGTACTCATGAACCCGGGCCCCACTTTTCCCAGTCCACTTGAGACGCCTGCAGACGTGGCCAAGTTGTCAGAGAAGGTGGATGTGGATGAAGAGCTGGGGTATGTGTTCGAGGCGCTCAGAATGACGCGTCAAAAGTTGGAGGGGCAGGTTCCCCTCATTGGGTTTTGCGGAGCCCCCTGGACGCTCATGGCGTACATGATCGAGGGTGGCGCAAGCAAGACACTTCAAAAATCAAAAACGTGGCTCTTCAAATACCCAGAGGAGTCGAAGGCACTCTTAAAACGCATTTCTGACATCTGCGTGGACTTCCTGGTTGGACAGGTGAAAGCTGGGGCTCAGGTAGTTGGATCATAACCGCCCTGACGCTAGCCTGTCCTCATTTCCGTTTGTAGCTGCTCCAAGTGTTCGACTCCAACGCAGGAGACTTGTCTCCGTACGACTTTGAAACTTTCTCGGCCCCTACTTTGCGTCAGATATCCACCGGTGTGCGAGATCGCTTACCTGGTCTCGGCATCCCCCACGTCCCCCTCACTATTTTCGCCAAGGGCGCCTCGCCCGCTATAGCGGCCCGGTGTGGTTACGATACGGTAGGGTTGGACTGGACGGAAGACCCTCGCGACGTTGTCGCTGCCCTCGACGTGGATGTATGCCTGCAAGGTAACCTTGACCCTGTCGTGTTGTTTGGAGGGCGGGACGCCATAGAACGGGAGGTCAAGAGGATGTGTGGGGCCTTCCGATCTGCCCGTGGAGGTGTCACCAGAGGATGGATTGCAAACCTTGGCCATGGAATCACTCCTGGAGTCGACCCGGAGGACCTCAGGTGGTTCTTCGAGTGTGTACACAAATATTCTGCCAATATGTAGTAGACAGCAGACGCACAGGAATCCCACCAGGGTTACAAGGCATGTGGTACAAGAATTGTTCAGTGCTGTAGCTTATATTGTGACGCTGAACTACAGGTGTGATAGGCAATGAGTGAATTCTCTTAAATACCCGCAGATTTCATGGGGAAAGAGGGAAGGAGAGGAATGCAACAAGTCATAAATGAATGTAGAAACGAATAGCATGCATGCACACGAAAGCAAAATTGACAAATTCTCGACTATGCAACGACATCAGCAGCACTAAAGCTGCTCCTTCTGCGCCTGACAGGCCGAGGCCCAGGTCGTTGTGTGGCTTTCGAACTAGGTACGACGACGGCAGACGCACCAGTCGTCATCCAGGCATCAGACGCTTGTTTCGGTTTCCCCCCGGCTGCCATCTCGGCCAGCGAACTTGGCGCGATCTGTTGACGCTTCGCCAGAGTGGGGAGTCGTGACGGAATGGGTGAGGGTGGAGGTTGGGGTACTCTTCTTGATGATGGTGCACCGGCTCCTCGAGCTGCTGCAACTACTGTACTCCGCGATGGCGCACCACTTGCAAGTCTTGGTATCTTATTGGGCGGCTGAGCAGTTTTTGCTGGTGGGACAACAGGTTTCCGGTGTGCATTTACACCTGAAGAACGCAAGACACGGGTCGGCCTTTGTTCAGAAGTCGTCCCTCTAGCTCCTGTTGGTCGAGTCGTGGTCTTGGCGCGTTGCCGTGTTGCCGGCGGTGCTACACCAAGCGCAGGTAGGATATCGTTAGCTTCATCTGCTTCATCATCAGAATCCACTGCCACACGTTTCGCCATGGGAGTCTTCCGAGGCTGTCCGGGAGGGGCGATTGCTTGGGCTTTCGCTGCTGCGGCTGTAACGTGGCGGCTGGGAGTGACGGGGAGGAGTGCAACAATGGGAATGTTGTCGACAGTTTTCTGTGGCGTACTCCTGGTAGACTCCTCCATCTCCCGGTCGTGTTCGGCAGGAGGGGTTGCGGGGGCAACGACAGGCACTGCTGCTGCCGGTGAGGGAGCCTGATTTCGTCTCATTTCATCCACGGCCGCCCATTTCGCCCACTCCAGCTGTTTCAGATACATATATTGCTGTTGGGGGCCGACGACGCTACCGGGTCGTACGATGCGCATGAAGCCGATGGCCTCCGATGCCGTGAAGCCATACTTCCAAATGAGATAGGCGCCGATCAGTGTTCCCGTCCGTCCCAAGCCTGCTTTACACTGGAGGAAGCAAGAATGTCAATCATGCGA
This sequence comes from Pisolithus albus, assembly GCA_024613165.1. Taxonomy (NCBI): domain Eukaryota; kingdom Fungi; phylum Basidiomycota; class Agaricomycetes; order Boletales; family Pisolithaceae; genus Pisolithus; species Pisolithus albus. The sequence goes on along the minus strand of JANFAB010000004.1, from coordinate 1,017,347 downwards.
ACGCTTGAAATGGAGGGTGGCAAAGGAAGGGGAGGGGAATAGCGCACATGTACTGCAATGACACCACCGCTCTCCACCACGGTATCAGACATGTCTATAAATGTTCGTACGATGTCGTCTGTCGGATTTGTGCCATCGTCAAAATACAGTTCTTGATGATTTATTCCGCGATCTAGGAAGAGTTGCTTATCATAGAGTTCGGTATTGAGTCTGACGACCAGTTTGATGCCACGTTTCTCGAAGTAGTCGAGACAGTTGAGAAAGGGCGTGGGTAACTTGCGCTGCAGGGCGAGATTCTGTGAAGGAGATCGCGAGGGTGCGTTGGGTCGTATTGGTGAGGTGGAATCTGTGGAGGCGAGTTTGGCTTCCTTTTGAATCTTTATCCAATTGGAATCGACGGGAGATGCAAATGCAATGAAATTGGGGGTTATCCAGTTCCAATCACCATTCTCCACCTTTTCATAAAACTCGTATTCTTCTACGCTGAACTCATTCATATCACAAAGGCCGTGTTGCATGGCTTTCCACATTCCCCACAGACAATCCTGGATGTTGAGGTTGAAGTCCGAGGGGCCGCGACCGGCGTCACGAAAAGGCATGAACTCCAATTCTGCTATGGGGTGGAAGGCGTCCCAAGGGGTACGTCGGTGCACGATCATCTAGAAGGCCAATGAAGAAGAAGACCGAATAGCAAATTGAGAGGCATACGACGTAAAGGGCGATCAGAAGCGCAGCGTTGGCCTTTCTGCGTGGGTCATCGGAGGAGTATAGCACGAGACGATGTGAAGCAAGATCCTTGTCCTGTAGACGCAATCGAGATCGAGGGATGAGACGAATGCGGGCATCGGAGAGCGCAGACAGACCGACCTCTAGTAATTCGTGAATGAGGATGCATGCCTTGTAGACCATGGCGAGATTGAGGGGACCCCAGTCTTGAAAGAAGGAGAGATAGAGTAATTGGTCGTCGATGGTAAAGTAGTAGTAGGTGACGTCGTCGTCTGGAGAGGCCGTTGGGCCAGCCCTGGCATTTGAGCGGACGCGGGGATGGTTTCCCGGGTCTTTGGATTGGTTGTTGAGAGCGTGTGGAGCGGGCGGGGGATGAGGGAACGTGGTGAAGAACAGTCTGGGAGGGGGTGGTCAATAGACACGATAGCGACGGCGAGGAGGAGAGAAAAAGACACCTGTCACCGAAACAACAGAGTGGCTCGCACTTTGGGGCCATCGGACGGGGGGGGGGACGTGCGCGTCGAAGGGCGTCGTTGACAGACGAGAGGGCCAATCCTGTAAAAGGAAACTGATCGCGCGTCTCGGATAAACAAACCAAAACAAGACGCTCGACGTCCACCGCAACGACAACAAAAACGAGTGCAGCGGGAGACGAGTTGGTGAGGGAGGGGGAACGATGGACGGTGGAGTAGGGGGACTCGGAGGTAGATACAAGGGGACAGCCACTACATGCTTAGTCATCACGGTACGATACGGCACACTCGGGATGTAGATACAGATCAGCTACGACGACGACGAGGACCAGCGAGGTCACTCCCTGCCACTCCATCTTGGTGACAAGAGTGGATTCTCGCACCACCGCACCACCGTACCACCGTACCACCGTACCACCGTACCACTGTCACGCAACACTCCACCGACCACCGAACAAGCAGCACAGCAGGAGCACGTTGCTACGGCACGCAACACACGTGCCGAACTGAATAAAACAACCTGCGCAGAGACGTTCAGACCCGAAACTAACCAAACTGCCTCGCAGACTCCCCCCGCGCGACGCACAGGGCCGCTTCTTGCCTGCAGAAGCAAGCACGCCCCCAATCGTCCCATCTCCTCTGGGAACAACACCGTCGGACAGCGAGTACCTGTTCCCCTCGGAACCCCACTCCCCAGCCTCCCCTAACGAACTCGCATCCATACGGGGACTGCCGCCTTCCAGAGCGAATTCACCAGGCTCTGAAGCAGAAGAACGCTACGGGGGATACCGACCGATAGAGATTCCAACACCGCCGATATCCATAGTACCGGCGAGCCACAGGACACGAGCGCTCACAACACCGGCAGCACCCAACGCCCCCCCACCGACACCGATCACAGCTCTCCCACCAACGCAAGTCGCACCGCCTCGGGCTGCACAACCCGTACAACCCCAGCCCCCATCCCTCCCAGCCGCCCTGCCACGACCGAGAGTGATGGCAGAAACAGTCCCACTCTTCTACGGCGACAGATCGTCATCAGAAAACGCCAGCGACTTCATTAAAGCATTTAACAGGAGTATACTGTTCTCCAACCCGCAGGCATCAGACAAGCAGAAAATTGACGCGCTGTCAAACTACTTAGGGACGGGCTCCCCGGCGGAAAAGTGGTATCAAGGACTAAAGGGAACACAAGCGACGGTCTGGGCCGACCTCGTAAAAGCATTCAAGGACAGGTGGCCACCGATTGTCAGCGCAACACAAACGTCGGAGGAGTACCAGGCGGAACTACTAGCACACAGGATGGCCGAAGAAGATGTCGGCACGATCAAGACAGTAGGGAGGCAGAAGGTATGGGCGCATGTAAGGTGGGCAGAGGAGGCACGGGAACTGGCAATGTTAGCCGGAATAGAGAAAGGCTCGACGCTGATCTGGCAGGTGAAGAAACAGCTACCAAAAGCGGTATGGAAACTACTGGACGACGAGTACAAGGATTGGGAGACATTTCTGGAAGCCGTAAGGGAACTAAATACGGTGAAACTGAAGCAGGAGAGGGAGGAAATAGATGAGAGGAAGAAGAACGAAGAGGCTAGGGAACAAAAACTACTCCAGAGAATGGAGGCGGTGAAACAGGCAACCACTGCAGACCTCACCGCACAGCTACAACGCCTCACGATAGGACAAGTAGCGGTGTCCAGATCTGGACAGGGAACTACCTCTCGTGGGACGACCCCCGCACCAAGATACGCGCTACAGCAAACCCCCAGACGCAGTACCGCATACGCACCGCCCACAGAGGAGCTCAAGGAAGCAGTACGACAGGCACTTCAGCAGTTCCCCCACCAGCAAGATGACGAAGAAGGGCAGAAAAAATACCAGGCGCAGCTAGCCTCGTGGACGGCAAAATACGGGGAAACGAGAATCACCGAGCACACACCCTACCCACTCAAACCCGGAACGGCAACAATCTGCTCAGGAGAATGCTTTAGGTGCGGCACGCATGGACACGGAAGCAGGAACTGCCCCGCACCGGAAGGAGACCCAGCGCGTCTGAGCCGCAATGAAACTGCCTGGAGGGCGCTATGCAACAGGATCTTAGGACCGTTCAACAGAGGTACCGCATACAGTATAAGACTCGTAGCCCTAGACGAGCAGGGAAACGAGCTCGGGTCGCTGTGAAGGACAGCGCAACGACCCAGCAGCTCAAAATACCTACAATAGCACGGACGGACTACCATGTATCTCGCGATACAACTCACATCTTCGATTTGTATTCAGCAGTACAGCAATCGCGAGGCCAATCATCGGACACAACGAACACAACTGTCCCGTTCGTTCACCCGATCGTGCTCAAAAACTCGGACGGCACGGAAGCGCAAGTACGTGCACTGTTCGATGACGGAGCCATGACAGGCGCTATGGCACTCTCTACGTTCGACGAAATCAAGCATAAACTAAAAGGGTGGCAACCCTCGGTACAAGCACTACGCATGGCAAATGGGATAGTGGTCAAGTCAGAGGCTACGTGGACCGGCACCATAGAAGTCAGGGGAGCAAAGGTCACAGGGACCTTTGAGGTCTTCGACAGCGCAGGCGGATGGTCCTTCCTATTCGGGAAACCACTGCTGAAGGCGTTCAAGGCAGTGCACGACTACTCGACGGACGAGGTAACTGTCACGGATGGCACCACAACAGTAACGCTACGCAACCATGCCCACGGCGCTACTACACCACCCGCGGACGAAGCATGTCACAGCGCATCGCACGAAATCTCAACGCTGTCAACGACGAAGAGAGTGCAGGGTAAATCCACAGAGGAGTCGGTAGGCAAACACAATGAACCCGACATCTTCACGCGGCGAACAAACCCACACGCACCGAAGAGGGTTGAACACATCCTGCAAAACATCAAGATCGGCGACGATATAGCAACGCACGAAAGAGAGGAAGTAGTAAAACTAATAACGGAGTTTGCGGACGTATTCGCATGCTCCCTCGGTGAAGTTCTACCAATACCGGGGGCAAGAATTGACCTAAATATTCCAGATAACATAACCTTCCGTACAACCGTGCACCAACGTCCCATGAATGCCCCACAAAAGCAGTTCATGAACAAATGGACGGATCAAATGCTCGAAGCGGACTTAGTGGAGTATGCAGACATACCACGCATCAGACACGTAGCTCCGACGGTGCTTACCCAAAAAGCACACGGCCTCAGCGGAAGCATAACACTCGAGAGCCTGCAGCAGGCTCTGAACGCGCAATGCTTGGCGGCCAACATACCACCACCATTCCGACAGCAACGGACAACAAATGAACCACAAGAGGAAGAAGTGGAAACAGGAAGCAACGCACCAAAGTGGAGGGTAACTCAGAACTTCGCTGAACTCAACAAAGCTACGCAGATACCCCCGATGTTCCAAGGAGACATAAGGGCGAAACAACAAAGATTGAGCGGACACAAGTACGTATCAATATTTGACTTCGCATCCGGTTTCTACGCCATAGAAATACCAGACAAATGGAGGCCATACTTCACGTTCTTCGTGGAAGGACGGGGATACCTGTGGTATAAACGGATGGCGATGGGGTGGACAGGCGCCCCAACGATATTCTCAGCAACCGCAACACGGTGCCTGCAGGAAATCTTAGCCGACGACACAATCGAACTCTTCGTAGACGACGGCGGCTGTGGCGACAACACCTTCCGAGGAATGATAACAAAGCTCAGGCGAGTCTTCACACTCTGCAGAAAGCACAAACTATCGCTATCACCAACTAAGTGCAGGCTCTTCATGACGGAGACGACATTTGCCGGGGCCACGGTGGGCCCACACGGAGTACAACCAGATGTGGCCAAGCTCACAGCGGTCGTCAACTGGAAGCAACCGGACTCAGCGCTCAACCTAATGTCCTTCCTGGGCCTCACAGGACACTTCCGAGACCTAATCAAGGGGTATGCGAAGATAGAAGGACCGCTACGTGACTTGATCAAAGAAGTGGAAATCCCTAAGCCCATTTCAAAAGCTACGTACCGTAGAGCGATGACTAACCACAAGTTGGCAGATAAATGGCAACGTAAACACACGGAAGCATTCTTAAAACTAAAGACTGCGCTAACCAGTCAACCAACGCTACATGCACCAAGATACGATGGTACACCGTTCATAGTAACAACGGACGGATGTCAAGAAGGGTTCGGGGCCGTACTAACACAAAGAATCAAAACCACAGCCCCCAATGGTAAGACGGTCACCAGAACAGTACCGATCGCCTTCGCGTCGAAACGAACATCATCAGCTGAGCGAAACTACAAACCGTTCCTACTTGAATTTGCAGCACTGAAATACGGACTAGATCAATTCTCGGACATAGTATGGGGCTTCCCTATCGAGATAGAAACCGACTGCAAGGCACTCAAGGATGTACTGTCAAATGACCAAATATCAGCAGCGCACGCAAGGTGGCGAGACGGCATCACTGCGCACAACATAATAGCAGTACGACACGTCCCCGGATGCCTCAACGTAGTTGCTGACGGACTAAGCCGCCCATGGGACAACACCGAACGCGCTGACCAAGACGACACACAGTGGACAGTGAGCCCGGACCCAGAAGCAGCATCCGGCCTGGTGAACGACATATTCACCCTCGACAAGCTTTCGGAAGAGAACCAAAGACTACGGGAGCGGTTCAGGCATGAACCACTGTTTTTAGAGGTAGTCGATGCAATACTCAACACAGATGCTAACACCCCAATAAGGGACCGTAGCAGAGCAAGACACCGAGCAACGCAATACCTAATCAAGGATGGCAGGTTGTGGCGGCTACACGGGGGCACAAGTATCCGACCAAGGCACAAAACAGAGTGCATCACACGGGAGGAAGCACAAGTACAGGCAAAACACATACACGAGTCCGGAGGGCACTGGGGTAGGGACGCGATGAAAATTGCAATTACTGACAGATACTACTCTCCGAAGCTCGACACCTCCATAATGAAGGCAATACAAGACTGTGCAAGGTGCAAGAACTTCGGAACCCCAAAAACGAATGCGCTCCTGGAACCAATAACAAGACGACACCCGTTCGAACTGCTGGTAGGCGACTACCTGTCAATGCCAACAGGCAAAGGTGGCTACCACACTCTCGGACTGTTCCTCGACACCTTCTCGCAGCACCTATGGGTATCGAAGTTCAAAACAGCCGGGACTGCGAAAACAACAACGGACAGCCTGGCAACCATATTCAACAACTTCACGTCAGCAGAAACATTCATGACGGATGGAGGTAGACACTTCAATAACGAGGAGGTCAAAAATTACTGCGCTAAGTGGTCTTGCAACCATCACGTCGTAGCCGCATACTCACCCTGGATCAATGGCCTAGTCGAGGGGACCAATAAGCTACTATTACACGTCCTCAAACGACTGTGTGCCCCAGAGGTAGGAGAAGACGGAGTAACGGAGGAAGGCTGGGACAAACTCCCGAGAACATGGCCGGACCACTTGGACGAAGCAGTCCGCGCATTAAACAACCACATCTTACCTTCGCTCAAGTACTCGCCCAAGGAACTATTACTCGGGTTAGTGGTTGACACAAAGCGCACAGAACTAACGCGCAGCACAGTAGCACCAACCGCCATGGATGCAGCAATTCACATGGCATACGCTGCCCAACAGCGACTCGATGGATACGACGAGGCAGTAAAACATGCCATCAAACGGAAAGCAACGTTCGACCGCCGCATACTGAAAAGGCACCACGCGGAAGTCGTGTTCACACAAGGACAACTTGTGCAAGTATACAGAAGCGATCTCGACTACACATTCAAATCCGAACGGAAACTGTTACCTAAGTGGTCTCGCCCATATCGAGTAGCATCACGCCTAAGAAATTCGTACAGGCTAGAGACGCTGGAAGGGGCCCCCATACCCGGAGAGTTCAGTGCCCGTCGGCTGCGCACTTTCATACCCAGAGAAGGAACGCAGCTCCACACCGACCAGCACGAACACATGAAAAACCTGCAAAACAACCAAAACAACGTGGAAAATGGGGAGAAGGATACCGGAAGGAGGACAGCGGATGAGGAAAGAGTTGATGTAGAGGCAGTGGCAGAGGACGAAGAGGATACCCAAGCCCCGACACAGGGCACCAGGCCAGAAGAGCCAAGGAGGAGAGGAGCCGGTAGAGTGCCAGCAGACGACGCGGACGTCGTCATTTTTTGAGGGGGGCACATGGAGTAGGGGGACTCGGAGGTAGATACAAGGGGACAGCCACTACATGCTTAGTCATCACGGTACGATACGGCACACTCGGGATGTAGATACAGATCAGCTACGACGACGACGAGGACCAGCGAGGTCACTCCCTGCCACTCCAACGGTAATCGCAGGACAATGTTATTTGAGCCGTTTGCGATCCAGTCAGCAGACGCTACGCCTCGCTGCAATCATGAAATCAAGACCGAGTCCACACGCCGCCAGGAGCGTGTCACGCACGAGGCTCTCCATGAAGTCTGGGCAGCACCCCTGATGGGAGAAACCCTGAGACAACGACTCTGACTATGGGGGGGGGGGGCAGGGGAGAGCCTCGCGTCGCACGCGTCTCAAATTGGCGACCTGCCGTCGACCTCCCCACGACACACACACATAGCTACGATAACCACATCGATAAAGTCAGTTATTCCAGGACGCGTAAGCAGTCCTGGTTTGGGTGAGGACCTACAGGATCTCCCGTGACGCGCCGGCGGGCCGGACTTTGTCCGAGGAAAATTAGTCAGCGTGACTGCGCTCATTTGAAAAAGTGGAGTCCTTGCGTTTCCGTGCTTCTTCACCCTGTATCTACCTTTTCCTCGTCTTTTTCTCATCATGGGCGTCGATGATTTCAATGCAAGTTTATCTGTTACAGATCCCACAAAGAGTGGTGATAGCAGACTTCATGTGGGAAGTGTTCAGACTTGTTCGGAGTACGAGCTTGTAATAGGCTTTACTGCAGAAGCTGATGTGCGGTGCTGCATGGATTATGCATTTCTACGGCAGATGTTTGCATACAAGGGAACCGAAACAAGTGCTGTTGGGGGGGATAAATGCTATCCTCATGGTCCTTGGCTGGTTGCACGGGCGTCGACTGTGCGTGAGTTCATTGACCAATTCTCTCTTTATTTGACGAAGGCAGAAATGTCCCAAATCGCTAGATTACATGGCATCTATCTTCCTCGTACCCTTTCACATTATCAGAGACATGGTGTACTTTGCTCGCATGGGTGCACGCAAGCATGCCCTTCCCCAGTGTTTTTGTTCCATATGCTGAAGAAACCGCATGTTCATGTTACCGGTCCTCATCGTGGTTTATCCCCCCTGAACATTGACTCCGTTGATTCCACCACGAGTACAGATGGACTTTCATTCGTCGCAGCGGCAGATTGTGTTGGTGAACTGCAAGATGGGGATGGGTGTCCCTTTCCTGCCATACGGTCTTTTGATGACAACCTCCAAATTATTCGTGAGTGGCAATCTTCCACGTCTGATTCTGCACTGCAAATGTCAGCTTGTGCGGTGTAGGGAGTGTGCACTCCCTAGGGCTGAAACCCGCCGCTTTTCGGCATTCCTTCACTGCCACAATGCTCCGACAGTCCTCAGGGCCTCAGACCGCCATATTGCGGCGATTCCCGACCGCTACGACTTCTCTAATCGTCCCCATTGTCGTCTAAGGGATTCTGCTGCCTTTCGGCCGCCGATACAGCCAGAATGACCGCCTCCACCATCTAAAAATAGCTCCGCCCACCCTTGTGCCTTCCGACCGCCTCACATGCCCCTATCACCGCCACAAAAGTGCCGCTTCGCTTCCAGGTTCCATTCTGAGGGCCTAGCCATGTCTTTTCCGACCGCCTCAGCCTCTGGACATGTGAAACCTGTCCGTCGGTGGTCGGAAACCCTTTCCGAAGTGTCAGCTGTCAATCCTGTGACCCACCGCCCACTCCGACGCACATTCCGCCGCCATTCCGCTTCCAGACCCCATGTTTCATCTCCCAAAGTTTCCGCAGCTTTGCCTGCACTTCCTTGCTGTCCAGGCATGTCGTCCATACCCTCTCTCTTTACTTACATATTTTTCTGGTCAGTTTTACTTCGCTTTCCTTTCCCTTAGTGCGATGCATGTGATTTACCATACGTCGGCCCTTTTCTGTCACTTTTTTTCGACATTTGACAGCTCCGAAAACCGCCGATTTTCACATAGCTACTGCCGCCTCTACATTACAAGTATCACCGCTTCACTTAGAAAAAAAAACCCACCTTTTTGCGGTCACCACCTGTGTTTCTGAGCGTCCCAGAGTCCCCAGAGTCGAGTCCCTTGAGTATTTTCGAGTTCTATGAGTCTTTACTGAGTCCACAGAGTCCCTTCGAGTCTACAGAGCCTTCTACGAGTCCCCAGAGAGTCCGCTTCGAGTTCCAGAGCCTACTTCGAGTCCCCAGAGCCGCTCCCTTCGAGAAACCGCCGCCATTCGAGTCCCAGCACCTACTAGCCTTCGTAGCCCTTCAGAGCCGCCCTATTTGCCCGCCTGGTGGCGGTAATTCGAGTTCTTCATTGCCAACTACTCCCTGACCTTAGGGGATCTTTTCCCTTGTCTCCCATAGCCTCTCCGACACCCCCTTCCGACTCACGACCCCTTGGGACGAGCCTAGGCTTAGCCTACAGCTTTCCCCCCCTTTCCCCTTGCGCTCTCACAAGAAGAGTTGCCCACATCGTTTTGGAGCCCACCGCAAGGGGTCTGTAGATCTGGAAGGGTGATCCCATTGCCCTACCTTCCAAAATCCAAATTTCCGCCACCTTTCACTCTTGTCTTGGTATATTTGCACCTTCTGCTGATCCCAGAGTTGTTTCAGAGATCCTTTCATCGAGATCAGAGAGTTTTGACAGAGAACACCGCCATATCCCATATCCGACCCCTCTCCCACCTTCGAGTTCCAGAAGCCGCCGATTCCCCTGCCCGACCGCCGAGATCTGTTGCCGATAACCATTCCCCCGCCCCCATCGATCCTTCTGCCGCTGTAATCACCGCCCAAGAGCTTCTTATACCCCCAGAGTCCCCTGACAGCACCCAGAGACTTATCCCGCCGCCAGAGACCCATCTCCGACCTACTTCCTATCCTGCTATTCCCCCAGACTCTTAATTGCGCCGCCATGGCTCCCCGAGATATGCCGCTTCGAGGGTCAAACAAAGCCCCGAAATTTTCGGGCAAAACCGAAGATATTTCGGCCTACTTTGAAGATATTGACCAGATCTGCTCCGATACTGGAGTTTCTGATGACAAGAGCAAAATCAAGTGGGCTATTCGTTATGCCGACCGCCCTGAAGCAGAATTATGGTCCTCTTTAGGTTCTGCAGCTGGAGATGACTGGGAGGCATTCGCCGACGAGGTAATCAGCTTCTATCCAGGTGCCGACACCCGAGGCCACCTGTATACCAAATCCGACCTCGAAACCTTGCTCTACTGCCAAACCTGACAGCCTATGTCATCCCTCGACGATCTTGGGAAGTATGTTCGAGAGTTCCGACGCATTGTAGCCCTCATCAGCAAGAAGAAGAGGCTCCCTAACGACTTTGTCGATGAGAAGTTCCTTGAAGGGTTTCCACCCAGATTCCGAGACCGCCTTGCCACCCGACTGCAGCTCACTGATCTAGACCATGATGCTGATGACCCCTGGCCATTTGACGATGTATACAAGCATGCCACCTTTCTCCTGAGTGGTTCTCGTCAGAATTTTGCTCAAGTCGACCGCTCCGCCCTGTTCCCTGCCTCCTATCCCCATCCAACTCCTCTGCCGACTGTTCCAAAGAGAGAATATGTCCAAGCCGCCAGTTCCGCACCCTTGCCGCCGTCGCAGTGGTCGGAACCGATGTTCCGACACCCCTCTGGCTTCCGCTGCTTCTTTTGTGGTGGAACTGATGGCCATAGGGCCGCCGATTGCACCCTCTGCCAGGAATATGTCCGCCAGGGCAAATGTGTACTTGTTGGCGGTAAAGTCTTCATGAAGGATGGTTCTGACATTCCCAGGACCACCGCAGGGCGGAATTTTAAAGAGAAGATCGACAACTTCTTGGCCCTTCAAGATTCTATCATGGCCTCGACTAACTTCGCATCTACCCAGTCACCGACCGCCCACCAGTTTCCACCGCAGGCTGATGCCACCACTCCCCAGCTTGTCAGCACAATGTACTTTGACTCCCCAGATGTGTCAGATACCCCTGCAGAGGCTTCGCCGCCCCCATACTTCCTTGACAAAGACCTTGAAGAGAAGGCAGACGAAGAAGAAAAGCGTGCTCTTGCCAAAGCCTATGCTCAGGTCGAGGAGTTGAAGGCCGCCATCCGGAGGAAGAAAGCGGCCTGTTTCAATGCTGTACCGACCGCCCATTCACCGCTTGACCGCCCTGCCATTGGTTATCGATATGCCGCCATGCCGCAGTCCCAGTCTAGAGCTATTTCCGCCGCTTTGAGACCTCCTGTAGCCCCCAGGTCGACCGCTGATTTGCCCTCTCACTGCCCTGAAGCCATCTATCGATACACCGCCGCACCGCAGTCCCAATCCACGGTTTTTGCTGCTGCTTCGAGACCTCATGTGACCCCTAGACCGACCGCCGATCCACATTTTTGCCACCCAGACACTAGATATCTACATGCCGCCACTCCACAGCCGCAATCTAGAGCCATTTCCGCCGCCATCACCGATTCGAAAACCCCAGCCACCCCTATGCCTCCATGTCACCTTGAGAACAGTTTCGATGAGGCCGCCACTGCCCAGTATCTTGCACCGCAGTCCTCAGGTGCCAAGGCCGATATTACCGCCAGTGACCTTCTTGTTGCGAGCCCAAAACAGCCCCTTGAAGTCCGAGACCCTGATTCTGGCCGCCAACTTTTGTGCTCAACCCATCCTTGCGACCGACATCACCGCCAACCTCGAGTAACTGATTCCGACGATGAAGTGGCGACCTCTGGCTGCTGTGAATGCTGCCATCACTGTAACTGCACAGTATCAGTGTGTTCTCTTTGCGCTTCAGACCTTCCTTCCCTGCCTTCAGACTACGTTTCACCTTCGTCCACAGACACTAAAGAAAATTCTGCTCCAACTTCTCCTTATGATTATGCTGCAAAAAGTGCGCCCCATAATACCCCTTTCCATGCCACTTTCATGTCACCAGAAGCTCCGCTTCGAAGTTCCTCTGCTAGTAGTACTTCCACGTCTTCACTGACACTTTCTGGCCTTCAGACCACCCTTCCATTTGTTTCCGATTGCCTCAATTTACCATACCCGCCGGTAGCGCAGGAGGGCCGACCCATTCCGATGGAATTGCCTGTGGAATCTCGGGTAAACCATTCGGAGGGCGGTGACCTTCTCGCAGAACCCCCTGTGTTACCATACCTTTTCCCCCTTCTTGTTCCAGAACCCCAGCCGATGCCGCAGCGAGCGGAAGAGCTCAGAACCATGCCGCCTAGGCCGCCGCAGCCAGAGATGCCTGACCACATTCGATGGCTTTCGAATATCTGTGACTCTGCCTTTGCCTTGGGTGCCTCAGACCAAAATACCGATGAACCGACACAAGAAACTCTGGAGACCGAAGCTCCGCAGAGTAGGCGAGGAGAGGAGAGTGCTGAGAGGATAGAAGAGGTTCCGAAAATGAAGAAGCTGCCCGGAGTGAGAGGAGAGTGCGAGATGGAGAGTTTGCCAGAGAGCGGAGCCATTTTCCAAGCTTGCGATGACTTGGGATGCAAGGGTACTTTCGCCACCCATATGCGCTTGCTGACAGCCTTTGCGCCGCCCATATTTGAGCAGGGTATCCCCCCACATGCTAGCCCGACTCCCAACTGCCATAATCGCCGCCTCAGCTGTACCCATAGCCCCCCAGTCGCCGCAACCGCTGATCCCCTATCCGATGGACCGCCTCTTGATGCCTTTGTTATGCCGCAGTCAACCAGATCCTGTCGCCGCCTTCGAGCCCAGTGGCCGCCCACAAGCCCCCTGAAGTGTGGCGGCGACTGTTCCCATCATTTCCCTTGTGTTTCTGCCTCCGATTACTGCTATGCCGCCCCTCAGATACCCCCAAGCGACCTATCAGTTAGGTTCCGCTTCAAGGATCCCTGCCTAGTTGGCTTTGGAAATTCCGACCCTACCCAGCTCGATGATGAATCCCCCCTTGATCCAGAGCTCACTGGTGTCCTGTGGGATGAGTCAGATGAGTAACACCTACCTTACATCTTGTTTCTTTTTTCGTTTCCTGCCTTCTTTCACCGCCATCTTTTACCTTCGCCATTCTTACTGTACTCAGATAAAAATATTCCGAAGCCAAGCCGAATACAAAGCCATAAAACACACACTCTAAACCGAAAAATAAATCCCGCTTTATCTTTCCTGATCTTCCTCTGCTTTAGTTTTCGTACTTACCACTCAATTGTCAAAAGAAAACCGTCAATTCTGCCACCGAAAATGTTTCCGCCCACCCATTCCTACTCTCTGTTGCGTTCTCTTACTCTTTACTTCCTTCCCTTACCACAGAAAATTTTGAAAACAAACTGAAGTTTCTGCGTCTTCTCTTACTTTACGTGACCCTGATACAGTTTTGGATGCTGCAGGAGATTGCGCTGTGGACTGGAGAGACGTCGGAAGTAGTTGGAGAGTCGGAGGTGAATGAGGAGGATTGTATGGCGGAGGTTTCAGCGACTTTTGGCGATTTTTGGCGATTTGGAGCCTCATCAGATGGCACTAGATGGTCTACCAGGCAAAGACACACTCGGAGTCTCAAGAAAATTTTCGCGCACACCGTAGCCCCGCCCCCGACCCCACAGCGACGCTATCATACCCTTCCGACCACCCCTTACCCATTCCTGCAGTCCTTGCGAGTTCGGTCGGCAATTCCGCTATGAGTTGTGGCATTTCCATGGTGTGTGCGGTGACCTTTCATTTCCACATGAGTTTTGTTTCTGCAGTGTGCACCTGAGTCCTCAATGCTGTAGCCCGACCCAAGCACAGCCACACCGCCCTGCCTGGCGGCATCCTGTCGGCATCTGTCTCTGTTCTTGGCGCTGTGTATCCCTGACCGAGGACGGTCAGCATTCGAAGACCCCGGGAGGTGTAGGGAGTGTGCACTCCCTAGGGCTGAAACCCGCCGCTTTTCGGCATTCCTTCACCGCCACAATGCTCCGACAGTCCTCAGGGCCTCAGACCGCCATATTGCGGCGATTCCCGACCGCTACGACTTCTCTAATCGTCCCCATTGTCGTCTAAGGGATTCTGCTGCCTTTCGGCCGCCGATACAGCCAGAATGACCGCCTCCACCATCTAAAAATAGCTCCGCCCACCCTTGTGCCTTCCGACCGCCTCACATGCCCCTATCACCGCCACAAAAGTGCCGCTTCGCTTCCAGGTTCCATTCTGAGGGCCTAGCCATGTCTTTTCCGACCGCCTCAGCCTCTGGACATGTGAAACCTGTCCGTCGGTGGTCGGAAACCCTTTCCGAAGTGTCAGCTGTCAATCCTGTGACCCACCGCCCACTCCGACGCACATTCCGCCGCCATTCCGCTTCCAGACCCCATGTTTCATCTCCCAAAGTTTCCGCAGCTTTGCCTGCACTTCCTTGCTGTCCAGGCATGTCGTCCATACCCTCTCTCTTTACTTACATATTTTTCTGGTCAGTTTTACTTCGCTTTCCTTTCCCTTAGTGCGATGCATGTGATTTACCATACGTCGGCCCTTTTCTGTCACTTTTTTTCGACATTTGACAGCTCCGAAAACCGCCGATTTTCACATAGCTACTGCCGCCTCTACATTACAAGTATCACCGCTTCACTTAGAAAAAAAAACCCACCTTTTTGCGGTCACCACCTGTGTTTCTGAGCGTCCCAGAGTCCCCAGAGTCGAGTCCCTTGAGTATTTTCGAGTTCTATGAGTCTTTACTGAGTCCACAGAGTCCCTTCGAGTCTACAGAGCCTTCTACGAGTCCCCAGAGAGTCCGCTTCGAGTTCCAGAGCCTACTTCGAGTCCCCAGAGCCGCTCCCTTCGAGAAACCGCCGCCATTCGAGTCCCAGCACCTACTAGCCTTCGTAGCCCTTCAGAGCCGCCCTATTTGCCCGCCTGGTGGCGGTAATTCGAGTTCTTCATTGCCAACTACTCCCTGACCTTAGGGGATCTTTTCCCTTGTCTCCCATAGCCTCTCCGACACCCCCTTCCGACTCACGACCCCTTGGGACGAGCCTAGGCTTAGCCTACAGCTTTCCCCCCCTTTCCCCTTGCACTCTCACAAGAAGAGTTGCCCACAGCGGCATGTGCTCAGTCTTTCAAGGAATCTGTTTTGCAGATCCTGTTTCCTAGTGATGACATGCTTCGTGTTTTACAGAACAACAGTCTTCCACAAAAAGTATTGCCGCGGACGTATGCGCTTTCTGCTTATAACAATGCGATATTGTGTCCTCTTGGAATGCTCGACACTCACCAGCGTGGTGTCCTGCGTTTGTGTCCTTCCTGCATGCGTGCATTACGATCTCACCCCCCTCGTCAGCCACGGGATTCCCTTGCTAATTTTCAGTATTATGGGTTGTCGCAGTTACCACACGACGTTCAAGAAGCGATCAGTAGTGCGTCTCCTTTTGATATTATGCTGGTTTCTATGTGTAGAGCATCTACCATCACTCATCACTTCTCCACCGAATCAAGAAGGGGAGGCCGTGTTCCGGAAGAGGCCACGCAACGGTTTAATCGCGGTAACATTGCCATTTTACCTCAGGAACCTCGCAGCTTATGTAAGGTATTGCCTCCCACATACGACGAATTGAGAGATTCCATTTGCGTGGTATTTTCAGGGGGCAAATATTCACCCACACGGGAAAGTTTACAGCATTTTCGACCTGTACTCGTCTCCAAATCTAAAGTGAAGGTTATGCTCAATTTCTTCATAACGAATAATCCTTGGTATCAGCGCGAATGTGTACGATTCAGTGAAGACAATTTGAATGATCTCATTTCCGGACTCGGTGATTCCGGTGTTTTTCGTGGTATCGAAATTCATCATCTGCCACAGGGTGATGATGGGGAGGGAATGCCAGATATGGATTGGGTTGCTGGTCAGAGTGACATGGTTGTAGAGAACGTTGCGTATACTGAAGGGGATCATTCCCAGCGAAGTCACAATGCAATGAAGGCTCGTGCTTTGGCATATGCCATGGACAATAAAAAATTTTTGGTCAGTAAAACAGGAAGTTCTTTTGTCTCCGATGCGGAGCCTGGCATGATGACATATCTTTTTCCTCACCTAGATCCATGGGGCATAGGGGGCTTCAATAACCCGGCACGTTCCCCTCAACAACGCATTTCCTTCGAGCGACAGGTTAGGAATTTGCTTCTACAGGTCAATTCCCCATTTGCTCGGGATACGTCTTTTCCTTTCGTGTGCTGGAATATGATACAAAAAAAGGAAGTGAGTGATAATACATCCTTCGCTATACCAACGCAGTGTCGTCATTCACTCATAAATGAGCTGTACTCCTTATCATCTACTCTGACGGAGGTAGCGACGAAGTGGTCTGATGGCATTCCTCATAACATTAATGACGAGGAGAAACGCGTGTTGAAGTTGTTCAGAGAAATGAGTGTCGTCAGTAGAAAAGTTCGAGGAAGTTCTGGTTATAAGGTATGTCGTAGGAATGAAATACGATCTCTAATAAGGCTTCATGGAACCCCCTCTCTGTTTGTAACGTTGAATCCTCACGACCTATCTTCCACGTTAGTCGGTCATTTCGCGGGTGTTTCTCAGAACGAATGGCGGGCGATGTCTGCCTATGATCGCGCTGTCTTTGTGGCATCCCATCCAGATGCTGCTGCTCTTGCGTTCCATGAGCAAATAAAGTCGTTTTTCGAAATCATCGTGAGATATAATCGTGGTCCAGGTTTGTTTGGGATTTGCGACGCTTATTATGCTACCGTGGAGGAGCAAGGTCGTGGTACATTGCATTGTCACATATTACTGTGGATAAAGGGAAATCTGAATCCCGAACGACTGAGGTCGGTGATGAATTCTTCCAGTGATTTCCAAAATAAAATGTTTACATGGCTAGAGAGCATCATTAAGTGTGAACTTCCAAGTACACAGGGTGTGTCTCCTTATGAACTCATCGGTTCAGGACCGGCCGCGAAGGCATTGGTATACTACATTAGCGACTACATAACGAAGAGTGATCTTAAAGTAAATGTTGGTTTGGAATCGTTGCGTACTGCACTTCGCAATCATGAAGATCGTTTCCAAGGGGACCAGTCATCCTCCGTACAGTTCAGAGAAAAAAACTTACTGACCAAAAGCATTAATGCGATGATGGGAAGGCATGAGATTTCTCACCAGCGTGTTATGAGTTATTTGGTTGGAGGAGGGGACTACTATACTGCACATGACTTTCAGACGGTTCGTTTCCAAGAGTTTCTAAATGTACTTGATCTCTTTGAGGAGAGGGAAGGTGTAGATTGCCAACAGTTCCAAGAGCTTCTGCGAGCCTCCCCAATCCAGTGATCTTACGGCTGCGCAGAAAAACAAAGTATCCAAAGCGAAACGACCGTCTTCTGTCCCCGTTCCCACTGTGAAAAGTATCGTTCCCAATCACCCTAGTATAGCCATGGACATTGAAGAGATAAGGTCATATTCTCCAACATTAGTGAAGTGCGTACTACCTCCTCAGGGAAGTGTAAAAATTTCTTACGATTAACTGCACAGTCGCTTGGAAACTCTATCGGTATACGAGAATCAAACCGCAAACGTATACTCCCTTGCCCGTCTTCCTCCTTCAGCATGCTGGGGAAAGAACGACCCATACACGAATCGCAGCAAAGTTTTGTGTAACCCCGCGACCGATGACGCCATCCTCATTTGGGTTATCGGACATATTTCGTCCATGTGGTTCTTGAAAAACAACGAGCCTGATCGTCAGTGCTCCGTAACAATCGTTCCTTTGTCTAGAGATCTGGGTCGGTATGCAAATCGCCTGATCTGTGGATTTTCCTCCCCTCCCCTGCGTACGTTTTCAAAAAAAAAAAACACGACCTTCCTTTTAACACCACACATAGCTTTATTAGAGGAGTCGCCCCTACTTATACGTGGGTCGCGCTGGCAAAGTTCCAAGGCAGGAGAACGCGTAAGTTAGAATTAACACTATCACACTATGCACGTCATTGACGTTACCCCACAAGGCCACATTATTTTCCTCTGTTTACGACGCGCGAGAAATCTTCTGCGCTAAAAGTGAGATGATGCCCTATTCTGCGATGGACCTCAAACGAAAGGACCTCGTCTTAATGGAAATGAAGCTATGCCGTTACTTCTTGAAAGATGACAATAACCGCTATTCTCAGCATCGTGCTCAGTTTGAACTTAATGCTGTGTCCATTTTGCATTCTGCAGACGACGCCGAATTTGAACAAGTTGGAGAAAATGATATCGGAGACTTTCGCGTCTAGTTCAGTACTAACAATTTCCGTCTTCCGCTTTCATCTACACGTGTTCGTCCTTTGTATTATATGAATCTTCTCATCATAAGAATGACCTCGTCCGTCCTGTGTCAACCACTACACGCGTCCTGGGATGCCCGGAGGGCCGGTGTATACTGCATGTCTGATCTGAGCCGGTGGAGTTGGTCGTCGTACGCCATCGCGTTGTTTGTTGTTGTTGGAGCACGCGTACATACGGCAGCCCGCGACAAGTCGCCCTGGCCAGCAAGGCGTCTAATAAGCCAAGCGGGTCATCCCTCGTCCACTCGTGCACGCGTCCAGCTGAGCCAAGTCATGCCTGACAACCAAATATTCAAGGTACTTCGTACCGCCGAGCTCCCCTCTCCTTCTGCTTACCCAGGATCTCACGTCACACGCAGGCAACCTACAGCGGCATACCGGTGTACGAGATGTCAGTCTTCCTCTTCCTCAGCTCATGCACCCCTTACGTCCTCTGACGCGCCCATAGGATGTGCAAGGGTGTCGCCGTCATGCGACGGCGCTCAGACTCGTGGCTCAACGCGACCCAGATCCTTAAGGTCGCTGGGTTCGACAAACCCCAGCGCACACGCATATTGGAACGGGAGGTGCAGAAAGGGGAGCATGAAAAAGTGCAGGGTGGCTACGGGAAATACCAAGGCGAGACCTTCTCCCGATCTCTCACCACACGGTGAAGTAACCTTTCTCCCCTGGCAGGCACTTGGATACCTCTCGACCGAGGTCTCACTTTGGCCAGGCAATACAGTTGCGAAGTAGCCTTGCGGCCAATAATCGAATTTCAGCCAGCCGCAAAGAGTCCCCCACCAGCCCCAAAACATCTAGCCGCAACGGCTACTGCCGCAAAACCCCCCCGCCGTCCTGCAGGCGCCGACGCCTCTGCACCGGTTGCTGCCCGCTCTCGCCGCCACCCCGAAGGCGGCGTGGATTCCGATCAAGAGATCTATTCGGAACCCGCCTCAGAAGACGGATCCATGACTTCGTCTCCATCCCGCAGGTCGTCTAGCTCACGTACTCCATCTCCAATCGACGAGACTTACGAAGTAGCGGGTGCTTCCGAGGAACGCAGTCACGCAGATGGAAGGAAGGGGGCCAGACACCATCGAGAACGCCATGACGCGGTGGACAACGATGACTTCTCTCAGGCCGACGAGGGCAATGACCCTCGTGCCTACAGTGACCAGATCCTC
Source organism: Pisolithus albus (assembly GCA_024613165.1). Classification (NCBI taxonomy): domain Eukaryota; kingdom Fungi; phylum Basidiomycota; class Agaricomycetes; order Boletales; family Pisolithaceae; genus Pisolithus; species Pisolithus albus. Next base: position 997,441 of record JANFAB010000004.1, on the reverse strand, counting down.
GAATACTTTATCTCCGACACTAATCAGATACCTCCCATCCTCATCTCACCCCCAACAGATTTCAACCCTAATATGGCCATCGACGATGACGGCCACACCGCATTACACTGGGCGTCGGCCATGGGTCGTCTCCGTATCGTTAAACTCCTGCTTACAGCCGGAGCAGATATCTTCAAGGTCAATAAGGCGGGTCAGACGGCGCTCATGCGCAGCGTGATGTTCGCAAACAATTATGACGTGCGGAAATTTCCCGAGCTATATGAGCTGTTACACCGTTCCACTCTCAACATCGATAACTATAATCGGACCGTTTTTCATCACATCGTTGATGTGGCAATGTCCAAAGGGAAAACCCATGCCGCACGCTACTATATGGAGACCGTCCTTAACAGGTTGGCTGACTACCCGAAGGAGCTTGCGGATGTCATCAATTTCCAAGACGAAGACGGTGAGACGGCACTGACAATGGCTGCAAGATGTCGAAGTAAACGTCTTGTCAAGCTGCTCATCGACCACGGCGCAGACCCAAAGATAAGAAATCGCGACAGCAAGAGCACAGAAGATTATATTCTTGAAGATGAACGCTTCCGTTCATCCCCTGGACCCATATCACGCTTGTCCGCCATGTCTTTCCGCAATGCGCAGGCTGCATTACCAACTGGCGCTTCTACGACCGCTTTGGTCAACGGCGACCGTCCACTGGTGCATCACTCCCTTGCTGGGCAGAAGGCCAGTACAAGATGCGTTAATGATATTACGAATATGTTGGATAGTCTCGCAGCATCTTTCGATCGGGAGCTTCAGGAAAAGGAGCGCGACGTTACACAAGCACAGGCACTACTACAAAATATTCAACAGGAAATCTTGGAGAGCCACCGCGCGGTCAACCAACTCAGAACACGGGCGGAAGGCCTGCAGGCGGCAAAGGCAACATTCGAGCAATTAGAGAGTCGGCTTCTTGACAAAATGGGTAGGAGATACAGACTAGGTTGGGAGAAATGGATCAAGGATGAGGAGAACCGGGAGAAGTCGGTGCGCGACGCGGCCGATGGTGAACTGAAGATCACAACTGCGACGGTTCCATATCGTACAGCGGACGATATGGAGGTGGATGGGACGACAGAGCAGGGGAAGGACAAAGGCAAGGGAAAGCGAAAAACCCTGCCGCAGGAGGAGGATATTTCAGACCTCCTCGCGCTCTACTCAGATATTCCGAGTGATCCGGAAGCACTGCGTTCAGCATGCGAGGCCCTGAGGGAAGAGCTCGAACACCATCGCAAACGCAGAAAGGACCTGTTTGATGAGCTCACTACGTTTCAAGCCGAGGCTGGCACGGGGGGGAAAATGAGCGAGTACAGGCAATTGATTGGGAAGGGGTGTGGAGGGGTGCCACCTTCTGAAGTTGACCATCTAGTCGGAATATTACTCGAGGTTTGCCGCATATCCTTCACCCGCTGATTCATATGCTGACAACCAAACTTTCAGACTTTGGAATCGGAAGAGTCCAACGCGTCAGCAGTGTGGGGTGGCGGGACAAAGCCCGCGCTGGCAGCACCAGTGGGATGATTCAAGCATCAGGGTATATATCGCATTGATTGATTAACATCTCTCCATCTGTTGTAACTTCATACACTGTGTGTTCTAGATCTATTGAAAGGGCCGGTGGCCTGTGGATGAATGATCTTCGTGTTCCGTACCTCCATGAAGGCAAGCAAACCCATGGGGCAAACCGAAGGGAGTACATGTGCATGGGAAGGTTCCGCTTAAAACTAATTGGCGCCGTCCACTCTGACATCACTTTATCCAAGATGTCTGGCTGCTGGGCAGTATGCATTCGCGGTCGCAGCACCGTTGTCAGGTCCCGGTCTACTATTTGTAGTACGAGCTGGAGAAGCTCCTGCAAACTGAACACTGCAGCCGTCACGGCGTACTTCAAGGCACCCGACCGATGATGACCCTAGAGACATTCAAACTTCGACAACTTGCCGGAGAAGTGATGAACAGCTCCCCCCTTCCTTAGACAGTGAAATCACTTGAAACCCGACGACAGCTGGAGACCTGTCAACAGTGAACGAGAGTTTGTGTTCGCCAGAAAATCTTCTCTGGATGCAGTCGATGACGACGCAGAAGGACACAACGATGCCGCGAGCCAGGACGACTCCAGGTACGTCAATTCTGGTGTGCGATGACGCTCGCGAAGGAGAGCGGGCTATGTTCCGGGTCTTTCGTAGGACATCTTAAAGAAGGTTGGCTCAGTCATTACCCTCGTGAACCTCCCTACCAAGCGCGCATAGGGATGGTAGTGATAATTCTCTTGCGATACCTCGCACTCGCTCTTCGACAAGTCTAACTGTGGATAGTCATCGACTACTTTGAAATCGAGTCCCAATCAAAAACTAAGCTGTAGTACTACCTGCTGATGTAATCCCGCTTTTTACTACTCAGTCCAACTGTTTGCCGGGCACCGCTCGAAAACCAGCATGCCCGTCTCTCGTTTCCAACTTCTGAGGGCGACGACGAGAAGCCCATGGACGAGAGACTTCCGGCATCTGCTTCCAGTGCCGAAGCGTTTTGCCATCAAACAGTCATTCTACGATCCTGGTATAAAAGCCGTACGCGTCAAGGACCGTATCAAGTTCTGGAATGTCGTTCCGGGAGACCGCGTCCGCATTCGCGGAGACAGCAGTGGAATGATTCACGAGGTGCTGAGCATTAACAGGTTCACGAACCGCGTTTACCTGAAGGGTACTATCAGGGTAACGTTCTTTTAAATTCCAAGTGGTGCTATTAATCATTATGTTTCTCGTGTGGCGGTAGGAGCCAACAAAGGGAAAGATGCCGATAAACAAAAGCGTGCACTACTCAAAATGCCAGCTATTGATAAAGGAGATGGAAAAGAAGACGGAGAGCGGTACTGTAGAGAAGGTGCAGTGAGTCTTTCTATTCCATCTTTGCATGAAACATCCAGTGTCGATCCCCATCATTCGCAGCATTTTTGCGAGACGTATTGGCGTACGGGACCCCCATTGGAATCCCGAGTTTCGCCGATTCGACTGGAAACGCGTCGTACTTGCATCTATACCGGCACATGTAAGGCACACTGCTGGGAAGGAGGTAGTTTTACCTTGGCCTGAACCAGAAGCACCCCCGAAACCGAAACGTAAGTTACAAGCTCATGAGTGCCCTCTCTATTAGCCTGAGCGTGACCCCCTCTGTCCTTCAGCCAATGTCCTTCTGGATACTTCGTCGGAGGCCGTTCTAAAAATCACCTACCAACCACCGACGTTCCAGCCAAGCGGCAAAACGAAATCAGCGGTGGCTGATGAAAGCGCGTACATCAAGACCTTATTTAATCCATCTCCAAGGGGTTTCGATGAATCTCGACCCATGGAGCTGCATCTCGCGAAAGAATTGTCTAATCCCCACAGTCGTGCGAAGAAACAAGCGAGGTGGCAAGCGGCTCGTCGACGGAAGTCAGAGCTACTCAAGAAGTTCATCGCTCGCGAACTCTTGAATCAAGGCGATCGGACAGCTCGTGAGGCACGTGCAGAGGCGGTCTTCAAGTGGCGGCAGCAGATGGAGGAGGAGCGAAAAGCAGAGAAGAAGCGGAGGTGGTTCACCGCCGATCGTGTGGCCAAAATTGCTAGGAAAGCTAAGCGCAAGCAGAGGAAAGCAGAGAAGCAGAAGGAGAGACTTACCCAGATGGTGCTCAAGGATGCTCCCAACCAAGTTATACCTGGCTCGTCGAGACAACGTGCATAGTGTCGTTAGTCCCTCTGGTCGGTTTTCGACGAGGGTAGTATCTTCTCGCTTGTTCAATGTTGGCCGCCGAATCCGTTACGTCCTCATGCCCGAAACCCGCGGTAAGATTGAGGCTCTCGCTCCAGTCCCTACAAGTTGTTACAGTGTCCAACGGGTGGTCCCAGATTTACTGAGCGGACTTCGTGGAGATTTCTTGTGTTCTATTTGATGGTGAGTGAATTCGACATTGGCCTCAGCTCACTTCAAGATGTGAGCCGCCAAGTATCGTCCTACCTGTCTTCCAGGCGCAGCTATAGATAAAAAGGCAGAAGTGGGTTTGGATTACTGCTCGTGAGTATTAGCTGAAAAGTGTAACTGCGACTAAGTAGAGTAATGGCTCGAGTTTGACTAATTTTCTACAGTTCTCCTGAGACCAAAAAAAAAAGGATTTGTAGCCGCGAAAGAAGTATGCAGCTCGGGCCTCGGTATGCTTCCAACTTCGATTGAATACAGCGAACCCCCTTCTTTCAAGCCACGGTTCCACGCAGACGTATGCCACGGTATCCTGGTCGAATTAAATGATGTAGAGAACGTTGGAATAGCGACTTTCTGCATCACCCCGCGGCTGTGGTATACAGGACTCCCTGGCTATGTACTAACCACCAAATGAGTCACGATAAACGCAAGTTATCTACTCCAGCCCAGCCTCAACTGCATCGACCGGAGTATTGACACTTATCCCGTCATCAAGCGAAAAGCCGTCCCCAGAAGAACTATCACTACTCCACCCAGGATCCCCTCTGTCTGGACTCGGCGGCCTACCGGAGCTAGCTTCAGAAAATTTATGGGGAACAGAAAAAGGCACTTTCAATGCACTAAGAGAGCTACGGCGAAGCCTCGTAAAAATGCTGGGTGACGTGGAGCGATTTGTTCGTCGTGGGTCCACCACAAGTGGTGGGTCTGAGGCGGGCAGACGATTGCTTGGAGAGAAGCCGTCAACGTCATCCTGCTGATCAAGTAGGTCCGAAGCCCATTTGCGACGCAACGTAGGAGACCGAAGCGGGTCGTTACCGTGTCGAAATCCGTAGCCATGAGGTGTAGATTCGCCAGACTCGACGCTGGCGGTGGCTGCGGGACGTCCACGTCTAAAGTACCAGGCGGTACCCTTGTCAGCGAAAGCACGCTCCGTGTCAGTGTCCGTGGGAAGCGGTGGTTCAGTATCCTTCAACACTGTGGGAAGGTTGGTTCCAGTGATGGGTCGCGGAAGACTGATGCCGTTTGTAACGATTCTTTCGGTGTCAGCGGCACTCGGACTCGGCCTGGTACGCTGCATAGCTTTCCGTACTGATTGTCGACCGAGTAGGATTTGTTTCTCTATCCGGTATCGGTTCTCAATCATATGCAGCTTTGTGTGAAGTAGAAATTACAATAAGAAATCAATTTGCGAATGGATTTCCCTGCCAAACGTACCTTCGGCCAAGTAACTACTTGTCCGACCCGCATCACTCTTTCGAGCTCTGTTGAGTCTGGGTCGCTCAAAATGCGGAACCAATCCTGGAGCTTCCGTCAGGGCATCGGGGTGGGACGGAATTGATCACCTACCCAGAGACGAGTCTTCGGCCAGATTCTGTAAATATCCATGCTTCAGAGTTTGGCAGGCAACTCGGAAAGTAGGACATACGTGACTGCACCATCGAAACGCTGCAAAAAGACGCTGGACCAATCCTGACCAAGAACTTGTGGTAATAGTTCCAAATCACGGATTACCTGATTTAAATCATCATGATTCAAAGGATCACCAAACATAGAGAGTAAGCACCTTGAAATTCTTTGTGAGTTCCAACTTTAGCCACTGCTCAGCAGCGGACAGTAAGAAGTTCCCTCTCCAACCTTGCAAGGAGTTAGTGAAAGAGAGAAGCACACTGTTGAATCCACACCTGTGCCTTTCCTGTGGGCCACCGGCTTCCCAGCGGAACCTCTGGGGGCGAAGAAGAACAGGTGAACATGGGGGTTAACTTGGGACACTACAGGGTGAGTCACTACGGGAATTGTCAACGGTGAGCCTGAGGAGCCGACAAAAGGATATACCATTGAAGTAAAGATTCAGGGCTTGGATAGGGATGTCGACCCTTCACGAAGGCCGCTAAGTACTTAGCATATCGCGATTTGTGAGCGTACCTCAACGATCCGTCTTTGAACTTGCTTCCCCAATTCCATGGCACAACTCGCCCGTCCCGAAGTTTCTGCATAAGGACAACTGGGTTCAGAATTCCGGGAACCGCAGCTGAAGCAAGCACCGCCGACCAAATAATGGTATCGGGCGCTGTAAGATAATTTAAAAGCTTCGTTGGGCTGCAAAGCGGATCAGCGTGTCGCAATGCAGGATCCGAAGATGCCACTGACGAATGTCGGTCCGCAGGAATCACAGAAATATTAAGTATTCGACCTGTTTGCATGTATGCTTCCCGGAAAGTTGTCGAACCTCGTGTGAAGAAGATACACTGCGGTAATGTAGCAGTGGAGTCTCCACAAAGAGGGAAACCGGAAAACCGTACCTTTCTGGCCCACGCGACACTGTCAAAACGAGCACCAGTCTTCATGAAACGAGGCATCCAAACACTCAAGGGATCTTCACATGCGGTTAGCTTACGTGCGAGCTCCGGGGTAAGTAAAGTCCGCAATTCTGCATCTGTTCTCGTGCACACTAGAGCAGCAATGAGGCCACCGGCGGAGGTCCCTGTGATAACCCGAGGTAGCAGGCCAGTGTCTAGGAATGCCTTAACGACTCCGAAGTGATCTTGATGTCACACGTCAACACTCGCACCAGAAAGCAAGCAAACTAACACCCACAATAGCCAAACGATGCACCACCCGATAGACAGAGGGCAGAAGTGCCGAGATTAGTACTTGCGCTTTTGAAGAAGCGTTTCTTTTCTTCATAAGATAGTTCTTCTGATTCCCGTATGAACTGAAGTGCCCTTTCCTGCTCGTTATAATAGGCTGGTGATACGCTTTACTATGGCCACACAGCCCCAAAACATTGCGGACTCACATTCGATTAGAGTCTTAGTTCCAAAGAAAGTCTAATTTCATCAGGAACGTATGGTGCTGCTGCACAGACTTACTCACTTCGCTGTATAACCTAAAACAAAACAGCGGAAAGCGTTAGTCTCTCCGTCTCTCCCTCTGAAAGGTGAACACATCATGGAGTTACCTGACCGACTCTACACCTGCAAAGTTATTCCTTACGCAGGTCTCGAGCACACCGAGTACCCCGCGCACGTCCTTCTTTTCCCTCAGAATCCTCAACGATCGGGTGACCTAGCAAGGTGTGACCATAATTACTTGGAATACCCTGCGACATCCTCACTTTCCCGATCAGCTTCCAGTCGTAAAAAGAGTCTTCGTTCGACTTTTTCCATTCATTGAAACCAAGGTACTCGTCCAATGCTAATGCCGCAGCTTTCCATTCCTGGTACGTGTATCAAGTCAGCAATCAGAGCTCATTGGACAGTAGATGTTAGAGTTCGCACATCATATGTCTGCGCTGCACGAAGTCGCTTTCGAAGCACTCCCTTACGACCCCGCCCTAATACATGCCAATAGTCAATACACTCACAGTGCCGTAGACATACTTACAGGCCGTTAGCCATTCCTTAGTATTGACCATTTGCCTTATCGCAACATAGAAGCTAAACTGGACAAACATCACCGCAAAAATAAAAAACTACATAGGCAAAGTCAGTGGTTCAGCTTTCAAATACGTGAGACCAATGAACTTACCAAGAGCGGCCATCTTAGAATGACAAATAACCAATCTTGCCTGAGAGCGGCTGATGTCTCTCCTTTCCGACGCCTGTGTACGCAAGTAAGAGCAAGGCAACGATAACATCGGAATTGATGGTAACCTCTTGACCTTGAGGTAAACGGGAGCGAAGTCGGAAAGGGCGGAGACTTTCTGGACACGCGGGCTGTGAGGGACTGGAGTACTTGGATGCATGTTTGGCGATGCAGTGGTTGGATGATCCGTCCCGCCAAGGTCGTCAGCACGGAGTGCAGTGACGAATGCGTCTATGTGACTTCCACCCCGTGGGTCAACGTCAAAATACAGCAATAACGCCGGACCTACGATTCGTCTACGTAGTCTGCATCAAACAAACTGGGGGTTTTCTTCATCCCTAAGCATCCAAAAAGTAAGACTGTAGGTGAGAGAGCGATGCTGAGGTGGCTAATGGGGGGCGACGTGGGTCAGAGTAAAAATCACGTGCATGATACCATCCCAATCGCAGAAACTGTCTTGTGGCGGTGTCACTGCGGGGATTGCATATTGCATCCCCGTCGACAACTACTATATTAGTAAATTGTGAAGCAGGTACACCCAGTCAACGCACACTACTCAGAATGTGCTACGATGCTTTGTAAAACCATTTCTTGAGACTTGTCTGCCCCGTCGTGTCTACAACCTTCTTCAACGATTCCCTTTCCACCAAGCAACGATAGCGTACAAATTCGGGTGCCACGTTCACTGAAGGAGAGGCCACACGAAGAAACATTCCGGCAACAAGGAGCCGCTCAAAATTCTTAAGCAAAGACTCATTAGAGCGGGACGATACAAACAAAGAGGTATTCAGAACTTACGGTCATAAGAACCTCACGTGTACACCGTGCCATCCCGATGCTTCCCCCCTCAATCTGGACGGGAGCAGCTGCGGATGCTCGTAATTGTTCCCTGAACATTTCATACAGCATTTCAAACGTGACCTGCTCATGGCCAGCTGTCTGAGCATGCATTGTAGCTATGAGAAGACATATCGAAGGGTAGGACAAGGCTTGATGGGTCAATAGGGTAAGCATCTGGTCAGGGAAAATATCGAAAATACTCACAGTACGCGTCCCGGAAATGTGCACCACGGTGGGGGGCTAATGAAGAGGTAAGCTGCGATAGCGTTGGAAATGGGGAGGAAGGCCGCAGATCCGCCACTACCCGAACCTGGTCGAAGATTGATACCCACGCAACTGAAAGAAAGAGCGACTTACTAGTAGGTTTTGCAATGTCCTGACATCACGTGTGAGAGCGAATATGTCTGCGATCACCTCGGCCACCTTCCGGTCAGTAAGGAAGGTGTCTACGGCAAGCTTCCACATGTCCGTCCATTCTTCTCCACCGTTGTCGATAGGTACGCACAACAGTCGCCGACTCAGGCTCATCCAGTGACATGATTTCACGGGAGGTGCTGTCCGGAGCACGCGCCCCGAAAACCGACTCTTCACCCTTTTTTCAAGTAAGTTTATGGCGTCGAGCCGAGAAGTCACTCCAACGACAGCCAGTCCATTACTGCCTTGCCCGACCCTGCAACTCTGAACAGTATCCAAAAGGCAGTAAAGCAAAGACTGCCTGGGGTGCTGTGCAAAAAGGTCAAATGCATCTAGGATGACGATCGTGGGACGAGACAGTGTTGGCAACAAGGAAACCAATGCTGGAAGATGAGACGGCGGAGGGAGTGATGCTGATGGTATAGGATCCGAAAATAGGTTACTACTTTCATCCACGACGTCAACATCATCGAGGAAGGATCTGCCCGTTTGTAGGGACAACTGGCGTGCAACCTCACGGAGAGCTAGTCGGTCATTATGCTGCACATGACCTGACAAGCGGACGATTATTGGCTGCTGTGGCAGCGATTTGATTGCTTGTTCGATGATCTTTGTGACCCAAGATAAGTATCAAACTCAAGAGGGTAGCTTGCTGTTACCTTCGTCTTACCGCTCCCACGCGGCCCAAGGAAGAGACAGCTATTTCCCTCTCCACGTGTCACCGAACCACATAGTAGATCCTGCAGTTGACGGGAAGCAGTAGCATTTGCCGATGGCGGTTCATCAATGTCTTCGTCTGCAAAAGCACTTGATGTTTGAAGTGATGCAAGGGTAGCACGTTGCTGGAGCCGCAGGCAAGTTGTTAAATGCGCTGGCAGGACCTGTGGCAGAGATTGGGGAGGCGGCGGCGGACTGTTTGCGTGGTGTAGCTTCCTGCTGGCCACCGAATTTTCAGGTGAATTCCCGGAAACCTGTATTGCCGAGTGGTCTCCTGGTCTGGCGCGTTTGCTGCGCGTTGTACGTGGGGTAGCTGGCGTTTCTACACGCATATATTGCTCAGGGGCAGGAACATTCTTGCCTGCGACGTCACCCTGAGAAGCTTTCACAGCATGCCGGGAGCCCTTGTAGTGTAAAGTACGCCTGGGAGGAGATAACTGGGTAACTGTGTTGTTATCTTCTGTTGCTTTACGCTTTGGCATTGGAACGAGGACAGAACGTATTTCAAGTCAGTTGTGTTGGTTGCAGGACGCGCTTGTCACGTATGACGTTAAATCTGCACATTTATTCCGCCGCGTTTTTTTGCACCTACCGCGTGTTTTACCCCTTCCGCGTTTTTTTTTGCCCTGCCGCGTTTTTTTTTTCCCTGCCGCGTTTTTTGTACTCCCGCCGCATTTTTTAAAGAATATGGGACCAAGTGCAAAAACACGAAGGGCTGCATATTTTTGGGAGCTTTCAATAGTTACTTTGTCTATACTTCCTGTTTTTTGGTACCAAAACTCAGGAGTAAAATGAAAGCGCATTCAAATATAGGCTTGGTAAGGAATAATTAGTATGCTACTGCACTAAATGAAGACGGAAATCTTTTGGGGGTGTGCTAAATGAAGGACAGGAAACCGAGTGAAAGTGCAGGTAGTTATCTGGGTCTGCAACCCGGTTTGAGGGAGGCACGAGGGAGGACGAGCAGTTGCATAGAGCTTAGTCAGCACGGAAGGAACACGGACAGCTGGGGTGGGCGATCGCTGCGTGTGCGGGCACATCATCATATGGCCGGAAGACCACTGTGCTACTCCACTGCGCATTCGCAGCTGTGTCCAGCATCAGGTATGTTGTATCAGTCTTCACCGTTTCTCAACCGTGTATTTTGCTATTTTACAGGATCATACTACTTTGCCATAGCTTCAAAATGACACCTGATTTTGTGTGAAGTTGCCAGTAGTTAGTAGCTACATCACTTATATTTTGACATTCATTCTACCTCAGTAGTGCATTCCAAACCACAAAAAAATGCGGCCCTAGTTTTTGAACTTCCTTCGTGTTTTTTTTAAAAACGCGGTGGGTACAAAAAAACGCGGCGGAGGTACAAAAAACGCGGTAGGTGCAAAAAAGCGCGGCGGAATAAATGTGCAGATTTAACGTCATAGTCACGCGCCTGTCACAACGTTGCTTTGCAAGTTGCTGATCGACTCGATGGGCTTCACAGGGTGAGTGCAGGGGACACTTGTGTTAAACTGGGCGGCTCTCGACTCACCGCCCACCAGACTGGCACGGTGGATCAACCCTCCTACCTCCGGTTTGGATCTCATAACCAAAAACATCATTCGAAATCATCATGTCCGTAACGCCGATCGACACCCTCAGTCTCTACATTATCAGTGACTCCCCTCTTAGGGTCAGAGTAGAGGAAAATGGAACCTCAGCATTCGGTCTTATAGGTCTACCTTCGGATCTATAGCAGGCTTGCAAGTTCCGTCTGAACGTTCGATATGCGCTCTCACAATGAATGATAATGTTTTCGTATTGCTCGAGGACCCGGCTGCTCCTACTCGAGCAGACGTTCTTGCGGGCATGCAGAATATGATACCCCCAACGGAAGGTGGACCCTTGCCCTCAACGATGGTACCTCCACATTATCGGACTGCGTATCTGACTCTCCGCCCCCCTGGCGCTTTGGAACAACTCCTCGGTCAACTCAATGCCCGCTGGGTACCCGTCAGGCAGGCTACTACCTCCTCACAACGATCCCAAGGCACAGCCCAGCAACTTTCCGTCGAGGGATACGTCTTCGCTATAGGTAGCGACTGGCTTGTCCGCGTCGGGAATGTTGTACTTGCTGGAGGCGCTATCAAAGGTATGCTGTTGGAGGTCAGTGGACGGTCTACAACAAAACGCCGACGTATACCTGACCACATGGCCTGATTCAGGCCGAGTACCTTCCCTTACCTGTTCTTCACTCCCAATCGGCAGATGGCACCTCGGAATTACTTTCTAACATGCTACTCTCGGTTCTTCCGAATATCGGGGACGCGAAAACAGTGGCAGTGGCGGTCAGCGACTCCCAGTGGGAAGAAGTGCTGTGGGACCGCGAAGAAGAGGAGAGGCTGACCTCCGAGATCACTTCGCCAGAGAATTTGGACGATATCTTCGTGACTGGCGATGAAGGACTTCCACATCAAAAAAGAGGTGATTGGGTTGGTGTGGACAGGGACCGCAGGTCTGCTTTCTTAATCATTGGTGCTTTGAGGTCGGAGGGAATATTGTAAATTGGTCCTGCATTTCATAGGTACGCAGCAGTTTACACACTGACTGGGCGGCCATGAACTCACATAGGGCATTTTGTAGTACACAATTGTCATGCTAGACTGTAACTGAATTCATCGAGGAAGTAAGCAACACTTCTCAGGGGCAACTGCGTGCTACGTGTGAATGCATCTCATTGCAAATTTTCAAAACATAGGAACAATGCATGGTGATTAAGATGGGGTAATCCAACGAGCAGTTGCAGCAATGCGAAAGTCAGTTGGAATGACAGTATGCCTGTGTATTTGGTGTGTAACTGAACCTGATATCCACCAGAAGACTTACTCAAAGTGAGTTTGCACCCCATGCCCCTCCATGACAAGAACATTTCCCTAGAAAAGTGCATTTTTGAGTCAAACTCTATTGTGGATTTGCATGCTTACATGGCGAAGGATTAGTGACATGACAATTTCATTTGGCTGACTTGAGCCTGCTGCAGTTATGTGGTGGCGGAAATGCATGACTGCAGGAGAACCTAATGAAAGAGAGGCAACTACAGGTCCCAGGCCCTTCTCATCATCACTATGGAACTGCATGAAGCCAGTCAGAGGAAATAGAGTAGATCCATCAGTCATGATTTGTACATACAGACATCTTCTGGTTTGCCAGGTATGCTGCAGTCAGAACTTCATTGAACTGTAATCTTGGGTGGATGGCTAGATGCACTCTCTCCTTGATCATATTCAATGCTGCCTGGACACAATTTGGGGCTTGGGCAAGTGGCACAGAGTTTGCTGCTTCACCCACATACTGTGGAAGTGTTAGTAATACAAACTGGATAACCATTGACCAACCTTGTATGGTTCACCAGCTGCATGACATGTGAAATAGCTAATAAAAGATACAGTGGCAACACTCACAGTTCTGAGAGAAATAGTTTGTCAAGAGGGTTCCTCGCACTGTCCAAAATATCAAAAAGATAGCAGGATGGTGGTTTTAAATAGAGACCTTACCCTTATGCTGGGAAGAGTCAGCTCAAATGACATTAATGAACTGAAAGAGCCTCACTGTTCTCAAAGGGTATCGTTGGAGTTTCAATTCACCACATGATGCCTGCTCTTGGTAGCCCTGGAAGATCTCATCCACTTCTTTGACTGACAAGGGGCCACTGGTGATGAGGTGTATCTTGCCTCTACAAACTGAGATGCAGCAATAAGCCAGAGATGTTATATGAGTTACATACATTTTAGATGGCAAAACAAATGTCTGCCTGGTCATGAATCCTCTGCCACCACCCAAGTCAATAACATTTGGAAGGCATTTGGTAATACCTATCAGACTGAGTTAATGTCAATATAGGCCATGGAGGTCAGGAGGTACCTGAATTCCTTGTGATTCGAAAGTCTGTGAACTCATTTGTTGGCTGCAGGTGCCAAAAATCCTTTGCATTTTGCATCTTCCACACTATTGGTTGGTAAGCCTAGGTTTGTTCAGTAGTCTACACTCTGCAGTACCCATCTAAGCACCTACATGACAATGAGAGCACTCCCAGCATTCCCATTTAAATCTGCCAGCTATTGAGTAACCCATTGCATGCATAATCCACAAAGCTCACCTGCTAGAAAGTCGGCCACAATGAATGCAATGCCAGCCTGGACAACAAGAATATGATGAAGTGGTCTTGTGGGCCCCAAGGGTAGGAGTGAGGCTAGGTAGGATTTTGAATGTTCTTGGCTGAAACCTCAAGAATTCTTCAGAATATTCAAGTGATTCAGGGTTCCTCCCATTGGATTTCCAAAATTCAACACAATCAGGATTCAAGCACATCCCACTTTGCTTGTAAACAACTGGGCTCTTCTGAGAACACTTTCTGCATTGAAAGTCAGGATCCACTTTTTCAGCCAAAGGCTCAGGCAGTGATGCTATACCACCCTCTGCAGCTGGCCACCATGGAGACCCCTGATTCTGACACCACTGAAAGGCAAACTTCCACCTAATGATGTGGCTTGAATAAGTGGGTGCTGGTTGATACTCAGCTGGAAACTTTTAGTGCGACCATACATGAGCAAGCCAGAAGGACATACCCCAGGCATGAGATATCCAGTATATGCCAAGCACAATATATGTATACCCAGAGGCACTCAGGTCAAATGGGAAAAGGGCATACTGGTCATCAGCAAGGAGGACAAGTGGCCGTCCTTCCTTGTAGTTTCGTAGCAGTGCACGCACTGATTTGTCTGACGCAGTCTGATCCTGAGCCAATCGCAACTGACGGCCCGCCCTTGAATCCACGAAGTTTTCGGACTTTCCACCCCTAATGCCCAAGTCAGGATTTGTTGAGGTGCAAAAGACAACACATACCCATGTGAGATTATAAGTTTCCCGTCATGATGAAACAGATCCCGACTAGAAGAAATGAGCACACAACCACTCAAGCCCTTGCAACGTAGAAGTACCTAGCAGCAAAAGCACCAAGAAGGTAACCTTTGACAACATCATTCTTGGAATACACACCACCCTGATAGCTACGAAAATACTCTAGACATTCGCATATTTCCTGGCGAGACTTTGAACAGTCAAATCACCGCAGTTAACCTCCGTGAAATGACATACCTCGGCCCAAATAGGTGGATGACGAGGCAGTCGAGGCTTAGCGGTTGCATCGGCATGAACAGGTCCTCCTGGTTCATCCGCTACTAGGACACGCATGCCTCCTGCGCCGCATTTTATGACCCCCCGAATTGCTGTATCTTGAGGCATATCGGGAACGCCCTGTGAATCCTGCGGAAACCAAGCCACTGGATCATCGATGCATGCGTCCTCAGCGGCAGTTGGCACTACGACACCTCCAGTGATAGTATCGTTTACACGGTCGTCGATGAGATTGTCGTCCTGATGACCAGTTACAGAGCCCCGACGTAATTTCTCAACGTTAGCGATGTCAATACTGCTACCTGGCATCCGTTCGGCGGGCGTCCGTGGCAGGTTTGGAGAATTGGTGGAAGTCGACGTCTGCATGGTGGGGCGAAGAGTAACAGCTCACGTCGACGGTTTGCACAGATGGCTGTGCACACCACTTGAGTTGTGTACATAACATAGTCGTGTGATGGGTCATCGTCATCGTTGGACGTTGGGTCTTGACTCATACTAACTCGTTCTTGAAATCGTGTTGATGTCCCGTGGATTCAGTGCTTTCGCTCTAGCCACAAATGTCATGGCAGGCTTACAGTTTTCTGACGAAGAATTATTCCAAGGCAACCAGGCGCGGTGACGTTCGATCGTCCGCAACCTCTGCGTTGCATTTTTATCAGAACCGCCAGTTGGACTTCTATGCGTCTAAGGAGGCCCGTAGGCTGAGCCTACGGCAGCTTGTAATTTTAAGAAATCTGACCTGTCATTCAGCTGCTGATACGTCTTCTAAGGTTTTCTTCGGGCGACACATGAATGAAGAGCGGTTGATTAAAGTATCCTCGTCCTCAAATGTTCCCTCCACACAAGTCTCAACACGTTCTTTAGAGTGCCAATTATGTCCGCACAGAACTACCTGTACGAATTGCGCATAGAATAAGGGACCTTCAAGCCCTTCCATACGTTATAGTCACTCAACCAGAAATAGCCAAGGTCTACGAGGTAAGCAGTTGGTGCGCTGACCGATCCTCTGAGGACTGAGTTAATCGGATGTGTAGTTGTATTGGTCCGCTTTCGACAAGTATTCGGTTTGCTTGTCTGTGATTTCCTATGCTGAGCCCCGCAACAGATTCAGACGTTTCCCCGAAATCAATAATTTATCCGACAATAGGCAGTTTTGTGACCTCCTGGAGACCTTACTGGACGAGCAGTAAGTCATCGAGAGTTAGTGAACGAACAATCTGACATCCATGTTAGTGCGCCTGTGATACCGAATCTATCTCTCGGATTGTCTCTTTGTTCCCCTCATGTTCCTCCCGATTCCCTTGATTCGTTCATGAGGCGGATGCTGATTTCGCGTATATCAAGACGCGTTCTTGCCGAACACCACTTGGCACTTAGCAAGTCTTTGGGTCGCGACTCTCTCAGTTCGGAGGATCCGCGTGTCGGGATTATATTTACTGGTCTCGACGTGAAACGCAGCGTTGTCAAGTGTGCATGCCTTCTGAGAAGTCGTTCTTATGGTATCGAAGATGATAATGGAGAGGTAATCCCGAATAAGGGGTGGCCTGTGGTGGTAGTCGAGGGCCAACTCGACACGAGATTCGCTTATATACGCGAACACCTGGAGTAAGTCTATACGAGAGCTGGGGTCACTTTCGATAACGTTCGCAGATACATCGTTTTCGAACTTCTCAAAAACGTACGCCACCGACATATCTCTGCGTGATCATTGACTCTATATGTCGGACATGGTAGGCTATGCGAGCCACTGGGCTCAAACATCGGCATAGTACAACCCTTCCTCCTATCTATGCAACGATAGTGGCTGGAAAGGATGATGTCAGCATTCGAATAACAGATCAAGGTGCGGGTTCACCGTAATAGTGGACGAGTCCGACCCGAGTTTTCAGGTGGTGGGCTGCATTCGACGGGCGTCCAATCACCTTCCGATCTATTCTCATTTTCCCATGTTCGTAATGCAACGAGAATGGATGACAGCCGGATTGGAGCTTTGAGAAGTGCAAGTTCCAGGGGCGTGAAGGCCACGGTCGCCGAACAGGTCGGAGGATGGCGAGTCATGGAGGAACATGGTGATAGTAATGCCAAAGACCCTGAGAGGAGAGCCGGTATCGCACCACATCAGCGGATGGGTCTGGGACTGCCTATGAGCAACATATTCGCAACGTGGGTCTCGGCCACCGTCATGTTGGTTTCAAACTCAGACTCGGTGATCAGATATTTCGGCGGTTCTCTGCAGCTGGTTTCGTTGGATGGATGGGGTGGGTGGTGGTTCCTCTTTGACCCGAACACAACCGTCGGACATGTTTGTTCACAGGCACCGATGCTTACTTGCAGCTACCGAAGCTGGTAGGTGGTCGGAAAACTCACTCACTCGGAGTGTGGCTGACGTTTTGACAAAGGGAACCAACTTGGAGGGCATTGAGTTCTAAACAGGGATCCGTCGGACTGAGCCAGTATAATGCCCGGCGTAAGGTCAAAGCCCCAGTGACCGGTATCTTTTCTTTATGCAGTATTATGGATTTTAATTCAGCACAAGATAAATGACAGTCGGGTGTAAGATCACCCCGTTTATGAATGAAATCTGAGAGAATACGGTGCCTCAAAAGACTGGAGGACGGCGAGGAGTGCTGTGCAAATTCCATGGGTGTGTGTTGCAAGTGTGTATGGTCACGTCACAAGTCATTCATCCAAGTCCTGTGCCTGGGCTGTCAGCCTGTCAAACAAAAACCACGCTTCGGCTGGCCAACCATGGGCGTCATATTCTCATCTCTTTGCTACTTACTTCGATGTACGATTCTGGCCTGACACTCTCAGAAGCTGAGCATTCGCAGCTATGAGCGACCCAGAATTCGTGCACTCTCCTCCCTCGTATGAGTCTTCCTTACGAAATGACCAAAAAATTAGCCAGTCGCTGCAACAGGACGAGCTGAAGAAGGCGCCTGTCACGGACGACGAGCATGCAGACCGGAAGCAAACCAAAGAATACCTCCCCTTTCAACACACCGTCTCTGCGGAAATTCCAGTGCTACCTCTTCGCATTCAGAAGCGGTCACCAGCACCCACGTACGGCGGAACTCGTCGTCCGAGACCCCTACCGCCTTGTCCCACTGATGCAAAGGTGTCAAGCATCCATGGTAAAGAGATCCCACATCTCAAAGCAATCATGGACAGCAAGATGCGCGGAGAGTGCACCGAGGAAGATTTGCCTCCAGCCCCTCCTCCATTTGCACCAGTGGGCCCGAGCCTCAATGGCCCTCCGTACAAAGGCGTCGGTGCCGCACCTCTTGCTACTTCCTCTTTATCCGACCCATTTCGATCATCATTCCACTCTTCATATCGCAGACAGGGAAGTCATTCGTCACAGCTGCCATACCCTATGATGGAGCATTGCAACGAGCCGCCCTCGAGGCGCAGCGGATATGGCGCCCTACAAGGTGCTGCAGGAGAGGCAAACGCACAGGGCAGGACTCAAGGTGCCCGACTGTCATTTGATCCCTCAGTTGCGTATACCCACGATCACCTCCTATATGGTGATGCTGGCGGGTCGCGGTCAGTGGACGCTGTATCCCTGTACAGGTCAGTATTCGCCAGTGAGCGCGAGTTATCGGTTATGGTAACGTGTATTATCAGTCATGCTGTATCTTCCCATGTCCAACATACCCCTGCAAATTCCGGGACACGCTATCCCCTCATGTAAAGAGCCTCTTCAGTGCTGCAGGTGTTTTTCTCATCCCTGGCGAAGTAGGTCTGCGAACAGGTCTTCCTTACGACCGCTCTCCGCAAATTCCGATTTCTCTGCGCATAGCACTGGTTCGTTGTCACGACAGTCTTCGCCGGCTGTGTCCACCAGTCCCTCGATTTCATGGCATTCACTCAGCCACCCCCCTAGAAGATGAGCTACCTCGGAAACACGCCGCGATTGATTCATGATTCCTGTTGAACGCGTCGGTTCGGATGCCTGTTTTGATGTACCACTAACGAGTTGCTTCTGTACCGTCTATACCCTCATCATACCTATGTAGCCCCTCTCGATGCATTACTGACGAGTCTCGGATGAATACATTTTCTGCGTTTCGAGTTGCCATCACGACCTCATGAGAGATTGGCACGTCCCCATTTCCATCCACAAAACTTGGCTTTGTTCATATTTTGCTAATCGCGAACACTCGCACCATGCAACGTTCCAGCACGAGTAGTCAGTCCTCTGCTCCTGGATCCCAAAAACCTGTAGACTACGTGTACTTCGATCGCAGTTCAGCTGGCTTCTCAAGCGACGCAGTCCCTCATGCCAAAGCCGCTCAACTGAAACTGGAGCACTACTACAAGGTCGCGGTCGACGCCGCGATCGAGCGTAATTCAAGGTGAGCATGCCACACGGTTCTCGCCGGCGGTTTTCACCCCCGGCTCGGCAGACGCATCGAGCTGGAGAGAAAGCTTCAGGCGGATGTCTTGATGTCCGAAGAAAGGAAGCTTCGTTGTCTTCAGCAACTTGGTAGGAAGGAATCTAGTTTTCTCCGTCTTCGAAGGACCCGCTTGGGTTTGGACGACTTCAGAACGGTCAAGGTCATTGGAAAGGGAGCGTTCGGCGAAGTGAGGACTCCGACCAGGGTCAGACGTTTATATATTGAGCTAAAGGGATGAGTCTCTAGGTCCGCTTGGTCCAAAAAGTGGACACTGGCAAGATATATGCGATGAAGACCTTGAGAAAGGAGGAGATGTTGAAGAAGGACCAGGTAAGGCGTTTTTCTCATTTAGGGGTAATGTCTACCTCCTAAAGTGCCGCTCCCTCTGGTCAGCTAGCCCACGTCCGCGCAGAGCGCGACGTTCTTGCAGAGTCTAACTCTCCTTGGGTTGTACAACTTTTCTATTCGTTCCAAGACACCCAGACTCTCTACTTAATCATGGAGTTCCTCCCCGGAGGGGATCTCATGACCATGCTAATCAAGTACGACACTTTTTCGGAGGACGTTACTCGCTTCTACATGGCTGAATGTGTCCTTGCCATCGAGGCAATCCACAATCTTGGCTTCATCCATAGGTACTGATCTTTCATCTTCAAGGACTTCGCGACTCACAATCCGCGCAGAGATATCAAACCGGATAATATCCTTATAGATAAGGATGGTCACGTTAAATTATCGGATTTTGGCCTTTCCACAGGGTTCCATAAACAACACGACTCCAGCTATTATCAGAAGCTTCTGGAATCCGCGAATAATACCCAGACGTCTGCGGCGAGAAATAGTGTCATGGTAAACGCGATCCATCTTACTATGACCAGCAAAGATCAAATTGCCACCTGGAAAGCCAACCGACGCAAGCTGGTATGTGTCCTGATTGGTGTCAGATGCGTCTGACGCTAGCGCCGTTTGTCCAGGCATATTCGACAGTTGGAACGCCGGATTACATCGCTCCAGAAATATTCCAACAGAAGGGGTATGGGAACGAGTGCGACTGGTGGTCACTCGGAGCTATCATGTTCGAATGCCTAGTCGGATATCCGCCGTTCTGTTCGGAATCCACGCATGAGACCTACCAAAAGATCATGCAATGGCAGTATTACCTTGCGTTTCCAGACGATGTACACCTCAGTCGCGAAGCTGAGGACCTCGTTCGACGGTGAGAAACGTTGCTTCGCGTCGGAGACGATTTATTAACGTTTAACGGACTAGTCTGATCACTTCGGCTGATCGTCGGCTGAGAGCAGACAAGATCAAATCCCATCCGTTCTTCTACGGCGTCAATTGGGATTCGCTCCGTCAGATAGACCCGCCTTTCGTTCCAAATCTGCGTTCGATGACTGACACACAATACTTCCCGACCGATGAAATCGAGCAGAATCCGGCCGAAATCCAAGCCGCAGATACCAATACCTCACAGAATGACCTTGCTTTCCTCGGGTACGTCGTTTGTTCCGCGTTACCGCATCCGATGCTCACTAGTTTTCAGTTATACTTTCAAGAGGTTCACCATTGCGCCCCAAGCCTTCTAAGCTCTGTGTAGTAAAGCCACAGCGCCGTAGTTTGGTTGCCGTGGTACCTCCTTAACGATCTTACTTTTATTGATAGTTTCGGGGTTCCTAGCCACTGGTTGGCATTGATTACCAGACGTTCCAAGACTGTTGTATGTTTTTGTATTCGTGGTTGTAGTAAGTTGTTAGATTGCGTGTAGTGTCACGCAGGTGTCCAAACGTGACTTGAATCAATGAACTTACGATTGAAAACTTGTGAACCTCGTTGAAAAATCCACAGTCAAGAGCCTTGACACAGAACTGCTTCCTGACACAGGTCGAAGCTTAAAGCACATCAGAATGTCGCAGTCGAATGCATTTGCCGGACTATGGACATCACTTCCGACGTCGCTGACGCCGTGGATGTAAGTCAACCTGCACCTGCCCTAGCTTGTCTGGATTTACTACTCTTTAGCCTGGAAGTTATAAGTTCGATGGGTTTTACCCATATGACCCCTGTGCAGGCATCCACGATACCCCTCTTTATGCAACACAAGGATGTAGTCGTTGAGGCCGTCACCGGCTCCGGTAAAACATTGGCTTTTCTCGTCCCAATACTCGAGCGCTTGATCAGGAGAGAATCCAAGCTGAGGAAGAATGAAATTGGTGCTTTGGTCATCAGTCCGACGAGGTATGACATCTGTATGTCGATGACGTTCTCTCTAGTCACTCGTGTCTGCGGTACAGGGAACTGGCCACTCAAATACATTCCGTCTTTTCACTATTTTTGTCCTCACAACCAGATTTACAACCGTCATCCACGGCGGAAGAGGACGAGCCTCCATGCAGATCCTCAGACATGCAATTCCCTCCTCCACTTCTTCTCGTTTCGTCCGACCAGTCTACCCCAACGCAGGACGTCCAACGGTTTCTAGAGACGGGTGCTGACGTTGTCATAGGCACGCCGGGTCGGGTGGACGAATTCCTTATGGGTAAGGGTAAGACAGTGGTCAGCGTGAAAGAATTGGAGGTCTTGGTGCTTGATGAAGGAGATAGGTGACTTGAAAACTGGCGTTTCAAGGATTTTTAGCTTATCGTTCTCGTAGGTTACTTGACCTAGGTTTCAAGGAGGTACTTACACGGATCATCACTCACCTTCCAAAGCAAAGGCGCACCGGGCTATTCAGTGCCACCATGACGGATGCTGATGCACTTTCCGATCTGGTGCGGGTGGGACTACGAAATCCGGCACGTGTTGTTGTCAAGGTGCAGTCGAAAAAATCGAAGAAAACGGGTGGAGACGGTAAGGGGTCAATGGGAGAGGTCATCGAAGAAAGGCGAACACCGGCAGGGTGAGTACTTATGCACAGACTTCTAGCCGTACAGCTTAAATGTTTTCCAGTCTTCAAAACTTCTATATCAGTTGCTCGACTTCGGAGAAGCTTGTACAGCTAGTGCGGGTCGTCCAACACGATCTCGCGACATACCAGTCATCCCACTTCATCGTCTACTTTGCAACCTGTGCATGCGTGGATTATTTCTACCGAGTACGTGATTATATTACAACTCATTTTCAGGTTGTTTTAGGGATAGATAAGGTTCTTCCTGCGATCCTGCCTTCCAACGCGAACTTGTATTCCATTCACGGTCACCTTTCCCCCACAGCCCGAACGCGTGCTTTGTCGTCCTTCTCTTCCTCGGTATCAACTCCAAATTCTCCCTCAGTATTACTTGCCACCGACGTAGCTGCCCGTGGCCTCGATCTCCCAAACGTGGATGTTGTGATCCAGTTTGATCCACCATCCGATCCTAAGGCATTTTCTCATCGATGCGGTCGAACCGCACGTGCAGGGAAGAGCGGACGTGCCTACGTATTTCTATCAAATAAAGAAATGGAGTACATCGGTACGCGTTCCGCTCGCCAGTGAATCAAAATCCAAACGATTTCCAGATTTTCTGGCCGTGCGCAAGATTCCAGTTCGGCGACACCCGTACATCGGCATAGGGGGAGTGCTTGCGAGGGACGAGACGCATGAGCCATCGGAAGAAGACGCCGTTGTTCCAGAATACCTCTCCAAAATCCGTGAGGTTGTCCTCGCAGACCGTGCGTTGAATGACAAGGTAAGTTTGCCCCGGTTCGAAGTTCGACCTGCGATTTCGTGGCAATTTACCTACTCATTTTCCGTATATGTAGGCGGTGAAAGCGTTCGTCTCCTTCGTGCGCGCCTACTCAAAACACGAAGCGTCTTACATCTTCCGACTGAAAGCGCTCGATTTGGTTGGCGTCGCTAAAGCATTTGGTCTCCTCAGGCTACCGCGCATGCCTGAACTGAAGGATATCGACATGAAAGGATGGGAGGATGCACAAGTTAACGTGAGTGATTTGCTCTCCATCCGCGATACATCTTAATGGCTACGAATGGCAAAATATCTAATAGTGGGACGCCTACGCCTACGCTGACAAAGCCCAAGAAGCGAAACGCCTTGAAGCACTTTCCAAGAAAGACCACGCCAACGAGAAAGAACGAGAGGCCGCCGAAGCTCGTTCGGCTAAACGAAAGCGGAACACGGCTTGGAGCCAGCAAGCGGAGGTGAAGGAGAAAAGGGAGGCCAGGAGGGTCAAGAAAGAAAGAAAGCGACAGTGGTTGAAAGCGCAAGCTGCTGGGAGTGTGACACGCGCTGCTTTGACAGAGCAAAACGATCATGAAACCGAGAGCGACGGCAACCGGGATGATTGGGAGGAGCTTTTGAAAGAGGAGAGGATGGCAAAGAAAGTGAGGAGGGGTGAAGCCACGCAAGAAGAATTCGACGAAATATTTGGTGGACTGGCCTAGCAAACTTGCGACTATATTTTGACCTCTAGGACTACTCAGGTGGGTCTTTTCGGAAGACTTTTCGAAAGTCGCCCACAATCAGGGAATACACTGTATCTACACACTTGATAAGCTATACCTTAACGTATTAGCAAGTACAATGCACGATTCCTCGATACTAATTTAGATGTACGGGCAAGTTTAGATATACAAGCAAGTCATTGTAATGGTCGGCGTGCGACGCTATTGTTGAGTGCGGAGTAAAGGTCGCATCTAGTGAACGTATGACATAGATCAGAGAAGATCCTAAGCCGAGTAGGGGAGCTCACCATTTCCACAAAAACGGGTAACAGAAGGGGAATATGTTTCAACTCTGGGGGCTGCACCCTACCCGATATGTTTTTCTTGGGTTTCCGGGGAGCGGGGGAAGAGCGCGACTGCATGGATGCAGATATTCGGGGCACGGACGATACACACCCATCGGTTGACAACCGTCCTTCTGACGACGGCTGCCTCCTGGACACAGGTAGCGAAGAGGTGGCTGAAGGGTTCGAGGGACATGGCGGAAGCGGCTTATCAAATCGTGCAGGCAGTGGCGGAACTGGTGGCACTTCGTTGCTTTCCTTGGAGCTCCGCGAACCTTGATCTTTGTCCCGAGAAAACGTCATTGACCGTGCGCTCCGGAGTGAAAAGGTACGTTGCCGAACTTGCTGAGGTGGGGGAGAACGAGACAGAACCAGTTGGGTATTCTGCTGGGAGTGATTGTGAGAGATAGCTGCCGGGCCTGAACTCCCTGAATGAGCGAGTGCTTTGGTGGGAGAAGCCATCCGCTGTGGGGAGAATTGTTTGGAAGGGAGCGACTCCTCTGATGTCTCCCTCTCCTCCTCGCTGTCTGTTTCGAACTCACTACTGTCTTCCTCATCGTCTGTTTCATCCGACTCATCATCTTCGTCGTCATCGTCGTCGTCTCCGTCTGTCCCTGCAGAGAACTCGTTTTCGCTTCCACCTGTAAATTCACCGATACCAATCTCCCTGGCAACACTATGGGCAAAAGCCTCCGCCTGCTTAGCAGTGGCGACATCGGCGTCTTCGCCACTGTCTTTCTCACCTCCAGCCTCCGAGCGCCAGAACTGTCTGCGTACACGTTCCTCGTGTACCACTTTCAGCGCATAGTGGTATCGCGCTACCTTATCCACCTCTTCTAGTATTGCAGCTCTCTCTTCATCTCCCGCTGGTAACAGTGTCTCCAACGAAATTCTATATGCAGCCTTTTCGACGGGGGTATCCGCACCCACACCATCCCGTGCGATGGTAAGGAACCGCTCAACCCAGCGCATGAGGCCGTCAAAAAGTCCCGCGCCTTTCGAATGCACGTTGTGCACGAAAGTGTAGAAAGCTTGTTCGTGCCTGCCCACGAGGTCGACGAAAGCTTGAACGGTTCGAGTTGGGTCCGTTTGAGAAACTGAATGGAGTAGCGGTCAACGCCGAAGCAACTCGAGAGCGAGTTGGATCAAGAGACTTACGATCTTCGGTTTGTTCTACTGTCCGGATGAGGTCATTGATAAAGTTCTGAAGATCTCCCACCGAATCAGCGATGCTCGCTGCCCGATAAACTTGTGCAAGCGGTGCATAGAAAATCGTGATGATATCTTTCAGCAACTCCGCCGTCACGCCCTGAGAAGTTATCAATAACTGGGCCCAACGAATGTACAGGGCGCCCACCTCGAAAATGAGGGCAATCAACTGTTCCCGATCTCTAAGCCTCGAATGTAACCTCACCAGTAACCTCAGGTCCTCAAAGAGCCAGACGTCCTCGTCCGATGGACCCTCGTCATCACTCTCTTCACCCCTTTTCTTCCTCTCCCGTTCCCACGCCTCCCACTTGCGTCCAGCTCGGTGGATACGTGCAAGTTGCACGCGGTCCAGGACGGGCTCCTCACTCCCATACATGATGACATGTAAGAGATGGACGTTCTCGGTTGCCGCAGAGGCGCGATAATAATCCTGTACCTCACGAGGCGCGTAGACGAACGCACGAACCTTGTCACAGAGTATAGGATCACCGACCTTCTCGGACACTTGTTGGATGTAAGTCGAGAGGGACTTAACCTCTTCGGAAAGGGAGGAAGTAAACATCCTACAGCTTGTTAGGTCGATGCGGCGGACAGGGGACAAGAAGAGTAGTACCGTTGCAACAGACTTCGACCACCAAAGGGTTGGGCAAGGAAAATGTCCAGAATACCTGCCCTCGTGTAAGCGTACCTTATATCGTATGTCGAGTGACGCACTCCGTATCATCCCAACAGGGTTGCTGATCTTCAAGGCTGCTTTGAGGACGAAGTACGGCATGAGACCATGTATGCGCTTCAGACTCGCAAAGGTCTCGGAAGAATTGTCGGACGCCACGTATGTCTGAAACAACGTTGAAGCAAGACTATGCCCCGAGAAGTCGTGAGCACGATGCGCTCCAAGCTGCCCGGATAAACGACGCACGATATCCTAGCCCACTCAATGACAGCTTGGTAATTCTTGGGCAGCTGCTCAACGTTCGGGGTAACCTTGATGATGGAAAATACATGCATGAGGCCATCTTTTCCAACGATCTCGCCCTTGACGCTGCGGACAGATTCACGCAGAGCATCGATGCGAATGCTTATCTCGCGTGCGAAATGCTTGCGACTTTCGTCTCTGATATGGTCGGCTTCTTCACGGCGTCGTGCGTCCCCTTGCTCTATGGGTGTGAGTCGGGTGGGGTTGCTGAGGAGGAACGAACGGAGAACGGGAGAGGAGGCAAAGGTGGGGTTAGCGAGCAGAGTGTGGAGATAGGCACGGAGGGTGAGGCGATTCTTCTCGCGCGAAAGACGCTCAGGAGGTTGAGACTGAGATGGACCGTGTTGCAGTGAGTCGCTGTAGTGTGCGTCGTGTGTGAGAGATGTCTGCGGGAGGGAGTCTTGCGAGTGGTTGTACGGGGCCAGCGTTGGCGAGGATACGTCAACGGCAGTACGATTCTTGGCAGGAGGAAACGGAACGAGTTCGTCCGGGTGAGCTTTGCGTAACTGGCAATAGATTAGAGTCGACTAGCACGCTGGAGAGGTACTCGTACGTACCTCATCCGCAAGTGTTTTGAAGTCACCGTATCGGCGAGAGACGCAGACCTCTCTATCTTCAGAAAGCCGAGTACGGATGATGAACTCCTGCAAAACGGTGATAAGCTGCTGTGGCAGGAAAATGAGGGGATGGCACGGACTTCGTGCACACGGCTCCTAACGCGACCCTTGTCGGTGACGGTGCGGATGCAGACGATGTTGACATCGAAGACGTCCCTTTGTTTCTTTCGTCTATTCTTCATGAGTCTCTCCAGTCTGTCCAGGTCTGACTGCGATAGTCTGACAACTTGTTCTGGCTCTACGAGTTTGATGCTCGAATTGAACAGCATGGTGAGATTGTGCTCGACTTTAGCGAGGATCTTGAGGCGGGTAGCCTCAACGGTTTCGTCTTCATCTGCGTCTTCCATGAGAATAGTTGGAGAAAGATTTCTAGCGAAAACACTAGCTACGAATGGCTGTAGTTTATCGGAATAAAAATCCTTGGGTGCTGCGGCCATGAACGGGAACGTGAGCACGAAATGTCTAAACATATATCTAAGGAAGGGCAAGTCGAGTTTCTGAGCAGAGTTCTGCGGGGGTGAAAAGGGTGGGCCGAGGTAGGCGAGAGTGGATGCATTGTCGGCTGGTGCGTTGGTGATGTCATCGAGTTCCTTGCGTAGCTGGAGTTGGATGAGGGATTTCTTGAGGTAGTGGGCCCGGATGGGCGTGACTGCGAAGGGGCCGTCTTTCTGAGCTTCTGGCGTCGCTGGCACCGGGCGAGTTGGACGGGCTGGTCGCGACGAGGAAGACATGAGGGGTAATGATTGTGGCTGTGCGATGATGTCGCTTAGATCTTTGGAGTACATTATTACAAGCGAGGGAGTCATGCACTGTTGGGAGTATACACCTTCTGACCCTTGTACGTCCTCCTGTTTGGCTCATCCAAGAGACTTTTTAGTTTTCCAGCAACTTCTCTGACACCCTGCCGACAGTCCTCCAACCCTCTCCAAGTGGCTGCGACGCTCCAGCACTCTGAACATGCTTTTGAGGCCTCGTTGAAGGTCTCGAGTTCGAGTTCGTCTCTGTGATGCAGGGCCACGACGACGTCTGCGACCTGGTTGAACCCGGTCTGCCAGGAAGTGATGCCTCCCACAGAATTTGTGGATGTGTCTGTCAAAAGGTAGGAGACGCGAGTCCGATCGCACGTCTGAGGATGGACTGGTCGATGGTGCCCGATTCGCGGGTCATGCGGGCGAGCACACCGAGAACGAATTGCGCGTAGTCAGTCGGCTGCGAGAACGAGGCCGGGTGAGTGTGGGGGATGACGGTGAGAGGATGGGGGTTGGCGTGTCGTGAGCTACTGACTGGCATATCTAAATCGAAGTGAATAGGATTGAACAGGATGGGTTGACGATGTTCCATGAAGTTGGGAGGAATTTAAAAGACTTGCCTGAACTCTCAAGTGCCCGGCTGGTCTTTTAAGTACCAAGAACGATGAACGGTCGACCCGGGGGTAAAAGACTCGGACGGGGTCGATGGCTGGGTCAGTACCCGCTCCTTCGGCATTCTCCGAAAGATACCCTCCGGATTCACCGGGGTTTCAAGCGATGGCCTCTCTGCTCGTCCCCGCTCCATACTCCTTGCCAGAGCAGTACGACGGCTGGCAACTGTCCTGGAAGTTTCTCGTATTCAGACCGGCCAGTGTGTCTTTCATATTACATACTGTCTTTCCTGATTCTGACCTGGTGCGTTAAAAGTCTTGCGCGTCCAGGCTTGTCTTGTTCTCGCACTTCTCGTCTACGTGTCACTCTCCCTCTACGGAAGAGCCATAAACGTACGCAAGGCGGACGACTTCTACTCTGCACTGCTACCCCTTCTCTCTCGGCAGTTCTCTAAACCGACGACCGGTCTCATATCCGATGGTCCCTCCGATTTTTTCGTCTTCTCAACCGGTCGACGTGCCATCTCTTCTCTCCACTACCGTTCTTGCCCTTCGTCCCCGTCATGACCTGCTGCGGATGATCTGGCAGTACCTCTGGTCTGCATATGACCTGCGCTATGAGCCTTTTGACGCCCTCACTTTCGATATCACGCTCGATAGCGACGCAGCCGCAGCAACGCCCGATTTCATCTGGGCTGTCGTGCGCAAGTCCGAACTCGCCCTCATTCGTGACCAGCGTTGGGACTTGGTACGCGTCCGTTTATCTCATCTCAGACTTGTCTGATATTCTACACACAACAGACATTTACTCGCACGGCGGACCATGCGGGTCTCGACTCTACTCTCGCTGTCATGTCTGAGTTCGCAGACGTGACAGAAACGCTGGCCAAGCTCGCTCCGTCTAGCAGCTCTACACCTCTTTTCACTCTCATCTCCTCTGCATTGCCCTACCTCCGCGTCTTCTCCATCACGGATCAGCCAGAGGAACGTCCATCTGCATCCGCTCTTTCCAATAAATTGAAACGCGTCATCCTCACTTTCAACTTACCGGACGACGTCGACAATATCTCGCCCCTTCTCGAAGGTACTTTTGCACTCGTGGACCTTCTCGCGGCAGGCAAAGTCAATTTCCGTCCCGAAACGCGTGCCAAAATCAAGAAGGTTCGCGATGGCGTCGAGAAAGCTGTCAGAGAAGACGAAGAAAAGGACAAGAGAGAAGAGGTCCTCGAAGACAGACGTGCCGCCAAACGCAAGGCCGAAGAAGCACGGATGGCGAAACTCAGTCCTGCAGAACAGAAAAAGGTGCGTGTCTCTCTCGGTTTCGCCGCGACCCCTTCTGGAAACATCGTCCAGGCTCTCGAGCGAGAACGGAAGCGCGCCCTCAAGAAATCACAGGGCAAGCTCGTCCGAAAAGTTTGAGTGGTCTGTCGGGTTCGTGCAATCCTGCGAATTTGGGAATACCCTGCCCTTGATGCTTGTCGATGCCCCTCCACTGAAGCACGTAATCCGTTTACACGTGTTAGGTATTAGTTATTATTGGGCATAGAAGAAAAATTAATTAATTAATCATCCGTGGAACGGATCGGACCTGATTAAGATTGGCCAGACTCAATTGCGTGTACTGCAACGGTCATGCTGGAGGCTGTTTAAGAGAAATATATGCCGTCGTCGTCGTTCCGCAGTGGGCAATTTTTTTTAAGAAAAAAAAAGACAAGAAAAGTGAGTGGTGTGTTCAGCCGACCCGTTGGCGCGGAGTATGTTTATCCACACTCTGGAGTGTAATCTAACCCCTCGGCATGTTGGAGATCTACGCCCGTGACAGATTTGTGCAGTTGCCTATCCTTGACGTCATTCCCCGGGACCATCTACGCACGCACTTTCGTAAGACATTGCGCATCGAAGCCTGGATACATAGATACTTTGTCGTTAGCCGACGGTCCCGCCACTACTCCGCGACACGTTTCTCGAATCGCCGACCACCGCTCCCGGTCCTCCGCGTCTCAGAAACCCAAGTCGCGATCCCCAACTTGTCAACATTCTCAATAGCCACATCGGCATCACCCATTGACGCTCCTCCTCCTCCTCCTCCTCGGCACGGTCAGAGACACCCTCGTGCCCGCCTTCGCTCTCCGTCTCCGTCCGTTCACCTTCATAAAACGACTCGGCGTCCGTATCAGAACCTGCAGCACGCCTATCTTCCTCCGCTTCCTGTTCTGTCCTCCCATTCGCATCCACGAGTCGCTTATTTCCATCCAGCGTCCACTGGACGAGTCGTCTATCCCGCTCCCGAATCCTGCTCGATCTCCGTCGTAGTCGAGTGGATCCACCAACACCAACACTCGTATTAGTGGAGGCCGCGAGTCCGTCGCCGAATACCTTTGCACGCAACTCCCATACCTTTGCCCGTAGCGCACGTGTACCTGCCCACATCTCTCCCACCCGCAACTGTGCCGTCTCGTACTGAAGCGCCGCAACGGGAGGGAGAGACGGGAGCATCTGCAGGATCGAAGCGAGTGAGCTCGGAGGTCCTACCGTCGATGCGCTTTCTATAGGGGTATAAACGTTTTGTGATGACAGAGCATCTTGAGCGATGGTCGTCCTCGTAAGCGTTTTCATGATAGGCTCGTGAATTTCGTATGCCGTCCGAAGGGATGCACTGGTACGCGAAAGCGTCTTTGTTAGATACTACGCGAAAGTCCAGTCAATGACCGATCAAGGGAATGCAGCAGTAGTCGTCTTACCTCGAGGCATTCGATCACTCCATCCAGATGGGCCTCTCGCCTCCGCATGATAAGGATTTGGCCACACAACTCCACGTCTATTTGCATCCACTCCACGCGCAGTACAGGGGTATTTCTGACAGACTCCAAATCATGGAAAGAATGTCGTCTACACGGAATCATTCCTCAGCACGTACAGGCGAATCGGGCAGCAACCACTAACCGGCAGTGCTTTCCCCCATTTTGCCCTATTTTCCCAACATCTTCTTCAAGGATCTTCCCGCATCCCCACCCAATCCGTCGACCCAGCTCCTTTCTCTCCAAGTTCGACGACTTACTATTGCCTCCATCAGGCCTGGACTCCCCCCTCATACTCGGCACTTGCACACTACTCGTCGCTCCAAGTTCACGTACATGTTTTTCATTAGAATGTTTCGGAATGTCCGCACCAACGAGGTTAGCAGAACTTACGTCTGCAGACCCTGTTAGCGTGAACGGACGATGCGAACGTGAGATAGCTGGTGGAGTAGATGAAGGCGAATTTGAACCGTGAGCAAGACTTGGGAACGAACATATAGGTGACACCTGTTCACTACTGGGCAATAACTCGTCTTCATCTGCTCCGCCGTCGTTTCTGATAACAAGTGTGCATTAATAGTGTCAGTATAAGACGAGGTGCTTACTGCGGGAGGGCGAGCGTAGGGAGGCCCAAACCTTTTACTTCAGAAGCGGGGTAGACGTGACCAGACGATGAGGACTGCGCAGACAGTGGAATCACAACGGACGATGTGCGACCCGCCAACTTCCCTGGTCCAGATAGGTCCACCGAGCGCTTCGACCGGTTTATCCTGTGCACACACACATTGAAAAAAAAAAAATCCCGAGAATGCAATTACTGACCCTGCCCACATCTCCAGCTTCTTCTGTACCTTTCCGGACCAAACCCCTCCAAGTGCCAAGTCGTCCTCCCCGTTGCTCTTCAGCACTGAATCTTCGATATCACTGTGTGTCCGCCTGTCCTTGTCCTTCCAGTTTGCAACGCACTCTCTTCCCCGCTCGTTACACGCTGGATGGATCCATCTCCTTTCAGCTCGCTCTCGCATCCTCACCAGTGCCTCTACCTTCCCGCCCCATAGTGCCCTCAAACTCCCCGCCACCTTTTCCTTTTCATCCACGGAACCCACACTGTCTTTCCAGTTCTCACCATCTCTGTTCCCCTTGTCCTTCTCGCGCTCCTTCTCTCGGTCCCGTCCGCTCAGCACAGTCCTCATCAGTGATCCTAGATCTGCTATGGGACTGACAATACCTCCGGCACCCACATTCGTGCGTGAAACAAAGCCCATCACTTTTCCTCCTAACCCCTTCTTTTCCTCATCTGTGGCGTCCTCCTCCGACGTCGGGCCGACATCCAGCTTTGATAGGAGCACTCTGTGCACACGCCGCGAATCTGCATGCCGGATCTTCTCATGTGCGGAGAGTATCGTATTGTGCAAGTGAAACGTAAGATATACTGGGGTTGAGCCGAAGCTGTCTGGGCTCAGGCTGGCGCTGGCGCGTGTGGAAGACCCGGACGGACCCAAATTATTGGACAAACTGAAGACCGCGGTAGATGGTAGCAGTGCAGCAGAGACAAGCGTAGCATCTGCGGATGCGAGGGTGCTCGCAGGCTGAGTCACACTCGAGTACCCACCTAGGGAATGGGAGTGTACATATGAAGCGAGGATAACAAGGAACTCGTAAGGATGCAGGAAGGGGTCCTTCGGAACGCCTTGTACAAGGGCGGAGAGTTTGTTTCGGGCAGACAGCACGAAAGAAAGAAGCAATGAAATCATATTGGGATCTGCTAATCGTTCTGTTGCCTGGGACGATTATTTGCGTCGCATATCAATTCGACGAAACAAATAAAAGCTCACTTCAAACCCAGGATAATTCTCGCCGATCTCAGCTCCCCACCTTCTCAATCCTTCTACAGTTACATCGCACAACAAGCCATCCAACACAAGCGGTGACGGCAATGGGAACAGTCCACAAATAGCGAGCGATGCCTGAACGAGTTTGACCAGCTCGAGCACACACGAGGCAAAATGTGGGTTCCGCGACGAAGAAGTCATTACCAGCGCACTCGCCTGGGATGCATTGGAGTGGTGGAGGCTAACAACGCTAGGTTGATTAGAGCTGGCGAGGAAATGCGATCCCTCCGCAACAGGCGGTGCGAGGGAAAGTAACGTTGCTGGATGCGAATGTGCTCGAGAGTGTGCGCGAGAGTGCGATCTGGACTTGTACACACTCGCCGAAGGGGGTGCATCCGAGAGAAGATACATGGACTTGAAGCGATCCTTGGTCGTTTCGCTACTGTGAAGTGAGTAAAAAAAGACACACATATAATACACGGCAATTCCAGACCTTGGTTCATCGAGCGTGACCGCACCCCGGCCACTGCAACCCATTCGAAGAAGATTTATATTCGAGTATAATCTATCTTTCACGGCGAGAAAATCCCCGTCAGGTATATGGACTATGGTGTAGTCCGAACGAAAGTGAGCCAGCGAAGTGACCATGAGGGTTCCCTGTGGGATCTGTCCTACGGTCAACAGGCTGAAACTAGATACTCCAACGACGAGCAACTCGCCTCCTTTGGTCGTCCGCCGACCTGCTTTCGAAGATGCTGAACTGCGGCAGTGAACTCATTCCACTGCCTCTGGATATGGCAGTTCTGCCATCGGGCTCAGTGCCGTGACGATCATCTGTATAATAGCCCCTGTTGCATCAAAGAGATGCACGGACGGAGAAGGGGTATCCAGCTACACGTGCCTTGTGAGAAGGGTCGCCAGTATACACGGTCAGAAGTGTCATGGGCCTGTTGCGTTCGACGATCCTGTTCATACGAGCTGTGAGCCACACCCACACAGGAACACGGAATGGTATCACCACTTCTCGACGGCATAGACCTGGTAACCTGTCAACTCCATGCGCTCCACGACGATCTCAAAACGAAGCTTGTGTCCAATCCAACGTTGTCCATCGCCCTCTACGTCTACAGCCATGGCGCCCTTTTCCATGGTCGCCGTCGCCGAGCCGGATCGGGAACGTATAAGTTTGCTGGAGGGTTGTTTCATGCGTGGTGAACGCGTCGGCACGCTGACGGGAGAGGGCGGGAGTATGCTATGCATGCTGGTAGAGTTAGGTAGCCTAACAGTTGGCATGAGCAGACGTAGCTGCCTGCCCACCTCTGCCGTCGCCGTGCTCGCCATGGCGGGGGAAGGCCTCCGAGAGAAAGAGGTGTTGTCCTAAAAAAGGCATCTCCCACTCGAAGTCGCTCACGCACGTGATTACCGATGCCAGGAGGACTCATTAGGACCACAAAAATTGTTGGCAGAATGTCTATGTATTATTGAAACAAAGTACAGGAGCGCAGACCTGAAACAACCCAAAATCCCCAAAAAAAAATGTGAAAGTGCAGGTGGTGCAGTGCGGAAGGGTTACATGACCAAGATCTGCTGTAAGTTAGATGCAATGAATGGTATGGCATAGTCTGGCTGTGTAGGATGGGAATGTATGGAGTACATATGAAACAAGTAACAAAAAGGATGCAGATACAGTCGGACCAGAATATGATGTCATACGACAATGCAGCCTCTGGAAAACCACCTGCAATCGAGCTTAGCTCAGAAACCAACGCACAAACCATATCGCCAAACCCACCAATTGCTGTTCAGTTGCTCGATCCAGCCAACTACCATCCTTAGCCTCAACCGCACGCTCTTGACCGGTAGTAATTTGGCTTTTTCGTTCTCGTCGATGGGTAAAACCATTCCCATCCAAAAGGAGAAAGCCCCGGGGTCATCATCGGGGGGTTGTGGACCGTATGTGTGATTCAGCCGCTGCACCTACCCACGGTGCTGTGCCCTCGCATAACTGCGACAGGAACGAATGGCACGCTGCCATTAGTGTCTCGGTCGATTGAGACTGTTGACTCGAGTCCAGAGGAGAAAATCTCGACCAGCGCGTAAAATTTTGTGGGAAACGTGCGGGCACCGTGAGCGTAAGCACTGTGGGAGGCGCTGGTCGAGATACAGACAACGGCACAACAGAAGATGAGGGAATAAGTGTCCGAACCTCTTCGGCTGCCCACTCGCCTAGGTCGTCATCGTAATCGTCAATCTTCTCCACTCTGCCGATCATATAGCCATCCAGCGAGTCGCGTTCAAGGATTCTGAAACGGTGAATGCCCCAAGTTTGCACCATGCTTCGACCATCAGCTAGCATCTGCACGCTTCTTATCTCATGCATAGTCCCAAATTCTGTCCCCGCAGTTGCACCGTGCCCCAAAAGCGGCGCGGCACGAGGTGGCATGATCATTCCAAACGTGGGGGAAGGGCTCTCAAGGCAGCGCCGCAGCATTAACCGGTAACGCGGCTCGAAGAAGTGGAGAAGAGTGGGCATGCCGGGAAATGAGAGCTGACACACGAATATGGGGGTGTCAAGACGAGCATGTCTCTCCGCATTCTCTATGGCCTCGCCACGACTTGCATAGTCGCTTGCATATGCCTTGAGGACTGCCAGGGTTAGTGAGGGACTCGTGGATTGAAAGCGGCGTAATGAACGCGTACGAAGGGAGAGTAGGACCTTATTAAGAGAGTGTTCTTGGAAATAGGCAAATCCGGGGAGATCCTGCCGGCAGAGTGGACAGAGCATGCTGTGATCTAGTGATTTTTGCAGACATTTTGAGCAGAAGGTCTGAGAGATGTGAGTGCGATGGAACGAGGTAGGAGTGTGTGAGCATACGTGTTGGCAGGGGGTCGTGACGGGTTGATACAGGAGCATCAGACAGATCTCGCACGTGAGCTCTGCGGTAAGGGCCTTGTCAAATTCGGCAGCAGAGTTGATGGGACGGGGGAAATCGAGAGGGGTGGTGGCCTGGGCCGACTGGCGTGGTTGGCTCCGAGGAGTCAGATCCTGCGACCGAGTGTCCGGCGTGCCGGAGTCGTCCCGGTCGGGTTCATCGCCCGAGTAGGAGGGGGCGTCTCGTTCACCCAAATGGGTGAACCGGAGGAGTTGTATGATATTGTTTATGCGCACGTCGAGTCTGGGCTGGCTGCGCCATGCGGCTGAGACGTCTTCGGAGGAGCGGGGGGCAGCGAAGAACTCGACGCGGGACGACGAGGGTATGCTGGGCGTGTACCCTTGACACTGGGTAGTGGAACAGGTCGGAACGGGGCAAGCGGACGATGAGGTATGAGTAGAGCATACGGTGTGACCACAACGAAGCGTCGTCGGGGTTACCAGGAATGCTGGAGGAGAGCAGACGGGACAGAAGAACAGAGGGACCAGTTCCGAGCGGTAATAGGACATGGGAGGTGAGCAGATGGTAGAGAACAAGACAAGCGAAGATGTCTATTATACTGGCACATACGCGGATGGATATGTGCCCACGACGAAGGGCTGGATCTCAGAGTAAAGTGGTCGCGGGGTTCCAAGACTTGACACTGTTGTGGTGAGCCAGTTCGTAGAATTACATCAATGAAATCACCAGCGACGACTGCAGGAGAACGCTCGGCACCCTGCACGGGACGGTGTACTGAGGAAACGATGGCAGCGGGCGATGATGATTTTTATATGTGTTCCTGCGTCCGTCCCTGCCTAGACTCCCCTTCACTGTGTCTCTCTGGTTCGACCGGGCGCGTACTAACAATTCAATATAACGTCCGTCAAATCACGATCCGGTCCACACATCGAGCGGGTCACGTGCACACGCTGATGTCATTCCTACATACATCATACAAGCCGTAGCCACGAGGACAGCAAGGAAATAGCAAACGCCGTATATCCAACATAACCAACTCTTTCACAGATTCGACATGTTCGTCGTAGGCCAGTTGCTGTGGAGTCCGTCGACACACGCCCACACAGACAGATGTGGTAATTCTTTCACTCACTATTCTTCTTGGGTTCGTTTGTATCCATATTTTTCAATGAACGCGTCTAGTCTCGCTGGTCCCCGCGATCCATATGGATATGGCTCAGGCTTAGGCCTTTCACCATCCTTCCCATCGATCCAGTGAAGAATCGGTGTAAAGATCTATGCGTGGTGCGATCAGAACTCCACTCCCAGCACCTGCCAAACTGCCCTCACCTTCCATGCAGCATCCAGCTCGTCGTCTCTAACAAAATTTGAATGGTCCCCCTTCAACGCATCCAATATCAGAACCTCGTACGCCTCCGGGATCGCGGAATCCGTAAACCTCCTCTTGTACGTCAAATCCATCTCCGTAGGTATCGCACGGAAGGCGTATCCAGGTGACTTGGTGTTCAACTTCAAATAAACCGCCTCTTCGGGCTGAATCCGCACCACCAACTCATTCCGTGAGATGTCAGCGAAGATGCCTTGCGTCACATCCTTGAACTGGATCCGGACTTCCACTTTGGCTTCGTTCAACGCTGCACACACACCCATCAGGACCAAAACTCGTTTTTATAATCTCCGGGAACTTACCTTTACCAGCCTTCAAAATAAATGGGACCCCTTCCCACCTCGGATTGTTGATCCAGAGGACCGAAGCAGAAAACGTAGGACACATGGAGTCCTTGGGTACCGTGTCGTCATCGAGATAGCCCGGCTTCCCATTGGACGCTATATATTGCCCAAGTAGTGTGTCTTTGGGTTCCACGGGAGGAATGGCACGCAGTACCTTGACCTGCGAACATCCAGACGCGTAAGAATAGCTCCACGGTTGTTCCGTTGACACTTGTACCTTTTCATCCCGGATGTCCTCCGATGAGAACGACACTGGCCTCTCCATCGTCAGAATGCTCAGCACCTGCAACAAATCTGCAAAAATTTGCACGTGCCGACTCGAGTGAGTCGGTTCCACACGTATTCTGATCACTTACGGTTCTGCTGAACGTCACGGATGATACCAAACTCGTCAAAGTAGCCACCACGACCTTCTGTGCCGAATGGCTCTTTGAAGGTGATTTGCACGTTGCTGATCGAGTTCTTGTCCCACGCCGCGTTCATCGCGACGTTGGCAAAGCGCAGTACGAGAAGGTTCTTTACCATCTCCTTGCCCAGATAATGATCGATGCGGTACGTCTCCTCTTCTTTCCAATACTTCTTCAAATCATTCAGAAGCTCTCTGCATGTCTGGAGATCCTTTCCAAACGGCTTCTCGACGATGATGCGATTGATGCCTCTGGAGTAACACTCTTGGCTAGCATGCTTCGCGACAGGTACAAACACGGAAGGGGGAAGTGCGAGGTAGAAGATGCGGTTGCTGGTTGCGTGGCCTTCTTCGATTTCCTCGACGTGCGCATTCAACCTGCGGAAAGAGTCGCTGTCCTCATATCCACCAGAAACGTACGATGACAGATTCTTGAACTCCTCCAGTTTGGAGTCAAAAGAGGGATCGTTGTCCCTTTTTATGTACTGCGTGATTCGCCTGTGATACTCTTCCGTGTCCATTTTCGTGCGAGCATACCCGACGATATGGACACCTCTGGGAAGCAAGTCTTTGCGATAGAGGCCGAACAAGCGGGGAATGTCTAGAAAAAGAGTCAACGATGCAAGCAGCAGATGGCAAAAATCCACCAGTGCACCTTCTTCTTTGCGAGGTCTCCGGAGGCACCAAAGACTGGCGATGGTTGGGAACGACGGAAGGGGAGATACGAACAGGAGAGACATACCGATGAAGGTGGCGCTATCTCTGATGGCATCGGTAGCAACCTCCATGGATGGGATCGTGCCAGAACGAGGGCGTTGCACGGGGTGGGTCATTTCTAGACGAGTAGACGATACAAGATACACTCGAGGGAGCGAATGTTTAAAGGCGAGGTGACAGAGGGGTGTGTGATCTTCTAGAAGCTGACTTGAAATCGTGAGTGTGTGGGAGAACGCTCGACCACTGCAGATACGAGATATCTGGGAGTTATCACACTGCTTGGTGATGGCCGGGGACGGTTGAGGTTATCGCTCGTTCATAAGCTGGACATATAAACTGCCCTGGGTGTGGGTTTCATCATCACATCATTCATCATATCCACATCGCACGTGACCTGCCGCTATCACATATCCACCCAGGCCACCTCCATGCCAGCCAGCAACGACCCTGCCATCGACAAGCTCAGACAGCTCGTCGCCCCCACCAATGCCAGCGTAGACCCAATTACGGTGCGAATACAGGCCACCGCCCTCGTCGCTCGTCTCAAGGCTCTCAACCGCACTGCTAATGCCGCCACCCGCGCTCACAAGCATGCCACTTCAGAAGCAAGACAGGATATGGACCAGACACACCTCAGCCTACAAAACTTGCTTTATGAAAAGCGTCACCTCGAACGTGAGATCGAAAAGTGTCGTCAATTCGCGTATGCCTTTCCATCCCGTCGATCAAAAAACAATTTCACGTTTGACCTTAATTCAGGTCCATCTATCAGGACGTTCCCTTACATTCACTCGAAGAGTTCCAGCAAATTGCACCGCCAGAGGCACGAACAGAGAATGTCCTAGACAACCCTCATCAGCTGATGCTGAACCGCCTCAGCTTCGAACTCGCCGAACGTCAGAGGTTCGCACCGCCGTTCGGTTGCCTACCCATCATAACAACGATCATTTGCTTTTGGTGTAGACTCGACCTCAAACGGAAAGAACTTGTCTTACTCAAGGAGGAGCTCCTCAAACAGAGCAAAAGCAAATCCGCGATGGCGGATAGCGTCAAGTCCCAAATTGATGTTCTCATGAAGGTCCGCTGCTTTCCTGCGCTCTGTTTGACATCTTCACACAGTTTCTTCATCAGACAGCGACAGAGACTCAAAAAAGGGTTGACGAGCTGATTCCGCCATCGCCGCCATCGGCCGACTCTACAGCTCTTGGCTAGCTTACTTTGGGATCTGCTTTCAATGATTAACATATGCAATCCTTAACATTACCTACTAGAACAAGCGTGCCAACATGGATCTTCCTAGTTACAGGTACAACAAAAGCGAAACAAAAAAGTGGCATCCGGTGAGAGTGCGAATGTGCGGGCGACGTGGCGCGAATTCTACGATACGGGGAGAAGCTCATCGGGTATTGATGTGTATGACCATAGTGCTGCGTAAAAAGGAATGGAAGTAAGCATGAAGAATGATCGAGTGGATTGCACTCGGAGAGCGTGGTCATCAGGAATCGCCTCCGTCTTCACTGATGCTGCCAATGTCGCTCATCTCTGCATCCTCCTCCTCTTTGTCGTCGGAATCGGTCCTTGCATCGACTACTTCCTTCGTCGCGAATCTTTGCACGTACTCTGAAACAAAAGTCTTTGCACCAACCAAAAGAGTAAACGGAAGACGCGATAGCTTACCTTTAACCTTGGCTTCGTATTCTTTCGGATGTCGCATCATAAGCGCGGCGGCTTCGCCATTCAGAGGATCATTAGGGTTTGGGTACCGCAATAACTGCGGCAGAAAGACCTCGAAAATGTTGATCATATCTACGTTGACGCGCAGTAAATATCGATCGCGTCCTGGCGCAAAGCCACGTACCGAACATAGGTGACCACGTTTGATTGATAACATCCAAGCATACAGAACCGCTCCTGCATTCATTAAGGACAGTCTTATCAGTGGTCTCCCCGTACTCACAGTTCGTCGATGTTAGGGTGGAAGATCTTATTCATAAAACCAATACTTGGAGACTTGTATGGGTAGTCGGCTTGGAGCTCTACATGTATCTTCCAAATGCCACCTGCAAACGGTGCTATGAGGCTGCCCGTAAGACAAAGGGATGAGACGGAGGCAGAACAAGATGACCGACTCTCTTGTGGGCCATAGAATCGCACGTAAAACTCGCGCATGTTATCGTTGACGAGGGTGACTTCGTAGTCGGACATCAATCTAGATAATCACCTCAGGAAAGTGCTCTGAGGGCCACTCGGTACGTACAGTTTCATGACATCTGTCTCAATACGGCGCTTGGTAGAGGTGTATTAAGGGGAAATGAGGTTAGCCCGGACCAGCCAGCACGAGGACGACGAAATGTACTCATCATGGTTGGATGCTTTGCACTCGACGATTGTGCAAGGAATACGATGCGGGGCCTCTACATTACTTGGTCACCGGGGCCGGCCGAACAATTTCCATTCAAAGCGCCCGAATGCCGACCGGCAGATAAGAAGACAACAAGTACTACCACTATCGGCAACAAGGCGAGCGTGCTACAACAACACCAGGAACATAAAATACAGTCGAACAACTATAGACATCTGTATGTGAATCGGGTCGGAAATAAGAAACAGTTACGGTTCATCGTATACGGCGGTTTTGGTTGTCCGTTGCAGTCGTAATTTTTTCGTGATTAGTAGAAGGCCCACTCTTCCACCACGCAGTACGCGTCATTGGGATTGCACGGGTATTCCTTTCGGTACCCTGTCTTGGGGCGATCACCATAGCGTTCACGAGCGGAGTATCCAGCGGGTGCCCTACGGCCGCCCGCACCGACAATGTTGGTCTCCGCAGTCCCAGTGCTAGGAGAGAACAAATGACGAGGATGGGCAAGATCAACGTCGATGCTGCTTTGGTTGTACGCCTTCATCGCAAGAAGGACCGCTGCGATACTTTAGTCAATTACAAAACACCCCCGAGTTTCAAACGTCGCCTTACCGAGCCAGAATGCCCCGAGTCCAACAATGACAATCATTTCTTCTTGCCCCCGTGTCAAGAATCGACCTTCCGCAGAGTGATGGCGCACCACGCTGTAGAGGCTGAGCACATGGTTCTGCAAGTGACAGCATTCATCACCCACAAGAATATCAGAGCCACGATAACCAAAATCGTCACAGACGTTTGCGTCAAGTGAATAACATCTGGTGAATAGTTCTGGTCCGCCACTCAGTAAGATGAAGATAATAAGCTCCTACGCATAGACTGAGGCAGGAACTTCATGATGATATGTGCCATCGCCAAAGCCAAAAATCCTGGTCATTCGCGTGGTGAGCACCACTCATACGAACGTTTTACCGACGTCAAGTCTGCGTTACCTTTGAACACATTTCTGAACGGATGGTCCCAAAACAGCGCCATGTCTGCCTCGAAGGATCGTCAAGGGTATAATGAATAGTGTAGGAGGGTACTTGATGGGAACCGAAGTGTAGGTTCGTGAGACCGACTTGCCACGAGGCGAGCGCACCTCGCCCACGAGGCACGTCCTCAATAAAACATTCAGTACTGTCAGTATGTACTGGGCTACATAATCTACAGGTAGGTGTTTTCGTGGCTACGCATATTGCATCCTATCCAATCAGGCAGTATCGCCGCCATGGTCATATGGTCGTGTCAGTCATGGTAAAGTTTATCTGAGTTGTCGTTCGCGAGGTCAGCTTGCAGCCGACAGGACATTTTCTGATCCCCATCTCCTACCCAGCACTAGGGAACCGGGCCAGGCATCTGTGAGACCATTGGTAAGCCATTGGCGCCAGGCTGGATAACCACGGAGTGCCCGGGCATTTGTTGAACGTAAGGACTTCCCCCCTGGTACGGGTAGTACGGGTATGCGGAGTAGTATGGACGGGGGTATATTGCTTCCGTCGGGTAACCAGGTAACTCCCCGAACCAACCAAGCTGCGAAATATGCTCGGTCCATGCATAACGGCTGTGAACAGGGGGTTCTACGCTTCCCGAAGACAACGATAGAGAACATGCACACACCGGCCAAAGGCAATCGCCCGCGAAGTGAGGCAAATTACGATAACGACGAAGCTAAGCACTGTTTGCCTCGCTCGAATGAGTTCCTGGATCCTGCAAGCCGCGGACAGAACACAGAGCACGCACATGAGATGAAGATAGCCCAGGAGAAGGCCTCCATGACTTTCATTTGATAGCAATACGAGCGTGCGGACACTGTCACGACATCATCGACTCATTCCTACGCCAGCCATCAAGGAACTCACTCGAACCGTTATTCGTCGGTGTACTAATGCCTGCCAAGATGTAACACTGCATGGGACCGACGATATCGCTACGGAAAATCGTTCACCACCGTTCCCGGGACGAATAACCGACGACTTACGACGTCCAGGCAGCCATAGCTTATTGGTATCGATAAGCATGTCCAACTCATAGACTGCAAGTGAACCCACTCAGCCATAAGATCCCAAGAACCGCATGTACAAGTACTTCAACCACGGGTTGTGCGAATTGTAATCTGTGCGTACAGTTAGCAAATACTACCCTGTGCAAGCGACGCGCTCCCTCACATAAGTAGAAGCGCGAAAATCGCCACTGAAGGTACGACGAGGGAGAAGATGGTATAGTCATCTGGGAGGGAGAACATATTAGCTTCAATGAGCTCCTTCACCCTGATACTGACTCACGCTGAACATGCGGAAGGAATAACTTGGCCAAATTACTCGCCACGCCGAGGACGGTTGCGCAGAGAGCGAAGACGAACACTGCGGCCAATAAGCTATTTGCCCTACATGGAATGGACCTGCACGCACCGTACGCAGCGATGCGTATGTTCGTAAACACGACAGTCATGACGAAGTTCGTGTGGTCCTACTTTACGGGTATATGGTAGTCGTCTCGAAGCCGCAAGGTAGCGGAGTGGACAATTGACACCATTGAACGAGCAAGAACTTGGAAGTCACGTGAAGGAAACAAGCTCCAGTTGAAAGACGAAAATGCAAAAGCATCGTATATTCCAGGCCAGGTCTACAAGTACATACGTTAAGTTTACAGCTTCTATCCCAGAGCAAAGATACCATAGTCCCCCCAGATGTAGGATAACAGAAAAAGTATCACAGATACATGCTTCACCTCCTGGGCGAGGCATTCCTCATATACTTGTCAGCAGTATACGCACGGGGAGGGGCCTTGTACACTGGATATCGTAAGTCTCTGTGGCGCGATGATCCAGACCCCTTCCGCCACAATTCAGGGTCTTCCTTCTCGTAGGTCCTGCCTCTTGATCGGGAACGACTGACCACTGGGGCGGGGAGTTTCGCTGATTTCGCGTTGGATCCGAACCATGGATATGATGTAACGGAGATGAACCACACGTTTCGGTTCACGCGGTAGTAGTGTTTCACGGCCATGCCGAGCAGGAAGATAAGGAACCCCCATACTGGACACCAAGGTTC
Organism: Pisolithus albus; assembly: GCA_024613165.1. Taxonomy (NCBI): domain Eukaryota; kingdom Fungi; phylum Basidiomycota; class Agaricomycetes; order Boletales; family Pisolithaceae; genus Pisolithus; species Pisolithus albus. Next base: position 953,598 of record JANFAB010000004.1, on the reverse strand, counting down.
ACGCACATCCCGAAAAATCATGCACCGGTCACTCACTAAGAATCACGTTGAATAAAGAAAACGCCTCGAGCACACGGTACTGGGCTTGATAAGTATCTGTAGAGACTGGTGGAAATGAGCGCGGGAAAGTGAAACTAACGCGCTGATAACGCACATCCAGTTACGTCGACGGGGGTTGTTTCGTCTGCGGACGAGAAGCATTCTACGTTGGCATTTTCAGATTCAGAACTTGCCAGATACGCGCCAAGGGCTACATCGAGCTCAGTATTCTGGAAGTGTTAATAATATGGAACACAGCTTGCCAAGCCAGAATGTGCCCAGCAACCCAAGACATCCGAGTTCAATCCGGGTAGAGATAGGGTTGCCTGTACGCAGCACACTACATCCAAGGCTAACCACGATGTGTGAGATTTGGAAGTTGGTAACGTCTTTCGAGTTATTACTCACAGGGTGAGTAAAACCAACATGCTCGCGCTGCAGACGAAGATGGCGAAAGGTACGAAACGAGCTAAGTAAGAGGGCGATGAACCTGCAAGCTAAGAAAGACTAGAGAGCAGACTTACTGAGATCATTGATGACAAGCAGACTCTGGAAATGTGCTGCAATAGCCAGGCAGATCACCGTCCAGAGTAGGACGACACCTAGAGTGGGATCGATGTCAGATGGCACTCCTAACACATTGCGGATCGGCTTGCCATAAATACTAGCACGGACGATATTGAACTTGGACGGCATCGCAGGACGCGTAAAGACGGATGAGACAGAGAACGTGGAGAGCGAAAGTCTTGAGATGCGTTTTCGACGGGACGTCTGGCGTTCCCGAAGATGTTGGTTGTGACGCTGAGGGGTTGGTAAGGGGTGACGGGATGAAACTGACTGATGCTGGCAGTTCAGCGGGAGTGGACGTGGTGGAGGCCTCATATTAAACGGTCAAGCAGAAGCGGGCACGAGGATTCGGGTCGTGTTGGTACGTCGTAGGCTGAAGCGGCGTGGTATGCTGCGTGTCGAGGTGGACGGCGTGCAGGGTTTTGATGGGGAGGTTAGACAGTCCACAACACGAGTTGCGGGTCTGCTGAAAAGGACCGGCCGAATCCCAGCTTGTCCGTCCCACATGCCTGAAAATTTCTTGCCCCTGACAAGAAGAAGAAAAAAAAAGACCGGGGTAGCAGTGCGTTAGGCCATGCGGACCGTCGTGGAGGCCTATCGTGTCAAAGAGGGTGGACAAAAAAGGAAAGTCCTTCGACGACGGGAAGTTCCCGAGCACACACGCGGCGCAGTACTGTATGGAGTTCATCTGTACACGGTAGACAGCTGGTGGTCATCCCAGCGACAGTTCTTAGTACAAATACACGGCAGACTTCATAGTTTCGCTCCCACCTCTTCCCGGAGTTGCTCGCCAACCCGTACATACTCGACAAGACATTCGGGATTCCGTAACGTGGCAGGATTGATGCTTGATAGTGGAGCGCCGTTGATAATCTGCGTGAAGATTGCACTTTCATCTGAAAAACAAGTAGAATCGAGCGAGCACCTACCTTCTTGACTGGCACTTCTACCCTTTTCCCATTAAGAGTATATGGGATATCTTCTACTTGAAGGATCTGGGAACGGCCAGCGAGGGAATTCCGTCAGCAAACACGTCAGGAAGACACGATGGTCAGTGGGAGGGTAAACTTACTCGGGCAGGCACATGACGGGCAGTCCTCCTTACCCTGATTGCCGTCTTAATCATACTCTCCATGTCTGTACCTAGTGTCCTGCCCACCGGAAGTTTCAAAAATAGAATCACACGCTCGTCTAAACCTCCTGCAATGGTTTGTCCGACCACTAGTGCGTCCTCAATCGTACCGACAGCTGTACCATGTCCAGATGCAGAGGAGAAACAGGCATCAAGCACATCATATATCTCGGAAGATCCGAAACGGACTCCTCCCGGGTTTCTGCCGGCCGATCATCACCGACAATTTCTGTTCGAACGAAAACTGGGACGCACAAAACACCGTCACTCCTTCCCAACATGATGAGCCCCCCTCCATTCCCGCCACGCGATGGGGTAAGTAACACATGGTCGCCATGATCTGACCATTGTAGGAAGCATGTTTTAGTTATACAACCCTTCCAAACACGAGGCCATCACACTCACACCACACGTGTTTGTATTCTGCAAAATAGGCTTGATGGAATCGCTCCGATGCCGCTCTTACAGCATCTTCCGGCGCATCAAATCCGGAAAGCGGCCAAAATCCGAGGGGCATGCAAGGAAAGGGTCGCACGCAAACAAGCTCGCCAGCCTGACCCTCCTCTGACCGGACCCCATCATGGGAGTAGGTTTCTACTGCCATTCCAAGCATGCGACACTGTATCTCGCCGCGATAGACGGGCAAAGCCGTGCACATTCCAGCGAACAAGGAGCATATATCTGTCCCACCTACATGCCGGCATAATTGACAACATTGCAAGAGGCATGTTCACAGGACTCACCTGTTATCGAGGCAAGCAGGACGTTCCGATGGATATCCTTGTAAACGTAGTCAAACAGCGGGGGCGCCAAAGGGGAACCTGTGGAATAGATATGACGCAAAGTCGACAAATCATGATGTTCTCGGGGCTTGTAAACTTTCTATCGTTTCCACGTTAGTAGAACAATACGCAGATAAATACGGAGCGCCATACGGAAAGCTGATCGAGGTACTTGGCACTTGTTCCGAAGATCGTGATTTCCAATGTATCAACGAGACGCCAAAGATAGGCGGGATCTCTCAAGGGACTTCCATCGTAGAGAACCAGGGTACAACCTAGGCTTAAGCCGCTCACGAGAAAATTCCACATCATCCATCCACTAGAAATGTATTGGCATCTCGATCACTCCAAATGGCCGCCACGAAAGGTGAACTCACGTGGTGGTATAATAAAAGAAGGTATCTTCTGGGCGTAGGTCTGCACATATCACGAACTCCTTCTTCGACTGCAACAGCATTCCTCCAGCACGATGAACGATGGGTCTACAGAAAGGTACATCAGCTTGACTCAGCAAAGCGGAGGTCGCAAGTCCATACTTGGGGCGACCTATGATGAATGTCCAGCGCGTTGATCTCGAGGACAGATCGCTACCTGACGCAATTTGACATACCTGTGGTTCCGGAACTGAAAAGAATCCACAAAGGCCAATCGAAGCTTTGGCGAGTCCATTGAATTTCACCGTTACTGCGCCCAAGGGCGTTTGCCTTCCCTTTTGCAATGAAGCTGTCCCAGAGCTCCCCTCTTCCAATCGGAATGGAAGGGTCCCGTTTGCCCGTTTCGATAATGACTACTTTAGGCTCCAATATACAGCGGTCACGGAGACCGGACAGCAAAGCCTGTAGCTTTGGCAGATGCTGGTGCACTTTGGCGTTGTAACTGTCAATTCGTTAACCACTGAATCCTTCCATCAGTGTGTACAGCCTACACCACGGCGTCCACAGAAAAGATGACGTGAGGCCGGACTTGCTCGAAACTGTGCATCTCTGTCAAGGGACTCGGGTATAATTGATGTGAAGAGATCCGTTACCGCTCTAAGACGCCATCTGCACCAAAATCCGCAGCAGCACTGACCCAAATGCAGCCTGATGTGAGAGGAAGAGTCAGGGGACACACTGCAAATGAAAATGATTGGTACCGATCGCTGCGGTTGCCAGACACGCCGCAACATTTTCCTGTGCAAGTTAAGCATGGAGGCAAAAGATGCACATCAGAATGACGTACGATGCAATTGGAACAATATGACGCTACACGATCGCCTGGTTTGAGCCCAAGTTGGAGAAGCGCGGAGACGAGGTCTGCCACGAGATCGTACAATTGCGCATACGTGACACGGCGGTCTACAGGGCTCGGACAGTCAGGCGTAGGTTCAGCTACGCGAACAAGCACGTCATTGTGCCTATAACAAATGCACCACGTAGTGAAAGACATACTTATTTGTATGAGGGCAATCTTATCCTCGGAACGACAGTATAACATGTTCTCGGCCCAGTTCAGCCTTGCCTCCTGGAACCACGGTGGGTTGGCGGCGGGGACCGCTTGATTGTCGACGACATGGGTGCCCTTGCTGCCAATGATACCAACGTCATCCCATACGAGACTCCAAAAGAGATCGATGTGTTTCGTCGACCAGGTGTACAGATCAGAGTATGTTTCGAGAGAGGCATGGTACTTCGCATTTATCTTATCCAGGAACGCGAAGCACCGAGTGGCCTTGGGATCTTGGGGAACGTACAGGGCAGTTTCCTCAGACATTCTCAGTCTCGGTAGGTGGAAGGGAATTGTCAGTCGGAGCTGAGACGGTGACCGAATCGGCAGGGTCGGACGTTGCACCACCGACTAGCGCGAACGTGTGACGATGCTTCCGTGGGTTCGCCCCTGTCAACTCCCTCCGCTTATATTAGAGCGTCTGTGCTTCCTGTAATACCCGTAAGATTTTCTTCACATGTTGGCCATTTGGTTGGTGCTAGGCCTCTGCTTGCCAGTCACGAGTTTGCCCGCCCAGGGGGTACTCGATGGACCGCAGCCTCACTCGTTACACACGGGAGGTATGCTGATCGGGAATCCACCGTATACTGCGTTGATCTGATCTCTCGTAGATCGTGGCCTGCATGGCAGGTTCCTGCATATAACTGATGTACACCCCGACCCGTTCTACAAACACGGTGCCCACCCCTCCACTGCTTGCCACAGAAAAAAGCCTAAGAAGAAACGTCGTGCCGGATACTACGGAACAGCCTACAAGTATGCTTTACATTAGGCATTATAACGTCTGTTTCTCCGTCATTTATGTGACTCGCTTCTTGCAGGGAGTGTGACTCTCCGTTGGCATTGACAAACTTTACCCTCGACTATCTGGAAGAGCGCTGGAGTGATGAAATAGACTTTGTGATATGTGAGTTCTTTTTAAAAAGCATGGCTCAACTGTGCAGGTCTCAGATGCTCCAAAACCAGGGACAGGCGACAGTGCCAGGTACGACGCTGCTGCCCAGAGGTCCTGTCTTACTACCATCAACTTGACACTGTCACAAGGCATGACAACGATGACAAAATCCCACGACCCCTCAGTGAGGTCTACGAGCTCAATGAAGCGGTAGCCGAAAAGATGAAACAGGTCTTCTCAAGCAAAGGCATTCCAGTGGTGCCAACAATAGGTAAGGCGTCTTTCGCGCTTGTGGCGTCGGTGGCAGTGACAGTTTTGCCTCAGGAAACAACGACGTCTGGCGTGCGTACTGTTGTTTTGTTGTTCCTTCTTGCGTCTGACATCCGCGGAATGCGTGTTCGACTCCAGCGCACGTAAGGGCGTAATACCGTGCTCACTTTGACGTAAGCTGACAGGATGACCAGAATACCCTTCTTCCAGGTCAGTCAGTTTCAGTTTGTACCGAAACATGAACGACTGATGGCCGGGCAGGACCCAATGACATCACCAGAACATACTCATCGTACGTCGTGCAGCATGTGGAGAAGCGAGTCTTACGGTTCTGCAGGATGTGGAGCGATTTTATACCTCCGGAATCCCGAGCATCCTTCCTTCAAGGCGGTTATTTCTCCGTAGAAGTAGTACCAGGTGCACTGGCTGTTGTCAGCCTCAACACAATGTATTTCTACTCTTCCAACGAAGGTATGTGCATTGCAGTGCTGACTTGGTCTATTGCTATTTTCGACGCTGTTCCTACGTAGGTGTCGACGGCTGCCCAATGAGTGACGATGACGATCCGGGAAATCAACAATTCACGTGGTTTGAGGATCAGTTGAAAGTGTTCCGTTCCCGTCAGCTGCAGGTGAGATTATTAGTCGTATCAGATCAACACCCGCATCGATCCCAGACCACGAGCAGGTGTGGGTGATAGGTACGCTAGATTCATCTACCTGCGTGGAAGAATCTCGGTTTACGGTGTCCAGGCCATGTTCCTCCAACGGACGGACATTATTATTCGCGATGTGTACGTTGTCGTGAGGCAGGCTCGGTTGCATAGCATTTGCTAACTGACTCGTCAGTATGGTCGCTACGTCGAATTGAGTCTGCGCTTCCAAGACACGATTCTCGGACATCTTTTTGGTGTAAGTGTGCGAATCATTTCCGCCGTATTCATGCCGAATTTCGACCGCACAGCACCTTAATACCGATCACGTATGATTATTTTACCGGGGACCCACGATTTTGCTGAATGATCTCAATTGTAGTTTTATTTCATGAAGGCGGATGACGTTCATGTCGACGGGGACACAAAATTGAAAACGCTTAAACTCACAGAACACGCAGCTTCATTATTCGATGCGTTGGTCGCGGACTTTTCGCGGCTTCCGGGTCCCCAGGATGGGATGGACTATGGCAACTACGCAGTTGTTAACGTGAATCCATCTGTGGTACCAAATCCTTACGTTCCGACATTCAGGGCATACGTGTACAACGTAACGGGTCTGCCAACTGGTGGGGGACGGGAAGTGGGTGGGAGTGAACGCTATGACAGGGTCGGGTTTAGGGGGTCGCCCGATCACCAAGGAAAGCCTGAGGGTGGGGCGATGAAATGGGAAGGAGGACCTGGCAGAGATGAATTGAAAGCATGCGGCGTTGATTTTGATGGTAGGGTTCCTTTTGGGTCGCCTTCGCGGTGGAATTTACTGTGGACGCCGCTTGGCTATGCACAGGTGAGTGGTACGTTTGTATTGGAAGAGATGTGAAACGTTGAAGACCCGATGTGAAGTATTGGATGCCGAAGGTGGAGGAATACGATGCGAGAGATACGCCAGAGTACGAGTTGGAATATCTGACCTTCTCGTTGTCGCGATTGCACGTGGGAGGGCGGACATCAGATGCACAGCCCCTCATTCCATTAGAGAACTTGCCCGAGGAGCTGCGGGACGGTGGAGTGGACAAGTCCAAGTATGCGCCATATGGGATGGATGATCTTACGATACCGTCGTGGGTGGAATTGGCGAGGAGGATCGGGAAAGACGGGGGCAAGGTTCGCAAGCGGTTCCGGAAGTACATGTATGTTGGGGGGAAGGCTGAGACGTAGAGATGTGAGTATGTCGAGAAGAATGACTGCAGCCGTGGCGGGCAATGCTGGCCTGTGGTGTGTTCTGATTGAAAAGGCTCGGCTGTGGGAAGATGGGGACACTGCCAGTGAAGCTGAGCGTGGCGATAAAGGGAACAAGGGGAGAGGATAATTGCTGAGCGTTATTAGGAAAATTCGGGGAAAAAGAAAGGGAAAGAAAAAGAAAAAAAGAAAACGTATTACCGTTGGTTGCCTTGACCACGACCGACGACGTCCATATCCCCGTAGTACCGCTCGTCCCTACCCTCTTCTTCTTCTTGTTTCTCCTTAAGACACCCACTTCCGTCGCCTGTCTCGCACCCCAGCCAGCAAGCGATCTCCGTCTCCCTTCTTTCCTTTCTCCTCCTTCCCCCCCCCCTTTTTTTTTCCCCTCTTATTATTTTTTCTTCTGTCTTAATTATATATCTCGTGCATTGACTCGACGCTCCTTCCTCCGTTTCTGTCGGCTGGTCCGTCTTGTTGCGCCGAGTCGGTATCGTCGTCGGCACTCCACCTTCATTTCTCTCAGTCTCCTTCTTCCGGGGCGCGTATGACGGCCGTCGGCGTCCCTCTCGACTATCTGCCACCAAACCATCCTCCCTCTCGTGCAAACTCTTTCACGTCCTCCCACTCGCCTAATTCCCGTCCTCAGTCCTCGCACGGCTTCATTTCTCGTGTGCCGTCTGGGATGTCCACCCCCGCTGAGGACCCTTACCGTCTCTCCTACATAGGCACAGAACACATCCGTCACACACCTGCTTATTCTCTCTCCCATACAGATCTCTCCCCAGGCCAATCACCTCCAAACAGCAATCTCGCAAACCCTGCCCTCAAAGGTCACATCAGACAGACTCATCTCAGAGCCCGTGCTGCCACGTCCCCATATCCTCGCGACACGGAGAGCGTCCATTCATCTTCGAGCGAAGCAGACGATATCTCCATGTATCTCGGCAGTTCTTCTGATTACCCTCCCATCTATGGACATGGTCAGCCCATGCCCACCAATCATCAAGATACCGTGCATGCCGCAGGCGCTTTCGGCAGGATGTCAATCAGCCCAGACCACACTCTGGAAAAATTGGCCGCCAACGTCCGTGTCGCAACCACAACTAGCGCGTCTGACAGAGCCAAACAAATTTTCGTCCAAGCTTGGTGAGCTCCTCTTCCTCGCCGTCTTTTCACACCCACTTTGTTGACCCTTCGGACACGTCAGGTTGACTGCCAATTACGCACCCTACCCCGACGGCAATGTACCACGTCAGGGTCTCTACTTCTCTTATCGTCGCGTCTGCGACCAGTACGGGATCCCTCACATAAACACGGCTACGCTTGGCAAAGCAATCAGGCTTTGTTTCCCAAACATCAAGACACGGCGTCTCGGTGTACGTGGGAATAGTAAATATCACTGTAAGCGACCCCACTGTAATTCATATCTTGATCGGAGCAAGACTGACGACGGGTCCTCTTCGGTTGCGTGATAAGATTGCGGCATTCGACCAGCCACCTCAACAGAGGCTGAGTTCCTTCAGGATTATATTCGCAAGTCCAACAACAACGCAGGACAGTCGTCCATCAATGCTGCTCGCGCAGCACAGGAGTCCGCAGAGAATATAAACAAGGGTGACGAGCGGTCAGATGAAGACGACGACGAGGACTCAGAAGGATCCAGCGCTTCTAAACGGAACTCACTTGCTCTCTCCGGAGATCTCAAAGGCAATCTTCCGTACGACGAGTTAAGCGACAAAACACCCACCACCGGCAGTCTTCTTTCTCAAGCTCAAGCTTCTGCAAGAAATAATGCCTACCCGAGCCACGCTCCAATCCGTCGTCATGCTAGCCAACCCGATCCCAATCTCCCCCCGCAACCAACTCTATCACTTGGCGCGAATGGTTCGTTTGTACACCCCAAGCAATACCACTCTGTCCGCCATATGCCTCACTTCCCCTCCATCGAGGAGGCCGTCGGAAGTAGCTCGGCTTCTCCTCAAACCATTGCCGCCAGGGAAGTTTGGAACTGGTTCCAAGATCATCTCGACGCCGTCCTGGATTGCGCACGCGCTTTTCGATTCGATCAGTTTGAAATCAACTTGCGCAACTTTTGGTCGACGCTGTCTGGCAGCCATCGCGAGATCGTGCACGCACCAGCCATCGCAGGTCTAATGGCAAAAGCCGACGCAATAGTTTACGATGTGAGTCGTTAATAGCTCGTCGAAGTTGCAACGCTCTGACCTTCGCTTCAGGAAATCCTGGAGTTCCTCCGCTCCCAAATGCTCTCTCCCATCCCATCAAGCTCCATGACCAATCTCCGGCAGTTTGCCGGAAGAATGGAGAAGATTCTCCTCCTTGCTCTTGAAGGCTACGGAAATACCTTTGTGGAACCAAAAGTGGAGCTAGGAGCGCGGTTTGGTCACCTAGTATGTGCGTGCCGTAGGAGATCTTTACGAGCTTTCCTCCCTTCCTCATAACTTTCCAGTGAGATTCCTAGACATTTATCAGGTGACACAGGCCCTCAACACCGTCCTGACGAACCAGAAGCAACTTGCAGAGATGCGACGTTCTTGGCAAAAGGTAGATTTTGAGTCTGTTCGGAATCAATCAGCGTTGGTGTGCAACTGTCGCCACGAGGACCTCGTGCAACTTTTGGAAGTGGAGTTTGTGGCCATGCTGGATTCACTCTCGAAGGGAACCGAGCCCGTCAGAGAAGTGATGGCGTGGGCTGACAAATGCACTGAAAGGCTTATGGAGCAACGCATAGGCACGAGTGAAGAACGAGGTGTCTTGAGCTCGCGCAGTATCCTTATTCGATGGGGGTATGTAACTAGTCAGGTCATGCGGGACCTTGTAAGTTTGTTTCGCCATGATGTCGTTGGCTGCTATTTTCTAATTCCGCGCCCAGACTATTAGAAGTGACCCCGCATTCGGAGCTTTCCAGATTCTGAAGCTCTTTCTCGAGTATGTGTTCACATGAAACCATTTGACATCGTTGCTCACGAGACCCAGTGATTGGATAGCGGTCAATATTTTGAGGAGTGTCGCGTTGTCCACTACATCTGTGGCGGCTTCCGTGGAGCCTGTGATACAACAATTTTTCTCTCTTTCACCTATGGCCGGCCAAGAAAACTTTAGTGGGTTGGAGGCTCGATCTCAACAGCATGCGATCCACCGTATTCCGACGACATCGAGCATGCTTGCCGCATTGCAACAGGACCCATTTCCTACTGGCGCACTGGATACGTCAGCTCCGGCATTCGGTTCTGATGCGTACGGCGGTTTGAACTATCTGGATGCTTCAGTTCCTCCCGATGACTCAATATCTTCTGTTCACCAAGCTGGTCTTTCTTTTTCTGATTACGCTACGACCAACACATTTGATGTTGCGTCTTTCACCCCCCAAGACTTGAGCTTGGCACCTGGCAATGCTACCGAACCAGATCGCGAGGTTGAACCGATTAAAGTGGAGACCGCCTCGTAAATGTGTAGCCGTTCTTTCACTAAAACTATACCAGTCAGGGCTTTTCGGGTTTTCGCAGAAGACGACATAATCTCTGCTAGTTATACATATGTTGATATCTCTCTCGTGTCATTTATTCGTCAGCCGTTGCGCGTATATCTGTATTGACCTTGCTCTTCAGCCAATTTGCTTCATATTGTATGTGTCTTGATTCTAAACTGAATAATGATCTCCATTCTCCCCGGGCTACGTATACCTCTCTACCCCGATCCTAGTAAGTGTATGTGATTATAAAATATGGTATCAGGTAACCCTCCTTTACTCCCACAAATTATTGTCCTCCCTCAACCTCCAGGGTTGCATCGTCGTTGGGCATCGTAGACTCTAGCGTCGGACTGCTATCCAGCGTTTCCGACTCCACTTTTGCATCAGTGTCATCGGGCGGCGACTCTGCACAAGATGGCGTCGTGTCTAGTTTGAGCTCACTGGTGAGATGCTGTATCTCCACCTCCGCTTTCGCAATGTTCTCCGCGGTGGCACGATTTTGATTGGCCACAAACCACGCTTGCTTGGTTTTGATGTCTTCAATAACGCGCGGGACGTCGTCTGGACCAGTCGGAGCCGGTATCGAAAGGGAAAGCAAAGCCTTCAGCATGGGTAGTGAAAGATGGAGGTTCCCAGACTTGGACGGTCTGTCTTTCTTTCCTTTCTTTTGCCTCCCCGCAAAGTATGCTTCTTCTTCACCTTCACCCTTTTTTTTCCGCATCACTAGGCCCTCGTCGATATCCTTGACCAGTCTTGGCTCGAGCTTTGGCACTCCAGCTAGATCAGCCTTTGCAGGTGACGACACAGAAGAAAGCCCAACAGTAGAGCCTGTCTTCCCCGACAAGGCGTCTATGAGAATCTGGCAGTCTTCTATTTGCGTTTGATAAGCTGGCACCGCTGCCTCCTCGCGCAGGCGCTCTACTATTTCGAGTTTCTTTCTGGCTTCCTCTTCGGCCTTTTGGGCGCGCGCTCTCTCAAGCCGACGAGAGCGATCTTCTTGCACCTTGGCCCAAAAACGATCGGAGGCGTCTCGGAACTTTTGTGAGACGTCTCGCTTTTCGGTGTACAGGCTGTTCAGTTGCTCTTGAAGTGTGTCGCGCTCCTTGATGAGCTTGGAACGATTGGCATAGACGTCGTCGGATTCCTTCCTGAGGCCATCCAATTCCAACTTAACGGCTTCATATCGATCGGACAGAGCCTTTGCTTCGGGGTCGTCGAGTTGCTTACGCAGTTCATCCAAGGCACGACGGTCGGCTTCGATAGCTTCCTGCTTGCTTTGGAAACCTTCTACAGTCTTACGTGACCGCGTAAGTTGCGAGATCTCTGCAAGGGCGCGTTTTTCACCCGCAACATTCATAGTCCCAGAGTCGACTTGCGCTTTAAGGCTTCTACAAAAACGAGAATTGTCAGTATGAGTAGAGGTACCGTACATAATTACGTACTGGATGTGAGCGTCGACCTCGGCGACCGTCCGGAAGGACGCCTTTGCTCTGGCAGCCTGTAAATCCTTGTTCTGTGTCACGATAATTAATCAGAGTCCAGCGGGAAAGGGGTAGTTGACGGCAATTACCTGTTTTTGTATGTTTTCCTGCAAAGCTTTGACTTGTTCTTGAATCTTACCTCGGCTTAACTTATTGCCAGATTGTTGTCCTCGAATACCTTCTAGCTCCGCACGAAGAGCAGCGACCCTATCACTGTTACCATCTGATTTATGCGCATTCGATAATTTGGCGCGAACCGCATTCTGTGCACGGCGTGTCAGGTTATTGCAACGCGAGAGAATCGAGAAGTGACGCACAACTTTCGCCTGTACCGTATCGATCTCTGACTGGATTCTCGCTTTTTCCGCCTCGAACGCAGCCTTGTCTGGTTTCGCGGAGGACGACAAAGTAGTGGATCGCTCAGTCGCACCAGTAGCAGAGGAGACTTTGGTCGTCCTGTCGCTCTTGGATGCTGTGCGACCGTTGGTATTCGAGGACCCAGACTTTTGTTGTTGAGTCGGTGCCATGGCTGATGGTGAAATGTTTGACTTGGATGGTGACGGAAGGGAACTGCAAGTCTGTGTGAATTTTTTTATATGTGGCTTTTTTGTTTTTTAGCGGACAAGCCACCGGCAATTGTGCTCCCGAAGAGTTCCATATAAGGGATTTAGGAGCGAATTTCAAGAAATTACCCCGATAAGATCAAGCCCTATTCAGATGCAAAAAGTCCTGTGCAAAAGGTTTTCGTCCTAACAGCTGAAAGGGCGTGTCCCGACTTACTACAGACGAGGCACGGTGTCGCAACATTGCAGGCATATGCAACGAGTGGCGATGTGTTATGTATCTCGCGTTCAGAGAATGATTTTGGTGTCAAGCCTTTCTACTTCCCGTCTACACTCTTCGTACACTTCCCGGTAGTCGTCTTCATTACCACCCTCTGCCCCTTTCTGAACTTTGCGCTTCTGATCCGGACATACCATGACACAGCTCGTCGGTCGTTTGGTCGAGCTCGCATGGCCGAGTTCCTCCTTTGATGGTACAAACACGTAGGGTATTTGGGCTTCCTCCGCGAGCACGGGTAGATGTGAGATAATATCGATGGGGTTGATGTCGGCGGCGAGAACGAGCAAGCTGTATGAAGGACATGCAGGTCAGTCAAACGGATGTAGTCAAACTGGTGTCTACCGACCCTTTTTCTCCTTTGCGAATACCCTTAACCACCTCTTTCACGCCGCGTTTTACCTGCCTGGCTTTGGAGGCTGTGGAGGGGGAGTTGCCATCGACAAATAGACACGCTGGTGCAGCAAGCCCACCTTTCTTAATCGTCTTGTGCAGCTTTTTCAGCAGTTTTTTCTGCGCCAGCGGACTGGCGATGGGGGAAAGGTCTTCCAGTGGTATGGTAATTTCGTCCCTTTCCTTTTCTTTCTCCTTCTTCTCCTTCTTCGATTTCTTCGGTGAAGGGGAGTCCATGCCTATTGCCTGGGTGGTATGGCGCCTCTGCTCAAAAGTATATCGACCCGTCGAGAACTCGGCATGCGTGGGATATTTGTGTCACGCGTCGCGCCCCCCCCGCGTTGGTCCCATTGAATATCGTCAGAGTGCCACCGCGGAACGAGTCAATCACAAAACCGATACCATGCCAGACAGACGCAGACGTAGGACGCTGCGTAGTACCAATCCACGACCGGTAAAGTGGCCCGTTACCACTTCCGTGACCTGCCGATACCGAAACTTGTAGCAGGTTGCCGTCCAGAAGACCCTCCGCGATCATTTCCAAAGAAATGTACACCTTGTGGAGGACCCTGCAGCCGCACCGGAAACCCAACCCAAGGAATCCACAGATATCATTCATATTGATACGGACACCAGTGACGAGGAGTCCTCAGCAGTGGATTGCCCTGCCTCTCGCACGGCAGCAAAACAAGGTGCGCGCATCTTTGGCCTCGGGCGACCTGCATTACCCTTGAACTGTAGGACGTACATCCGACAAGCTATATCCACTGTTTGTCAGACCTTACCAAGCGAAGCGTCCGACACAAATTATCGATGTCGACGGCGAAGTCTGCACCTCTTCGGAATGTGGAACTACAGAGGCCGAGTTGCCTCCGTTGTCACCTCACCAATCCTCCCCTCGCTCAGATTTGAGCCACGCGGACATTAGCTCCGGCCCCTGTTCCCCAATTACTACTGGTTCCAGCCTTCGCGCGCGTTCTCCCAGTCCCATCCCAACCGCCCAAGCTAGATCAATCACAAGTAAATTTATAGGCTGTCATGACCCCAACACGAAATCAGCACTACTTAGCCCACGCATCCGACGGGACTCTGGAATCACAGCGCCTTTCCCTAACCGTGAGTCTCAACATGTACGCGGTACACAACAGTCTTTTTCCGCTTCCGGATTTCCGCTGGGAGCTAGATCATACACCGCTTCTAAGATGCCCTGCGATGACTTGTCTTTGAACTTCCTCGCTCAGAAAACGCATGACGAAACCACTCCAGAATACAGTCATCCAGCACGCATGTGGTTGCAGTACTCGTCTTGCAATAACCAAGAAGACCTTTCGCTGCAAACGATAGCAGACCATGCGACTGCCCACCCTGCCATCGCTCGTACTCCACACACCCAGACTTCCAATGCAACCAGTGACTTGTGGTCCCTGTCGCTTTCGCCCAAGGTGTGCCGAAGAGGTGCTAGGCAACGAGAAGCGTGCACTGTATTTGCGAAATTGGCTTCGAGCACTGGAACTGCGATCGCAGAGTCAACTGACAGAAAACCTTGGGCTGACGGATGCGGCTAACAGGCAAAACGGTAAGTGTGAACCTGCGGGATCACAGCCACGAGGCCGGAAGCGCCCCCACGTCGGTCCGTGCCGTCAACAAACCGCGAGGCCGAAAAAAGCGAAGACTCGGTTCGGACGACGAGTTGGATGATTTTTTTACTTGTAGTGACGGCGACGATGCCGCCGACATTGCTGCCGTTGAAGAATCAGAGGATGAGTTTGCGTTCTGCCAGAGAACATTATCCAGACTCCATCAGCAGGATGTCTTGCGGGCGCAACCAAGCCATGCCCCTCCTTTTAACTCCGCCCACTTCCCAGGTAGCAGCAACTGTTCATTGAGTGATACGAACGAGGAGCTTGCTGATCCTACTTTTTCTGACACTCTGACCAACACACTGCTTATCGCCGGACCGTCAGGGTGCGGTAAGACAGCTGCGGTTTATGCATGTGCAGAGGAGTTGGGGTGGGATGTCTTCGAGGTATACCCAGGTATTGGTCGACGTACTGCCGCAAACCTAGACTATCTCGTTGGAAATGTGGGGAGAAATCACATCATTCAAGCGTCGCAGAGTCGCTCTTCGAGGAGACACGGAGAGCAAAGGTCGTCCACTACTCTTTCGGCCTTGTTTGGGAAGGGCAGGCAAGAGCCCATGCCGTAGAGCAAGGGAGGAGTCGAGGGATGATCTCATTGGTGCAGAGGACGAGACTTCCAGTGTCATTGGCAAGACGAACTGTACGTCCGAAAATTCGAGTGAAATTCTGGACCCTTCATCCCCCAAGCCAAGCGTTTCCGAGGCCGACTCTACTGTTCGACAGTCACTCGTACTTTTGGAAGAGGTGGACATTCTGTTCAGAGATGACATGGGCTTCTGGCCTGCCGTGGTCGACCTCATACGGGATTGCAAAAGGCCGATTGTAATGACCTGTAACGGTGAGCTTTCCCTGCACGAATAGCGCAGGGGCCCGTTTTGACGGTGCTTTGCCAAGATCTGCGGCTGGTTCCAACAGAAAGCTTGCCATTACAAGCCATCCTCGTTTTCGAATCCTGTCCGTCGCCAGTGGCGGTTAGCTACCTCCAGTCCGTGATGCTCGCCCAAGGTTGCCCTGTTCCACGCGAACGCCTGATGGCACTCTATGAAACAACGCCTACCATAGACGGGATAGAACCACCCCTATATCCAAGAACCGAGCCACTGCCTTCTCCCGATCTCAGGCGCACCATCACTCAATTGCAAATGCTCTGCTCGAGTGTAGCTCGTGGATCAACATCAGACATGCTTCAAGGAGCTCGTGAGGCTGCAGGACACGTTCGGCGATCAGGTCGACCAATTTCCGTTGAGTCCAATGCCACTCGTTTGCCATCAACTGAATGCGAACAGTGGCGGCGAATGAGCAAGCACGCGGACGTGCTCTCATTTGTGAACAGCAACCTGTGCAGGGCACCGCTGCACACGCCGGAGGTGATGTTTTCACGAGGAGCTCCGTTTTACCGTCGTGACTGATTGCAGTTGTCCAGGCCTTGAGTTTTTGTGTGACTGGGCCCACGCCTGATGATGAGCTTGGACACAGTATGCTGTTCACGGACGGGTGCATTTCGAATGGGAGGGAAGGGTTGGCGTTCTACCACTACGATGAGCTCATTGCGCTGGATGCCATCCAGCTTTCACGTGGTATACACGAGGAGTTGGTCACGGATCCGACGGCGGCGTCGATCAACCCCGCGGCTAGCCTAACGACTGAGGAGGCGGAAATCTTCCGATCTCGCGTGGCATATCAATCTCAGATCGCGGGCGCGTTGCAGCACATCATCCAACCACCAGGACCTCTCATGCCTCAGAGCAGCGTGTTCCTGGATTATATACCGTGGGTGAGATACATGGTCGTGGTCGATGACAATCTCGAACAGATGGCACGAGATGAAGTGGCAAGGGCAAAATCGGGGAGGTTGACAAGGAACAGTATGAAGACGAGACATATCCGAAATATCGACCTGAATGAGAGACAACAGGAAGCGTTGTCGAGGACGCAGCTAGATAGATGAACGAGAGAAACGTTTTTCTGTGTCTCGTCGACTGGCTTTGTAGGGGACATAAAAGGCAACCACTTTTTGCTTGAATGTAACCTGATTTGGTAGAGTTGGCCGGCCACGTGTGTCCCCCGCTAAGTCACGTTGCTCAGCGCCGAAAACGGCAAACTGTGTCGTTCTATAACGTCGACTTTCACATCCCCTGCTTGGCTCGTCCTCCTCACTCTCTGCCCGTCCTGACATCTTCGCATCGCGGGGAGTCATTGCATGCCTGCATCGACGACCATGGCGACTACGATAAAACACGAACAAAAGTCGCTCCAATCACCCTCTTCAGACCACTTCCAGACCAGCTTTTCTCACCCACAAAAAGATTCGTCCAGGCATTCCCCCGGCATCTCTCTTCCACCCCTCGATTACCTACAGCAACAACGGAGGGGCTCCGTCACGGATCCCTCCCTTCATGCTGCACCGACCGGCCAATCCGCACTGCGCCATTTGGATGGTATCAATATCCTCCCTATCATCTTGTCGTTCCCGCGTCACTCACCCACACCCTCCACAGGACCGCGTCCAGCGGCAAACTACGTGTTCGGCGACAGCAGCCTCTCCAACAGTAATTCCGAACCATCGAGCAAACAGATGCGCAAGATACTGCGGTCTCCATCGCCCGACAGAGATCACGGTTACCCCGCGAACAGCAAGGGCGTCACGAGCCCCCATACTTCGTCTCACGCAAACGGAGGTTCCAGTGCGTCTTGCCACGTATTTCCTAATGAATCCGTCATTCCGTTCTACCTAGGAATTCTGAACACAGGAGACCAAATACACACCGACGACAAGGAGTCACCTCGGATGAGCATTCGGCATCAGGATGATAGTGACTTTAGTAACTCGAGGCGGCAATCCATAGCGGTGAGGAACTTCGCTTCGTCTCCAACTCTTCCCTCTAATTGCGCGACCAGACCTCTTCGGATTCACAGCACGTACACGGGACAAAACGCAAGATGTCCGCAGACAGAGAGGCGCCTACATCCGACGATATGGATTCTCAGCTGGTTGGACCCGGGATACCCAGCTCCAACAACGTGGATCTCGAGGGCCGTGCACCCAAGCGTAGAGGCTCTGCCGTGGAGACCCATAGAGTAGCGCAGCTAAGCATATACGATCACCGACGACATTCGATACATGCTGGCGCGATGGTTTCTGGACCCGGAGTGACAGGAGGACCCGTAGGCAATGGCACGCAGTGGTGGCATGACAAACGAGACTCGTTACCTGCCATTCTCCCAAATGGACCCAGTGGCTATTCCTCGGTGTTTTCCGGTGACCAACCACATGGGCGACCGTCCGCACCCACAACGTCTGGTAGCATGGCGACTTTCGTGTGGCCTGCAACACAACATCCGGATGGCCAGCCAGATCCTAATATACAAAGTCATGCTCGTCCCTTTGAACCTCAGACTCTATCAATGCCCATGATGCCCTCAATGACCTTCCCTCCGGACAGACGTATGTCTGTCCCAGAAAACGCCACTTCTGCCATCGGCCCTACTAGACATGTACGTTCCAGGTCACGTCCACCCTCTCGCCAGTTGCGCGAGGCTGCGCAGTCTACTGCCACGCAAGCAGGCACCGCAGCTTCGACAGACGAGCCATCCCCGGCTCCGCCGTCGTCAACAACCACCCTCAAACCATCGAAGGAGTCCGGATCGACTCCTTACTCCCGCTCGCCTGAACTTCGAATATCTCATAAACTCGCTGAGAGAAAAAGACGTAAAGAGATGAAGGAATTGTTCGACGAGCTAAGAGACCAGTTGCCTGCTGACCGTGGCATGAAAGCCAGCAAGTGGGAAATTTTAAGCAAAGGTAATCGAGTGTTTTTTCCGGCGCACATGAGACTGAACTTGTCCTAGCCATCGACTTTGTGAATAACCTCAAGCAGAGTCACCAGGACATGGCCCGTGAGATTGACATGCTACGGCACGAACTCGACAGCTTGCGGCAAGGCATGCCCTTTGGTCCTGGCGCAACTCCACATCCTATTGTTTACGGTCAAGGACCAGTACCGGGACCGTACCCTCCGCCACCCGGTGCAATACCCCATCCGCCACCACCCCACGGCCACCCCCCACCTCATCCACAATCACAAGCGCGACCGTCTTCTTCTGAGAATGCCTACCAATCTGGTGGTGGTCCGCCACCGCACCAGCAATCAACCACTGGTGTTCCTGTGGCAAACGGTACAACCAGTATACCTACGAGTAGGGTGGAAGGTCCTCCTACCTAGCGTCCCTCGATGCCTTTTCGTCTCCCTTTTTCTTTCTTTTTGCATGTTGTGTTATGTTGGAATTCGTGTGTTTGTTGTCGACTGCGGGCATTTCGTTTCTTCTTTTTTGAATCATTACCTCTGACATGGTTTGTTGTATATAGCCTTTGCACTTACTCACTACCAGCATTTGAATATGTACGATCCAAGGGACATCTATCCAGCGATTTTTCTTCTACCCTCAGTTAGCAGTAGTATCACACTCAGACAGTGACAGATGCCCACGGGAAGGCGAGGGTTTTGCAGGGACTGGTATTCGCTGTCCTGATATTCAATAACCGCTGCGGCAGACTCGGCATCGTTGTGACACTCGGTTCATCGCACTCGAGTCCGTATCTCCTTCAGAGTTGATAGTAAACTTTTAAGGATTCAAGCATGCATTTTCTCGTCTGTGGTGTAAAACTCATACAAGTGGAAAGCTCGTGCTGATTACGTGATGGACGTGGCTGTGGCGGTGCAACGGATGTGGCCTGCAACGCTCACCCTTTGTGAGAACAAAGCCCGCATGTTTCGCCTCTGACCATCTATCAGTATGGCCCCCAGGTTTTCCGAATCTTTACTTTTCCACAAGAAAAAGCAAAATGTGAAGAAGGAACCGTCCACTACGCCTCCGAGCGGATCGCAGGGTACATCTACGCCGGGCACTCCTCGCAAATCTATTCCTCCCCGTCCGCAACCTGCTTTACCCGTCGCTGACGCTGATGACGGCACAAAGCTCCCGGGCGGCGAATTCTCAGAGTACAAACTCATGTCGTCCGCACTCAATGGTTGGAAGTACGACGTGATGCGATTTGATTCTCGAAAGTTAATAGATGTATCGACGTGGGAGGCGCCTATCAAGTTGAACAGAAAGGAGTTGAGGAGACAGGAAACGGTGGAGGAACAGGTTCCAGTAAGACCGATGCTGGGCCCAGACGGGAAGCCCGTCATTGGCACGGATGGCAGAATTGTCATGGTGGATGCGGACGGGAGACCAATTAGCAATAGCACGGGCGAAGAGTCCGTGAAGGACAAAGATCAAAAGGGAAAGGGAAACACCAACGGAAAGAAGAAGGCACAGCGAAAGACGCGGCAAGTGTTCAAGGTTCCAGATGACGTGAGGCAGCTTAGGAGGGAGGAAAGATACCCATGGGTCATGGAAGATGCACGATGTAATGAGGTCTGGGTCGGACAATTGGAGGAAATCTCGAAGGCGGAAACTCATGCGCTCCTCATGCCCGCACAACAAGACATTTTCAAGTTCGTTCCCGCTCACAGATGGTACAAATTTCACAAGAAACCCAAACATCATATCCCTGACCTGCAGGAGGCAGAATCAATAGTGAGTTTACCCGTGCTCTTATGCGAATCAGACACTTCCTTGCTGCTGTAGATGGCTAGGATACAGAAGAACAAGGACCCAGAACGTTGGCTCCTACATCGACGGCAGGGTCAGGGTCCTTCTTCTGCAACAGCGGCTATGTTCAAAGCCGATCCTGATGCTGTGGTCGGTGGTGCACCCCTCGTCTATAATGCAGCGCAGAGTCGGGGCCCAGGAGGGCGGTCTCTGATGAGTGTGAACAGGGGTTCACGAGGCCTCGACGAGGATGAGGAAGGGAATGGTCGGCGTGTGAAAAAGGAAGACGATGCCGAGGGCCATATGGATGAGCAGTTGTTTGACGATGATGTCGCAGATGACGACGAGCATGAAGCTCAGGACATGGATGAGGATGAGGCCAAGGAGTTGGAGGTTAGTTGCTTTCCAATCCCACGAGCATCTCTCTACTAATCCCTATCTAGGAGCGACTGAAGCGGGAGTACAAACTAGCCAATAAACAGCGTGAAGGTTACATCGACGAGTCTGAAGATGAGGAAGGTGAAAGTCAGCTGACTAAAGACGGTAAATTCCTGAAAAAGCTCGTGCGTAAACTGGACAAAAATGTGGCCTACGAAAGTGACGAAGAACGAGACCCATACGCGAGCTCGGTACGCCTGTGTTTCATTCTTATGCCTTGTCAATCCTTGACGTTGGCAACAGGACGAAAACGAGGAAGAGGAGGAACCTCCACTCGTGACCAACGAGCCTGCCATTCAACCACAACCGCAGCAGACCAAAAGCCGTCCCCCTTCTCAGCAGCCTCCTTCTAAACCCTCCCAGCCTTCTGTCGTTAACGCCACTAATGGTGCTGGGTCACGGGCTGTCTCACCGGCACCTGCTGCGGGAATGGGTGGCCATTCAGTTGTTGCCAAACGAGCGACCAGCCCGAAGGTACCGAAACCCAGTGTCAGCCGAGGAAACAGCCCACTAGGTGGGACATCAAGCCGTACGGGGAGCCCCACTGGAAGTCGTGCCACGAGCCCCGCTGCCGTCGCCAGCAAGAGTCCTGCTGGTCTACCTCCAGGTAGCCCTGCGACGTCGCAAAAGCGCAAAGCGGCCGATGACTTGAGCGGTGCAGCGTCGCCCACTGCAACGAGCAATGGTAATGCGCAGCCGAAACCCAAGAAACGGAAGCCATTGCCAAGTGGGCCTCCGACCGATGGAGAATTGGAGGAGAAGATGTTGATTGATTGGTTGCAGAACACTCCCAATGCACGAACACGAGATTGTATCCAGCACTTCACGCCGTACTTGACGAGCGAAGCTAAGAAGGCGAGGTTCACCGCAATGGTGAAGGAGGTTGCACAGTTGAAGAATGGCGTTTTGATCCTGAAGAGTGCCCTGCGTGGAGAGTCTGCAGCTGGGTCGCCGGTGGCTACAGGTGCGACGTAGACCGATATATGACCACAGGTCTTGTTTTTGGTTGTACTACAATCAAGTTGTCATGGTTAATGGTGTTTGCATACTGAACAGTGCGACAGGAGCGTATTCCTGCAGGACGTGGTTACGTAAGACGGATTGTTGTTTGTGGTCGCATCTTCCGCGCTGAAGTTGCTTTCAGGCCAACACTCCCTTACACTCAATTGCAGTTGACAATGAGACCGAGAGGACGTGATGAATCGCGAATACTGGAACTCTTTGTTCTAGTGTTTTTCAAGGCGATCCTGGACTGTGCGAGCCTGAAACTAGTTTTGCGACTCGAGCCCCTGTCTTTCAATCGAGACACAACCTTAAAAAGGGAATCCAAGTTGGTATGTCGGTGGTGGCTAACGTGTGGCTGACTTCACAGGACGGAGAGTACAAAATGCCAGCCCCCGCTGTCGTCTTCCCTTACCGCTTCTCCCCCCTTCGTCTCGCTAACATTTACAGCCTATATAATTCTCCCCCTTCCTTTTGACCCCCGCCGACCCGCTATGTTAAGCCTTCTGCCTTTTTTCCCCCTTCTGGTCGCTCCGGCAGTCCAAGCGGTTGACATCATGTCTCCACATCACCACTACGTTAACGCTGAGCTTCCAGCCAGGACTTGGTACCAACCCGACAGTCACCCGGTCCA
The DNA here is from genome assembly GCA_024613165.1 of Pisolithus albus. Lineage (NCBI taxonomy): Eukaryota > Fungi > Basidiomycota > Agaricomycetes > Boletales > Pisolithaceae > Pisolithus > Pisolithus albus. The sequence goes on along the minus strand of JANFAB010000004.1, from coordinate 931,018 downwards.
TACTCTCTTCAGGCGATCGGGCGCGAACGACGGTGTCACCTACGCTTCGGTCGGGTCTCCGGGTAGGTGGCTTTGCCTTCGCTCACGTCCCTCTAACATGCCCGCCACCAGAATGGTCCAAAGGCTTCCCCGCCGATCCTGCGTCCATGCAAAATATGCCCCAAGCTTGGCTTGACGCTCTGCATAAAGCTGTTTCTGCTGGCAAGATTCCCGATGTTCCTGTCACTATCACTCCCCCTGGTTCCAATCCAACATACCCTGACGGTTATGATCCAATGAATCATGACGTATGCTCTTCTACATACCAGTGCAGGATCGAGGGAGATATATGGGACGGTCCAGAGGGGTACCTCAGTCTCAGCTTTGATGACGGTCCACTACCGGTGAGTGGTCGCCGCGGACTATGACTTTTTCCTCCTTTGATTCACAGCTCTGCAGCCATCCCCCACCCTGTATAAATTCCTCAAGGAGAAAGGCCAGCACGCGACGCATTTCTACATAGGCACCAACATCCTTCAGTATCCCGATTGCTTCGAGATGGCTTGGGAAAATCAGGACGACATCGCCGTTCACACGTGGACTCATCCTTACATGACGACGAAAACAAATGAAGAAGTTCTCGCCGAACTTGGATGGACAATGCAGCTCATACATAACTCTACCGGGGGCCGAGTGCCTAAGTATTGGAGGCCCCCCTACGGCGATTCTGACGTGCGTGTTCGTGCGATTGCAAAGGAGGTATTGGGTCTCACCACTGTGATTTGGAACCAAGAGTAAGCCTTCGCTTATAGCCTACTTCACTCGTGTACCTTATCTCACCTCAGTACGAACGATTGGAGTCTCTCGGATCCTGTCCCTATCACAAGTCTGGATAAAATCGCTACCCAGATGCATACCTGGCTGACTGGTAAATCTTTAACTACCGTTAATCGTACTGACGCTCAGATAACCGCATCACCTCAGGTTCCAAGAAACCCGGCCTCATCATCCTCGAGCATGAGCTCTCTAACCAATCGGTACAGGCCTTCATGGATGCTTGGGATCTGGTAGTCAGCAACGGGTGGAAGACGACATCCGTCGCACAGATGGGGGATGCCAGCGCGTACCAAAATTCCTGGAATGCCAGTGGTCCAGTTACACAGGCTAAGGTTGGCGACCTCTCAGTCCACCCACCCCCATCGCAGACAGCCGAATCCACTACGTAAGCGGTCAAGCTGGTTAACTGTGCTCCTCGCCCGCTTAACCTTAATTATAGGTCCAAGCCCTCGCCATCGTCTACCGATGCTAAATCCAGTAGACCTAATAACACCAGTAACAAGAGCTCCGCCCTGCACCGCGATGCATCGTCAGTCACCTTAGGCGTAGTCGCGCCGGCGGCGGTAGCGGCGGCAGTCTATGTCCTCTCTTGAATGGTCACCGGTCAACACTCTTGGGGTGCGTCGGGCACGCTTACCATGTACAATTTCTCAACACTATTTCGCATCACTAGCCTTAGTGTCACATCGTTATTAGTTCATTGTTTCGTATCTTGTTTCGTATACATCACATGCCAGCCAAACGTGTTACAAGTGTCTTATACTTGCTTCACACCTCAGAAAAGCGAGTTCAACATGGTCGACTACGCTAAAGGACAAGACTTCTTGTGCCAGGGGCCGCGTGTGCCATGTGGAAGAGCAAAGCACATAGAATTACAACGAAAGAATAATATCGACGCAACAAGTTGTTAAGCGTAACATACGCAAACCCATGACGGAGATTTACCGCTTAGCCAAAGAGGAAAGTGAATGAAGTCGACGATGACGAAAATAGCTTCATGGCATAAAAGAGCTGCGTGACTCCGAAAACTGGGATCGCGATCATCACGGCAGGATGCTTGGCCACTTGATCCGGAGACCTTCCAACCAGCGCGTGTATAGTAACTCGGCAATTGGAGATTTTTGAACCTGAGTGGCATCATCTGTCTTCTCGAAGCCGAGGCAAGGGAGTCTACTGGAAGATCCGGAACGTCTTCTTGGACCTCGGTGACAACAAGACCTTTTGCTGTCATCTCACTTTTGCGGATGATCCGCTTATGTGGAAAAATGCCACGGGCAGTCTGTACATGCTGTCGTGCTATAGGGCTCCTGATCCAATGAGGTCAGATTCTGCATGGAAAGAGCATCAATGAACCCACCCGTTGATGCCGGATAAGATATCGAGGATAACACTTGCAAGAAAGGACTGGATTAACCTCCCTCAAGTCCGTGAACCCTCGGGTTATCATACTGAGCGCTTCAATTTCGCGGGCATCCATGTCGTCGCGAATGGCCTGTAAAATGCTTCAGGTACTTGCACAGGAAAGGACGGGAAGGGCTACATTTTGAAGAACAGGGAGAACAACATCGTTGACCATTGCCATTCCCGCTCTTTCAGACTCGCCCTGTCTCCGTTTGAGGGGAACGCGGCCTTCGCTACGTGCGCTCCCCGCATACTCGGTCGAAAGCTTCAAAGAGCTGGTGGCGTCGACTTTGATATCCAGGCTGGTACCTAGATCTGCTTCCAGCATGGCGGTACCGGCACCGGTCGTCTTGTGACGTGCTGTATATGAGGAGCGCCTTTCAGAACCGCCGCAGACAGGTGGTACACCGAGAACTCCGGTCTGGCCGTCTTGCAGGGGGCTTGCAAGACCCGCGCTTTTTACTGAAGCATCGACTTGTAAGCTAGTGGATGCGTCCAGAAAATCTCGATCCTGAGGAGCGGTGTTGACTCGGAGGGTCGAGTGTGTCACATGTGAATTCAGCCTAACTGCAGTCGGATCTGTGACGGCGCTGCCTTTGACTGCACCCCCAGACTCTTGATCTTCTTCATATATCAACTGGTCGCCCACCGTCGAGTCGTCGTCTTCTATTTCAGAAACAACGTCTTTTGCTGCACTCTTGAATGTCCCCATCACAGAAGTGGATTTCATGGTATCAAAATTCCAATCGCTGCGAATAGTATCATTGTTCTCCCAGTTTACAGTACCACGAACTGTCGGTTGGTACACTTGCACTTTCGGTGGCGGCTGGGCACGATATTCCTGATAACGTTCGATGAGCTCAGTAAGGTAGGAAGTCTTCTTCGCTCCCTTGATGAATCTGTGTTGTAGGAGTTCTTTTGCGGTAAGGCGCTGCTGACTGTGAGAGGTAGTACATAGATTCGAACACCGTGCACTCTACCTTCGTGGGATCCTTTGTGAGACATAAAGAAACAAACTCCTTAAAAACGGGGCTGAAGTTGCCCTCGAGTACCGGTGGTTTTGCCTTTGGTATGAGGAAGAGCACTCGCATGGGATGATACTCTGCCAAAGGTGGTTCTCCTTTTGCCATCTCAATCGCTGTGATGCCTAGGCTCCACATGTCTGCTTTGGCATCGTACCCTGCCTGACGAATGACCTCCGGAGCCATCCAGAAAGGAGTGCCAACGAAGGTGTGTCTGAGAGTACTCGTCAGTTGCGCGGCAACACCGAAGTCAGCCAGTTTGACTTTGCCGGTAGCGGAAAGTAAGACATTGGCAGCTTTGATGTCACGATGGATAGTGCCTTCCGTGTGCAAGTAATCCAGGCCGTACAGCAGTTCACGGCAGATTACGGCGATGTGGGCCTCGGAGAATGGTCCTGCCTTTAACAGATCAAGGCACGAGCCACCAGCGAGGTACTCCATAACAATCCAGAGTTTATATGCGACAACGAAAGACCCGTAGTAGCGAGTGACGTATTCCGAATCGCACTGCGCCAGGCTAGCGATTTCCTGTTGTATCTCCAGGATATCATCGTCGCAGTCCTCGAGGTCTGGTGGGCAATACTCCGTAACTGGAAGATGAACGGAGAAGATGACCAGGGCATACCGATCTGCTTGATGGCGACAATTTGCTTTGTCTCGTTGTGCATTGCCTTGTAGACCACGCCAAAGCTGCCAGTGCCAAGTTTTTCGAGCAATGTATACTGGGTGGCGGGGCTATTGCTGGAAACGGGGTATGGGTCACCGGGTGCGCCACAAACATCCAGGCTCGACAGTGGAGACATTAGAGGAGAGGATGTCATGCTTGGCTGTCGGGAAGGGTTAGTCGTGAGTACGAGGGGCCGTTCTGAGATGGTTGCCGGGAGGAGACATGGGAACACGAGCCAAGAGGCTGAGAATACATATCGGGTGGGTCAGAGCCATGGGGGCATAAGGACGTCCAGTCCATTTTCAACAAGGGCACGCTCCCTAGACACGCGGTCCGATGGGACACTTCCCATTGACCTGATCCTGGTGAGATCCAACGACACCCACTCACCGACTTTCCCAACTTCGTTCACGAAATGACAATGTGTCAATGAGGCAACTATGCGATAGCAGGGAGCAGGCACGCGATACCTTTACCGCACGCAGTGAAAGGAAGGTGAAGGGCAGCACTGGCGTAAACGATGAAGACCATTCGATGATGACGTCTCTGGGCAACATTAACTGCTTCCGTGCAACGCTGCTCCAAAAGATACAGCTATTATACTGAAAAACACTGCGCTGCCCAACAAAGGACGGTTGCATAACGAGGGTAGGCGTATGGCATACAAATATCAATGTGGAAACAGTAAGTCACTAGCATAGTCATGGACCCTCTTGCAACCCAGCGACTCATGCCTTCACTGCATACTTGCGGATCGGAAAGTGGATGTCCTTCTTATGCTGCTTCACTGTCTTCAACGACGCTTCGTGCTAAGCCCACTCGTCAGAATTCGGTCCTCTAACCCGACCGCCGTCTGCGTACCTTAGTTAACCGTCTTCGAATCGCACGTGTCTTCTTCGGTCGAAGATCAAGTGGGAGGTACTTCTTGTTTTTATAGTATTCCCTCAGGTTTTGCCGTGCCTTTTGGTTCATCACTGTCAGCACCCGTGCAATCGACTTCCGGACAACGTTGCTATCGGCGAATTAGACTGCTGCTATCAGCTTCTGTGAGCGAACGTACATCTTAGTAAGTTTTGAGGGGGCACCTCCAGCGATCTTCTGTACGCGGAGGCTCAGAAGCTCACCCTTGAGCTCGTTAAGTTGCTTGGTCAAGTCATTTTTTGACCTAAAGAAATGCGGTATCAGGAGAGTGGAGAATACAATCGTTTCTTCTGTAGCTCACTTGGATTGGAGCTCGTAGGCCTTAACTTTGCCGGGCATCTCGGAAATTTGGACTAAAGACAACGCAATGGTCGTCAGCTTACGGTCAGCGACAAAGCAAAGAAGAGTCGTTCAAGAGTGACCCTTCTTCACATCCCGGTCGCGCGATACGAGCAGATACTCACCTTGATGTTGTCGGACGGGGGTCTCTGTGGGGTGGCGGACGATAATGTTTGGCTTACGAAATACAAAAACTATACAGTTTAACGGTAAATAAATTCCCACGCTGTCCTGGCACCCTTCGTCGGCCCATCACAGAGACGCTGGAAGTACCAACCACATGGAGATTGATTAGTCGACTGTCACCAAGTACTGTGTGTTCGCTTCCCTTGGGTGTTTGAGGCTGGGAATGGAGTGTACTCAGGCGCCGCGGGTCAATACTTGGTACGCAAGTCTGAAGTATCTCCTCCGCTAACATACAATGTAGGAAAAAGCGATGTGTGCACCGAAAACTCTCTCAGTATTCCAGTGATGCTTCCAGGATGCGTGTCAGATGCTCCCTCCCATCTTCACCCGCAACGTCGCCAATATTCGGAGCGAGATCCAAGACGCGTCGCTGAGGAATCGTGCCGTCAACGAGCATCGGCACATCTTCCTTGGTGTAGCCAACTGCCTTCAACCCACGAGGTACACCGAGGCCATCAAGGAAACGCGCAATCGACTCATATAGATGGGCACCAATTTCAGAATCAGGGATGCTAGTTATGGATGGGTCCGTGACGGTCGTGTTGTTAAAAACGGCCAATGCTTCACGGTGACGGTCAGGAGACGAAGGCGCCGTGAACTGAAACACTGAGTATGGAGTGTTAAGGTTCCTCAGAAAAGGAGATGACTTTCAAAGAGCATACCTGCAGGCCCTGTCAGGGCAACGCTTTTTGTTTTTGCAGCTCAGAAATACGCAGACACGCAACCAACCAAGAAATACCTACCTTATACCATGCGGAATGATAGGGTGGTTAACTTGGTATCCTGGATGTTTATACTTCGGTCCTTGCTTGTTCAACCCGGAAATCTTTTGAATGATGAATATGGTGACCAAGCTTGCGAACAGAGATTCTTACAGGATAACTCATTCCATGACATAGATGCACGCCGGCATTGCCAAACCCAATACCAGCAAAGGATGCCGCCAAACTATCCAGGGCATTCATTGAAAGGAGTTCCGGTGTTGAACGACTGCAATCACGTACAGCATCTGGCTTCTCGCTTCGCGATCTGCTACATCATTGGCAACACGGGGGAGGTATTTCACTGTAGTTTTGAGCGCCCACAGAGAGAAAATGTCAGCGACGGGGTTACTTCCTTGGTATGCAGGCCTCAGAATCGGGTTTGCCGGGCGAGGTGTCCGTTCCGAGTAGCTTTACAATGATCACTACCGGAAATCACCACATGGTGGAATGGACGCACGGGATCGCTGTGTAGCTTTCCAGACTGTGAAACAGAACATCTAGGCCTGCACTGATATGTACCTCGATGGGACAGCTCTCCGTATTCGCGGTGTCTACAATTCCAAGTACTGGTTTAAGAGCGCGATTTGCGATACCAGTCTTGAATGCACGAGAAGTGACGTCAAAGATTGCCGTCCCAGTGGTTTCAGATCCAGTGCCAGCAGTGGTCGGGACTATGCAGCATGAATGCGGATGCAGCAGCGCGGACAGACAGAACACTAACCTGCGATAAGAGGTCTGAGACTCCTCTCAATTGGGAGGCCTTTGCCTATGGGAGCATTCACGAAGTCCATCAAATCGGCATCCTTGTACACAGTAAATCTTTGGAAGAGGTCAGCGAGGTAAGGGAGGATATAGAACCGACATACAAATTAGCTGTCTTTGCGGTATCGATGACGCTCCCCCCTCCAACACTATGTGAACTCCGTTGGTGGTCATATTCTCGAGAAGGAGCACTCACGCAAGGAAGTGACTGAAATCACGTTCGCGGGCCCATGATATGGCTCTTCGCCAACTCTCCTCCGTAGGCTCGGCAACTACTTCGTCGAATACTTCGAATGGGAGGTCTTTCTGAGACTGAAGAGATTCGATTGCCTTCGGAGTGAGGAGCGGTGAGCTGACCATAGGGTAAGCTGAGTTTTAGCTCTCACCGTCTGCAACGGCTTGAGCCTAGCCACCACAGGATCAGTAAAGACGCCAATCTAAGCTTGTCGTGTTAAGGGCAACTTCACGCAGGATCGAAGGGTAAGAGACAAACCTTGCGGGCTTTCATGTTCTTAAGATCCATACCGACCTCGCGAGTGACACCTTCCCCGAATCTCAGGTTGGATGCAGCAACCTTGTAATGCGTCATCATCTTCGATCCATACGATGAACCGATAGTCCTAGTACCTCGAATGCATATTCCTTTTCAACCGCGTTCACGGGTGTCGCAAGCTTCCTCAACTGTTGCAGACCCAAAGGACCATGAATGTGAGTTGCTGACCGACAAGCCATGGCACGGACAAGCGGAATTCGACTGGGCTGCATTGATGAGACGGAATATGGCACTTCTCGTCGCAGCAGGCGCCATTCTCGACGGTGGCCACGTCGCAGCTGAGAGTTCCGATCCCGCACGCATCTGGGCAAGGCCTCAATGAATTAAGCGAGTGCGGGGACACGTGACCGACCCTCTGAGCCTCGCCGCAGTTCCGAAAAGGACAGCGAGCGCGTTCGCCGTTTCGCATCTGTCCATCCTTAATACTGACCGACACTCGTTTGGATTGTTCCATGAATCCAGTTATTCTTTCTTTGTTAGCCTTGGCTGGCTTTTCCATGGCTGTCAAAATACCAATACAGAAGGTCAAGGGCTCGCGTTTGGCCCGGCGAAGCGGGGGAACTGCGGTTTCTGTGTCGAAACCCTCAAAGCTTGTTAACAGCCAGGTCTTGGCTGCCTCTTCGTCCAGCAGTTCTACGTTGTCACTGAGGTTCGTCTTCTGCGTCCTCTCACCACGCATGAGACCTGAGTATTTACAGTGACGTGCAAGATCTCATTTATATTGCCAATGTGAGCATAAAGCCGCGCCTTCCTGTGAACTTAAGTTTCATACAACTTCTAGGTTACCGTTGGAGGTGTCCGTAAGTAGCCCGTATCGAGCTTCGGAACCTAAAACATTGTCCGTTTTTCAGAATATCCTGTGCAACTCGACACAGGCTCTTCAGGTTCGTCTTTCCTGTCATGTCCGGTGCTTTATTAACATCTCGTTTTAGACCTGTGGGTCTTTCCCACAGCGGCTCCCTTGCCCAATGCCACCGGTTCTGTGAGTGGGACAATTACTTGTTACACTCGCTACTCACCAGTGACAGTCAATATCACAAAATCTGACGGTCGGTGTCGCTTTGAATGAAAGTGATCCCGCGTGACTCTATTGCCAATTTAGTACGGTATAGGCTGGGCATACGGTCAAATTGCATATGCACAGGCAGAATTCGCAGGGTGGGTGCTTTCTAGCTACCTCAAACTCTGCTTCTCTTAACACTTTAGTTAGGATATCTGTTTCCCAACAGGCTTTCCTAAATGTCTCGCAAGCGCAGAATCCGGCACTGTCTTATAGTGCATCGGGCGTTTTGGGCCTCGGTTTTGACTCCCTCTCCATTATCGATGCCGTCATAAATAAGACCGGAGCGTCAACAGGACGGACATTACTCTATAATCTCTTTCAGGATAATCCGAGCGAACCTAACTTCATCGCATTCTCTCTCCAGAGTTCTACTGATGGTGATGACATTCAGGGAACTTTTGCCGTTGGTAGGTAAAATTTCTCCATGTTGTGCTTCGACTGAAGATCGTGTTCCAGGGGAAACTGATCCACAATATGCTAATGTGACTAACACCAACAAGATCCCTACCTGGCCAGTTTCTTCACCGAGCAGGTGGACCGTACTTCTGGACTCGTTCATCGTCGGCACGCAGACGAACGACGTATCGTCAACGGTTTCAGGGGTGCCGTCGAACAAAGCAGTTGTGTTACTTGACAGTGGAACCTCCTACACGTGCGCTGCTTGCTCTTTTTTTAAATGTTTTTGATAATATACTTTTTATGCAGGTATGCGCCAGTTGACGTTTGTACTGCAATTTATGGCGGTGTGGCTGGCGCCCAATACGATTCCAGTATGGGGCAATGGGTCGTTCCTTGTGACGCCGAAATAGACATGGCTCTCCAGATTGAGTACGCTGTTCCCGATATATACTATACGTATTTTGATGGTTAGCAGCAATCAGATCTTCCCCCTCAATCCACTCGATGTCACACCAACAACCCCAGGCGATAACAGCACTTGCGTGGGATCCTTCCTGCCCCAAACAGAGTCGGTCGGAGCGGGACAATTGTATGTTATTAGGGTACATTCGGCGGATCAGCTTACTGACGTGTGCTTTGGTGCATAGTGATTGGCTAATTGGCGATAATTTCCTGCGTTCCGTCTACGCTCTCTACGACTTTGGCGATCTCGATTCTTCTGGCCACACCGGCGATCCTTACATCCAAATGTTAGCACTCGTTGATCCCAATCAAGCTTCCGCGGAATTCCATGCGGCCAGGGGCGGAACTCCTCTGACCAATATCACTTACAATGTCTCGAATTCTGGCAGCGGCGTTACCACCGTCTCGCTCTCAACAGACGTCGCTGATACCATTGCCAAGTTGTCTCAATACCTTCCAGCGATGCTCGGTGTCATGGCACTGAATGCCCTTGTGCTCATTGTGCTTACAATTGTCGGTTTAGTCCTGCTGTGCAGGCGCCGTGGCAAGGCTCGAGCACGAAAGACACCCGGCCGGCTTAGTCCTATGCCTTTGAGCTATACCTCCGTGAACAGACAATCGGGCATGCCCGAGTCTGGTCCGCATACCTACGAGCCTGTATCAATGGCTCTAACGGAGGATACACTCTTTGTTCCCCCGTCTCCGGCGTTCAAAGGGGAAGCAAGATACTCAGAACGTCCAAAGTCGATAGCATAGTGTACTGGCGTGGCGTGGCATGTTGTCCGTATAAGAGGGATGGGGTCTTGAGATGTAGAGTGTTGATATCTGGGACTTTCACGGACATCCTTATTCGTTCTTGTCCTCTACTCTGTATATAACTACTTCCTGCTGCGGTATCGATTATTGCTCGGATCCTACTATTACGGCTGTGTATCCTGTGTATCTGGGTCACCGTCCGGGGTGTCTAACAGCGCGCCATTTTCCCCTTCGAAACTCCAGGTACGCCCCAATGGTCTTCTGTGTTCATTAGCAGCGCTCTCGCTGTCACTCATCACCTTTGCGGCCACGTCGAGGAGACAATTCCATCTGAGGTGTTTCTCCGTAGGTACTTCATCTTTGAGGTGGCTGATGATACGGACCAGAGGCACGACCACCCTGGCGCGATAGAAAGCATCCGCCTTGGGGTTCTGGAGCATTGCACCGAGGTCCACACATTCAGCTAGCCACATGGCGTGCTTATATTGGATCACACTCTTGGTCGCAAGGGCCGTACGCATAACGAACGACATAGTTTCCAAGTCAGGGGAGAGCTTGGAATTTGCAGGCCGCTCCAGAACTTTGGGGTGTTCTTCATTCGGGTCGTGGAAAGAAGTTGCTCGTATACCCGTCATGAGTTCGAAGCCCCGCGTTAGCCGGGTCCAGTCCCCGTTACGCCAGCATGTCATGAACAGGAGGTGGTAGGTTTGGCGGTCTGGGTGTAACTTTGGAAGCTGATATACAGCATCGTTTTCGAGGCACCATTCTAAGACTTCGAGAGCCTGCAGAGATTCGTCTGGTGATCCACGTCTCGCAAGCGCAGAATGCGCGCGCAAGAGTTTATGGATGTGGCCCCTGTCGATGATCTGACGCTCATGCGGTTTGTCCAGATCGAGTCTTTCGATGACCTGCCGCATGAAATGCACGCAAAGCCTATATTTCTGCATGGTGTTGCAGAGAGTAAGCGTCACGTCAAGGGTCCAAGGGGTGATAAACCTGGAGAGACGAAGCGTTGCACGCTCGCCCGGCATGGCGAAACCGAGATGCTTCGTAGCAATATCAAGGGCTAAGGTTTGGTCGCTCGGCCGACCGCGCGTCAATGCCCTGATCGCGGCCCCAATAACACGGGAATCCAATTCGAAACCTCTCTGTTTCTGAACGGCTTTCTCAACCTGAAGCCAGACATACTTCGCGTCCGACTTGGTGGTGGTAGATACGGGTACCGCATCACTGCTATCAGGCTGTCGTTCTTGACACTTGGTAATAGCGTCGAACATGGAACAGAACAGGTACTTGTCCGGCGCGAAAAGTCCCTCGGCATCCATCGCAAAGAACACGTCAAAAATCCTTTGTCGATCCCCGACCTCTCCCAGTATGGACAGGTAAAATACCAGAGGCACGGTGTTCAGTTCCTTCGTGTTGTCGGGTTCGTGGTACTTGATGGACCTTACTGTGAGCCATGTAGTACCCGTAAAGGGTATGGGCATTGGCGAGTTGTTTTGAATGCTTCGACCAGTCATCAATCTGGCTAAGTCCTTTGAGGATCGTGGAGAAAGTAGTGACATTGGGAGAGAAGCCTCGGCGCTTCATCTATAAAGAACTCAGTGAGACCTCTGTGCGATCTCGAGAGTTGTGCTTACGTCGGTGAAGACTTCGTAGGCACGCTTATAATGTCCAGTATTTGTACACAACGAGATCATCGTATTCCATACCGACGTGTTTTGTGCATCCCTTGGTGTACTCTTCAGACGACGAATAGCGCCGTCCATATCGCCCTGAGCACACATCCGCTGCAATTCCAACGCAAGGTCGTACGGTTCAAGTAGCTTCGTTGGTGCGCGGGTGTCACCCTTACTTGCCGACCCTTTGGACGCTCCAACGTAGGGTGGATCCCGAATAGCCTTGACTTTTCCCCCGCTATCAGGCGACGCGTTAACTTCATCCGGAGACGCCTGCAGAACATCAACAGAGGCCGCTGCGCGCGAAGTTTGACTTGACACGCGCCCTGGGGTGATCGGCGGGGCATCTCGCACAGGTAAACACGCCTCAAGGGTGGAAGTAGGTCTCCTCGAGTCTTCGGCAGTTGCAGATTGAACGGAGGATCGTATTTGAGTAAAATTAGCAGGGTCTATACAAATACCTGGCAAGGGCGGTCTGTTGCGCTGCACGGAAGAGGACTCCTGCGAGTGTGGAGAAGCGGATGGAGACCGTTTAGGTACAGATTTGGAGGACCGTTTGTAGGTATCATTGTGTTTTGACCCGGGGAGAGGACGGTGAAATAGTAACGATTGGCGTTTGGAGGTTACTTGACCCACCGCTGGAGAGGTTATGGAGCGGTACGGGGACAGTTGTCGGCTTGCGTGCGACGGTAAGGACGACGTTCTCAACTTGAAACCCTGCAGCATCGTTGGGACGGTCCAAAGCCGTCTGCCTCACATAGGAGAAGAAAACATGACATAATAATATTCATATCCTTTTTTTGGTATTGCTCAGTCTAATAGTCTTACTGTAACTAACGGGTAAGTGCATCAAGATTGCTTGTGCAGCCTCAGGTCAACTCGTTTAGCAGTAAAGCCAAGCATAAACAGGCCGAAGAACACCGCCCCAACTGCAAGCGGCTTCCGTAGGTGGGCAAAGAACGGAACGCTGTACGAAACCTGAGTGTCTGTCAGATTTAGAGTATGCGGTGGACAAAAACAACACCCGCACGTAGATCATTCCGGCGTGCTTTCCCGTCAATCCCTCGTATGCGAGTGTGACAGCTGGACGACCAATGGTATCCAGGTACGTTATATGGGTGGAAACGCTGCTTGATAGCGCAGAGAAAGGTGAGGCGAACTCGATATTGCTATTTGACAGTCATTCGGAGTCCGAACGAACACCAGGGAATCTTACCTGGCGCCTTCGGGTAAGATAATCTTCACTGTCGCTTCATCCACAACGGAACCGGGGATGTGCGTCGTCACCGGCACAGCAACGATATACCTGTCGTTAGCCGCGTCCCAGCCGACCGAGTCTCGCAACGGAGTATCGAAGCCAAGGGTAAAAGAATAATTCCATCCCCCGAGAAGAGGGTAACGAGGACTCATTTCAAGGATACTGTTCTGGCTCGCCTTGCTATTCTTGGGCACAGATGGTGCTGCGCGTAAATTAGAGGTGGATACGTTGCCGTTCAAATCATAGTAGTACACATTGGTGACACCAGGCGGAAGCTGGAGGATCAAGCGATTGAGCGTGTGGGGAGATAAACGCCCAAAAAAGTTCTGGCTCTGGTACTCCAGGCGGGAGAAATGACCTTTCAGCCTGTGGATACGATGAAACATCTGACACGTATCAACATAAATATACCTACGCTGGACCAGCGTTGTGTAGGTGGATCTTGTCCTCAACATTCAGATTGGCGCCCCAGTGACTGACTTCGACCGAACGCTCAAGATTCTTGACCTCCAAAACAGGATAGTCAAAGTTGTAGTGGATGGATATAGGTTGCTGATACTTGGAAACGAATTCCACATTCGCAGAGGGGGGAATGTTGTGATAAGGACCGTACGTTATGGTAGCTCCCGACCTCGTCACGGTCCCATCTCGGACGAATTCATCCACGCCTTGCGGGGTGGAGTAAGAAATAATGTCTGGGGATAGGGATCTGGCAAGGCCTCAACAGACAAAAATGCGCTGAGGTCGTTGGGTCGCACCTAACTTTGGTACGCTGGACAAGAGTATCGTAAGGGCTGAGAACGAAGACGCCCGTCTCATACTTGAGAAGCTGTGGGTCAGTCTGTGCTGCGCGCTCGGGATGTGGACGCGTCGCGTGTGTTTGAACGGACTCGAAAACGAGGTTGAGAGTGCCATGGGCAGACAATTGCTTTGGCAACGTCACAGCTACTAAACTGGAAGCACTTGAGGATAAATGTCAGTACTATGATGACTACGAGTAATAGGTGAACCCCACTCTGTATCATCCTCATCAAGGACAGTTATAGCAAGAGGTTTTGCCTGGCCCTTGATCTTGGCCTCCATCCAGCTTGTCTTTTCTTTCTCATCTTTAGCGAGGGCGATGTGGTATGTCGTCTGACCACCTTCAAGTGCCTTGATAGCGTACGTCGTGCTGACGTGGACCACTGACCCACCCAGTTCGATGGTACGCACAACAGCTGTATTTTCAAAAGACGGCCCTGCCAGAGACAACGAAGGTAAGAGTGAACCTGCGACCAGCAGACAAAGACGTCGCCAGTGCTGTAGCATGTTTTGTGGTGGCTCGCGCAAGCACCACCGACGTTTGTGAGCTCGGAGCCAAAAGAACGTAGTCGTCGTTTATGGTAAGCGACGAAATAGCATAGCCGCGCAACCCCTAACAACTGACAAGTAAAATACGACTCGTCCTCCAAACTGACTACCACTGCCAGAAGGGCGCCGGATTACGCAGTGGGACATCCTCCCTCACTAGACCAGCTGAAACAATTCTCTTCAGCCGCCGTTCTCGTTGCTCCTTCTTAGCCTGGTCATAGGTTTTCCCCGGCCTCAAGATCACATGCATTCGCGAATCTGGATGGACCCGAATGCCAAACTTTCCCCTTCCACGGGGTTCCAGTCGCTTGAGTCGGTTCTCCCCCTTGGTCACCCAAGCTTCAGCTGCCAGGACAAAACGGAGACAACCAGGCATGGCACCAAAGGAGAAATTTTAATGCTTCCGATGGCTCCGTGGCGGCGGAAAGAAGCACTTACAGACAACCAATTTTGATGGGTCCATGTTCTTGTACACAGTCGCGTGCAGCTTGGCCGTGGCAAGCATGCTCATTATCCGGTTGCTTGCTCGTTTTTCACTGAATTGCATCTGCATGATGGCATGATCAATGGGCTTTCCGGATATCTGCCTTCCAAGCATATTTAATTTCCTATGCGATATTTTGAAGTTCGCCGTGGAGTATTTGTGCTAAGTCCGAAGGTCATTTCAAACGCAAAATTTCCGAGACATGTGGGCAACCGAACCTCAGGAGCAGGCTGCTTCTCGACCACTTCTGGTGCTGCCTCGGCGACCTTCTCCTTTTTCTTCTTGTGCTTTTTGCTCCCCTCGATCAGCTTTGCCTCCGTGAAGGCTTCTTCCTGGGCAGAGACAAGATCGGCAGTTTCCTGTTTTGGGGCATCTGGCACAGTAGATTTGCGGACTGCAGGTGCAAATTTCTGCTGGATCCATTGCAAAGGGTTGAAGTTGCTGGCACTGTTAAGGGTTGAGGGATATGACTGAATCGATCCATACGGGTGGGACGACTCACAAACGTCGGCCATCCCACTGCAGAATCCGAGACCGCTGCAATTGCAAACGCTGCCCACCAAAACAAGCTGCAACATGCAAGATTCATGGAACGTTAAGTTATCAGAAAAATCTCCGGCGTACCGCTGTGAGCTCTCCTCGTCAAGGACTGCATCCTTTGCACGGAACGGGTGGGACACGCGCAACCGTGTCACGCGCAATCGAAAGTGTCACATCATGTCACACACACTTCCTGTCACGCCAAGTGGTTATTGAATAGAACACGTTTCATCGAACAGAATTACAAGAACCCACTCGCACTTCCTCTCATCGGACACGACGATGCTCACCATAGGCACCATCATATACGTTGCGCTGCTTTTGATCAATGCCATGGCAGTGTTGAGTGAGGAACGCTTCCTTGCACGGAGTGAGTTCCCTTTCACCCACACCCACCCTTCTGCACTCAACGAGCTCATATAATGCTATAGTCGGTTGGTCCTCCGTGCAACCTCATAGCACCAATGTTGGATACCAGCATTCGTTCGACCAGAACGGCTACGGTTATGGCCAGCAGGACGTCGGCGTAAAAGTCCGCATAATAAACCTCATCAGTGCCGTGCGGACGCTCATGCGCAGTAAGCGTGTTTCGAACGAGATTTACGAAACTTGGTGCTAACGCAGGCATGTGTGCAAGTCCCTCTAATAGGGCTAAATCTAGTAGTCATCGTGTACGAATTGGTTCTCGGTGGCTGATTGTCTTTCATATGTGCTCGCTTCTGCGCTTGGCCGCTGACAGGGGGTTGGATGACACGAGTATACACTTGCATCTCACCCCTAATCTACATCATTCAGGCGTTCGTATTCCTCGTTGATTTGCCTGATGAAGTCGGCTGGAGTGTGTCCACCCTACATTCGATATGAGAGTTATGTCCGTAGGATGATGGAAGCCACGCACCTCGCACTCGTACCAAGTGCCGTCATGAATACAGACTTGCCTCCCGTTTATCAAGATCGTGCAGCTCTTTCTGTGCCAAGGCATGGCCGTTCATCATCAACGCATTCACATCTGCCCGTTGCACTCACTGGATGCCAAGTTGCTTGCTTGTCTCCACGCTCTCCTGCAACAGCCGAACACCTTCATGGCCATGACCGCTATCTCCGGCACAGGTCCGTGCCCTGTCGTTTTCCCATTCGAACCCCGCAACTTCTGCGCACTTGACAGCCGTGTCAGGCAAGCCTACTTGCGTACGGCCCTGAAAGTTTTCGCACTGAACAAACGACCACCACTCGGGAGTAGGATGGTATTTAGCGACGCATAATTCGTGCACATTTCCAGCACATTCTTCCACGCCGTGCAGGCACGTTATACCATAGGTTTCGTCGGATGCGTTTGGCCTCGAGTAATTGTTAATACGATAAAACCCACTCTGATACGATGGCCGTGTCCTCACTTGGCAATGAAGGACAGGGAAATGTCCACTTTGTCGCCTACTCTTTGCAGCACACGATCCCACACGGACTCGCAGAGCATGGCATCCGGGCAGCGTGACATGACACCCAACACCACCGGCACCTTGACATCACTGAGAAACGCCGTCTGCGGGCCATTGTATGGAACTGATCGGGATAATGCCACCTGTGCGCACACAGCAAACAATGAGAGGGCAGATAGCATCGGCAGCGCAGTGGTATAATGAAGGGGTGGTAGTAAAAAGACAAGTTAGTACGCAGATTTCCTGTCGCCGTTGGCACTCCACAAGGATAGGATGGCGTCATGATTACGTAATGGTGATATGAATACCATACAACTGTTCACGTGCAGTATGCGACGGAAAAGACTAGATGATCAAGCTCAAGACTCTGGCGGCAAGGGAAGAGAAGATAAACTCAACTGAAATATTCACGTTCATGGCGTGCTGCGCCCTGGGTGAATTAAAACAACGAGGAGTGATGCCCTA
The DNA here is from genome assembly GCA_024613165.1 of Pisolithus albus. Taxonomy (NCBI): domain Eukaryota; kingdom Fungi; phylum Basidiomycota; class Agaricomycetes; order Boletales; family Pisolithaceae; genus Pisolithus; species Pisolithus albus. The sequence continues at coordinate 913,695 of JANFAB010000004.1, read as the reverse complement.
CGGTGCTTCTTGCGATTGTGCAGCGTTCCACCAGTTTCTAGCTTCAACATCGTTCATGGGGGGAGTGAAATATCGACACCGTGACTGAAAGGCTGTGGGGATGCATGTAAAAAGCATGTACAAGAGGCAAAAGATAGGGTTGACCGTGGGACCTACCATCCAGTGATCTCTTGCGTATAATCCGTTCAACCGACAATTCGTTGTGGACCTGGTTTCTCTGTTTTCCAGACCGTATCAACATCATTAATAACGGTAATGAAACGCGTCTGTCACCTTGACTTCTTCGGCAAACAGGTCAGCTTGCGCTTTCCTCTGAGCCCTGGCATCGCCATGTTGGCCCTCGAGCACTCTTCGCTTCTCATTCATGGACTGATCCACGACGTTCACACAATAATCCACAATTTCCGTTCTCCGCTTCCAGTTCTCTGACGTGATTATACGTCAAACAACCTCGAGGAATGCAGGGAGATGAATACCGCACCAACTAGTTCTTTCCAAACGTACTCACAGGCCAGGTCCTGCACGTTTCCCTTTTTATTGCTTCCTACGCGGTCTCGATCCCTGAATTGCGCATTTGAACGGTTAAGACGCATTGTAATGGTGTCGTCCAGTCTCCGATATTCTCTGAGAAGGTCTTCGGGAAATGAGTGGCACCGGGCACGAAAGACAATTGGGATAAGCGCACCCTTGAACAGGCTGAGATTGTGGCATGTTGATGGTGAAACGTAAACTAACTGTGGGGCAAGAGAGGGCGCTTGGACAGCGAGACTGCCGAGTTGTGGAGGAGGAGAAGGCATCATTTGGACTGGGACCGTGCCGTCATCTCCGAACTTGTCAATCGGCATGTGTGGCTGTGCCTATATTCCCCGGTAAGGAAAGTGGCTGTGGTCCAACTTGGCGTACTGCTCATAAAACAGTCTCAAAGGAGTGCCTCAAAGTTTTCGCAAAATGCGCGTCCTATATTCGACGAGCTTGGCTGTCATTAATCGCCCGACGTCGGCCTTTTTCCATAGGAAATAATATCAACCCGCTCATAAAGAGGCCGACAACGCTCATCTATTTTTTTTCCCCTCCGGATGGAACGAGGTGCTTTTGAGCCAAGTTGCAATGCATGGGTTGACCCGTCTACTTGGCGGTGATCACGCCCGAGGCTCGGTCCGCGCTCCCTTTATTAATGACCTTCGCGCCAATCGCACCTGGCCTGTGAGCTCGTTTATGATGACCACACCTGGATCCCATCCTTATTAGCCCCATGAAGTATCGTCACTCCTTCCTGATAAGTCACAGTCAACGTCCCAGTCGGGGCCAAATATTCGGCCGCTGTCTCCTCCGCCGCATTCCGGGTAAAGAGAAACACCGCCTCATAAAATATATATTATACAGAAAAATATATACATAACTTATACATCCGATCTGTCCGAATAATAATGCGCCATCAATGTTCCGTCGACTGAGGTGGACTCATAGTCTCCAAGAGTACGTCAGATCCACTATGTGACAACCGGCCCAGCTGGCTCACTGTGGCGTGTCCTGTGCATTTCACGAATGCCCGGATTCCAAGTCTGATATCTCCTGGGCAGGCTGCCCGACCTTATGCTTCTTCTTCGACTGTCTCGGAACGTAACCATGCTCTTCTACCATGTGCCGGTGTCTGCGTGCTGGATCTTTGAACGACATTCCACACTCATAACGACAAGCATGAGGTGTGGAGCCAGTGCTAATGAATTCCGAAAATAAGCAGATGTGTCTTCCAAGGGAAATATGCAAATGGAGAGTGTGATACGTACTGTCCGTGCATGTGGGTATCTAAGGACGTCTTTTGCGGGAAACCCTTCTTGCAAACCTCACAAATGAATGGTCTAGAGTATGAGGGTCAGTTAGACACCATAAACTGAGGTCAAAAGAGACCAGCTTACTTGAACCGCAAATGAGTGGTCTCGACGTGGCGTTTGACAAGCTGCTTTTTGGACGTGTACTGACAATCAGTTACCCTGCCCAATTCCGACGTTGACCAAGTACATTGCCATCTCCGCGTAGTTCCGTCTGAAGAGAGCGTTGGTTTCGCATACTTCTCCCATGCTTCGCCGTCGCCCTTTGGAGAAGGTCGGCGAATGACGGGACCGGCCGTCAGGGACCGCTCGCTCGCTTCGCTGGCTTGCGGACTACCCTCGTGCGGTGCCCTCCGTTCGTCATCCGAAGAGGCGGAATTTGATGAGTTGTTGGGAGATATTACTTGGTTCGACGGTCCACAGCCCGGAAGTCTCGGAAGACCATCATTCCGCTGCAATCCCTGTGTATTCCTTTGACCCGCGTCCCTGTCTCCGAGGTACACATGGCTGCGAAATTACAACGTTGGAAGACGAGATTAAAATCCGACAACGAAATACCTCAGCGGCTTCACAAGGGTCGTGAAAGAATGTGTTCCGTCAGGCGAGGTGCTGTCCAAAAGACCGATTAGATTCGCGAAATGCCGAGAAAGTATGGATTATCCCACCGCTCAGTGGGCGGAGAACTGCGTTTCCTGGGCACGACAGTCGTAACTGGGTAGTCAGGATGCGAGGTTGCGGGAGAACTGAAGGCCCCCTTAATACCTCGATGGACAGGAACCACGAAGCACGCACGAGAAAGTAGGCGAGTTATGAAAACTTGACACGGAACTGGTTGACGGTGAACGCGTGGAATCTTTGTTGTCGTAGTTGACGTAAATGACAGGTGGATGTCTCATCTGCGACGCAGCCTGAAAGCCGGGCCACATGTAGGTTGCAGTAGGGGAGTTGAAGATCGAAAGGGAAACGGGGTGAGAGGGTCGTTGTTGTCGACTTTCATTTCGGCCCCGCGGTTCGGTTGAGGAAGATGACGAGGCGGTGCAGAAACTGGTCGGCAGGTTGACGTCTACCCGCTATGCCCAAAGAAACTGAGCACCACATACCTGGTAGGCGGGCTTTCCCGCAGAAAGGAAAGATTTGTATTGCTCCAGCACCGTGGTGGTGGTAAGCGACGGTCTTGATTGAAATTGAATTCCTCACGCGGAAGAGGTGGCAGAACATGTTGATTCCTCCTGTACGCAGTGAAATGTGCGCCGTTCATATTCCGATCAAACGGTCGCTGCGAAGAGGGAAACTCAACGCACGTAGATATCGTCTTGTAATTGCATTCCGAAGTCTCTGGAGGTACTTTCGACTGGGGGGATCCCGGATCGCCACTTGTGCCTGTTTGACCCAGGTGGGAGTCGATGTCATCAGCTGGAGGAGTGCCCGACGACGACTGCTCTTGCTCCGGAAGCCTATGAGAGGTATGTTGACTATGTAAGGGGGGATCAACCGCCCTAGAAAATAAAACAAGTTGGTACCACGGAAGTGGTGGCATGTGGCGTCAGCGTATGTGAAGTGCGGGAGACGAGCGAAAGCGCGGAGGTACCAAGCTCTAGACGACCGCGACGTATTGGTCTCTCTCGTCGAGGTTAGCGACGATTATGTCGCGTGTGACTAGTCTGTGCCCCCGGATGAAGGGGAGAGCGCGATGAGGACCTACCATAGGTGTTTCTTAGCCTTGTCGAAATGTTCGTCAGGACGCAGATGGCGTGGAGGGCGTGCTCTGCACCATAACGTCCAGATGACGGGTTAATAGCGAGGTAATGGGAGGTGACTTTCTGAGCTATGGTCGAATTTGGGAGGGGGGTTTTATGAGGCAGGATAACTAGTGTGTCTGCCGGAGGAAATTGTCCTCATAGGTATAGCACGCGATCAAAGGCTCGTTTCTCCGGGTTTCGACAGACATCTCTGGTCGGAGATCTGACAAAGATTCTCTGTCTGGACTGAATGTTCGCGGGAGATATCACAAAACATAGCCCTTGACCTGAAAGGGACCAAATCCAATTGTGGAAAGGGTGACAGTGGCGGGAGGGAGTGTGGGCCGGGTCAACGCGGGTATCGAACATGCAAATAATATCAGCACAAGATCTAACGTGTGGGTCCGAGGGCCATAGTTATCGATTAAAGAGTCAGTGGGTATAGCGTAAAAGTCTTACGTAGTCCCATCATCCCTTCCACTGACCACAAGGCTCCTGTCAGATCAGCGTGAGGACGGCTGAAGCAGCAGGGGGGTTCTAATTATATAGCGCACTTTGTACTTGTCAACCCCCGTCACAGCAATTAACGTGAGCGAATGCCCATCAGAGATCTGAAAGCTTTCGGCGGGTTGCCGTTGCGTATTAGAAGTCCAAGGAAATACAAAACAACAGTGTGCAATTGGCTAATCTAGAACCGAGCAATGAAAGACAAACGACGTCAAGAGGTCCAGGTGGAGCGGAAACAACCGTTATGGGTTCGGATTCACTGCTTTTTCCAAGATATAATGTGTAAGCAGATGCCTTGCACATAACCTCATCGGCAACTTACAGCACCAACAAAATAAAATGGAATAAAGAAAACAGAACAAAAACTGGGTATTACAACTCATATCGGTTGCGGAGCGTCGTTGGGTACCACCGGGTGGTCATTGGGTACTGTACACTGTTGCGTTGCGGTTGCATCCGGATCGAGCACCGCAGGTGATACCTCTATCTTAGTGGATCGTCCAGAACGTCGCAGGGGTTTTACAGGGCGCTCCACCTCCATCTCTTCATCATCACTGACACCTTCCATCGTCTCATTTCGATCTTCAGGCCACCCGTTGACAGGTGAGGCATCCATGTTCTCGTCGTCCAAGTCCACCCGGGAGTGGCGACGCTTACCAGGAGAGGGAAGTGGTGTGTATACTCCCGGCGCCGAGGAGAAGACGTGGTAGAGAATCTCATTGGAAGTGGGTAGGCCATGAGCGATCGCAGTGGAGGAGGTGGAGTCTTTCACGGGACTTGAGTGCGGTGTCTCAGAGGAGGGGGGCAGACTGCGATAGCCTTCCGTGACATCTACAGAGGGCACGTCAGACGAGTCGGCTGGCCCATCACACATCCATACACATGGGACTGACTCTTCCTGCCGCGCATGGACGCATATCGGATTCTCGCCGCGAGATCGGAAGACAGGCTGCGGCAAGCATGTAAGAGTACAAGACAGCCAGCAATGTTTTCGAAACACACTTGTCACTTCTCTGCCATTCAGGAGCACATCTGGTTGCAAATTCTGCCTCCGTGAGCGTACGTTTCACCGATGAGGACATGTTTGATACCCTCGAAGACTCACACTGGCCGCCCGTACTCCGGTCACGTGATCGTGATCTACCCTCGTTGTTGTCCCGAGAGTAGCTCGACGAGGATGGACACAACTGAGCCGAAAGAACGAGCGAAAGAGGGAGGGAGAAAAGTGTGAAATACACACCTACGCATTGTTACCCAGGTCCAGAGAACGGCACCACTGGGCCATAATATTCAGACAAGTGGTAGATATTCCCAAATAGGCAAGTCTGCCCGTGTCACAACTGCATGAGCGACTCGCACTGGGCGTCGTCGTCGTTCCATCCGTCGTCCACGTCGCTCACGACGAGCGCCTGCTGGCGAACGACGCCACCCTTGAACGAACAAGAATGGCCCTTCTTCCATTCAGGACTGCTCGGTTCATCGCATTTCTTCATCTTTTCACTTGGTTCTCTCAATCTCGTGCGCAGTCCATCTCCACCAATACACCCGTCCCACCATTGCAGTGGCTCAATATCACTGGTCTGCTCCAAGGCTCTGTCCCCCCTCCTCTAAAATACGCTTCAATTGGCTACGACGACTCTTCACGCAATGTCATCATTTTCGGCGGCGAGTCATCGAGCGGCATCCCAACCTCTCAGACTTTTCTGTATGTCCTCCGTTCCATTCTCCATTTTGCACCGCTAAAATCCCATACAACAGTCTCAATCTTGCGACAAATCAATGGTCCACTCCATCTACTCAATCAGATCTACCTCAGTCTTCCCCCCCTGCTAGGTACATGGCTATCAGCGGTGATGATTTCTCATCCAGCTAGTATGGCATCCCTCTTCTTGGTTTCTTCACTTTCATCTTATCTTCCACCAAGTCGCAATGCTCACCTCGTAATTGGCGGGAAAGGCACCTCGGGTCAAGCCTTGTCGGACGCATGGGTGAGCTTGACCGACGAATTGCGGTCCCGCGTTTCATCTTTTTTTTCTTTCTCAGGAATTTGACTACATCAGTCAATTCTGGTCGGAGGTCAACGTGTCTCCGGGTGGACCTCAGCCGCGATGGAGTGCGTCTGGCGGTAGAGACTATCGCGTTCCCGCAAACGCCGCCAGCAATACCACGTTCTATATGGCGGGCGGCACGGATGGCACTACTTTATTCTCCCTCACCGATGTTTGGGAGTTCACCGTCAATGGAACACTTTCTTCGAACCTTCCCAATAATACTTTCGGTAGTTGGACAAGTCAGACTATCGGATCCACGCCAGGGTACAACACTAATCAAGCATCCACTGTCCTTGGGACCTCCCTTGTTTCTGTCAGTGGTTGTAACACGACCACTGCTACGAACGATAACTGTGCCAACCGCAACGAGTATGTCATTTCCGCAGGTTCCACTCCCGGTGAGATAGCCTTGTCTGCCTGTCCTGCTCCTCGTTATGGTGCAGCGATGGTCTTCAATCCTCTATCCGTACCGTCATCATCCAATTTTCAGACACAGGTGTTCCTTCTACTTGGCACTTTTAATTCGTCCGTTTGGGATGACCAAGGAGGTCTCCAGAAAGGCGAGGTGGCAGTCCTTGATATTGAAACTGGTGGCTGGAGTAGAGTCCTTCCTGCTGGGGATCCAGGAACCACAGGCGTCCCTGCTTATCCTTCGCCTCGTGAAGGAGCAGTCGCATTATCGTTTAGTGAAGCACTTGTGGGCAGTGATCGCCAGGTTGGTGCGGACACTATTGTCTTCGGGGGTGAGGACGAGAACGGGAACTACTTAAACGAGATTTGGATTCTCAGGGCTTACAATGGTACCATCACTTCCTCGAACGCTTCTTGGGGTGGTCCGTCCGGCGACCTTCAGACAGGTGTTAACGCCAATGGAGCAGGAGTAACTATACAATATATGACGCAGTGTGCAGTCAGCCTCATATCGCCGACTTCGTCCGCTCCTTCGGGATCAACCACTAGCTCTCCAAACTCTCCAGGCTACTCAACTTCGTCGACCTATGATGTTTCCTTCATCCACAAGCTCTTCGCACCCCTTTCAATTGCTCTCATACTTCCTGCAATTCTGCTTACTCGTCTGGCGCTCCCGTCTACGCGGTCGGCGGAGCGCACATCACTCCTCATTTACTTGTCCTCTTTTATTGCTGTGGCGGCATATGGACTTGGTGTCGTTGGCCTTGTTGTTTCTTTCACGTCCATCAGGTCGAACGTATCAGTTACAAAGCGTGCTACATCAATCTCAACACTGCCCACATCTCACAGCATTGCTGGCTTTACGCTATTCATGGGCCTTTACGTTGTGGTACCTGTTCTGTACCTTCTAGCCGCCTGTATACCGTGTACTCTTCCCAAGAAAGGTATCAAGGGCACCACTGAGGTTGCTACATCCCGTGCGAATTCCGTGGACACGGCCGAAAAGCTGGCTTCCCTACAGCAAACGCAGCGCCCCCTTTCCTCCCCTACTTCGCATCGGGCAAGGTTGCATTCGTGGGGAGGGTCCAGCTTTTGGCTAGGGGGTCGTAGCACGGAAGGCAGGGCTTCCACCGACAGTGGGTCCATGCATTCCTCTGGCCCCCAGCGCGGTTTCGAAGTATTGAACCGGCCGGCGCGGACTCGTAGGGCCAGTAGCAGCGGCGCCACTCATCTGAACATGGAGTCTTACCAGCGGGTGCCTATCACGCCCCGAAGCTTTGGCGACGTAGATTGGTTCTCTCGGCGGCACAGCCCCGGCGCGACGGTGAGTACGATCCGATTCAAGTCACCCTGATTTTCACGAGTGTCTTTCTTGTTCGATTATTTTATTCCAGAATTCGCCGGACGCCACTCCGCAGGGTGCCAGAGCGCCTGGAGCATTGGGCGGGTCGACGCCGAATACTGCAGACATACCCAGCGGTGGGGTGCTTTTACCTCCACCTTCCCATCCAACTTGCGAACTCCCATCCATTCCGGAGCTGTGCTTTCGGATACTTTTCCATGCATTCATTCTTGGACTTTGCATTCTTTCATTAGTGGCACTATGGTATCACGGATCCATGTCCTTTTTTGCGGTGTTCCTCGTATGGACTCTTCTTTTCTACATTATGCTTTTTGTTCTAGCCTGGCGTGGCCGTCCGGCCAGGTCACTCCTTACGACGGTTCTTGTTCGTCTTCGCGCGGAGCCGTCTCATGCACCCGTTCCTCCAAGCTCACCCGGATCCCGACCCCTTTCCATGGCAGGCACGGAGCAGTACCTGTTCCCGACAGACGCTCGTGGACCATACCTCCATCATCCCCCGTATCGTGCTGCGGCCCCTGACGACTTCTCGATGAACCTAATGGGTCCCCGATCGGTGGAAACTGATGACGATGACGACGACATAGACGAAGTCACTCGGCAACGGCAGATTGAGGAGGAGATGGGACGGCGAGAAGTCTCCATTGTCACTGTACCAAAACGTAGACTTTGGGTCACAAACCCTTCGTGAACGTTTGTTTGCTGTTAGATCACCTTCGTTGCATTCTGTTCTGCTGTTCTGCCTTGCAAAACTGATATTTCTTTTCATCGTAGTTAGCCATTCATCATTCGTCCCACTCTTCTATCCGTCGTTTCACCGTACAGTCATTGCAAGTTTGCATTACCGTAATAATACCATTCTCGCGGAGCCGTCTTCAAACGAATCACGGCATATATTCAAATAGATCTAGTGGACATTTGTCTTTAGCGTGTAGGTACCAGTGTATTTTCTGCTTGCATTGAACGAGTGACTTATTACTTAGTGTGGATAGAGTCCAGCGCGAGCCAAGGAAGGGGTATGTAACTATATGAGTGCTACTAGCTGCGATATCTCGGGATTAAACTATTCAGAACCTTCGACAGCAACGTCACGTCGCCATCTGTCGACCCGGCCGAATTTAGCGGGGTCGTGAGGCGGGGGCGGGGAAGGAGGAGGAATCGGCATGGACCCCATCATCATTGGTGCCATCGGCGGTGCAAAAAATCCAGAACCCATCATCCCAGGAGCGCCATAATAGATACTATTGGTCATGTGGGCCTGCATTGCCATTTGCTGCTGCTGCTGCTGCATTCGCGCCAGCATTTGATATTGAGTACGTCGTTGCTGCTCGGGATGGAACGCAAGCGGTTTGTCGTCATCTTCATTATCGCCAGCCAAAGTAAGGGGAGCCACCGATAAACGAGAGGCCCGAAGACCAAGAGGTTGATCATCGTCATCGTCTGGCCTCCCACCGATAGCGAAATTGTCAAGGCTGCAGGACTGAAGACGTAGTTTGCCTTCACTGAGAACAGAGGACAGAGGTTTGTCCTCATCGTCGTCATCATCGAGCAGCTTTGGTGGTGGTAGCTGGGTAGCTCTTCTTGCAGCTCCAGCCGCGGTGGCGGCAAGAGGGAGGTCTTCCTCACTATCCTCGTTACCGACGGGAACGTGTCGAATGGCCTTGGGTTTAACTGGGTATCGAGGCCCCACGCCAGTTGTTCGTCTGGGACCGTCATCGTCCTCATCTGATGACTCTGCCACCCACTGATCCGCAGCTTTCTCTGTTTGTCCGAGTACTCTCTTCAGAGATCCTTCATCGTTGCTCTCCGTGTCGCCCTCACCCTCATCGAGGATAGGCGGCCGACTAGCGGTTGAAGCTTGTATGAGAGGAAGGGTGGGAGGCACAGTGGATATGACAGATCCACGAACGCTAGGGAAAGGAGCGCTGCTCGAAACATTACTGTCCACTGTTTTCGACTTCCCGCTTATTTTCTTCTTGTCTCGTGCCTGTTCACGAACACTTTTCTCTTCTGCTTCTGCTTGTTCCTGTGCCTCAATCTCCTTAAGCTTGGCCATTTCGCGATCCCATATAGTGTCGACACCAAAGACCGAGCGAGTCTTCGGCAGGTACCCTTCTGATACAGAATTGTCAAGGCCTGGTAATTTCTCACCATTCAAGTTGACCAAGGGTCCGTGGGAATCGCGTCTGCTCAAGCTCTGGGTCATAGTGCTTAGGTTTTGCGAGGGAGGTCCACCGAGCGTCGTGGGGTCAATAAGAGTACTCGACCGCCTCATTTGACCGCGTATCATCATAGATGGCCGATCGTCGCCTGTGAAGACCCTGCAGTTAAGTGTGAGCGGAAACCAGGCGGGATGAGGTCGCAACATACCGAGCCTTCTGCTTCATCTCGGCCTTTCGATGTTCAAGGTTGTCAATCAGACTCCAACCATAGAGCTTACCAGCAGGTCGTTTCAATTCGATTTCCGTCGGCGGAGGAGGGGGTGGCAAGGGTATTGACGCTGGGGGAGGGGATTCTTCTTCCTCTTCTTTCTCATCGTCGAATTTCACTTGCTCCCCCTCCCGCTCTGCCCTCGGAAGGTAACGGTCAATATCAGAAAAGGATATATCTCGTTGACCGCCGACTACAAGGGTATTGCGGAAAGCAAGCTGAGACAACGATAGACTTGCACGGGGGTTGGGAGTGAAAGAGTTCGAGGCAACGAGAGGACCACTTAGCTCCAACTGAGAAGGAGGCCGCGCGGACCGTACACCAGGGGGAAGGGGAGGGCCATCAGTGGATGTCACGAATCCGTCTCGTGGTCTCACAACTGGTTGTGGTTGTGGCACCTGACGAGGCACAGTGGTCTGTAAAGGGCTGGGCATGACAAGAACCTTCGGTCGGAGGAGCTCGACAGTAGAATAAGGCCGATCGCGACGGACGTCCGATTCGACTTCGTCAGCGACAACCTGAGCCCCCACTAACTCAGTGGATGCTGGGCGACTACGAACCTTGGGATCAAATCTCGAGGACCGCGAAGGCGAGGGAGGACGGACGGTGAAGGGATTGTCATCTGCAGAAACACTGTTTGGAGCTAGGTTTCCAACGCTTGCAATTGATACTGTCCGACCGTGATCAGTTTTCTGACCAAAGCGAGAGGCTCGATCCGGGGAGGGTGAACGCTCAACGCCACGCTCGATGGTATCCTCATTGGGGTCTCTTGACAAGAATTTTTTAGACCCTAAGCTGATATTGGAACGGGTGCGCGCGTGTCCACCCTGCACATCTAAGCGCGATGGCCCCGGCCGCAGGGTTTCTTCCGGGCCTGGAGATAACGACCGTACAGACGCGGATGGGAAAGGCACCGAGTGGAGAGGAGGCTGAACAGGTAGGCCCTCAATTAGAGCATGGGTTGATGCACGGCGGCGTTGTAGAGGTAGCTGGGCCAATTCCGTGCGTTCAAGGTCCATCGGTGAACGAAGACGCCCAAGGCTGTCGGGTCCGCTACCTTGATCAGCTTCCAGAAACGCACCACCCACGCCAAAGTCGTTCAGGGTGCCCATACTCATTGACCGCGCACCTCTGGTTCTTGCGGTCTCACCATTGGCACCCACTGACTGCCCTTGTAACGGGGCGGGGTGAGGGTTAGGCAATCCTTCTGCATGTGCCTTCCCCTTCCCTTTGCCTTTCTTGTCTCTGTCTATGAAGGCGTCTAGTCCCCAGGAGGTTAGGTCTACTTCCAAACCACCGTGGTCAGGGGCCTCGTCGTCATCGTCCGCCGATTCAAATGGATTCCGGAGAGCACCCAGTGACCCTCTCAACTTCTTCTGAACCGGATCGCTGCCGGCCTCACTCGGTACGGTAACCCCAAGGTAGTCCTTACTTCTGCGTGGATTGCGGCGGAGATGAGCAAAGATGGCGCTGTCCTGGGCGAAGCGGCAGGGCGTTTCAGGGTTAGAAGGGTCGTTGTCATACTCTAGACGACAAGATTGAGAAACGTTACGGAGTTAAAGGAATGAACTCACCTATCAAGGCTGCTGCCAGTTGAAGGCGAGAAAACGGTGCTGGTTTCATTATGGTGAAAAAACGCTCGAACAAGGTAGGTTCAAGGAAAGTATCGACTACAGTCGCATGAATACTGACTGGTACTTGACTCGGATGGTTCAGTAGACGCCGTGTACCGTCTCAGATTGGGCACGTGATTCATTTACATAAGCGCTCTCGGGAGTACACCACAATTATTGACGCATAATTACCCCACGTCACAGTTCATCATGGACAACGTTCCCCTCGTCATCTATCTCCTCTATCTCTACTTTGAATCCCTGGTCTTCGAGCCAATCTGGCGTGCTGAAGATCTTTTGCTCTGGATCTTCGAAAGTCTCATCGGGTATCTCTGGGTCAACAGGGGGAGCCGGCTTTACCGTGTCGTCAGTGGGTGCCGTCTCAGACACGCCTAACGAACGTCTCAATACACGATCCACCCGAGAAAGGAATCTGGTGTCAACGTGTCAAGTGTGATCAAGGAGAGCATAATCGGTGCGTACTTGTTGGAATCCGCGACTTCAAAACCGGAGCGGACAAGAGCACTGTCAACAAGGATCGATGCCACTTCTCTCAATTCCTTCAAGTTGCCATCCTTCTCTTCATCATCACCAACTATTGCGTCAATGCGGTGGAGGAGCCCCTCGATCAGCGGGGAGCGTGGGTTGACTTCCAAAACCTTTTGTTTTTTCATTATCGTCTGCACGAAATCGTCACGTTCAACACCACGATTTGTAGCACCTGAAAATCTGGGGTTAGCATCACTTGGGTGGCAAGCTTGTTACCCACTTATCAGCTTCTGGATATTGGCTGTAAGTCCATTGCTGTCTGCAACGACTGCGCAAGGGCTTGTCACGAGCCTATGGGACAGGACGACTGTTCTGAAGTAAGCACTGAGTAGTAGATTGTGGTTCAATCTTGCCGCTCACCGTCTCTGACAACTTCTTGGGCTTCAACTTTCAGCCACTCGAGGAGAGGTGCATATTTCTCCTGCAAATCTGCCATGACGTCCTTATCTTCTTCAGTGTCTGCCGGAGAAAGGATGAGAGAGGTATTCATCTACTGCAGAGTCCTCACCATCTCCGAAGTCGAGACCAGCCTTCGCAATGTCCTGGAACTTGAAGCCTCTGGAATATGAGCATGGTGAATATAGAAAACTACTCAAGAACAGAAGCCCCTCACTTCCACGCGCGAAGCGTTTGGACCAAAATCTCGTCCAACGGTTCATTGAGAAGAAGTACCTCGTAACCGCGGGCATCAAGTTTCTCAACAAAGACGCTACCGGCGAGATGGGAGACGGGCTTTCCCATGTCGGCTAGGTAGAAAATCTGAAGGAATACATAAGTACTGGTTCACCAAGAGAGGATCCGCTTACCTGTTTCTGTCCCTGCTTCTTGTTCTTGATGTACTGATTGACGGTTGAAATCGCTGAAATCCCATATCTACAGAACAACTTACATCGTCCAACGAGGTCGCGTTCCGCTGGTTGGTGTCGAAGCGTAGCAGTGGCGCAATCTTTCCGCGATTTTTCTGATCCTCTGTTGCACCGAGTTTTAGGACAGTGCGATACACCTTGGAGATCCCAGCAAATTTGTCAGGATCCTCTTCGGATATCCTCGTGAAGAGCTGAATCAGGCGGCGGACTACGATACCCCTAATTTGCTTCAGGAAGGCACTTGACTGTAACATCTCGCGGGAAACATTCAATGGAAGGTCCTCCGCTAAGGTAGCTTCAGCCATCTGAAGTCCTCGAGGAACACGTAGACACACCGTCGATAATGACCCGGACCCAGCTGGCCCATTTAGGCAAATTATATTCGCCAAGGTCAGAGGTGATGAAAACGTGTTTAACCAGTAGTTTGACATCCCTCGAATTCGACTCCAGAGGTTTAGAGAAGAAAGTCTCATCACTATTACCAGTCAAAATGTCAAACAGTCACTAACAAGACTCACTCACAGATACGAAGGCACATAGATAATGGCGCGGAACGAAACTCCAGAACCCGAATCACCAGTGAAGTGACTCCATGCCAGGGGCTCTCGGAAGTCCTTGAATGTGGCCTGGTACAAAAGTTGGTACTCTTCATCCGAAACAGTCTTCGGATCGCTGTTCAAAATCCATGATTGACCTGGATTTGGCACTACGAGTTTGTTGATACATACCGCGTCCAAAGTGGAGGCTGCGAGTTTATGTGCTCCCATCTACCAACAAGGACCTTTTTGGTATCGGGTGCTGCTCCCGCTGGTATCGTATCCTCGATAAAAGCCTCCGCATCATCTTGTGGTGTATCGTTGTGAACTTCTCGAACATCTTCCACAGGAATCTCCTCTTCGACCTCGTTCCAGAGGTAAATCGGGAACGCAGTGGCGAAGGAAGAGTGGTGATGGCTGCATTAAAAATCAGAAAATCGGGTTACTGCAGCGAAGAAAAAATCGAACATAAGTTTCATCAGAGTGGAGGGAGTAGCATAATCTAAAGCGTCCGCCTTCAACACCAGAGTAATTTCCGTGCCATGTCCAAGAGTATTTCCGCGCGGATCAGGGAATATCTCGAAGGAACTCTCATCGGCGGTCGAACTGAAAACACTCTGAATAGGGTTTGGGTTATTGGAAGACTTCGGCGGGACGGAAGCCACAGTGACTTTGTCTGCGACAAGGAAACTATGTACGATCGGATAAGTAATTGAAGTGCCGCAAAACTTGGTAAGCATATACCTGCTGTAAAAGCCGACTCCAAAGGCACCGATTAGATTGCTATTGCCAGAACTCTCCTCCCCCTCCACCCTTGCAAAGAAGTCAGAAGTTCCTGATTTTGCCAGAGTGCCCTTGAAAAATGTTCAGCGCTCGTCGACGTGGCAGGGGAAGTAGGCACTATCGCATACTAAATTTGTAGCCAGCTCCTCCGCACTCATGCCGATACCAGTGTCTGAAATCTTTTGTTAGCTCTCTAATGAAGGGTATACTCCGGCTCACTTGCCAGTTATAATGATGCGACCACCCTTCCCAGTTGCGTCGCGCTCGGCTTTGACGGTAACATTCAAAGGCGATTTGCCATCCCACACTTCCTTCTCCGTGAGGGATACTATTCGAAGCTTCTCTAACGCGTCATTGGCATTGGAGATAAGTTCTCGAAGAAAAACATCTCTGCCGTTACATGAGCAAGGGCGGCATACGCGACACATATAGCTGTACCTGTTGGAATAGAGACTGCAAAGCCATTGAGTGTGACAGAACGCGAGAAACTCAATGAGCTGCAAACCTATTGATAACGATCTTCCGCAGACGAACAACGTCACTCTTGAAAGCAGGAAAAGTTCAATACAGTAGCAGTTTGTCAAAGGCAACCCGCACCTGATAGCTATGTTTAACAGTGGGGATGCTACTCGCGTCCTGGGCGAGTGCCAAGGGAGAAATAGCAACGAAAATCAGCGCCAGCTGACGCAGAAGACGCATTGCCGGACCACTGACGCAACGAAGAGGCACCCCAAGCTTGATATCCACTGTCAAGACGAGACTTCACACATTCGACTGACGTGTCGAGACCCGGTCATGTGACTAAATGATATTTTTGTATTACCAACTTGTTTTACAGTATGGGCGACGAGATATTGGCTACACATGAAATGAAAGTTTGGGTGGCTGCAAACTAGCCAAATAATTCTATAAGAGAAGCACCGTATGAGAATGTCCAGGAATGACACATGCTTGACTCACTCTTATCCACCTCTCGCGTTGTTCGGGAACGTGATCGAAAACAATGTATCGTCTATCATTCTGCGTGACGTCGTCAGAATCAACGCAAGTGTATGTCATATAAGAATCCCACCTTCAAAACTTTCACTATATCATCAAGATCAACGTTCTTCGCCAGGGCTTTCATGTCAACTGTCCCCCCAAAACCCTCGCCTTCGTCTTCACCAAGATCATCGGCCTTTACACCGCCATCGATACCTTCACCACCTAGCTTACCCAATCTTCCCCAGAAGTCGACGAAAGCATTCTCCGAAAGCATATCATCAAAAGCCTTCCGAGCTTCATGAGTTCTCTCCCTTTGCCACTTCTCAAATTCCCCTTCAAGGTCGACAACGTCAAGGCCGAGCTTCGTAACTGGCGATGCCCTGCTCAGCGACTCGACGGGGAGCATAGAGAAAACCGTGGCCAATGATGGTGTATGTGATTCGAACAGCGCATGTAGATTGCTTAGATGTTTGGCGCGGAGCTGGTTCATATGTGCGTGAAATATACGCAATTGTTGGTCTCCGGAAAGGACTGAGTGGATGAAGCGAGGGTCGGCTTGAAGTTCTTGGCAGGCAGCATGCCAGGTTAGCTACAAGGCGGACCATAAGCGCCTGGACGATAATAGGTGCACAACGTTGACGTACCTGGGGATCGCGGATAGCATCCGTCAGTAAAGTACTGCACAAGGGTAATGAATTGTTGAGTGCTTGCACTAAACAGAACTAGGAAACGCGAAATGGTTCACCGGAATTCTCGTTCACCCTCTTCCTTATTCAAATCAACGCGCGAACGCCCTATCTCTGCCTCTACGCGTCCACGCTCTACACGCACTTTCTCTTCACGTTCCTTTATTGCACGTTGCTTCCGCTCCAACTTTCTGAGCTGAGAATCTTCATCTTTGCCCTCTGTAGTCCTGGACACTTCTTTATCGTCTTTGATACTGCCAGATTTGTCGTCCGTAAGCGACCCCGACCTGACCTTCATGAAAGTGTTGAAAAGCTCTTCTCGGAGGGAAGACGATCTGACGGCGTCATATCGAGGATCGTGACTGAGTTCGCGTTTTATCTTGGCCGGGTCAGCCAAACTAGAGCTAATGCTGCGAAATACTCACGTCCTTCCATAGAGTGCCAGGTTGAGTTAACCCGCTTTCTCGGAGGAGGGAAAAAAAGTCAGTTTCCGCCTTCTCAGCGGCAGCATGTTTCCCTAAATTCCCTTAGCACCTACTATACGGTGACTTGCGAAGATACGTACGTTCCCCAAGTTCTCTTAAAAACTCCTTGAATCTTTTTTCACGTTCTCGGTCATCCCTTCCCCAGCCGTAGAACCGTCTATCTTTTTTCCAAGCTCGTCTGAAATCGGACCAGGAACACCTAGTGCTCTTTACTTCTTCGGCAAGCAAGCGCTCGAATTCATCCTTAGGACTAGCTTCCGCTCTCTCTTTCTTAACGGCTTGCTGCCTGAGCTCGCGAGCTCGATCCCGACAGTACTCATCGAAGGCTTCGCGGCGGGCAGATACGGAAGGAAGAAGAACATAACGTGGGTCAGACACAAACATGGGTAATGATGTGTCCCAGGGATGGAGCGGATTGATATCCTTTTCTCGAAGTAAAGTCTGTTCTTACAATGAACGCACAAATATTTTCGATGATACGTGACACGCACTTTAAAAAGCGCTTTCGCTTCCTCTAATGAGAGGTCCACACGGTCCGGTATGTTGAGCTGAGGTTTTTCTTTGACCTTCTTTACCCCTGCCTCTTCATCCCCCACGCTAGCAGGGCTTGCCTCTTTCATTTCATTCTCCCCCGCTTCGACTACCAGGTGAGCGGCTGCCTCCCTTCTCTGCTCTTCTTCCCCCGCACCATGCTCATCTTCTGCTTCTTCGTCGTCGGATTCCTTCAGTTCCTCTGTCCGTGGCCGCTTGGTAATAATGACTTCCTCCAACGGGGTAGGTTCCTCTGGTTTCCGTTTGGCGGTGCCTGCCAATTCCGCCTTGACGCGTTCAACTTCGGTGTGCCGCTCTTGTCGGATGAGCTCAGCTTCCGAAACATTCAGATGCTGTTGCTGTAACTGCGTTTGCTCTTCTCCATGCAACTCCGCATGCTCAAGTGCCTCCACGGCGTCTCGAATTTCTTCTGGTACTACCCAATGGCTTTCCTTTCTCCCCTTATGAGTGTAAAAGGTATTACCCTCCGTGGTCTTCACTCGAAGCCATTCAGTCCCAGGGATAGGAGTCTTAATCAGTGGCCTCTCCTTCTTTTTCCTCCCTGCTTCGGCTACAGCAGGTGTCGTAGAGAAGGTCGAGAAGGGCGGAAGAGGTCTTATGTAGGTGGACTGCTGACTGGAAGCGTGGTAATAGTAGCGTTGCCCTCCTGGACCTAATCCTAGTGTAAAGTTCTGTCACGGGAAGGTCAATTGACATCCTACCGACGTGTTCCGTCCAACCAGAAGGTAGTGGAGGTGGACCGAGGTTGTCCATGTTGAGTAGTCGATCACTTTTGCATGGTAGCCGTGAACAAAGGGCGAACGCCAAGTGGCGGAGCCCGTCACGTGCCCCGAGTGACAAGTACAACGACTGCGCCAATTTCTACTGCACTTTTGATACATGGCAATGAACACGCTATCGTTACAGAGTAATTGGAAAAAGGCAAGCAGAGAAAATGCTACGTTGTCCTGAATAATTATGAGATTCGTAATATCAGCGGAGGGGTTGGACGGGGGGAAGATTTTGTCGGGTGCTTCGGAATGGGCAGTCAGACATAAAATCTGATATTGCCACGTGAGGTGAGCGTCGGGGTTTACAACGGGATAATAGTTGGCACATCGACTCACTTCTTGTTGATCTGGTACAAAAGAAGGCTGAGATTGACTTTAACCATTCCGTTGCAAAGTGAAAGCGATGCCTGGTTTTCAAACTGGGCTTGTAGCAAGTCCTCCATGCGGAGGTCTACGTTTGCAATGCGGTTAGAAAGGCCCGAAGTGTTGTTGATTACTTCCATAGTGAAGGTGCCGGCTTTATTTGACGAGATGATGACGTCTACCTTATCGAATTGACGCGGAGAAAACTGGTCAATGGAGAGAAGGATCCCTTTTTCGTACAAGTCCTTGGCACTATATCTGAATGAGCCGAACTGCGGGCTCTTCCCGGACCTCTGCAGGTCACGAAGGTGGAAGTATTGCTTGGTGAATGGCAAGACAAAACGCTTCTTCCTGAACGACCGGTTATCAGTTCCTTATCTCGACGTAGATGTATAAACACAATCACCCTTTCCCCCGCTGCATCGTCGCCATCGCAGCTTCAACATAATCGTGATAGCTGTCAATCTGTTCTTGGAAATACTTCTTGCGTTCATTGAGGTGTTTCAATGCATCCATCATGCTGTCCATCTCCTGCTGACGTTGCAGGCGCTTGCGGTGCTTACTACGTATGTCGCTGGCAATGGCGTTCAGAATTCCTTGGAAGCCGTCATTGCGCATGATTTTGCCCTGCTTTTCAAGCTCGAGCAAATAAAAGATGGTGCGGGCTTTGATCTCTTTGAACTGCAATCTGAACTAGTTCAGGGAGACCTGAAAGATGTCAATGTCATGACGACTTGACTCACAAACGAATGTCCTCGAGCCTATATCCAGCGTCCCCTAATGTAGACGGCATGCGCCGACTATCAGGCTCATTATCCATTTCCGCGATGATCGCTTCCCAGCGAAGTTCTTCAGCCTCAGTGACTGGTTTCATGAGGGATTCGACCAGATCCTGAGCGGGTTGAACGCGAAGAATAGTCAGGACTCCACGTTTCGCTTGGACCCAGAGAGCCTTTTCATCTGCCTGGGGATCTAAAACGAGGATCAGGAACCTTCCATCACGTCACCACTAAACCGACGGACCACGAACTCGGGCAAATCTGTTCGTCAATTCCAGTGTGATAACTTTGTCGCGGGCATCTTTGAGTTCGTCATTCTCGATGTTGGGGACGCCATTCAACTCTTGAAGAATGACTCGGAGTCCATCTTCGCGAGTGGGAGACTGTAGCAAGGAGATTGAGTATGGCGGTCATGTTGCGAAGCTAGTACGAACTATTTGATCCAGATACTTCGATAACAACCCATGCATGGCGTATACTTCGTTGGGGGATATGTAAATGGGTTTTGGCTGTACGGTTACATCCAAGAATTCGTGGGCATGATATTGGGCCTCGGCGTCCGGCACGTCGGCAACTAGAGACGTGACAGTAGGGAATATGGCGCCTACCATGTGACGAATAAGGACTCACGCTGCAGCATCCATGCAGTCATTTGAGAAATAGACCTGCGTACCATCTCGTTGATGGGTACGTATCTCGGCGTATCCTCACTAAATTCAAAACCAGAGGCGATTTGAGTGAGAACCTGCGAGATTTGTGCCAAGTTTTTCCTTGTGGCTACATCAATTGTAGTAGACACTATGTCGAATGTCTCCGGCGCACTTGGTCAAGGAGTCAGGCATTTCAAAAACGGTATAAATCAAAGCAACACACATGATCGCTGGATTGAGATATCGGTAGTAGAAATATCTGGCGATACACGCAGCGTATGCTGTATCGCGAGCACCTGGGAATTTGTCCTACAACGGAGTGAGGAAGATGACAGAGGCACGTGGGGTACGTACTCGTAGTGAAGCTAACGTCTCGCGAGCGACGAATCGCATCCCATATGGTACTTTTTTCGCTGACTGCAGTATGGCAGATATGAAAGCTTCGCTCCACCATTGTAATTTTTGCAAATCTGTGATGACGAAGGTATTGGTTCAGGCGGATGCTAGAAAAAATTTCCCAGACATACGTCTGATGTATTCGGCCCTCGTATCAGGATCTTCCAATGCCTCGTAAAAAGGAACGTCTTTAGGTTTATTGCTAGCGATCCCCGAGCGCATTTCCTCGATGGCTACCCTCGATCGGTGTATCTGCAGTAGGGCTATAATCCAGTGTTATATCCGTCAGAACCAGGGACGCACTATCGACGGATCTGACTCGAGGTCAAGATCTATAGCTTCAATCAACTCGCGAATGATCGGTTGTAGTGTCTCCCGGATATACGGCACCTGTTTTGGACGCAGGTATTGAACGGCTACACTCATATACATTGGGTGACCATGGATGACATCTTCGATAGACTGAGCGGACGTTACTTCTTGACGTATAGATAGCTGAGAAGGGACATATCAGAAATAGGCCAACTCCTCAATGCCCGGAAGTACCTGAAGTAATTTCAGGAGTAGGTAATCCTCCCGTCTATCCTGGCCATACCCAAAAATTGTCAAAACCACCCTTTCCGCCAGCGGCCTGTCTTTCTCAGCCGAGTCATCATTGGTGAGCTCCACAAAGAGCCTGCTGAGGTACTCTCCATTGGTTTGCAGAAGGTAGAAAAGTTGTTGGTAGAGTTCGAGTTTCCGCTTGGCAGCATGGTCCAGTGTGTTAGGCCCAGCAAATGGGTCTCCATGAGCAGCCAAGATGGAAGCGCGAGTAGCGTGCGCTGCTACATTATCGGTACCGTACCTGCGCCGCGCCTTGACCAGCTCCTCGAATGACTTGACGTTCTGAACCACCAACGCAATTTTGACGTCCAGATCGCTCACATCGTTCTCCAGTGCTTGGTTTTCTCGGATGCTTTCAACCACCTTCTTCCTCAGTCTTTCCACCTTAAGTTCGTCTTGGAAGTCTGCCTCCGAATCATCTAGTAAATGGACAAAGTTTTTGATAGTACCAACAGTAACGTTCCTGCCCAACGTGAGCTGCCGGTATTGTTCGCGAGTTTCCTTGGCGCGGAACAAGGATTGTACCTTCACAACTTTGTCCAAGTGAGAGCGATAGTAGTCCATTTTGGCACGGAACTTCATTCGCTGGAGCGCACCACGCAACAAGGCCTGAAGCATTGTTGCGGCTGGCTGGCTCTTCCAAAGATGAACGCGCCATGCGCTATATTCCCTCCGCACCAAGTAGCCCCTAGCTACAGACTGCATACCCGTTACGTCGGGCACTACGAACTCGAGGTGTTTCTGCTGCTCCCGGTGGCGGTTGCGTGCAAGGGCAGCACGAGCCCGTGCCTGGAAACCGCCGACAGAAGTGACAAGCTTGATTTCCGACAACGACTTGTTCACGCTCCGATGATATTGACGAGTGAGGCCTGCACGAGCTCGAGCTTGAAGACCGACGATCGCAGGTGTTGCTCGGTGGAGCCCACGTATGAGTACCAGGAGACGTTTCCGGGCTATGTATGTCCTAGCGGTAGCTTGTATGCGAACAATTGTGGATGAGACGTCGTCCAGCTTTGCGAGTTGTGTTCGTATTCGCCTGCGAACGAGTACACCCCTACATTGAGCTTGTAAGCCAAGAATACTGTGCTCGTTGGTGCCCAGCAATGTCAATTGCTTCGACATGATAACTCTTTGCAAAAGTCCACGAGCGACCGCTTGTATTGCAATCACAGAAGGTGTTACCTCGCGCGATCCCAATGTCTTCGACAGTTCCTTCACGCTTTGCCTTGTAACTTTGCCACGGGCCGAAGCCTGGAATCGAACAAATAATTGGGTTTTATGCCTTAACGCCAACATGAGAGAGTTCAGCAATCTGCGCTGGAGGACACCGCGGGCCTGGGCTTGAACGGAAACGATGTAACCAGCGTGTATTCGAAGCTGGACCAGGAAAGCGAGCCAGGATTGTCGTTTCATACTACCACGCGCGGCAGCCTGAAGGCTAATCACCCATGGTGTGAGGTCCGTAGCAACCTTACGGGAGTGCGACGCCTCGCGCCGAGCAAGCACGCCACGACAATGGGCTTGAATTTTCGGAACATACCGTTCGGCGAGTCGGACATGGGAGCGTTGTGTAGCATACGCTTTGCGGATAAGGAAGCCACGGGCCCTGCACTGCAGAGCGCGAATAGATCCCTCATTTTCCGCCAGCAATCGATCGCATCCTGTCGGGACGACGTTTAGAGAAAAATCGCAGATATCGCACGGTACGAACGTTCTTCCTCCGTCTCAATTTCGATTTCCGGATCTTCGTTGATTTCTTTGGCAAGTTCGCGTCCAACGTTCCCGAAGTTAGGCATGGTGATCCCGGCATCGTTGAGGCCCTTTTGAGTCTTCTGCAATTGGTCGTCAGAGAATTGCAACTGCCCCACTAAGTTCCCTATACGTTGTGCAAGACCCCTCCGAGCAAGAAGATGACTACCGGAAAGTCAGCTCGGGCAAGGAAAGCTGTAACAGTCGTACCTAAGAGCATGTATACAATAAATGACCTTTGGAAAGTTCTTTTTTTCGTATAGGTCGGTGAGTTCGAAAATGAAACACTAGCAGAGGACTAGTCAGCAACGTTCGACGCTTAAGATGAGTCGACATACTTCAGGAAGTGCGACGTCTCTCACAAACGCAAAAAAGTAGTTGATATTATCTGAATGGCGGAAGTCTAGTTTGGGAGCCTGTAAGTAGTAAGTTAGAAGCACGATGTGAGTATCAACGATGGAGGTACCTCGTATATGCGTCGGACGACACGTTCCCCTTGAAAAGTCCGTGCGAGCTTGGCAAGTGCCACGCCGTTGCGAAGGCTCTCTTCCATCTCCACCACTCCAAACCCAAGTTCTTCACCGAGACACCCTTCTATCCATTGTTGTGCCTCACCGACGTGACAAAGGTATTCGTAAGCCTGTAGTAGGTGTCTCTGGGTGTCCGCCCACAAGCCGCGTGTCAAACGCGTTGATGACATGGGAGACTTAGGCGTGCTCGGCAACTTGTCCCGAGATAACCGCAGACGACCGGGAATTCCTGCAACATCATCGGTATTCGTCATCCCTTGAACGGACCCATTTTGAAACGTCGGAGACAACAGAGGGTCCTCGAGATGACAGTAAGCCGATTGTCTAGACGGATCAGGTGCAACGCCCAAGATTCCTGCTTTGTTAGTCTCTGCTTCCCAATTTTCCTCTGCATCTCCGCTCGCTATGCGAGGGAGATGTCGACCAAGCTTTCCACGGCCCCGTAAAGGAGTGTAGGTTGACGCCTTCTTATTCATCATATATGAACTCCTATAAGGAGGCAGGGATATCACGGACGGAGGCGGTGACGGTGAAGCAGTCGGAGTTTCGCTGCGACATAAAGACTGCTCTAGCGGTCGCGAGGGGCTCATAGCGAGATCCAGACTAGACGAAGGCTTATGGCTCTCCTTCACCGGAGAAGAAGGCGTCGAATATCGGGAATCGTAGAGAGATAATGGTCGGGGTCGATGCACCGAAGTGGGGAGAGGTCTCAGCTGCGTACTCGATGGTATAATCGAAGGCGAAGGGGACGGCGCGGACACCTTTTCTAGCACGCGTCGCGTTGCAGCACCAGTAGGCACTGAGCTATCCAGGGTATTAGAGCGACGAAGCCGTTGTGAGGGTGAGTTCGATGCAAATTCTGGCTTTGGAGTGTGCTGGAGGACTGGGGACGCCTGGGATAATGTGGTTGTCTTGGGATCCTCCATCGAAGAACCAGTTGCGTCGGGTAACAGCGGTTTCGCAACAATGTGCGTCGAAACAGTGTGTCGTTTCAAACGAGTTGGAGTAGTCTGAGAAGTTGGTTCAACCGTCTGGCCTGAAAATCCACCGGAAGAGTGGACAGATTCTAAATGATGCGGCGCAGCAGCCCTCAAGTCTAAAGAATCACCTCTCTGTCTTTCCTTGTTGGGGCTGGTCGACCGACGTCCTTCAAGCGCAGCTTCAGCTCTTGCACGCTCCTCCCATTTGCCGCGCACCGCATCAATGCTACTTCCGGTACGATGAGAAGGCGCCCATCTCTTGCTCCCAGAAGCTATGGCTAACGCTGGCGCGTCTGACGCCAAAGGAGATGGTCTAGAGGTCAATGAATTGTTCCGAGAAAGAACACCGAGGCCACTCCTGGGTGAGGTGCCCTCCAGGAGTCGTGTTTGGTATGCGAATGGACTCGACGCATCCCTCGACCTTGTGGATCCGTTCGAAGCTAACGAGGATATCGAGTTTGAGCGTTCCATGTCGTACTTGAAATCATAGAAGTCGTCAACGAAAAAGAGAAGACCCAATGTGACCGTCGCAGCTTGTAGTTCGAATGTGTACTCGGACGTCACCGAGGCTGAGCGCAGACCTCACTCTCCGGGTACATGTGATTATATAAGCAACACCACCACGTGATTGACGGTGGAGTCTTCGTGGAGTTGGCCATGCTCGGGCTGCAAGTAATAATGCCAGACATCTTCTCCTCGCTCGACGTACTCGTTTTGACGCTAGTACCAGAGTCAAGAACTAACCAAAAGCTCAGGGACGAGCTACTGGCTCATTGCAAAGAAATCCTTTCCAGGTCTCACGTCGTTGACTAGTGCCGTGAGGTGTTATTGACGCGTCGTACAGTCATATCGGCCAAACGTACGAGAATGACATTGGTCACCTCGCTACACTGATAAAGAAACGGCGTCAGTCCTTCTTCTAGCCAGAGAATCATTCATTCACGACATCTCATAGTTCTTCAGTCTGCATCGCCAAGTAGTGCGTCCCTCAGGTTCACCAACCTTTTGTCCCGTCTCTTGGATCAAGTAATGTCGTGTTAAGGCAGACCAATTGAATAGGCATCTCACGTCTTTTCTAGCCGGTTCTAACGCGTAAACACGAAGCATTGGTGTTTTTGGACGCCCTCGCATCGTCTCCCTATCCGAATCAGCACGTACCGTCTGGCGATTTTCTCGCATCCCTTCAGCCCCCGCGAACCACGGTTCCACCCATTTCACCTACTTCCGACTCTCAAGCACCCCCACGCTCCCTAATAGGGAAGTCAAAGGCAGAACTTTTGCGGGAGTACCGTACGCGCTCAGGTACAATTCCGTATAACCCATCCACTGCCTCTTTAACTCATGAAAAGAAGGCCACTCGCATCTCTCAGAGAACTTTCTTATCAAAGACACTCTATACCTCCTTCAAGGAATCTCTGGAAAGTACATCCAATTGTCCACTTCAGAACAAGACGACCAAAGCAAGTTGATATTTGCAGATGATATTGTGAGCGGTTTTCTCTTCATGTTTTATCTTCTCTGAAACCTGGATCAGAGATGCGTCATTCCGACTCCAGTTAAATCATTGATACATAGGCTTGCTGAAGTTGGCCATCTCTATACTCGTGTCGACACTTTCGTGAACGATCGCAAAGGACGATCCGGAGTAGGAATGATCGAACAGAGTTTATGTCACCATCTTCAGGCTCAGCTGACAGAGTATTACCGTCTCATCGCTGTTCTGGAGTCACAAATATCAACTGCCACAGCCCGCAGTACCACGGGACATGCGGACTTCAGGGATGAAGAGACGGGATTGACCTTGAAACGTTTAGATGTTTGGATCACTGAGTGGAGACTGCGAATGCGAATGATGAGTGTCTGTGTTGAGGGTGCTCGAGGTAGGTCACTGTTTAACCATGCGGAGTTGCGTTAAATTTTCCACCAGAAGCTCATGGGGGTGCCCTTGTTAATCTTATCCACAGTTACACGGACAACGGTGACCCTTTCATACGGAAATTCACCGACCAACTACTGGAAGAGGTGTGTTATCTGTCTTCAAGATGCCTCCATCCATAGACCCCCTGTTGCACCTTACAGGTGTCTCAGCCTTTTTTCTCCACCCTCCATAAGTGGTTATTTTCGGGAGAACTTTACGATCCTTGCAACGAATTCTTCGTTGCTATCAATTCCGAGCTCGCTCACGTACAGTACCTGCTGCACCCCTCCTCTTTGGCTGGAGGGGTGGATGGCATGTTTGGTGCACTCGGGGGCGAGACAGATGACATGTCAATTGAGCGCGAGGGAGGGCTTCGGCTATGGGAGGCAAAGTACCAGTTTAGAGTTGATATGCTGCCCTTGTTCGTCGGAGAAGCATTTGGAAAAAAGGTGACTATGATGGTGCGCTTCCTGACATAAGCTCATAGCTCTGACAGATATTTTCCACTGGAAAAAGCTTGAATTTCATTCGGTACAGCTGCCAAGACAGTGACTGGGTTGCAACAAGGGAGAAGATGAGCAATACAGGGGGAAGTGAGCGCGATACACTAATACTTAACTCCAAAACTGAGCCCTTCCAGCTTTGAAGTATAGCGATATCGTCGGATTGGAGCGTTCGATTGACTCGGCGTACTCAACAGCCAGCAAACGCCTTTTCGAGATTTTCGTTGAAAAATTTAAGCTACTGGATCACCTGCGCGCACTGAAACATTACCTCTTACTCGGTCACGGGGACTTTGCAGAGCAGCTCATGGAAACTCTTGGGTCAGCACAACTTTCTGTTTATAGCCATTTACGCGCACTCACTCTTCACTCTTCTGGCAGGCCGAACCTCATCCGCCCTGCAAACACTCTGTATCGTCACAACCTTACTGCGACACTTGAGACCGCCATTCGAACATCAAATGCGCAAAATGACCCTGCGGATGTTTTGCGACGTTTGGACGCTCGCATGCTTGAGTACTCTCATGGCGAAATCGGCTGGGACGTCTTCACTCTGGAGTACAAGGTCGACGCCCCTATTGATACAATATTAGACCCAGACTCGATGGTCAAGTATCTCAAGCTCTTTCGTCACCTTTGGAGGATGAAGAGGGTCGAAAGTGCTCTTAGCCAAGGATGGATGCGGGTTGCGGGCGCATCCAGGACTT
The DNA here is from genome assembly GCA_024613165.1 of Pisolithus albus. Classification (NCBI taxonomy): domain Eukaryota; kingdom Fungi; phylum Basidiomycota; class Agaricomycetes; order Boletales; family Pisolithaceae; genus Pisolithus; species Pisolithus albus. The sequence goes on along the minus strand of JANFAB010000004.1, from coordinate 886,366 downwards.
TTTTGAAGTTGCATGGTGTGCTGACGTCACGTGTGTATTGATCGATATTTTCTGAACACACCGAGCTACAGATTTCGACTATGATTGGCACCAGATTCGTATTGCCATGGCAGAGATGATTCACTTTATCCGCCAAATGCTGGCCTATTGTCATATAGAAGTGATAGAATGCTCGTGGAAGTCCCTGATGGAGTTTTTTCAGGAACCAGAGGGGGACCTCGACGCCATGATCGAGGCTCATCGCTCGTACCTCGACAGGATGGTGAGGAAGGTCCTGCTGTTAAGTTCAAAAACTGGAAAGGAGGTGGGTTCTACAACTACAATCAAATTGCCCTAATCACAGCTTCCATGTCAGGAAGCACTTCTTTCACAGGTTCAAGAGCTTTTCTCCACTATCTTGCAGTTCCGTGACGCTATGGTGAGTTGTGCTTGGCTGCAGTTACCACAAACCTTGATTCCGAATAGGATAGCTTCTACCACTATTGTCTTTCCGAAACTGCAAGGAGGGATCAAACCAAAGACGCAGAGAGAGTATGTTCCGTGCCTCCCTCATTCCCTCATTTCTTAACTCGGATAACTAGGGCATTTATACCATCCCAACGCAGCAGCGGGGCAATGTGCCAACACTCTCTCAGATACGCAACCTTGTCAAAGAATACAGTGCCACCTTCAGTGGCCTTGCTTTGTCCATCGTCCATGCTCTTCAGAGCCACCCCGACTTGGACTGTCGCTTCCTTGGGATTCGATTGTCATTTTCGGACTTTTATCGCGCAAAGAAAGAACAACTTCTTCAGCATAAACACACGTAGCGGTGGAGCACGCTTACTAACGGACACATACGGGATGATATGCTACAGTAGAGCACAATCTGTAATCTATCATAAGGTACAACTTCAGTAGAACGACCACAGAAACCCAGTTGCTTCGTCGGAAACATATGAGAAGACAGATCTACTCTCGAAAAAGGAACTGCCAGAGATGCCCAGGTGAAAGCAAAGTGAATATGACCGACGGATCCGGAGCCTGTGCAGCACACCCGCGCCGGGAGACAGTGCTAAGGTCAGCGCACGCACCTGTGCCAGATTGAAAAGGTAGCGTAAAGAGTTTACATGGTTCGACTCGGCCGTGGACTTCGGGGGAGAAGAAAGTATGTACCATGCCGGTTGGATGACAACGAGATGAAGGAAACTCGATACTGCAGCATCGCGAGTGAACCGATTCCAATCCTCATCGCAGCCAGTATGGACTTTCCAGCATACTTCAGTTGGTCTGTTGTGGATGAAAACCGCTGGAATAAGTCGAAATCGGAGAGGGGTCATACTTGTCAACGGATTGAGTCTCTGCATAGTCGGATAGTTGCAAGGCAAATGACGTGACAGAGGCACGATAGTCCATGTTACCGATGAGTCTAGACTGAGAAGATGTGGAATGTACACGTGCGCATCGTCTTGGTCTCAGTAGTTGGTGAAAATGCCGGTTCGATACTTTTGTCCAGAAGGACTGTCGCGATGTTTTAGAAAGGATGGGACAACGCTTTCCGGATAAGAAATCGCCGTTCAAATTCAGGCATTCAAAGCGAATGGTCTTCAAAGCGTGAACCAGATATGCATCCGATAATAGACGATAGGGTAGAGGGATGATGGCAGAGTAAGCATCGGCCGTTGCCAAAGCGTGTCGATAGGCTGTGTGAACGTTTCGCCTGTGATGAAAATACCAGCTGGGCGTAATCAGCCTGTATACGAGGTGATATGATGTCGGTGGCGTACCTCAAGGCCTCAACCTTGGAATGGAGTGTAAACAAAAAGCTCACGGCTTTGGTAGCCCCTTTGTATGGGGGTGGACAGTCTTCTCGATGCCACTGGAAGACAATAATCGGGGGTGGGCGGGCCGAGGGTTGCCGGGTTTTGATGAGTCTGTCATAATCCCGGAGTGCCAAATGGTCGATTATGAAAATAAATTATGTAGTAGAGCGGGCTGCTCGTGTGCAGGCCAAGATCCACTTACACCGACTTGCTGTATTAGTACCTTCAAAAGGCCTGGAGTCGGTCGGACTGCAGTGCACCTGGTTTCTTTCTTTTTCTCTCACTTGACCTCCCAGAGTTTTCGATGCAGAGCTCGCAGGATCATGCCTACCGACCATCGCGGATGTCAATCCTCGCCGAACCCCCAGAACGAACGTCGGGACGCTCGAGTTCTGTTCTCACTAGATCGTCTTCGCGGTCCTCGATCGCTTCCTACTCCGACACGGCCCCCAGCTTTGAGTCTACAAGACTTCCTGTCATACTTGGTATCTGTGCCATGGACGTTAAAGCAAGGTCAAAGGCAATGCGCGAAATCCTTACTCGTCTGGTGGAGAGAGCTCGCGGCGCGATCCAAGTCAAGGTATTCGGTGACAAGGTCATTCTGGACGAAGGTATGCAGATGGTGCCTCTTGTTCCGACGCCGAAGTCACTCATGCCACATACTTAAGATGTCGAGAATTGGCCACGCTGTGACGTGCTCATCTCTTTCTTTTCAACTGATTTTCCTCTCGATAAAGCCATCTCATACGTAAAACTACGCAACCCGTTTTGTATCAATGACCTGCCTCCCCAGGCTTTGCTGTGGGACCGTCGCCTTGTCGGCGCCGTGCTTGATCACCTTCAAATACCCACCCCTAAACGGCTGGAAGTCTCCAGGGATGGCGGCCCGCGAGTGGACGAAGAACTCAAGCGTCTCATGAAAAGTAAAGTTGGCGTGGAACTCGGCGGCTTCCGTGTCACCCCTGAGGTGTCCCTGCGTGAGGACGGGAATGCCATTATCATTGATGGTAGGGTCCTGGAAAAGCCATTTGTGGAAAAGCCTGTCAGTGGTGAAGACCACAACGTGTACATTTACTTCCCTGGCGGCGGCGGCAGACGCCTATACAGGAAGGTGTGTCGTTCCTTGGAACCTTGTCATTTCCGTACCCATCCAAACTTAGGTCGGCAACAAGTCCAGCGACTTCGATCCCAGCCTGAATCACCCACGGACTGACGGGTCCTACATATACGAGGAATTCGTCGAAGTCGATAATGCGGAAGACATCAAGGTATATACCGTGGGCACCGACTACTTCCACGCGGAGACTCGAAGGTCCCCGGTTGTAGACGGAGTCGTCCGCCGAAACACGGAGGGGAAGGAGATGAGGCATGGTCTTTTCAGTTCTCGTTATCGTTTATCCTCAATGCTCCTTCAGGTTCAATACCCACCTAAGCGATCTGGAGAAGTCTTACGCGGCGAAAATCTGTCAAGCGTTTGGACAGACCGTATGTGGGTTCGACATGCTACGGTGCGATGGAGGAAAGACCTGCAAAGTAATAGACGTGAATGGTTGGAGTTTTGTCAAAGGAAATGAGCCTTACTACGGTCAGATTTCTTTTTTGTCACTTTGCAGCCGGACTGACGATTACGTCTCGTGCAGATAAGGCTGCTGAGATTCTTGCTTCTTTATGTATGCGTGTATCAGCATCTTCTGGTCGTCCTTTACCAGCAGCGGAAACCCCACCCCAGGATTCCTTCACGTGGCGCTTGAAGGCAAATGTGACCGTTTTCCGCCATGCCGATCGCACACCCAAGCAAAAGCTTAAGTTCAACTTTCCCATCGGCGACCCCTGGACCCAGCCTTTTGTCAGATTGCTGAACGGGGAAAAGGAAGAGATCATTCTCAGAGAGAGAGAACAGCTAAATTTAGTCGCTCGTGCAGTAGAGGAAGCTAAAGCTCTTGGCGCTTGTGGCGAAGATCTCGCGAAATTGGCCCAGCTCAACAACGCCCTTTTTAGCAAGATCGATCTTCCGGGAACGAAGGCTCAACTAAAACCCGTCTATTCGAAACGGCAGGCAGGTCAGGCTCGGAAACTGACGAAATTAACCTTGGTATTCAAATGGGGCGGCGAGGTAGTGTGATCCAAGTTTGCGATAACTTGCCCCATTAATTCGGATTATCTAGTTCACGCATTCGGCGAGATATCAATCTCGGGATTTGGGAGAGTGCATGAAGAAGGACCTTTCCATCATGAGTAAGTGGCCTATGTCCTAACGGTTGAATTTCATAACTTACCCGTCACCCAGACAAGGAAGCCCTTCAAAATGTCAAGGTACTTTCCATCTGAATTAGTAACCAATGGCATGTTAAAAGCCTCATTGCGCAGATTTACACCTCGTCGGAGCGGCGCGTCATCGCTTCCGCTGAAGTATTTGCTGCGACCCTCATCGAGCACCCCCCACCTTTCAGCCCCTCCTTATCATCATCGCCTACTCCTTCACCACGGTCTTCGCCGGACGATGACTCTAGCCCGGTCAACGGCCACTCTAAAAACGGCTGTCATCTACGGGCGACGCCACCAGCTCTCATAATTCGCAAAGATTTATTAGATGACTCCAACGCTGCGAAGGACCTTATGGACGACGTGAAGAAACGCCTGAAGATCCTACTACGGCCTGGAGAGCCAGAGAAACGACCGGAGCTCACTTGGCCGAAGAGTATGAAGAAAGAACCGGTAGAGGTTGTCAAGGTGCCTTCAAATGTAATTCATTGTTCAAAGTCCGCAGACTAATTACTCGAGTAGGAAGTGATCGAGCTTCTCAGCTCTTTTCGGGCTATCATGCAGAGAAACTTTGAAACGATGGATGTCGATAAGATTCAGGACCAGTGGTTTGTTCCGTCGGATATATCTAGACTCATCAGCTCAGTGTCATGACACAGGTGCTGCGGCGACGAACCGTGGCTTTTCCGCGAACGATGGGAAAAGCTGTTCGAAGACTTCTGTGACGTTGAACAACGAAAATTTGATCCTTCTCGTGTAAGCCGAAGTCTTTGAAGCTTAGAAATCGTTTGTAGACAATCAATCCGCAGGTGTCGGAGCTTTACGATACCATCAAGTACTGTGCACTGCACCACCGACAATTCCTCTTTGTTATTTTCGACGAGAATGCTGGTCAAGGCAAGAGTCATAACCAAGGCCAGGATCGCAAGTTGCACGAGTTGTACGGCCGTGCAAAGGCTCTGTTTGACTTGGTCGCTCCGCAAGAGTATGGCATAGAACCTGACGAAAAGTGTGTAACGTTGTACTTTCTCGCCGTCCAGTGCTCACACACAGTCATCAGAGAGGAAATCGGTGTTCTTACGTCGCTTCCTTTACTGAAGAACATAGTGGAAGACCTCGAGGCAGCGCGTAATGACGGAGGCAGTTCGCTCACGTTGTATTTCACCAAAGAGAGCCACATTCATACCCTCGTGAACCTTGTTCTTCAATCTGGATTGCCTATCGCCAACCGAAGGATACCCGAATTGGACTACTGCGTACGTCGTTTTTCACTTGGATACTAATCGCGTTTGTCATTGACGGGTGTGACCCGCAGTCTCATATCACGTGTGTACCCCTTCCCTGCTTGTCTCGTGGTATTACACTCAAACTACCCGCAGTTTTGAGTTATACGAAAGGAACTTTGGCCGTAGAAACTCAGACAAGGAATACTCTATTAAATTGTCTCTGAGTGAGGGAGCGCACTCATCAAATGTTCTTGATTCGACACTGGATAGCCGGCACTCGCTGAATGTCCAGCCAAGGAGGTTCGTAACCCATGGCATCGGATATGTCCGTTCTTGCTCTGTAATTCTGAAATCCCAAATCGCAGGAAACTCACGCAACATCTACCGTACAGCTTGGTCATTGAGAAGCTCTCCAAGCATTTCGGGAGATTGACCGATGTGAGTAAATTTCCGTACCTTTTTTTACCACGTCAGTGTCATATACGTAGGGCGAGGACACTGGCACGGATACATCATTACTTGCAACGATTCAACCTCAAATTCGGCGACATATCAGCTTCAACGATAGCAGCAGCGACGACCCAACACTGGAAGCGACACCAGCTCTACAAATAGAAGTCGGAAACTCGTAGCAGGTGCATCAGCCCTCCGTGTTGCGGAGTTCGATTCGTTAGTTAGGTTACTTAACTAGAAGATCTACGGTATACACAGTACTCCAAGAATCAGGGGGTAATTATATACTACAGCACAAATAGGCTACGCATTGTCATTCTCTGTCACTTGCAGCTGTATCTTCGTGTGAGGGCCGCTGTATGAGAAGTGTCTTCAGAACGTCGTTGACTTGGCTCTGCGGCACAGGCATGAAACGGAACGAATATCCTTTCTTAGAGTTGGGGGAATCGTATAGCGTGCTCGGCGATTGTGAAAACCGAGCGGATTGTTGAGCAAGCGCAGCGAATGATGTCCTATTTTCATGATATCTGATACGCTGTTTCAGAGATTCCGCACGAGCGCACGGTATGCACTCACAATCTAAACGTGCGGTTGGTCCGATTAAGAAGGTCAGCAGTGTGAAGGGCACCTACTTGAATGCCTCTTTGTTGGCGACATCGAGTTCGTCGATGCGATCCAGAACCGGAACTTTGAACAAGGCTTTCATGAAATGCAGAATATCATGTACTCGATGCTCCGTGGGTCTTTATCCGAGATGCTTTTGAGATCTACTATGCCACAGGGGCAATTGCAAAGTAGAAAACGTTACCTCCAAGGACGAAAACGGGCCATCAAGTTCAACAGTCCAGTCCGGGTCTCCACCAGCGGATGGAACACGTCGGTAAGGAACCGCACTGTAGGCACCATGACCGGATATGTATCCGGGAATGTCACTACGAACTTCAGGACGGATCCTGCATAGTACCCTGTAAATTTCAGGCAGGCCTGTGAGTGCGGTGCAAGAGAGAGGGGCTGAGCCGGGGAAGCGGAACGACACCTTTGTGGACAAACAGAACCCCGTCCCACGCGAGGATGCTGTCCGCTGCGGGTATGATATACATGCCAGATGGACAATGCTTGTTATATCGAAGCGATGCATACTCAGATGAGAGTACCGCACGAGTGGTTGGGTTGAGCGACGACAAATCATACCCACTTGACGGACCCACCATGGATAACAACGATGGTTGCGAGTTAGAAAGCGAGTTCTTCACGTCTCCAGCGTCGGAGGCTGTCACCCACTCAAACGACCGTATCCCTGACTCAGGGTGGTACTTACGTAACCCAGGTCCATGCATCTGTCTGCTGCACTCTCGAGAAACGTATGTATCATCTATTGTAACCGCCACTGTAGCGTGGTCTGTGCTCTCGGTCGGGTCTTCTACCAGAATCTCTATCGCCCGACCGCACCATCTGATACTGCTGATCATGTCGAGGACGGTTGTCGTTGACATGGTTTGCAGCACCGCGTATACGGAGGCTAAGGGCCTGGGTGTCGTCTCCGCCATTTCGGAACTCGTCGCCACCACCACCACCACCATCACCCAGTCGAGCCAGAAGACTGCGAGGTTTCTCGTTCGTTCGTGGTGGGGATAACTTGCGTCCACCGTCTTTGAGCGACGCCCCAAATTTCATCGCTTTTCCACGCGACGGCGGCTCTTTCACCCTTCTGTTCTTCGAGCTCTGCATGTCATTAAACCAGTCTCCGGGTTCACCATCTTCCTGTTCTCTAAACCTTTTCTCTAAATTCTCCCGGTCTTTGTTCCTTCCACGCTTTCCGACGTCTATAGGAATATTCAGATCCGGTAATCGGGTCAAGTCCTCGCTTTCACGCAGCTCCCGCGGTCCCCGTCGAATACGGGGGGATTCGGATGTGGGGTCGTAAAATGGACCGGACATCAAATTGAAGGCACTGAACGCAGAAGGCTCTGGGGGTATTTCAGAGGATCGCGGGAGTTCATCGCAGTCCTAAGGAAGGGGTAAAATTCAGGCTATCAATCACGCAAAATATAGCAGGCGTACGTCGCCCAGGTGCCCGGTGTTCGCACAATTGTAGCACCAATCATCTTTGCCGATGTAACCCTCACCACCCTGCCCGATCCGGAGATGTTGCCTTGCTTCCCGATTTTCCCTGATAAGCATGCGTTCTTCATCAGTAACATACTGGTATATCCGCCACACAGTCGGGCATTCCTACAAGAGTATGGCGAAGGTTCATGTGGGCGTCTCAATTCAGAAGCACGCAATGACGTACGTTCGTCCTGTGACCTTTGGAACCACATCGGTCGCAGTCGTCGTGTAAGTCCGAATTGAGTGAGCGAGAATAGCGATTGGGACACGTCTAAAGAACGTTAGCCACGCGGTCTGGGCATTTTTGGCCACCCACTTTGTTGATGTGGCCCTTCATGCCACAAGTATAGCATGTCTTGCTAATGGGACAGCTTCGCGTGGAATGCTCGTCACGAGCACCGCAAGTTAGACACTAGAACTCGAATCAGTACCAAGTAACTACTAGAGGTGAGACACCTGACTATCAACACTGGACATTCGAAGGTCTTGTGTTTGCCCTCTGCGCCGCAATTCTTACACTTGAAGATGGATGGTCTGGCTTGCGTCGCCCCGTCTGCTTCGACTTCGAAATACCGCACAAGTCCTGGAGCCTTGGCTGAAGTTAGTAAACAGATAGTAACGGCAATCACTTCGTACCCTCCTGTCTTCATACTCCAGAAAGTCTATGTAATCATCATCCGAATCGACGATAGGCGGGGGGATGACTTCAATGGGGTCAGCACCATTCGTACTCGGGGCCAATAAGGAGACATGTGAGGGTAGAAGTAGTTTGTTCTCATCCTGGCTGCAGTCTTCAGAGGGTGCGTCAATGGGCTGCCGAGCATATTCTGGGTTGATGAAGTCTGGCACAGGAACGGCGACTGCATCGAAGTAGAACAGCTGAGAATCATCGGCGGCTACTTCAGGCGGGGTTCCCGACTGTGCGTTTTCGCGTTCCTCTTCCTCTCGCCGTTGCGTACCACCTGCAGAATTATGGGTTGAGGCCGAGGCGCCAGCTTGCTCGGTGATGGGACGCTTAGATCTTTTCTTTTTCCTATGCCTGCGTCCCTTCTCGTTAGATGGCAAGCCCTGGGTGGGAGTAGGCGTAGACAAGTCCTCCTCCGCTGAGGATATTTCGATAGGTTTTGGGGAGTCGGCCGTTAAATCGATAATTTCTGCCATCCTCGATTGTCGTTTGACAAGTCGTGTTGTTGCAGAAGCCTCGGTTATTACAACACGTGATCATTAAGTGTTTTGACGGTATGGCTACATACAACTACGGTTACCGCATCCTACTTGTCCCAAGATTTCTTAGCTTGTATGCATATTGAATACCAGGATTGCTGCGTTGAGGCTACAAAAGTGGGGTATAGCGTTGAAGCTCTGGTGTTGAAACGAAAAGGCATCACAGCATATTCTTAGCGGCTATAGTCGTATCTAAACAGTGGTCACCGATATGGCGCAGGACAGAAGCCAGGATGCACAGGGCTCACTTTTTGTAGAACGTCTCCGAGTCGGTCGGGACAGTCTGCGAAACACTATGAGTGGAAGCAGGACACCGAGCTACCAGTAATACTAGCCTCGCTTTTCCTGGCGCCTCGAGTCTTGCGGCCAAGCCTTTCCAGTTCGCGGCGGTGTTCGCGGTCCTCTTTGAGCCAGGATAGGGCCGTGTGATACAGGCTTATCGATGGGGAAACCGCGGACGATACACAGGGCCATGGCATGGGTTCTGTCACAAAGTAACCGAGGCGCATGTGGGCCACGTGTGTTGGGAAGGCGTTCAGACCATCAAATATATGGGTTGCATCTATATGAGACTTCCAGTCAACGGGGGATGAGAACGAGAAAGGACACGGTTGTCGCATACAAAGGATGGTGGCACCACGTGCGGTACTGTCGTTTCGAAGGAATGTAAGCAATTCATCACGAACCAGGACGTCGAGGTCCACGGTAACCTAGTTGCATGATGGAAAAAGATGTTAGAACGACGTCCACCCAAACCGCGAGAAGACGGGAGAAGAACACCTCATCAAGAAGTAGAACGTCCCATGGAGCCATTAAACCCATGCAAAGCTGGACCCGACGACGCTCCCCGTCGGAGATTGTGTGCATATGCCAGTCCAGGTCTACGTCTAATATATCGAGCAGTTGATCTCTGCGCGCCTTGTGTCTATAACCTCCAACGGAATCGAGGAACGCAGAAACGGTGATGTCGCCTCTAACGACGGGATTCATAGCCCTTGTAACGAGTCTTCGATTGGAAGTTTGGTAGGAGAGCGTATGAAACGAACCACTCAGTCCCGAGGAACGTCACACCATCTGGAGAGTCCCTGAAGACGTCCCTGCCCTTGACACGGATGTCCGCATTTTTCACGAGGCGTTTACCAGCAAGGATCTGCAACAAGGTTGACTTTCCCGCTGTGAAGCAGCATGATTCACATCGATATATACGAGGAGCAGGGAGACGACTTACCACCGTTTGCACCGACCAAGATGGTACGGGAGCCTGGGGGGAGATGAAGAGATATATCTGAAAGAGAGGGAGGGCATTTGGGGTCATGGCGGTACGTTAGCCCATCTACAGAGATCGTGTACTCCTGCACCGTCCCCGACGACGTGCGGGGCGATACCGGAACGTCCAACATGTGTTTTTTTTACTTGTCTCACCGTGGGAAGCCTTGTCGTTTTCTGAGAGAGACTTTTTAACTGCAAATGCTCCTGTCCAAAACGTCATGGCGGCCAGCTCGACCAGGAAGAGGAAAATCGTGGTACTCGGGTCGCGCTCAGTTGGTGCGTCCGTTCCCTCACATGGCCTTGCATCCTGACACACCCTGCAGGCAAGTCTTCCCTCGTCATACAGTTCATAGAAAACCACTTTGTGGAGGCATACCATCCCACTATCGAGAATACGTTCTCTAAAGCCGTCGTTTACAAGGGGGTGGAGTACGATTGTGACATCGTCGACACCGCCGGCCAGGTCTGTCCGTGTCTTGGTTCCGTTCCTTGCCCCAACCCCCGCTGTCTTTGTTAGGATGAATATTCCATACTCAACTCCAAACATGTTATTGGTGTACACGGTTATGTCTTCGTATACTCCATCGCCTCGAGGCGGTCCTTTGACATGGTCAAGATCATCCACGAGAAGATCATCGATTTCTGTGGTAAAAATGAAATTCCCTGCGTAATCGTCGGTGCCAAATGTGATCTGCAGTCAAGGTACGTTCTCTTAATACTACTCCTGCGATATCGCGTGTTGCTACCCCACACCTTGACTAGCAGACAGGTTCAGCCTGAGGAAGCCGAGGAATTCGCCAAAACGAAACAAGCCGCATGGGTGGAAACCAGTGCGAAGAACAATATCAACGTCGGTGAGTGCGTTGTACCCTAATCATGCCATAGGCAGACCCTAATCCCATCGAAGGGAGGGTGTTCCAGCTATGTCTTGCGGAGATCGAGAACAGCTCGCATCACAACCAAGCCAACCAACCACAACCTAGCAGATGCATCACTATGTGATCCGTTATTCTCCTTAGCATAGTGTCGCCGCGAACCAGACCAAGTCGGACTGAAGTGGTAGTCTCGTCCACACTTTGACGTGCCGAAATGTAGCGAACTGAGTCGCTAAACGTGGCATCCAACCACGTCGCTGCATGACACAGGTAACGAGGCAAAGCTTCTGGTAGATAGGGTAGAGTCATTAATCACGTTAATTAAGTTTTTTACTCTCTCATGTATCACACTTTTGTAAGTAGTTCAGTGACGAACGTGGGAAGGGTTGCCATGTTCTTGAGAGCTCTCAAATTCTCAACGGCAAGCCGTCATCGTCGTCCGCATCCTCCCCTGGGCACATCGTCTCAGCTTTAACCGACGCGTTGCTCGTGGACGACAGCGCCTTCGTTTATCACTATAATCAAATCACACACTCGTTTACCCTTTTTTTCTCTTTTCTTTCTTTGTTCATCAACGATATCAACCCATCATGCGCGTGGGTCTGCTCCCAAGGCAGTGCGTTTCGTGCCCAGAACAACCACCAGCTTGTACTTGTTCTGCCCAACAAAGTTGCATTCTGATCAGCCAGTTCGTGTTTCCTTTCCGTTTTATGTACACTAGCCAACACGTCACGTCCTTCCGTTAGGTCATGCGATGCATGCCCCACCTTCACTTGCCAGGCAAGTGCGTCAACAAGTCCCAGTGGAAGCAGCGACAGCGGCATAAGTCCAAGTGTCCTGGCTGGTTCGATTGCCGCCGTACTCCTCGTCCTTGTCGGCGCTCTGTTGGTATTTTTTCTGTATCGTCGCCGTCAACGTGCTCGCCGCGCTGGCAATGCCGACGCACCCTCCAAACCAGACGTGCCAGCACCAGCGGCAGCAGTCCTTAATCGCCCTGATCCAATCGAGAAATCGCCTTCCAATCCTGAGGCTGAGCGCCCGCAGTCCCCTATTGCGAGTGTTATCGACGTCTCCCCGCAGTCCGTCCACGCTTCAGGGACCTTTGAACGTCCTCCCACACCCGGAAAACAACCCTCTGCGAATCCTTTCGACGATGTTCAGTCTATACAAACCGTCACAACTCATACAAATGGTACCAACGTCATACCCATCGCCCTCGCTTCGTCCGATTCTACCTCAGGTGTACCTCGGTCTGAGTCGGGGATTTCGTCACAATCGTCACCAGTTCGTCCCGCGCGCCCTTCAGAACTCTCACTGGACGGCTCCCGGTCCCCCGAATCCTTGCGTGAACCGTCTCCGCGATACGCTCAGTCTCAGCGCTCTGGTTCTTCCCACATGTCGTGCATGTCTGGCGCAAGTTATTCTAGCGAATTCTTAAACGAGGCTCCGATGATTGTGACTCAGGGACAGGGTGCCGTCCGGCAAGTTCTCGGTAAAGTCAAGGCAGAGGTGATACAGACGTCGGCTGCCTCCACGCCTACTTCCATGGATAGTTTGAAACCCCCCTCCACCGCTTCGCGTCCGCCGTTCCGTTCACCTTTGGCAGCCACTTCATTTGGCCCGGCCGACGTGGTGGAAGAGACTGATGAGGACAACGAGGCGAACCGTAGCGACCCCTTCGATGATCATAATCGTTCTGTTTCTCGGGGCCCGTCGGAAACCTCCAACAAATCTCGACCTGCAAGTGGGATCTCCTTGGAGGTTCCGAATTTGCCCTGGGCTCGGAAAGATAGGTCAAGTCGTCCGGACAGCCTGAGTACTCAAGCAGGATCTATCGTTGACATCAGCAGTGCCACTAGAGTAAACGTCGGTCTTGCGGATAAGCTCGACCAAAAATCTCCCTATAGGACTACCATGGGGAAACTAGTCTCCCCTGGTTCCGTTCCAACCGCTGGACAATCTTCATCTTTAGAGCAACAGCAGCAGATGGCTCTGGCTCACGCTCAAGCTCAAGCTCGTGCTCACGGTCTTGAGAAGGCTAGAAGAGTGTCGGGAACTTCGGTTGTATCGACAACTTCCACGCGTGCAGATTCTATTCTGGAATCTTTCCCTTTTGTTCCTCCTTCCCCTATTGCCTCTCGGCCAGTGCGGTCGCCGCCTCGTTCTCCTCTATATCAACAAGCCTCCAGTGCAACTATCCAGTCGAACATACCAACGCCACCGCCAGTTCCACCATCCCCTCTTACCGCCTCACAGCAACCTGGCACTCTGGAGGCTCACGAGTCTTCATTGCCACCTTTAACACCACCACCAAGTCGTCGCATGCTGGGGATGTCCACGGCTTCCGAACTATCCACGGCTTCATCTGGACTGGGGAACTTTACGTTCCACATTGACCATGGTGTTGGGGAAAGTAACGTGCCTTCACCAAACTTGCAGGAACGCCGGCGGGCTAGCCTGGATACGCTGGCCTTTATGAGTGACTTGTCGTCGTATCCGCTGGCTTATGATAGAGACGAACACGGGAACCTGCCTCCTTTGCCCAAGACCTGAGTGCTATCCCAACCAGTACCATATGGTGGCTGCTTCGTTTGGCTGGTCTGACGGCAGCCGCTGCGTGTGTACGTTCCGCTGTAATTCTCCACTCGAACACTTCTTCAGTCCTTCACACGTGCTACCGTTGTCCTGATCGAGTACAACCTTGCGTCTAGAACAGCCATTTCGTCTTGCCCGTCAGAGATGACGCTGCGCTACTCCACTTCCCCCGTTCTTCTTTCTTTTTTTCTTTCATTTTCTTCGTTTAGGGCCATATGCTTTTGGGGTTTCTTACTCTATATGTACGTATGCTTGTGTCTTCGAGAGAGAGTTGAGGCGTTATGCAAGGGTTACATTGAAGTACGTACACATCTGCCGGACGGTCAGCCTTGAGCTAGGTGTTCCATTCCGTGCTTAGCACGCTGGGCGGCCCTCACTGTATGGATACATTATGGGTTCAAGAGTGAAATGTATGACCGAAAGGGTGCGAGCGGGCGTACGTACTCGCCGTTCCGTTCTTTGCGACAGTACCTCCACTCCCTGCTCGCTCCCGCCATCGATGGTGACAACGTCGCAGCCAGCAATGGAGTACCAGCGATAGCCAACACCGAGATACCCCCGGACGTCGAGGAGTACACACCTACATTTGTGGGCGCTAATCCAGAAGTCGAGAGGAACTTACTGCGAAAGTTAGACCTGAGAGTTTGGTTTTTAGTTCTCGTTTATATCATGAACTATGTATGTATGTTCTCTCCGTATCCTCCCAAAATCATATCAGAAGCTCACTTGTGGCCCGAGATGGACAGGAATAATATGGCGTGAGTAGTATGAAAGTCACATCTGCTACTTGGGTCCACACCTCAGTTATATTATCTGGCAAGTGCCGCGCGACTAAAGGGCCTGGAGGAAGATCTTCGCCTGACCGGACAGGAGTTCAATACCCTGATCAGCGTCCTATTCATTGGCTATGGAATCATGCAAATCCCCTCGTATGCGTCTACTTTCCCCTGCTGTGCGGTACTGGTGTTCATCATGCCAGAAATATATATCTCAATCGAATTAGAAGACCGTCTCTATACCTCTCCTGGTGTATCTTGATGTGGGGAATAATATCCATAAGTACCGGTCAGTGTGCCTTGGCACTGGTTGCAAATTCTACTGATAACGCCCATCTCCAAGGTGCTGCCCAAAGGTATGTCCCAAAATCAATACTTTTGCACTGAATGATAGGTCAGCTCTGGTCGTGTAGTTTTCATGCAGCTCTCGCATCTCGTTTCCTCCTCGGCTTCTGTGAAGCAGTGTACTATCCTGGGGTATTACTCATGCTCTCTAGATGGTGCCCCTTCTGTTCCTTGCTGTGTTTCGTCTGCTTACAAACTGATGGTCAAGGTACAAACGTGACGAGCTCGGCTTGAGGATGGCATACTTTACTGGTGGTAGCTCACTTGCTAACGCTTTTGGATCCCTTATTGCGTCAGGCGTCCTTGCGACAATGGACGGGAAATTAGGATACCAGGCTTGGAGGTAAGCGACTTCCAATGTCTATCTGGTAGGTTACGATAACAAAAGTGCACAGGTGGCTATTCTTTTGTGAGGGGGTTTTGACATGTATGATCGCTGCTTCCGCCTTTTTCATAGTTCCCGATTTCCCCACTACGCCGGCATTTTGGCTCACGAGTGAAGAGCGCATACTCGCCCAAAAGAGGATGGAAGAAGAGTCGAACGGAATCAACCACGATTTGATAAAGGTTGTAGAAGGTTCGGGGCTTGCTAAAGCATTAACCGATTGGAAAGTGTGGTGGCTTGCTATTGCGTTGGCCATTTTGAATGTTGCGTTGTCATATTCATTCTTCTTCCCCACCCTGGCGGCCACAATGGGTTACAGTCCAACAATTACCCTTTTACTCTGTGCCCCTCCGTGGATTGTGGGGCTTCTAACTTCGTTCTACGTCATGGGGTCTGTCCAAATGATACTTGGTCCTGTTTTCTACCCGCTAATACTCATGCACCTTCAGCCACTCCGACAGGACTGGGGACCGCTTCTGGCATATTGTTGGCCCAGTCTCGATGGGCATCATTGGTTTCGTGTTGGCAATTACGTCAACGGATACTCTGGCTCGCTACCTGTCGTTGTGAGTTACTTGATACTCCCAACCATGATAGAATCTTTCTCATGCGTGCCCCAGATTTTTCATGACCCAAACATCGGTCTCATATATTGTCCTTTTGGCATGGTTGAGCAACTCGATACCAGAGTCTTCATCTAAGCGGGCAGTCAGCATTGCCTTTGCCAATACGCTTTCAAGCACCTCGAACATTGCATCATCGTAAGTCCTTGTCGTGCTTCATCGTGTTGATATTGGATGCGAATGATACACAAACCAAATGCAGCTATGTATGGCCGGCTGCATGGGGACCATCATACGTTAACTCCTTCCTGATATGCATCCTGACGGCCTCGGTGTCCCTTTCCATGTTATGGGTGTATCGATTGCACATGATTGACCTGAACAAGGAAGCGGAGACGAACGAGTGTGCTCTGGGCTTACCAACAGGGTTCAGATATGTAACGTGATGGAAATAATCCCAACGTATCATATTCCCTACCTTCATCAAAACTTCTTCTATCGTAGTGCATACGAGGGCTAGTTACATATGCCGCTACTACTGCTAGCCTAGTGTTACTGCCGATGTGGATATTCGCAGACAGACCTCGGTCCAAGCGGTACGCCTATATCCCAAGAAGTATTAATTAGTCTACTGTGGTTTCGGACAGTCCCTCGCAGGTGCTGTCGTTCGTCGGGCCATAGTGTGCACTTTAGCTCCTGAGTTTCCGACGTCCGTCCGGCCCGATGTTACCTTCAAGTTGCTTACCAAATACTGTATGTGCTACCTTGTATCTTGACGAACCCCATGAGTGCCGTCAGGTTTCTTCACGACGACTGGATATTCACGCAAGTGGGTGGGGGACAGGGAACGAGATGTGGAGAATGGCTGCCGGTGAATCGGTTTCCGACCACAGTTCACGTTGAGCTGTTGAAGTTGAAGAGAATACCAGATCCGGTGGGCATGTTGGGTTAGGACGTTATCCTGCGGTCCCTACTAACCTCGCGTCAAGTTCTTGGGCATGAATGAGTGGGAGGTGCAATGTAAGTATAAGTATGATATGTGGAGCTTCCCAATCTCAAGACGGAATAATTGGTGTTCGGGCCTACTAGGGGTTGGAGAGTCAGAGTGGATATTCAAAAACAACTTCACTATTACAGATGCCGAGTTGGGTGCACGCCATATCGACATCGTGTTTGAAGGTCTTGACACTTACGCGACTGTCACTCTCGTTAGTCTCTTAGGTTTCTGGTTTCACTGTGGCTAACCAAGTCCAAGAACGGTCGAGAGATACTGGGGTTCGTTATATCGCGCCTCTCGGGAGCTCAACTGGGTCTAATTCCGGTGGCAGCGCGGAGAATCAGTTTGTGGCTTACAGAGTTTCAGTGAAACAGCACCTGCAACCTGGCCCTAACGAATTGGTGATAACTTTTAACAGCACATTCAAAAAGGCGAGTCAGTACAAGAACCATAGTCCATGTCACTGAAACCTAGAAATAAGGGAAGGCAACTCGAGAAAGAACATGGTAAGTTCCATCTGTGGAATGGAGATTCCAGTCGGCTGCACGTAAGAAAAGCACAATACAAGTATGTAGTCTCGCAAAGATAACCTCGGCCGAGCTTACAACAGGTCACGGCAGCTATGGCTGGGACTGGGGCCCAGTACTTATGACTGTTGGGCCGTGGAAACCGATCTTCCTGCATACTTATGACCTGCGCATTGCGGATGTTGACATAAGGTGCAGGGTCTCGGAAGCATTGGATGTAAACATCACCGTAGACCTGGACCTTTCCGAGGATAGCTCTGGATCAGCTTCAGTGCTGCTCAGAGACCCATGTGGCGAAGTGGTTCGACGTCGAGATGCTCTTGCCGTCGGGATTGGGAGGACAAGCACGAATTTCTATCTTTCCTCAGGAGAAGCGGAGTTGTGGTATCCTGTGCACTACGGGAAACAACCTCTCTATACAGTTGAAGTTGCGGTGAAGGATCCCGTAGGGTTGATTCTCGTTATGATTTTAACACTCATCATTTATTATCGATACGTTTAGGACGGTCATCTCATGGACTGCAGGCGCGAGAAGGTTGCTTTTCGCCGCGCTTGTGTCCTTGAAGAACCGCTTATCGACCAACCGGGGAAGACCTTTTTGTTTGAAATTAACAATATCAGAATATTCTGTGCAGGGTCGAATTGGATACCTGCTGATGCCTTCCTCACTTCGTACGGAATCTTTTAGTCATTTGAAGTTAGGTTCAAGCATCAAACTTCGATTGTAGATTGAGCCAACAGAGGTACCGCGCCTGGCTTCGGTTAGTGGTGGACGGTAACCAAAATATGGTCCGAGTTTGGGGAGGTGGCATTTACGAGGCGGACATCTTTTATGATATCTGTGATGGTAAGTACTGAGCGGTACGTCATCGAAATATTCGACTGATTGTTCCGGTCAGAGCTTGGTAGTGAGTTTAAATGCTGGCACATCGTATTCATTTAGTTGCTGAACTTGCCTTCTCTGTGGAGTTCTTGTATGGCAAGATTTCATGTTTGCCTGTGGACAGGTTTGCACCACGCAGTAATAATGCACTGTCTGCTTCACAGTTATTCATCCAGTATCCGGCCCATGATTCTTTCCTCAAGCTCATCGAGGTTGAAGCTGAACAGAACGTTAAGCGACTTCGAAATCACCCTTCTGTTGTACTATTAGGTCTGCTCCATTTGATTGCGGATCTTCTTATTGATCGGGGAAGCTGTAGCTGGAAACAATGAAGATTACCAACTAGCTGAATCTCTAAACCTTGCAAAATTCCCTGCCCGACATATTTACGAGAGCCTGCTGCCGTTCATCGTCGGCGAGTTCTGTGATATTCACTATCACAGGGGCTCGCCGTACAGCGCACCAGGAGTGCCAACAACGGACGCGACGTTAGGGGACTTGCACCAGTGTACGTCGTGATGGCACATTCAAATCACTGCATTGTACCGACCAGTCCCCCAAAGGGAACGTCTGGCATGGTTCCCAGCAACCGTGGCAAAATTGGCACTCTCTTTCTGGGCGTTTTATTTCTGAGTTCGGAATGTACGCCAGAAATCTAGCGCAGAGATACTGGTCATGTCACGTTCCACAGGCAAGGATATCCTAATATTAGGACTGTTGACCACTGGCTTGATGGTCGTGCGAACGAGCGTTTTCCTCAGTCACGGTACGTGTGGGTTTTCTTGAGCAAGTGGGAGGGGCTCATGTGAACCCATGCAGTCTCAATAATCAGCACAACAAAGCGGCTGGATCTGAACGCCGACTAGAGGTAAAAGATGAATTCGTACGTGTGACTTCGTACCCGATGATCAATGACTATCGCAGCTCTACCTCGTGGAGAACTTCAGACACGCTTTTGATATGGATAGGTGGATAGCCTCTTGATGATGCATTACACGTGGTTAATGATTTTGACATAGCTACGTGTATTATACTCAAATCATGCAGGCCGAGGCTCTTGCAACTGCGTATCGTTTCTGGCGGCGCAACTGGCGTGGAAAGGGCAGGGAGTACACCGCCGGCGCCTTGGTGTGGCAGGTGGGTGCCGAGTGTTGTTTCTTATCTCCTGCTGGTCGACTGTTCGGTTCGAAAGATGAATGACTGCTGGCCAACCACTTCATGGGCAATCGTTGATTACTTCCTACGGCCTAAACCTGCCTATTTTGCGATTGCACGCGAATTGGCACCCTTCACCGTGGGCATAACACGTAGGGAAAAGACAACATTCACAGACGAACTTTCAGCTTCATTTACCATCGAAACGATCCTGGAGGTTTGGGGGACCAACAGTACCCTGGCGGAAAAGAAAGCCAGACTTGAGATATCCTTTTTTGACCTTGATTGCAGTTGGTCGGATAGGATTTCGGTGGACGTTGTCTTGATTCCAAACTCAAGCACCGAGTTACTCTCTGATCAACTACTTGGTCAACCCACACGTACCAAGCTCAGCGAGATTCCCCGAACGATTATTGTCTCTGCTCGCTTGCTGGACGAGGCCGGAGTTGTTTTAGGGCGACTCTCTAACTGGTCAGTTGAACAAGGAACGAACGCAAGGGTCTCTTTCTCATTGACCAATCGTTCTAGGCCAGAGCCGTACAAGTTTATCCATTTCCCTCCCGTCAAGGACTTGGGGTTGAGTATAACGATTGGGAGTGACGGTGAATCTGTTGAGCTCGCCGCTCAGATGCCGGTAAAAGGCATTGTGCTAGACGTGGAAGGGGACGACATCAAGTGGGGTGACCAAGCAATTGATCTTTTTCCAGGGGACCCCCAAATTGTTAAAGCCATAGGGCTGAGAGGCCGCGAGGTCAAAGTGCGCTTTCTGGGCGATGGCTTATCGTGAAAACATGCCAATGACGTAGCGAGGCACAAATCTATAATAACCTTCGCTCGCTCGTTTTATTCCTTCTTTGTCTGCACCTTTCGTGTCTGGCTCTCCTGCACACTTTTACTCACCTTTGGGCCTATCTCGCCGTCCGTATTCGGAAGTGACCTCCCTCTTCTTCGTGTAGCGCTCTCTCAACATTGGGTTCTCTCGTGCTTGCTTGTCTCACATGCTACATGTATCTCACGTTCCACGTCATGAGTTTCCACTCATTCCATTACGCGGCCTTGCTTTCTTACCGCTGCTGGGGCCACTGGGCTGAGCTATTGAGTGTCAGCGTGGACGACCAAATATAGTTGCATTCAAAATGAGCTGACGGTAACTTACTCGCCCACCATACCACATGGTGCAGTACAGCTCTCCAGTCCGATAGGGCTCCTGAATGATATGGAACTGACGAGAATGTATTATTAACCGTGAGGGAAGACGCTACAATTTGTAATCAGTAAGAATCCCTGAGAGACAAGAAAAAAAACCCAGTTAATTTATAGACTACAGCAAGGGTCTGCGAGACAGGAATGCAGTGTAGAGGATTAAACGTAACAGTCTAACGGGATTGGAATAAGAGGGCCAGGCATCTGTGGGCTGCCAGAGGGGAGATCGTGAGGAAATAGTTGTAAATACTCATAATGCGGGTTGAAGATGGCCGCGAGGCTGGAAGCAGCAACCTTGCTCGGTTGAGGGACTAGGATATAGGGGCAGAGTGACTCAGAAGCTTCTGACGGCATGACTGAGGACCGGCCGCCAACCAGGAATGCTGAGGATGATAACGATCACATGATGATGCATCTGCTAGGTTCTGGCTGGTCGGCTTGGCTGTGTGGGGAGCGCTTCTCGATCTCCGCAAGACATAGTTCAAACACCCTGCCTTAGGAGGGATCAAAATCCGCTTACGGCGTGATTAGGGTGTGATGCACTTACCGACATTGACGTTGTTCTTTGCACTTGTTTCCACCCAAGCCGCTTGTTTCGTTTTGGCGAGTTCCTCGGCTTCCCCAGGCTGAACCTGTCTGCTAGCCGAACTGTGAGGTAAAGAACCAAAATAACTGTCGACAACGCGACACGCGATATTGTAGAAGTGGTACTGAAGGAACGTACCTTGACTGTAGATCACTTTTGGCACCGACAATAACGCAGGGAATCTCGTTTTTACCACAGAAATCGATGATCTTTTCGTAGACAATCTTTACCATGTCAAAGGACCGTCTTGAGGCGATGGAGTATACGAGGACATAACCGTGTACACCAATAACATGTTTGGAGTTGAGGATGGAAAATTCATCCTGACAGAGACATTTTAGATTGGGGCAAGGAACGAGCCGAGAGATGGGCAGACCTGACCAGATGTGTCGATGATGTCACAATCGTACTCCACCCCTTTGTGAACGACAGCTTTAGAGAACGTGTTCTCGATAGTAGGATAGTACGCGTCCACGAAGTGGTTTTCTATGAATTGTACGACGAGCGAGGACTTGCCTGCAGGGGATGTTAGGATGAACGAAATGTTGGGTTGTGGCGGGGAGGGAACGGACGCACCAACTGAGCGCGACCCGAGTACCGCAATCTTTCTTTTCTTGGTCGAGCTGGTTGCCATTATGGAGGGAGTCTGAGAGAAAAGAGGAGGAAGAGAGGGGGAAATTGGAAGGTGGTGTCGCGGCGGAGAGTGGTGGTGGTTGACAAGACCCCACGCGAGGGAGCCCCTTACTGGCGCAACGAGATTGCTAGTGACCGAGAATGGAGGGGTGAAACAAGAACTGCGACGAGGGGATGTCCACAGAGACCCAGACTGACGGGGTATATAAAGGGACAGCGGAACAGCAGAGACGGGTAACTCAATACGCCTATGCCAGCTGTGAGGAAAATTTTCAAAGGTGCGACAGCCACGGTCTCGCCCGTCAACGAGAGTAAATTGCACGCTCGTCATGGTCGACGCCGTGGTCTTGTGATGCGCTGGCTCCCTCGGTCCGACCATCTCGGCTGTATGGTATATCTCCATCTGCCATCTTCGCTTCAAAACGTCGTTGCCCGTTCTTTTTTTTTTTTTTTCTTTTTGCTTCCGCTGAGACCCAGCTCAGCGCTGCTGTTCGTGTCTCTCACCCAGACGACGATAAGCAGCTGAGAGCACGATGCCATGCCATGGGGTAGCCTCAAAGCACATGGCGGTGAATTGCTGTCCGTCCCCACCTCCAAGTCTGACCCATACTAATGCAGTAAGACGTGTCCTACCTACGCAAAGCCACGGTTGCAGTCTCTTTTGGAAACACGGTTTCGTGGATGTGGAGAGTTTCATCCAACCCTGTCCGCAATGACGCATCCCCTGTGAAACCCGCGGGAACTTACTGCCAACCAAACGATGCAGTGCGAACGGCGTATCTTGCAACCTCGCAAAGCTCTCTCGGCTCCACAGCTACCGGGATAGCTGCACCCTCAAATGTTCACGTTGTCTGGTCCGTGTCCATTCAGCTCGTAGCTTGCTGGTGTACAGGTCTGATAATCGCAGAGTGACTGGCTAACAAGGTTAGATTCTGTGCCAGTCCCTTGTCACAAGTACTCGGACTATAACGTACCATGCTCGTAAGTAATTGGAGCCTTTCGGGGAAGACGTATGATGATGAATTCTACTCCAAGTATTTCGAGCTTGGCAGCAGCACGCACGCAAGCATGAAATCACCATATTGATCAAGTCGTTGGTTCGGGGATATCGTCTGTGATCAGTTAGAGTACTTGCTCTGTTAATTCCCCCCTCTCGAGTCTCGACTTCCGTACGCTACACATACGTTTTTTTATGATTGCCATCCACGTGACCGTGACTGGAAACAAGCACGTGACTCCTGGACGCGTTTTTGGTCGAGTTGACTTTCAAACTGGTCTCCCAGGAGAAGTCAAGTAAATCCACCCGTCTTTTCCACTGCTTCATACGCCGCCGTTGCACTTGTTGAGTACCGACGATGTCTGCACCTTCAACTCCAGACGACTCTCCCGCTCCAATACAGCCGATGCACAATCCTTCACAGGCAGCCCACATCGTCCTTCCACATGCACCACTGGGTAACGCCACGAACGGGGCTGTGAACGGATTGGGAGCCAAGGCCTTGCTGGCGAAGAGGATGGCAAAGAGCAAGTGGGTCTACGAATGAAACGAACGTCTGTCGAGACAACTGACTTGCCTCAGCAATCCGAAATTCGTTTCGCCGACGGATGACTTACTCACGCCAGTCACCAAGAAGTTGAACGCTGCAAAGCAAAAGCACTTCGTGAAGTGAGCTTCGAGTGAATTTGTTTCTCACCGTGGCTTATGAGCTGGCCTTCTGTAGGGGCGTAAAACCCATTGGCGACCTCTTTGGCTCCAGGGAGCGATCACCCGAGGAACGGTCAAGTGAGAGCGACGCGGAGTCTACGGACTCTCTGGAACTCTCGGATGCAAAGACAAACATGCCGTCGACAACACCTATAGACGAAGACGAAAATCCATTCTGAGTCCAAGATAGACATCTTTCTGATGACAGACGTTATCGTGTAAGAACTAGCGCGTCGATTCTCTCCCCGTATTATCTGTCCTCGTGTTATTTGCTCGTTGGTTGTTGTTTCGCTAAGCGTCGTCCTGTACTTTGTGTCCGTGTAGTCTCGACTCTTGTCTGTCTCTGTATCAAGATCACTTTGTTTCCCACGTGAGAGGCACGCGTCAGCAGCGCCACGCCGAAAATCAGGGTATTGGGACTTGCTCTCCTCCCTCGTTCATAATCTCGGTGTCATGTCAGAGCAACACAGCGGGTTTGACCTTGAAATGGCCCTCAGCGGTGAAGAGATCGACGATCTCGTTTCGCAGTTTAGGTTGCGCACCTCGGATCGGCGACTATCACACCAGTCAGTACATGTCCCTTTGCTTAGCCTGCGCTCACCTCACTCAGGCAGATGCAAAACTTCTTTCGTGAGTTACCCAGTGTCACCGAAGCAGAATTAATAGCAGACGGGAAACATGGTGAGATCCCTCGCTCTATATGGATAGATACTCAAGGGGGGTCAGATGCAGCCTGTCCCATATGTTTCAATGCATTCGTTGCCGTCCTCGCAGAGGAGGAGACAGCGAGGGCCATGGACTCACCTGCTCATCCCGTGGAGGAGTTAGGGGTGACGAGATTACAAAAGACATGCGGACATCTGTTCTGCCGCAAGGAGTTGAGCGAGTTCTCTGGTCGCTGATCCCTAACGCTGTAACTCATTCTTGTGATAGCATCATGAGATGGGTTTCGGAGGGGGTGCGTTTCCAGTTGTACGTTCCCGATTTGCATTTCATTTTCCCAACAGCACGCTTCTTGTCCAAACTGTCGAAGACCGCTTTTGACCGACGTGGAACGCCGCGAAAACGAATCTCGGTCCCTGTCAAACGACTGGTTTCGTTCACGAATCGCCGCCTCCAGTGTGGATGCCCGAGGTACAGACTCTGTCATCATTCCTTCATCGCTACTACATATGAGCCTCTACAGGTCCTATCTTAAATTCGTCTCGAGACATTTCAAGGCAGAGTGAACCTCCGGGGGGGTTGTACTCGTGAGCTTCATTCGGAGAAAGTAATTAGATTTGCATATTTGTGGTATATCGAATAGCAACTATCTACCCCAACAACGCAGGGAAGTTACGCGTAGAGAAGGAATGTCGTCAAAAGGTATTCATCAATGTCCGAGATGCCAATGCGAGATTCGATAAGAAAGTAGATAACTAAGCGGAACTCAGTGTCCACACCCCAAAAGAAAACTCCCTCTTAATTCCTCCTGCAGCACCTGAAGAAGTTGCGCTTGAACCAATACCACAAGCACTGTAAAACATATTACCACATGATCAGTAGACGATCGGTTGTGTACTCACCCCGGCGAACCGCACGGCGGCCAGACCAAAAGTCGAATACAAGATCACGGCGAAATATATATTTTGCTTATTGCGAAGCTGGGCCTGTTCCTCGACGGCGTTATCCGCTGTTTCCAGACCGTTGATGTTCTCGATGGTGACGGCAAGGCCCGCATTGGTAAGCATCCAGAACGCGACGAGGCGAGTACGGAAAGTCTTATTTTGATCGTCCATCGTCGGTTTCTCAACAGTTTCTTGGACTTCAAGTTTGGTCACAGCACGGGTAACCGTCTCCTTGAACGCAGCATCAACGTCTTCTTGAATACGATGGATATCTTCCACAACTGGAGCATCGGCATCCTTGGCCTTCGACGAGGAGACCGATGGGAGTGCTTCCGCTTTGTCACTACCTTTGGTACCCCACGAGACCTGATAATAACTGAGCCACCACTGTCAGAGTTAATCAACCATCCACTCACGTCATGCAAATTACAAAAAGCATAGACGTTAAGCACGTTTGTGAAACTCGGGGCCAAGCACAAGTACTGGAAGAAGCTGGAGAACATGTGCCAAGGGTCGCGCTGTGGGTTGCTCAACAACTGCCTCTCAGCACGTTACCGGACAACTCACATAGAGGAATGACGCCACGAAGTATATACCTAATTAAACAGATTGTCAGAGCAATGTCGGAGTAGTGATTCGGTCCACATACCAAACGTAGATACCATGGCTGCGATAAGAGCGCCAACCGGAGGGGTGAAGAACGTTAAGATTACTTCGGTGGTCGTCTTGTTTTTCAACTCGGAGGGTATGTTCTAAGACGCGGTCATCGATCCACACTAGGTGAGCCATATGAGATTGATGCTCACTGCAAAAGCCACGATAGTCAACCAGAAAGAGCATATCAGTAGGTACACAGCAAGGAATGCATAGACCCTGGGACTTTGTCAACAAACATCAATGAATCTGGACTCGTATCCCATACCATAATGTTATCGAGTAAGCGGTCCGCTCTCCCTTCGGCCTATTGCCAAGAGCAAGGACAAACTTCGATTGCCTATGAGTCAACAGCTCCGGAACACACACACGGGCACTTACTTGCAATGCAAGGAAAGCGAGATATATCCACTTGAATGCCAGATTTACCCAATGCGTCTAGACAGGGATTACGTGCCACTTCGATGCAACAAGAAAGTCACAATACCCACCACTGTTGCAGTTCCAAAAATGACTATGTTTTGGGATGGCAAGAGATCGATAATGATACTGAAAGTCAGCCAGATGTTGGCCATTGCAAACCAGGAAAAGATCAACGAAAAGATGTTGTACTACGCATTTGTTAGCACGCAGGGCGAGCATCGATGACTAGTGGACATACTATTCCCTGGATATGGAAGAAGAACATCCGAATAATTCCGTGGCCAGAACGATATAATTGGAAAAAGTTGACGAGAGCATACTACGAGTAACGTTCTCAGTTAGGTAGGGCTGTTTGTAAACGGCACACTTACGACAGACGCAGCAAACGAACCATTCAACCAACGGCGACGTTGCCCAATCAATTCAGGGGCAGATTCAGGCACGTCAGTTTCAGCCTTTGATGGTTTGACATATGTCAGAGTCCATCGGTCACCAGCCTTGGCAACCAACTCAAAGCAAAGGATTCGATCCTCGGCCAAGAACATGTTCTTCGTAAAGATATTCATGCCGTAGATACCTTTGGAACCAAGGCGGTCGGCCAGCGAGTGATCGCCGTGGAAGTACTGTTCTAAAGGACGACCCAGGATTGCACGGTACCGGTATGCAGAGAATGCGCCGGGCAGTACGGACACGTAACCAAAGCTGCTCTCCAATGGTTTATCTGCAAGAAATTATGAGCCCAAGGTGGTGGTAAGGATAAGCAACACACCGAGGATGTTTGACATTTTATACTCGAAATTCTGAGCGGCTACCAAGGGGTTAAGAAGCTTCTTTCCTCCTTCAATCATGGCATGAATTTCACCGCAACAACCGCCGAGATGAGGATCATTATAAAAGGCTTCCCAAAGATAATAGATCGACTTGTGACCGGGTTTAGTTCCCGCGTCAATAAGAACGCAAATCTCGGGCTAATAGACTGCGTGAACCCCTCGTAGGAATGCGCGCGACTCACACTTACATTAATCATCCTGCCAATGGCGTTGAACAACCAACGGTGAGAGTTGATCTTCTTCTGGTTCTTAGCTTTCAAAACGAGAATAATCTGAACCGGAACAAGGTTATTGGGATCGTTGTCATGGGGTAACACTAGTTGAGGGGTTGCATCAACAGAAAGTTGAGTGGTATACTATTACCAGACGATCAGTCTCATAACATGTCAGGCTA
Source organism: Pisolithus albus (assembly GCA_024613165.1). Taxonomy (NCBI): domain Eukaryota; kingdom Fungi; phylum Basidiomycota; class Agaricomycetes; order Boletales; family Pisolithaceae; genus Pisolithus; species Pisolithus albus. Next base: position 858,885 of record JANFAB010000004.1, on the reverse strand, counting down.
AACGCAACAGACCTCAAAAATGTGTGCCACGGTATCCTTTCCATCGACTTGTTTCTTCATCACGCCATCCTGGTAAACGCCCACAGTTGCAAGGATATCAAGCACGCTCTTGTCCATCGGTTCCAGACCATCGACAATCAGAGCGACGACAATTCTCTGCCAGCCGGGCATGCCCTCTTCGGCAACGCGCCGCCAATACTTGGACTGCTTTGTCCTACAGATATCGCGGATGTTCAACATGACGCCATGCAATGTACGGGCATACAAGGTCTTGTCCTCATTGTAAGATGTCACGGCGATAAGCAAGTCCGTCTGTCGGCCATACATTTTTGTACGCAGTGACCACCCACCAGCCTCAGAAAAATCATCTGGGTCAACAGTGGCTGCGCTGTACCGCATATGACTAAACGCAGACATTGAGCTCCTAGAATAGACCACGATCTACACTACCAAATACTCACGAGAATTCGGTGGTATTGGTCTTGGAGTATTTCGCCTCGATAGCGTTGTAGACAGGAGTTGGAACAGGGTATTCGGTTATGAAATTACCCTTTGTCAGTTTAACTTTGCGGGTAACCCCACGTTTGATGGTCTGACGACGCCTCCAGGCAGTCTCTGTACCCGTCGACTGGGACATAGCCGATGACGGCCGAGAATAAGGGTCACCATATGCTGACGGATCGATGGGGCTAGAAACTTTGAGGTCCAAAGCGCCCTCGGACCACGAAACGCAACTTACCCGGGAGGGTAGAAGCCACCAGCATTGTAGCTTTCTTCACCTGTCAATGGAAGCTTTTCCGAATAATCGTCGTCGGCATAGTTGCTGCCGAACTCGCGAGGAAGGGTTGTAGTACTCTCAAAAGGAGAGCCCTGGGGGTGGTCGTAAGTGCGCGCAGGCTCCTGGAAGTGAGTACGACGCGGACGGTCAGCGAATGGGTCGCCGTAGGGCCCATCCTGCGGAGAAGCCATGGTTCAAAAGGTGAAGAAAAAAAACCACGAAGGTAGAGAAACCCGGCGAAGCGTGGGGGCAGCTGAGCTCGGGGAAGAGACGAACTCAAGGACGGGTGGGTGGCGAACGAACACAAAAAGCCTGGAAGTCGTGGATTTGTACAAAATGCGATGCAAAAAGTGGCGATGTGTTATACACTGCCAAACCAGGACCCCTGCCACCACCGACAGCGTGAAAAAACGATCTCCGTCGTGTCTTGCTACAGGCACGAGCTTGGTCCTACACTAGTGTCATTCTTCGATACTTATGTACAGTGTGGTTTTCTCTGTTGCTAACTATGTCCTTTAGCTTGTCGAGTCCTGCCAACTCCAGGTGGACCCCGGACTCGTCCAGCGTTGCATAAAAGTACTGTAATGCCTGATCAAAATAATAATAAATGTTTTGCGAGCCTACTTGGCAATTTCCGAACTTCAAAGTACTGCGGATGCCGATGACCGTAACCCTTGGTAACTGCAGCAGCTGCGTTGTTTGGGAAAGTTGAAATCCCCGACTATGACTACCGTGACCATTACACGTTGCAGGCTCAGTCTGTCGGCGAGAGAACTCCGACACCCCGAGGTCACCGGTGGTTCTGCCAGAATGGTAAAAAAGAAGTGCTCGAAGCGCAGCCTCGGGCTTGTCGACGAAGGAACGCTCACTGCACTTCAATGCTTCCACTGGCATTTGTGTGACTGGAAGCTGCGGATGTATCATGTCATTGTATTAGCCATCGTCTGTAACCACACATCAACCAATGCACTATCAGGTTCCGTCGATGCGTAAGAGAAAAACTCGACAAGGTCATCTGCATCCAGGTCCATAAACCGCTAAGCACCGTGCTTCGAATGATTTGACCAATAGCTGTGAGACTTGACCGAAAACCTTGGCCGACACAGCAGCGTGCATAGGATTCGCAAACGCAAACTCAATATCTAAGGTGACCAACGTAGGACCATCGTCGGATGACGTTCCAGCAGCACGACTGAGCGGAATTTCAGATGGATGCGGAGAGTTGGGGGACGCGGGTTGGAATCTCCAGACTGAATTAAGAGTCTTAAATAACGTAGACGTAGATGCTACTGCCTATGATCCACATGGTCATCGAACACGTCCAAAGAATTGAATATCGCGGCCTACCTGAACTGATTCGCAAGGTTTGCACGTTACAGAGCTCACGTAGCTTTCTCGGAGGGTAAGGAAGGCAATGGTGAGCTCAGCGTCCATGAGCACCGCTCCGTCTTCACGTTCACTACGGTTCAACACCCTCGAACCAGTGCAATAGGGCAGGAAATTGGGATATGATTTGACGTCCGCGACTATTTGATACAAGTCGCTCGGCCGGTAACTATTTTCAAGAAGAAAAATGGGTCAAGTGGTTTAGGACCAGTCCCGAGGTTCAAAAGGTAGACAATGAACACACGGAAGGATTTTACGCTCATGGTAAGTCTGCGTTTCCGAGAGAGAGAAAAACGCCCTACTGCAGCGAGGACTGCGATAAGCAGAAACAAGGGCACCCCGCCGGAAAGGCTGGAACATCGTGAGGCGAGTATACGCGAGCGTGCAAACTGGAAATTAAAAATGAACCGAGTTTCCCAGCAAAATCCAGAAATGTAGCTTCGCAAGGCCGTTCACCGAGACAAAGACCTCGCAGAGCTTGATGCCCCCGGGTCAGATGAGCGGCCCATGTACGTGCCAATCCAATGGCTGTCAACCTCGTTTCTCAGATCTCAACCCTGTTTTCACCGATTGGGATATGATCACTATCGTTTCATCAACTTGCTTGCAACACGCCTTCGGATGGACAATCTCGCACGTTTCGAACATGACGATGATACAAAATTCTGATTAGATCTGGGCTCCTCCGGTTCATGCCAAAAATTGGAAATTTGCTCCGTGGCCAATATCATCTGAATAATTTAACAAGTTGTATCAACAGGTGGTGTTTTGATTCTGATCGGCCTCTTCGCAGGCACAAATCACTCGAGAAGATGGAAAGATTGACATGTAGCAAGGACTACAAATCACCCAGTAAACTCTGCATTGTCACTGCATTCCCTTGCGATCTGGTGGTATCCATACGGTCAGAGGACGGTACGACCAAGCAGCCAGTGAGCTCACGTGTCCCTCTTGTCCGCACTTGTAACAGGTTTTGTTCTTATTGACATTAACATTGGTCCCGGTGGGTACCCCGTCCGAAACCATGGTTCCGGGGGCCGCGAGACAGTCCCTGTAGTTAAATTGTCATTGAGTTGCCGAAGTGCATTTTCCCTGCGGCACGTTTACCTCGCCATATGATTCGGTCCTCCACAACGGTAACATCTGACAGGCGGCAAGGTCGACGTATTCAGACCACGACCGGGGGGTGGGGCACGGAAGCCTAACCCACCAGCCACGCTGCCAGGGCAAACTCGTGCAACATGTCCGAGACGGCCGCAGTTCTAGCAGGACGGGAAGGAGGGAACGAACTGAGAGATCAGTCTGAGTGACGATGAATCGGCTTACGTAGCACTTTTGATTTCCGGAACCGCCCTGAACCCTTAAGCTAGGGCATTCCGCCTGAATGTGCCCGACACCGCCGCACGAATAGCACTGCTTTGAGGCCACGGAACGAGGTGCAGCACAGGCCGAGGACTCGTGCCCCGGTTGACGGCAGTTGTAACAAAGACGTTGCTCCGAAGTGCAATTCTCAGCTATATGGCCCACTGGACCACGGCACGGCTGTTACAAAACGCACGCTGACTCCAGGAAGTAAATCACTTGCAATTTCCGCATTTGAAGCACCCCTTCCGAGAAAACTGGTAGGCCATATCTACACCACTCCAAGAGAGAGAAAGATCAGAAAGGGATGGACAACAGAGAAGCAGACCAAACAGACCGCTTCACTTCCCGCTTCCGACTAACCGCAATGCTCTTCACTTCCCACCTCCGATCTGACGAGACGAGGGTGACGATGATGAGTGGCCCCCAATATTGAGCGGAGCACACGCATCTCCTTTCACTCCGCCTGCCCTGAAGCGACACCACCGAACGCACTTCACAACCCAAAAAATTGGTTTTTGAGGACGTGCGCGTGTCATGAGTACTTGCGGAAAATGTTGATTCGACCCCGAGGCGCCCCGTTTCCGAGCCCATCGAAATCACTCAAATTCAAGATCGTCGCACGTACCTGTAAAAGAAACATTGGGCACACCCCCAGCTCGACGGCAGGGAAACGTGGGTAGAGAGTCCGCAGTCCAGCCTCCTCTGACGTAGCTTCTTTCAGTCATGTTCAAAATCTCTTTCGAGCACCCACTAGCACCCCAAGATCATGATGGACTTCCTTTCATATCCAGCGTAACCAGCCCCTTTTTTCACCCGTTTGTTTGTATCTCGGACATTCAGCTCCGCCTTATCGATAGCCGGGCGACATTCTTGGGAGAACGTGTGGGTTTTCTAGATATGGAGCCTGATGATGCAGCGCTTCCGAACTCATAAAAACCTCATCTGGTCGACCGCTGTTCAACTGGGACCCACAACCCCCGTCTACGGACTGTCGTATTCAGGTAGGCTGTGGGCTTCACTTTGTCATACGTATTTCTTGACTAGGGTCAGATCCCTCCTCCCAGCGGCTAGCCGACCTTCGCTCGCTGGCGTCCATCGCGCTTCTTGTGAGGGTGCAGAGTGGCTTCCCGTCAGGTTTGTCCATGTTCTTTGACAATTTTTATGGTACCTCAAGGCCCCCTCCATCGACTCAGAATCACAAATTCTCTCGTGACGCCGTTCCCCATCCTCACAACAAGCGTCGTACGAGCGACCTAAGAACGGCTCATCGTATGGGAGGGGGCTCAACGCCGTCTGAAGGTGAGCTACTAGCTATACGCATGCTCATCTCTAGTTTATGAAGCGCGAAGCTGAAACACGGTTTTCTTTGCAGGCTGTCATTCCTTCTATGCTGTGATACTCAACCGAAGTCTTCCTGCGTCTTGTCTGCATAGTATACTCGGAGGTTAATTGCATCCGATCATGCTGATGGTAGGCTCATGTAAGGAAGCCGATGGATGGCTATAGACCTCATAAAGGTAGATTGTTCCTATGGCATGTACATGCATATGTCAAGTTGCGTTCAGTTGACGTGAGCGTTGCATGAGCGTTGAGTCAGGCTTTGTTTTTTCCAGCTTAGTTTTGTAGCTTCTTGAGAGTTCGCACAATGGGAAGATCATGAAGTTCTTCTATAGCGTTTAGCAGTTGGAACTGAATGCTGACAACAGCCACTCAGGACATGAAAAGATCATTAAAATTGTCAACCGAAGGGACCCGCATCTTTCCTTTCGGGATAGACCAGCACAGCGAATACTATCTATACCTGGAATCCACAGTCTCAAGATGCCAGACTCAAGCGAACATGTGTCACGTACAAGTATGTAGCTCAGCTGATCGGAAACTCCTGACTCAAAGTGTAGCTATTTACTTTCAGTGCGCGTTCACGTACCATGGTACCTTGTATAGAGAATAATTTTCACCGTTCGACTGCCGGGACACTCACTCAGAAGCGAAACGACACGGTTGAAATCCGACTCTGCCAAAGCCCAGATTACGTCTCCGCCGAAAAGGTCACTGTGAGGAGCACTCGCTGCCCAACGTTAGTTCTTGCTGGCTGTTATCCTCCTGATGGATTGTACTCGCCAAATCTTTCTGTTATCCGTCAATACAATTTCGAGCTTGACTTGGACCGAGTTGGGTACATCGCTATCCTCGGATATCTCGGAAGACATCATTTCAGATTACTTTCTTCACCATGGAGACCGGCGGTGGTATGAACACGACTGCAAGGCTTTCAGGGTCATTTGTTTGCGGAATGTATCGCCAACGAACCCCGATTATGCCGGGCAGTGCAGTGGGTTCCCACCCGAAGTATGCGGTAGACGGTAGCGAGTCGTTTCTATACTCTCCAACCCTGGTGATATCGTTGCCTGTGAAGAGTGGAAATACCTATCCGCGATATGGCTCCCGGGAACTTTTAGACCCTGTTATCGACGGCCAGGAGGTGAGGAGTGGTGACCTTAAGGTGGTTCTTGCCAAGTAGAATCGAAGCGTGCCTGGCAAAGGACAAGGTGAGTACTCATTTCCCTTTGTATTTATGGGGTCAATTATCTTTCTTTCTTTTGATCGGTCCAGGACCTTGCGTTATGTGTAGTACGGCGTTGTTGGGATCCGAATCCCAGTGGGTGAGTACGCAATCATTACGCTCCGGTTCCTTTGCCTTCAACTGATACTTCAATAAAACAAATTGCGATATTGAACACGGTTCTTACCGTTCCCTTCAGTTCGGTGACAACTTGAAGCACAGTTTCACCTCTCACTTGTTTCCATTAAAGTTGACCCTAGGCGCTGAAGGTTTGATTAGAAGGGTCGAGTTATCCGTCTCGACTCGCTCTCGAAGGGTTGGCTTCGATTTGGTTGCGAGATTGTCATCGGTCTTAGACATTAGCACCGGGTAGTCGAAAGGTTTAGATGTATACCTATGTCTGCTGAAAGGCTGAGGCGGCACAAAGTACCGGCACCTGACGGTTTTGGACGGGTAAACCAGGGCCAATGCGGTCGGGTTCCGTCTCTAACATGACCATGAACAATCGTTTCCAAGATCCTGCAGCGCTGATTGAAAGGCATGGATTCTCTCCCTGCGTTTGCGCTTGGGCTGAATAACCAATGCCCCACCCCCCTCTAAACGAGCCTCGTTCGTGCTGTTATTTCTTCGTTGACGGCGTTGCCGAGGAGTTTCAGTTTGAGTCCACGAATCTGGCTTGGTTAAGCTGTGTGCTGTATTACGTACCGTCCATTCTTTGGTAGACAGAAGCAACCACAAGTGAGGAGGGTAGCAACATCAGTGATGTTTGGCTTTTTGGCTCTTGTTTCGTGTCGGGCTACATCTCTCTTTCGCCCCTGCTCAGTCTGAGTGGGGAGCGATTCCAGAAGATCTAGTTACATTTGGATCAAGCCACGTGTCCTCTCCAAGAAACGAAGGTCCCTCCGAGATGAAACCTTCTGAGTTTGTCTTGCAGAGAGCGGATACTTTTGGAGGTGTTTATCAGTTCCCGGACATGAAAGAAGCAGTCAAAACTACCCTCGGTTGGACGATCAGATTCTTAGGTGGGTTACGACTCTGGCTGCAAGCGCTCGTATTGCCATCGGTTACCGCGCTGATACAACCAGGAGGTGACTAGCAGTGAGGGAAACCTTAAACTTACTGGTACCTTCTCCACGAGGCGTTGTGCTTTCTTGGGTGATGTATGTGACCCTCAACCCATGCTACCTCACTGGTCCTTACTGGAATCCCCTCTGCCCAGGGTACCACATTTAAGATAGCAGGTTCTAGATCCTCATGTTACCGCTTTTCTGTCCAACGTGGAGGACAGCGCCGTTCGTTGGCGGAGAGCCTATTTAAGCGCAACGAATCTCGTAGAGGAAGGACATCATCCGCCCCGTTTGAACATTAGCACGATGTCACCCGTAAGGTATGGTACTCTAACTCATAAGATTACTGACCATTTTCTGACAGGCAAGGATCATTTCGAGGGAAGAGTATCTTCTTTTAGCTAAGGTCGCAGAAGAGGCGGAGCGCTATGAAGGTACTTGTCTCGAACACATGCCAGCGAGAAGGATTGCTACATGTCGACCTATAATTCCAGATCTAGTCATGCAAATCAAGGGGTTGACCCAGACCTATGGTGCTTTAACAATCGAGGAGCGCAACCTTCTCTCTGTTGCATACAAGAATATGACGAATGCTCTCCGCAGCAGCTGGAGAATTATGGATTCTCTAGAGAAACTGGAATCGAGTCACCCTACCGGCCGAACCCAACACCAACTGGCATTGACGCGACAGCAACGGAATAAGATTGAGAGAGAACTTACAGATGTCTGCAAGGACGTCATACGGCTCTTGGATGAGCGCTTGTTGCGCACTGTGACTGCTGGGGAGGAAACAGTCTTTTACTACAAGATGTGAGCTTTTCTGACTCCTCTGGTTCATGAACTTCTGGTAATGGCCATGTTTGCTTCTAGGAAGGGTGATTATTACCGATATCTCGCGGAGTTTGCGCACCAGCAGGAGAGAGGTCATTTCTCTGATCTCTCACTTGCCGCGTACAAGTTTGCATATAAGCACGCTTTGGCTTCGCTTGAACCCACACATCCGACAAGATTGGGACTAGCATTGAACTTCGCAGTATATTACCATGACGTTCGGAAAAGTCCCGAGCGGGCTTGCCACCTTGGAAAGCACGCATTCGATGAAGCCGTCGCCTGTTTGGATCGTGATGAAGATTCATCACCCCAGACCATGCGAGACTCGATGATGATCCTACAGCTTTTGAGGGACGACCTCGTAATTTGGTCGGGTGAGATGCAGCGAGGTATGTTTCGTGAACACCACATTCGTCGTGAAGTAGAGTGCTTGCTGATTTCAATGTGGGTATAGAGTGTCCTAACAAATAGCCATGGACATCTCTATACATCCTACCACATTCACGAGGACAAGCGTGGAAAAATCAGCTACGATCCTTCCTCCATCCATGTAGATAGCCTACATGTTGTATGTCCGTCGTCTTATCGGTAAGTAGGTAGGGGACTTGGTATAGTGGCTACGACAGTTGTCTCTGCGCAAACGTAGCGGCAACCAGGAGCGGAAAAACCAAGGTAGCATCGGCAAAAACCTGGAATACCGAAGGAGATCAGTGTTTTCCGGTTCAATTTGAGGTCAACCAACTTTGACAGACTCCGCTCCAGCACGAATTTTCCCCCACGAGACTGCCTCGTCTGGGTGTGCACCAGAATCGGAGCCATCGAACTCTTGTCCCGTATTCTAGTGAACATAATTCAAAAGGGTCCATAGCATATCTTGAAGGATCTCACTATGTAGACCGCGAAATCCGCGCCGTTTCTCTGTGAGCAAGCCGTCAGGGATGGTTACAAAATATGAAGATTTGTCCTACAATTAGCATGGCATTGGCGATTTGGTGCTTGCATACTCCACCTCCGAGAATAATCATACCTGCTTTCTTAGACTTGCGAGAAAGCTCATTCAGAGCACGGATATCACCGACGATATCGATTATCAATCCTGGGGAACGGAATGAATGGAAGTATATCATATCACCCAGCGATCCGTCAGTGAGTGCAGGGCAGAACACCGGGATGTCATTCTGGAAAGATGATTTGTAAGTGCAAGCAAGGGAATGGGAATCTCGCCAATTCACTTTGTAAGCCCAGTAGTATACCGATTCTTCATTGTTAATATCCTTTCCGAGTCTGCGGATAAAAGAACTTGGCGTCCACACTTCGCCAGTCGCTTTCTGCTCCGCTAACATGGTATCAAGTATTGGTAGGAGCCAGTCCTCAAATCTGCAATAGTTGTCGTTGGGGACGACGAGGTTTCCTATGCGATTCATGCCTTTTTTACGGAGATCTGCGCCATCCATTCTGAAATCTGCCAAATAAGTTTTTCCAAGACACTTGATGAAATCCTCCTCGACACCACCCGCTGTGGTTACGATTGCGGAAACGTGCTTGTGTTTGACGAGGTACTTTATGATGTCTCGCAGGCCAGAAGAGATGAGATTAGAAGTGTACCCAAGAAAGATGTTGCAACGTGTTCGTGACCTGATATCATGATCTGCATATTCATCCGATTCATCAGGAGATATCGGCTCGTCAGACAATCGCCACTTTCGCTGAATGGAGGTGTAAGATCTCAGAGTGCGCAAGAAGAGTAACGAGCATTACCATGCGATTTACGATATCGATAGCTTTTCCCAGGCTGTTCGCCTGGAATCCAATGCGTTCATAACTCTGAAGGAGTTGCTGCAGGGAAACGTCGGTTTCAAAATCCGGTCCTTCCACGAAAACGGCGGAGTCCGGCACAGGGTGTGAAGGTTGTAAGACAGCTTCTGCTGCTCCCGGGGGTACCTCAAGCATGCTAGATTCGTATATGTGATGTCGGGTTTCGTTCAGTGCGTACTCACGATATTGTTTTGTGGAAGAATATTGAATGATTCTAGTAGACAATTAGATGATCATACACTAGTCGGCCAATTCCGAGCAGTGCTGTTTGGCATTTGTTAGTACGATATACGTATTGGGTGGGAGACCAAAGCCGTGTCGACGTTCACGCTTATTGCACACCCCGCTGACGAGCGCGACAGGACTTTTGTGGACAGCGCAGTTCGTTTGTTGCAGCACGAAGAAGAGCTATGGAAAGCGCTCGCTCTCGCAGCCCCGAAACCGGTTCCAAGAACGACTCTCCTTCCCTCCCCACTGCGGAGAACGTCCAAAGGATTCCAAGTGCGCCTGCTGGAGAGGAGGGATCTCAACGACTGTTCCTCCAGCTCCTGTGCCAATCGAGGAAAGTCATGTGAATGCTAACCTTGAGTCCGTTGGTGCAACGAAGTCGGCGACCCCCACCAGTGAAGTCCGTACCGAGTCTTCTCGGGACGACCACGATGAATCCAAATCTTCTCCCCCGCCAATTCCACCCAAAGGCCCTACAGATCAAATGGACCCTTCCTCTCCCGCTATGCAACCCCCCTCCACGGAGACAGTTGGCAGTGAGGGTGGAAATTTGCAATCACCATCCCGCGCCGGCCTGCCGCTTTCGACACTACATAAACGCTCGTTGACCGTTTCTCGTGGTCAGACAGTCTCCGTGGTACTGATATCATCAGCACTGGAGATAATCTTAGGTTCGAAAGAGGCAAAGCGCTCTGCTCCTCTCCATGACTCTGCTCAAAAAGCTTTGGACATGATTCGCAGTGGTCAGGGTGGCGATAAACCACATGAAATCTTCGAGCCGCTTCGTCTGGCATGCGAAACTCGAAGCGAGAAACTGATGATTGCAAGCTTAGACTGCATATCCAAGCTGATATCATATTCCTTCTTTGCTGGAGAGTCTTCAAACTTACCTCTGTCTTCCCCGCCACCGTCTCCTGCGTTGCATCCTCGGAGATCCATTGGTGCGTTGCAGGGTAGCAGCTCTCAAACATCCCTGGTGGATCTCGTAGTCCACACCATCACTAGCTGCCATTCCGAGACGACCCCAGAACCTGTGTCTTTGCAGGTTGTCAAAGCATTGCTCGCTTTAGTCCTGTCTCCGACTATCTATGTGCATCACTCTTCACTCCTGAAGGCTGTCCGCACGGTATATAATGTCTTCCTTCTGAGCACAGATCCAGTCAATCAAATGGTCGCTCAAGGTGGGATCACGCAAATGGTACACCACATATTTGCGCGTTGTGGGACCAGTAAACTCGATGACGTGGTGGAGACACCATCCGTTAGCTCTGATACTCTGTCAACATCTGTGTACGTAACCCCGAAATCAGAATCTCGTCGTTCTTTGCCGGTCTCTGGTCATCCGGAACCTGGTAGTTCAATGGAACATGCGCAACCTCTCTCCGAAGTTACCCAGGAGCGTGTTGAGAACGCATTACTCTCATCGGACGAGCGTGCTTCTTTGTCACGAGAGGGAGTTGCGGGTGCCATTCCCGGAAACGGGTTGCAATCTGCGACGGAAACGTGAGGCTCTCGTAAACTCGCAGGGACACGGTCTGATTCGAACTTAGGTCGGAGACTGTTGGTCCCCACGTCGAACAGCCCGCGTCGGGCTCCACTTCAACAGCGAACGGTCATCTACATAGAGTCCTTACAGCCCACGACATGTTCGTTAAAGACGCTTTTTTGGTTTTCCGCTCACTCTGCAAGTTGACAATGAAACCCCTAAACAGCGAAAGGTAAGTCGTTATCGAATCATCTGCTCGCAGCTCTAGAACTTTCGGCAGCGAACATGACCCGAAGTCACATGCAATGAGATCGAAGCTCTTGTCGCTGCACCTGGTTTTGACTGTGTTGAACTCACACATGCAATTGATCGTTGATCCTGCGGCAATCATTTATTCAGCTTCGTCACACGATGCGATGACATTCGTTCAAGCTATTAGCCAACATCTGTGCCTGTGCCTGAGCAGAAACGCAGTGAGCCCGGTGCTACAGGTGTTTGAAGTCAGTGTGGAAATATTCTGGCGAGTCCTTTCGGGTATGCGAACCAAGCTAAAGGTGGCTACTTATCAACCTCCTCTAATCACTCCTGACTAACGCCGAGCGTCAGAAAGAAATAGAGGTGTTACTCCACGAAATCTTTATTCCAATCATGGAGATGCGTACATCGACATTGAAACAGAAGGCTATTATTCTCGCCATGCTATCTAGACTCTGCCAAGACCCGCAAGCATTAGTTGAACTATATCTCAATTACGACTGCGACAGTGAAGCCGTTGACAATATTTACGAGCGGTAATTGTTCCGCGACCGATTAAACGGCACTACACTGAAGCTGTTTTGCTAGCTTAATGACAGTTACTTCGAAAATTGCGAGTCTTCCCTCCGCAATGTCGCAAAGCAAAGGAAATGACCCAAGCAGTCCTGCGGTTACTCCGCAGGCTAAAGCTCAGAATTCAACCGTCCATGCTTCCGGTGCCATACCTGTACCGGGGTTGGTGGATACATCCGCCGTTGGACTTTCCGAGGGACAACTGAAGAGGCAGGGTCTGGAATGCCTCGTCAGTATACTGAGGTCTCTAGTGGCTTGGGGAACAAATATGGGCAAGGGACCGGCTGACAGCATCGTGGAGGCGGTTCGTGTGCCAACGGGGGATGAACATGAAGCCATGTCTTCAGACCCTTCCCTAGACAGAGCTGCCAGTTCTTCAGGGAATTTGGAGGCCTTCCGCCAACTCACCCCAGATATTGCGGATGATCCCACAAGGTTTGAGAATGCCAAACAGAAGAAAACCGCTTTGCTAGAGGGCATCAAGAAGTTCAATTTTAAACCCAAGCGTGTAACTGACCACTGTCTTTCGAAATTGTGGGTTCTCACGGCGTCGGACAGGGTATCCAATATCTGGTTGGATCAGGGTTTATCTCAAGTTCCTCCCCGTCCGACATCGCACGCTTCTTGTTGACTACGGACGGCTTAAATAAGGCCATGATAGGTGAATATCTAGGGGAAGGGTATGATGCTTCAACTGTATCTGCATCGTTTTGTCGTTAATAAATAACCATAGCGACGAAGTGAACGTGGCCGTCATGCATGCATTTGTTGACCTCTTGGACTTTCGGAATTTGGATTTTCTCGCTGCGCTTCGGTTGTTTCTGCAGGCCTTCCGCCTTCCTGGTGAAGCGCAAAAGATCGATCGCTTTATGTTGAAATTTGCGGAGAGGTATATTGCAGGCAATCCCCATACCCCTTTTAAAAATGCAGGTTGGCATCGTCTCGTTTTACTATTTGAATACTTCTGAAGTCCATGACAGACACGGCTTATGTCCTCGCGTATTCCACTATCATGCTGAACACGGATGCCCACAGTCCGCAAGTCAAGCACCGTATGACCAAAACCGACTTCATTCGAAATAACCGGAGCATCAATGATGGAGAGGATTTGCCAGAGGCATTTCTGTTGGCTATATTCGACGAAATACAGAACAACGAGATCAGGATGAAAGATGAGGTGGATATAGTGAACCTTCCGGTGACAGGGGCTGGCATAGCCAACGCACTTGCTAACGTTGGAAGGGACCTCCAGAAAGAGGCATACATACTGCAGTCAAGTGGGATGGCGAATAAGACAGAGGTTGTTGTTTCCCTAGGTCGTCTGCTGGTTTCTCATACACCTTCAGGCACTCTTCAGGACCTTGATGCGTTCACAACGCAGATCGCGCGCTGCCGAACAGTTCTTCAGCGCCTCGCACTTCGTTCATGTGCGACCTATGTTCGAGGTTGCCTGGATATCTTTCCTCGCAGGTTTATCAGGACCACTGCAAAACACCGATGATCTGGAAGTGGTAGACCTTTGTCTCGATGGGTTCAAAAACGCCATTCGTATTGCTTGCTTTTTTGATTTAGAGTTGCAACGCAATGCCTTCGTGACGACATTGGCGAAGTTCACCTTCCTAAATAACTTGGGGGAAATGAAGGCAAAGAACATGGAAGCTATTAAGACGCTTTTGGATGTAGCAGTCAGCGAAGGCAATAACCTCAAAGGGTCTTGGCGAGACGTACTTTCCTGTGTCAGTCAATTGGAACATATGCAGCTAATCACCAGTGGCGTCGACGTTTCTGACTTAAGGAAAGGGTACGCCTGGTGCAACCAGCGGGAGGTCGCAACTCAAACTTTTTCAGCCGAGTCCGCAAGCTTCCAGCCGAAGAACTGGCTAATGAGAGTCGATCAACCCACATTACAGTTGCTGCTGATATGGTGTTTTCCTTCAGCCAGTACCTTTCGGGGGTGCGTTCTTATTCTTCCCGATCGCCACTTCTTACAATAAAATTCAGACGGCTATCGTCGACTTTGTGCGCTCATTATGTGATGTATCATGGGAAGAAATACAGTCCTCCGGCCTCTCGCAGCATCCACGGCTGTTCAGTCTTCAGAAGCTCGTCGAGATCTCCTACTACAATATGAACCGGATTCGTTTAGAGTGGTCTAATCTATGGGATATTCTGGGAGAGCACTTTAATCAGGTACGCATCCTTACTTCTTAGCACCCTTTATTCACGCTTTCCAGGTTTGCTGCCACAGCAACCTCCACGTTGGCTTCTTTGCGCTAGATTCTTTACGCCAACTATCTATGCGATTTCTAGAGAAAGAGGAATTGCCACATTTCAAGTTCCAGAAAGACTTCTTGAAGCCGTTTGAACATACGATGATACACAATCCCAACCCTGATATTCGTGATATGGTGTGTAATAGGCTTCCATTTGCATGAGGATGGGACTCTTGACTGGGTTTTCAGGTTTTGCAGTGCCTTCAGCAGATGATACAGGCCCGAGTCCAGAACATGAGATCTGGTTGGCGGACAATGCTTGGCGTATTCGCCGCTGCCTCCAAAGTGCGCACAGGTGCGTTTATTGGCTAGTCATGGAGTATATACTGATGTTGTCCCTACAGAGCGCATAGCAAACTCTGCATTCGAGATCGTTACTAAAATCAATAAAGACCAATTTACAGCGATTGTCCGCTACGGTGCCTTTGCTGACCTTACAGTTTGCATCACGGAATTCTGCAAAGTCAGCAAGTACCAAAAACTTAGTTTACTTGCGATCGCGATGCTGCGCGGGGTGATACCGACAATGCTCACGTGTCCCGAGTGTGGGCTTGGCTCGGAAAGTCGACCAACTGGTGAAGACGGCATGATACGGTTCTGGTTCCCGGCTTTATTTGGTTTTTACGATATCATCATGAACGGAGAAGATCTTGAAGTGCGGCGCCTGTAAGGACATCCCATCCATTGAAGGTAACTTACACATTATCCACTCAGAGCCCTCGATTCTTTGTTCACAACGCTAAAAACGCATGGAACATCCTTCCCCGTGGAATTTTGGGATACCATCTGTCGGGAGTTGCTGTTCCCGATATTCGCGGTTTTGAAGTCTAGTCGAGATTTGTCGCGATTTAGCACGCAGGAAGACATGAGCGTTTGGCTGTCGACGACGATGATCCAAGCACTACGTGACCTCGTTGATCTCTATACTTTCTTTTACGATATGCTAGAGCGCTTTCTTGACGGTCTACTGGATCTCCTGTGTGTTTGTATATGCCAAGGTTTGTGGCGATCATCTCATATCTTGTAAACTGCTGATCCCCAAGGCGAAGAAAACGACACGCTTGCCAGAATCGGGACCTCGTGTCTACAACAGTTCCTTGAAAATAACGTGCAAAAGCTCGACGCAACACGGTGGGAACGAGTTGTTTCAACTTTCGTCAAGCTCTTTCGAACAACGACTCCACATCAGTTGTTTGACGAGGGTTTACGTGTCGAGATTGACGGTGGCGCACCGGAAGTCACGGACCCGAATGGTGAGGTTTGAATGCATGTTTCAGCGGATCTACTAATTTCCTTGGGAAGACTCACAAGCGCAAACAATTTTACCTGCGCCTCTCACCCCTACTACAAGTGAACACGTGTCGGACCAGGCGAAAATCTCGGTCGGGGACCGTCGCAGAATCTTCAAGCAGATTATCGTCAAATGTGTACTCCAGCTGCTTCTTATTGAGATGACTAACGACTTGTTGCGGAATGATGCCGTCTACGCCACGATGCCTCCGGACCAACTACTCCGACTGATGGGAGTTTTGGATCATAGTTATCAATTCGCTCGCATGTTCAATGATGACAAGGAACTTCGCACTGGTCTCTGGAAAGTCGGTGAGTGTGGAACGTCTCGTACAGTAATCGTGTACTCAACAGCATGTAGGGTTCATGAAGCACCTGCCAAACCTCCTCAAACAGGAGTCGAGTAGTGCGGCCACCTTAGTTCACGTCTTGTTGCGGATGTACTTCGATGAGCGCCCTGAGCATCAATCAGCACGACCTCAAATCGCAGAGCGCCTTCTTCCGTAGGACCAAATCTACTATCAGGAGATCAAGTATAACTAACATGGCAATGCAGACTGGCCTTGAACGTGCTGTCAGATTACGCGAAACTACGCGCAGACACACAAGCCAAAAACATCACAGCTTGGACACCCGTTGTTACAGAGGTCATTGATGGATTCTGCCGCTTTGATAACAGGGCGGTAAGTTACCAAGCAGTCACCGTAAAGAATATCGTCGCTGACTGGGCCACAAGTTTGCGAAGTATTTATCTGTCGTTTATCCTATTTGTACAAGCCTCCTAGCCCGTGACGTTGCTCCGGAGGTGCGGCTAGGCTTGAAGGCGTACTTTGAACGAGTAGGGTACACACAAGGTATTATGGAGGCTCCATGACTTTGCGGCTTTATAGATGGTTTCATACGTATGTAATTCCATTCAGTCAGTTAGGTGGTCTAGTAATGAAGATCGAAGAGTAATTGCTAATATCCTGTGTAACCACTTGCATACCCACCCGTTGGCTGGTAGTTCCAACCTGTAGGCTGTGGTACGAAACTCGCATGGGCTGGCATAGTATCAACATCAGCTAGTGACTATGCAAGTATTAATCACGCCACTTACCATTCATCCGTAGCGAGTCGTATTTCCCTGGTTAAGTTGTTAACCAGGGACAGGGTAGCAGTCGACGGGTACTCACCAGCTTGCTGAGGCGCCGAGTGATCATTGTCTGTAGCAAAGGTACCGGATTTCATCTGAGCAAATATATTTGCGGGCGAAGTACTAGGATTGGAACTATTTGGTGGTTGAGAATAAGGCGTAACCGTTGCCGGGGAGGGTGATGCCATCACATTATTGAAGGGTGACTGCACGAGAGGTGGAAGACCTGTTGGATCTTGGAGGTAGACGTAAGTAACAGAAGAGCCTGCGTATAACAGATTGAATTACTCGTTGACATCGGTGCAGAGGCCGAGGAAGGGAGGGGCGGCAGTGTGAAAGTACCAAAAGTACCTGCAGGCATCCCAGTAGGTTGGGTAATCACGGGACCCGAACCCGGAAAGCCTGTCGGTTGCGAAACCAGGGTTTGTGAAGGCCCAGGAAATCCTGTGGCCTGAGGATGGAGTGATGACTGCGCAGGCACACTTGCAGCACGGGTCGGAATGAAACTATTGAACCCGGTCGTCGTCGGGACCAGAGGATGCAACAAACTCTGGTTTGCAGGGACCGGTGCGAAAGGTCCGCGAGGACTATCCCGGTGAGGGGTATACACTCCCGATTGCTGATTTTGAACATGTTGCGAGAGTGGAAGTGGTGATGAACCCACACCTAGACCACTACTGTAGCTGGGTGGAGGTGGGGCAGCGGCAGGGGCAGGGGCAGCGGTAGCTGTAGCCGATGCCGATGCCGGGCCTGGCGAAGGAACTACACGCTCGTTCTTCAACTGACTGAGGCGTGCAAGTTGGTCGAAAATGTCGGCGTCAGTCTTCGCCAACCCCCCCTTGTTCTCTTGGGGTCGAACTTCAGCAGTAGAAACGGGTGGTGATGGCACGATACTAAGTGGTTGTGTTGCTGGCGGAGCGGACGGCGCGCGTGGTGCGGTCGGTGATGTAGTCGCAGAAGCAGAAGATTTCGCGCCTGGACGGTTGGTCCATGCATCGTCGTCGAAACCCGAAGCTGTTGGTGGCACAGTAGAGCCTGGTCTTTCCGGGGCTGGCGGGGTAGCGCTGCTGGTTGTGACTAGAGGTGATCCTGTCCGCTTGATTTGTTCCGAGGCAGAGCCGATGGCTCCCATGTCGACAGCAGTTAAAGGAAGAGTCTTGCTAGGCTGGGGCCTTCCCCGTCGTTGGGTATTGTTTTTGAGCAGTCCCCCAGGACCAGCGAAGAGGTTGGATGCTGGGTTCGGTGTGGACGACTTCTTGCCGTTCTCCTCTTCTTGTAGCTTTCGTGCGAACACTTCGTCCCGGGCAACTTGTTCTTGAACCGGCTTCTTGTACTTCTGTTGAATGGCCTTGCTTACACGTATGATATCACCTTCGCGTAAACCAAGTGAACGCATGGTTGATTCGGTGATATCAGGAAGAATGACTTCGTCGATCTTATCCCTCTCAAAGGCTGAGGCATAACGAGTGCAGTCGTCGATCTCACAGCCAGCTGACAGGAAGAAGTCGAACCAATCTACTTGCGGTCCTCGCTTTGTTTGCATTTCTGCCCTTTTAGCAGCCTCAGTTTGTCGCTTGAGGGCAAGCGGTTGATCGTCGTCATCGGCGGTATCCCGGCGGACAGCAGAGCGCGAAGCAGCACTAGGGGACTTCTTCGACATCAGCTTCTCCACATAGTGCATATCTTCCAGTGACATCTTTTCCGATGGGACCTCAATAATGACACCGTTAACTTTGTGAAGTCTGAGCTTGCCGTTGCTGTATCCGAGGAGTGCTGCGTCAACACGGAACTGCCCCGTACGATCGTGCCAAGTGCGCGTCGATTCAGGTGGTGGGCCATCTGTTTGCAGTAGCATCACATTCTCTGTGGCATTACCCTCACGAAAAAAGAAAAGCAACGCACTCTTGACAGAATCGCTGGATTTCCGTCCTGTCTCAGTTAACGGCTTGCTTTGTGGCGACACTGCGCGGCTGTGATAGACTTTGATGAGGAATAAAATCTGAAACAATGAGCGAGAACTCGTACGGAGAGATACTGTGCCCTCTCTCCTCCTTTTGTTGGACACGCCTTGTAGCTTCCTGCCGTCGCTTTCTCTGAACTTCAGCAGCTGCCACGGCCTCCATGTCTCGGCGTTTCTTTTCCGCCTCCGCTCCCGCCTCCGATTTTCTCTCTGCTGCTGCAGCTCCACGTCGTTCTTCAACCCTCGCCCGCAATGCCTTCCTATGTTCCAACTCGAGACGCTCATCAGCCACTTTACGCCCATGATGGCTTTCCTCTGACTCTACTTGAGGCTGTGCTTCTCCCACCGTGGCTACAGCATCCGTCGCATCGGGGGATGTGACAGAAGCAGCCTTGAAGTGAAGTAGTCCCAATACCAACATAGACATTGCATTCCGCGACTTACCTCCAGGTAAGACGCAGGTACCACTCCTTCAAGTCCTTCTTCATTCCTACACTTCCACCATTCTGCACCCTCTTTCTCAAGGATCCAGAGTTGCTCGCCTTCCTGAACGGATAACTCATCAGCACCAGTACCCTGGAAATCGTACAGCACGACTGCAGGCTCGCCGGAGACGTCGCCTTCTTCAGTCGCGTCTTCGTCTTGTGCAATTTCTTCCTCCCCTTCCTCAGACGGTTCGCGGGGAGGTATGATCTCAGGAGATTCATTCGTGAAACGAACAGAAGCCCCATTCTTCTTGGAAGGACTCGCACTTTCTGCATGACGTGGTGGTGGGGTAAGCGCACTAGTGCGTCCCTCGGGTCCTTCTGCAATGGCTGCAGTATGAATGCCTTTAGATGATTCAAGTTTGTCGACGATGGCGTCGGAAACTTGTCTGCCGCCAACTGCGAAATGTAGCCTTGTAGGACTGACACCTCCAATGTGAACGTGGATATGTTTGTGCTTCTCAACTGTGACATCCTCGACGTCCACGGTTTTCCATTGTCGTACGGGCGTCTTAAATTCAGACAAGTCAGACGATCGACGAAAGGAGATTCGCGAACCACACCTTGTCTGACTCGCTGGCGAAAAATATCGATCCATTTCCAATACCAAGGGTACCTTTCTTTTTCTTCCCCTTACCGTCCACCTCGGAGACTGCCCACGTCTTAATGTCGTCCGCTTGCGCTTTAACGGAAGTCTGTGCGACAAGATCCGCCGGATCAATATACGAGCTCACGGGCCGACTCAAAACCTGCGACAATGTGCCAGCCTGAGTAATATAACTAAGCGTCTGAGAGAAACGCACCGGTTCGGCGGGCGTTGGCGAATGCGGTTCTTGCTCCTCACCGGAGTACTTCATAACCATTAGTGGAAGAAAGAAAGAAAAGTATAAGGCAGGACGATACCTCTTCTACGTAATTGCCCGGAACGAAACCAGCCTTTCCACCTTCCTTCTGACTCTGCACTAGAATCCAATCATCCTCACGGTCAAAAACCAGGAGATGTTCGTCCTCCTTGATGGTGAGCTCCCCTGGCGCAACTGCATCGTAGTCATACAACGCTTTGGCGACGGAAGTGTGGGGTGCCTAGGTGCGGGGTTGGGTTAAGCCAACGCAAACTCATAAGGGAGAGTACGTACCGGTTCAACATAGGCGGCTGGAACAAGTCCTGAAGGTAGCTCCTCACTCTGCGACTCAGCTTTAACCTTCACTTTCCACCAACTATGCGAAGATCAATGGTACTTCAGAAGCAACTAGCACCGCACTGACTCGTCATCCGTCTTCTCGAGTAAGAAGACGATCTGGTCCTCCTTAATAGCAATTTCATCCTCAGATTGTGGCTCGTAGTCATATGCAACTTTGAGGACTGCCAGATACTCCTCGACAGGTTCTGTCATAACCCGCGACGCTGCTGTCGTGGTGTGGTTAGGGTGAGTCGCTGCTAGAGTAGCCCGGCGATAGCGCTTTGGTATCGACTCGGAGATAAGAGAAAGAGTAGAAATCAATACAACTGTAGCCCTCCGTGGGCGGCCCAGCGATGTGTGGTGCAGGCGGAAACGATGGGTACCGGGACTTGGGCCGACACGTGACCTACATCACGGACTTGCCTCCAGAGGCTTTGATTAACTAAATACAACTAAAACACGTATATACTCCCTGTCATTCACTGCTTTCCCCCAATCCATTCAGAGTCGCCTCGGGGTGTTGCGCAGGCTGAACACGCCAAATGACCCGGTTCGTTTATCCTGTCCAAGTGTAAGATAGTTCACAATGCAACGAACACGATCTTGCGGCAGCTTACAGGGTGCACGCCAGACAACTCCAAGGGTCCTCCAGCTCCACTGCAGTCGGGAGATTTTCCCAGTCCCCAGCAACAGGCGTCCGTTGTTTTTTACGAGACAAGGGAGAAGATACATCATTTAACAGTCGTTTCTTTTTATCGCCATGCGCAGAAGACAAAGATGGTCGCCCTCCGTCTTCAGTGGAGGTGCCGGGGCCAATGGTGTCGGTTTGGCAAACGTGCCTGATTTTCCGACGTATCATGCGGTCGCAGGAAATCACTTGAAAAATCACAGTTGACCGCTTTCAACGAGTTCAGCTCTCGCCGATCTAACGATTCTAGCAATGTTTGACGGCGGTCCTTGTCCGTCTCAACGGGAACGTCGTCTTCGTCGACCTTCTTCACTGTGTGTAGCAATGCCGAAGTATAGGTGCTTCTTAGGAACCCGTATTTTTCTGTAAATGGACACTTACCTTCGAGAGAACTTATTCGCTTTTCAGCGGCCAAAGCCCTTTCCTCTCGTGCACGTTTGCTAAAGTCCGATGATGAGGAGAGAAGGACAGTTGAAACTCGGCTATGTTACCTTCGGGCTTGCTTCCGGAAACCAGTTCCGACGGTCTTCGTGTCGTCGTCAAGGTCATCATTTAGAGCTTTCCCGGTAGATGGGAATGCACTCGAATTTGTAATTCGAGATCCCGCCTTGCGTTTCTTGGTTGTTTGCGCACCTGTATGGAGAGATGGACCTGCAACTACGACTGATCGACGACCCCGCGCTGGACGGACTCTGGAGTGGGCGCCACCACACTTATCCAATGTTAGACACGGTGGTACAATAGAGACGACTCCTCACCATATACTCCGGTAGGTCACCTGCTTGGATACCTTGACCGGAAACTACAGAAGAATCCGCTAATCTTCTTCCAGCCGACCAGTATCCTGCGTCTCGGTAAGAAATAGGAGACACCATATCAACCACGGTTCACCATCCCCAAAATATCCTCGACTCTGGAGGTCCCGGACTTGCTGACGCAGCCGCCGCCAAAGATCCTGGAATGCAGGGCCGTGGTTCATATGCTGTCTAAAAATCAGGAAGGTGGTAATAAGCAATACACCCGATGACGAACTTTGATGTGAGCAAGCTACTTGCAGTCAAAGCCAATTAGAAGGCAGAGCTTGTCCAGTTTGTTAGAAGTAGTATTACCTCGTGGCATAGCGTGCTTATCAACCAGTGTGCTGGTAGGAACGAGCCACTTGCCCCTCGAAGAACGAGTTCTGTCGATACCAAAGGTCATAAGTAGACGACGCGTTGACACATGAACTTACCAATAGTTTCACCACTATTCCAATTTCTGCCGCTGAAGACGTGATTGAACTCGTACTGTTTTGCAAACTTTAGAGTACTGATGAATCTCGCGGGATGCTCCGTACGCACCTCTTCGAGACTGTTCACCGTGAATCCATGATTCTTCATTATAGGTTTCACCTGCGCTGCAAGCGCTTCCAATACTTGACGAGCCTGATCCTCCGCCGTCGCATCGCCCGCGGGTAATACGGAAATGAAGTTGATGTAGGGATTGGGATTTGCTTTCTGTTCGTTTATCCGTATGTGTACCATGTCTTCAGTCAAGTTGCAAGCAGCCTTTTCATTTGGCACCGCCACGTGAAATCAATTCGAGTGGCTATGGAAATCTCAAGCATACCAATATTTATTTTCTACACGAACTTAGTGCGATGGATGCTATACTACATTGATGGGAGGTAAAGGCCACGATACAAAAAACAAAGTCGTGCAGTAATACATAACCTCAGAGAAGAGCCATTCCACTCACGGACACTCCACTAGCCATTCCACTGCGACCGAGTGCGTTCGCCAAGTGACTGCGACAGTTCCGTAATCGTTCTCGTCTAGCAACAAACCACGAGCTCTCCGTGGCTGGAACCGCTAGAGGAATCCCGACGATACCTCTCGTCTGGGCAGTCTGGACAGCTTTCACCAGGTCATCGACCTCCGCTTCAGAGTCAAGATCATCGTAATTCTCTGCACCATCATCGCCCTCAAACCGGTGCGACGAGGTCGGAATTGTAGGCTTTTTGATTGTTTTCTTTGTACCCGCGACTTTGGGATCCAAACCAGATGCAATAGCAGCTTCCATGGCCATTCTCTTCTTCTCAGCCTTCTCCTTTTCTCTCTTCTCCTTTTTCTCAGCCTTCGTTTCCCTCTTCACGGGTTCCACCCAATTGGGATTGTTAGCACGATTCCATTCGAGGAGAAGTTCGTCGTATGATTTTGATCGCCCCTGGACGGCGCGCTTCGCACCCATGGAATGGGCTTTACACGTAAGCGAGCGAGAACAAGGAAACCCTTTATCATTGATGACACCACATTGTTTGTTGTAGTCGACAGGGCCCTTCGTCCGACCCTTCGTCACCTTCGCCTTCTTCTTGCTGGGTTCAGAAGGATCATCAACCTCTTCACCGTCACCGGCACGCTTCTTGCCCTTCTTCAATTCCACTGCCACGCGTCGGTCGCGTAAAACTTCTGCTAGGAACAGGATAGCATACCTTCGCCATCTGCTGTTTTACTCTTTACCCATTTCTTTCCCGATCTAATGTCACTGCAGTTGACTTTGTTTGAGGCGCTGTTCAGAATGAGAACTACAAAGACCTACAGCTCACTCACTAGTATGCTCGGATATGGCACTGCGTAGCACTGGCTTGTCACATTCACTACACCGCACCACCCCAATGCCTAGTTTGAGTGGTTCAGCACCGAAGATTTTCATGTCACGAGCAGAAAGCCATGACGTCGGTGGAGATGGAAGTTGTGCAATCTGCGTATCCGAGAGCGGCGTGCATGGTCTTGGGGGTGAAAGCGACTCCCAAGAGAACGGCGGCGGCGAATTGCTAGCCCGCTTGAGCTTCAACGCCATAGTTGCGACAGGAGGAGTATAACTGTAGAAGGAATCACTCGTGGTGCTGGCTACGCCACGTGCTGGTGGTTTTAAGTCGATGAACCTTTATCGGAGTTTGAAACGGGAAATTCGAGTGGTGTGTAAACCATTGCATTGGCCAAGGGGTACGAGTTGGTCTAATAAATAGGAGGGTTATTTTACAGGAGGAAAATGTGTGGTACGTGTCTCATCTTTTGAGGTGGCAGCCTCGGGCAATGTCTGAAGGGAAGCCTGGGGTTGCGCTCCCCGCAAGACTTGCATTTCCCCCCTCACCAGGCCAGGGCAGTTAAAAATCAATGTCTGCTGTACGAGTTCGCAACCCACATATTTTTGTGATCTGTGACTTAGTGGCGGACCGTGGCAGTGGACGCATCTAACATAAATGCTCGCTGTTCTTACAGGGCGTATCCGACGTACTATGCAGCCTCTCACATGTTAACCGTCAGTAATTCTGCTTCAAGCTGAAGGGTCGGACTGCGCAACAGTAACATTGGAGACGCCTTCCGTAATGTCGTCGATGTGGTCGTCAACTAACTTTGTGATCTGGTGGATGTGTTCAGTGATCCTGAGCGATCGACATGTCCGAAAAAACTCACTTTGCCTATCGCGATTGTCCGTCCTGCGTATAGGATTTTCAACGTCATATCACTCGCGACCGCTAATGCAGACATACCTTCATCCCGCAAGGTAAAACGTCCTAGTTGTGGGTGATCGACAAATCTCTCCACGCACACGGGGAGCGTAGTTTCGACGAGGGCAACGATTTTTTGTCCTTAATACACGTTACTGAGGAAGTAGAAAAGAAGGTCGCAAGCTTGCCTCTCTTTGCAAACTGGGGTGGTTTCCTCGATTTACGTCCAGTTGCTTTGTCGAAGTAATGGAGAAGGGCCTAGCCGAAAGTATCGATGCATCACGAAATGCCATTTTGCAGATAGCACGCACCGACAATGTGACCTCTTCTGCTAGCGTATGGACGTGCATAACGGCAGAATATCCAGCACAAATGATATTTTTGTGTTCTAGAATGGCTAGTTGGGCTTCAAACTGTCGCACAGCATGCACAGGATTCTTCAAGCTAGTCAGTACAAAACCTGGGCTGATGTCTTCATCTTCCACGCCACGCAAACGGACCCGGACGTTGTCCCCACATATTGCAGATGAAATCTCCGCTTCAAGTTCGCTGTATATAGCGGAGACTTCGACAACGTCTCTGTTAGGCATGAGCAAGAGGCTATCCCCCTTACGCATGTGGCCAGACTCGATCTTGCCAACCACAATCGTACCCATGTCCTTGTACTTTTCTGATACCGGCATCATGAGGGGCCCATTTAGTTGGCGGTCGACCATCGGCATATGGTCCAGCTGTTCCAATAGAGAAGGACCACTGCATGTGTATGAGAAACCTTGATTTACAGGATTGAACATAACCGACCTCCACCAGGGGCATGTAGACTTTGGCACGCGATCCTTCAAGTTCAAGCCCGCAAAGGCGGAAACGGGTATAAACGTAACGTCTGTCTTTGGGTTAAAGCCGGCGGCCTTGACAAAAGGAGTGATCTTTTCTTTGATTTCGTTGAAGCGTGCTTGATCCCAACCTACGGTCGGGTCGTCCATTTTATTAACTACCGCAACGATCTTGGATACCCCAACCGTTTTGACAAGCATAATATGCTCCCGTGTTTGGCCGCCTTTTTCGAATCCCGTCTCAAATTCACCCTTGCGTGCAGAAATGACGAGGAGTGCGACATCTGCCTGGGCAGCGCCAGATATCATGGACGGAACATAGGTTTTGTGACCGGGAGCGTCAAGGACAGTGTAGCGGCGGTTGGTGGTCTCGAAGTAAGCACGGCCAACCTCCACAGTCTTACCCTTGCTACGCTCTTGCGGGGTGGAGTCAAGGGCCCAACTAAGGTACCAAGTCTCCCTTCCAGCGTCCTTGGCTTCGCGTTCGTACTTTTCCATGGTCCGTTTATCCACGGCACCAGTGATATAAAGGAGGTTTCCTCCTAGGGTACTTTTTCCAGCATCTACATGACCCACGAAGACTATGTTGAGATGTTCCTTGACTAAAAGAAATCTCCCGTTATGACGTTCGCAAGAATGTAGCACGTATGACTCACTTTCTCCATACAAATCCTTGAGTACTTCCTGGTCCGCTACGGCTTGGACTTCACGAGCGACGGAACTGGTATCGGTTTTTGATTTGGCGGTTGTGAAGACTCTGTTTGAAGATGGAGGAGCGGGGGATGAATTTCCAGAGGCCGAGACTGAGGGTGCAGAGACGGCGCCGGCAGCAGCAGAGGGCAGAGTTGGGATTGAAGGTGGCGGAGCTGGGGGAAGAGCTGGACCACCGGCCGGAGTAGCTGGAGGCTTCGATGCACCGATATTGAGAGTGATCGTTGGTGGTGGTGCGGGTGCCTCCGTTTGAGGAGGGCGCTCGATTGGAGCAGGAGGTTGGGGAGAGTCCTGGCCCGTGCCCTGCCGAGTAAGAGAAAATGGGCGACCGGGCACGAATTCGAAGGCCCCTGCGTTTAACTTGCTCATCGTCAGTGATCAAACTTATCGGTCGAAGGGAGACCAGTTTTATTGTAAATTTGTTGATAAGCAAAACAGGAATGGAGCAGATCTCGTGACCACCGTACAGAACGTCACTTCTCTCGGTGAACCCATGTCCTCCAGACAACGCCAAGTCGCTGACATCCTTCGGGCTGCCTCCCATCTCCTGGACTCGGACGCTGGTCAAGACCGAAATCTTAAAAGCGTACTGAATGCCAGGCTAGATAAGTTTTACTCCTCGTTAAGCAGAGATAGACCGTTCTTGGTGCGAGACACCATTGAAGATCTTCGTCTCGAAACTGTGCATTGCGCTCTCGAAACCCTGGAACAAGTCTGCACTCTGTTAGACGTAAACTGTTCTACTTCTGCGGAATCAGTCCCCGAAGCCTCCGACGTGCAGGTCGAAGTATCGGATGATGCGCCTGTTATCGGTTCTCGTGATCTTGCGCAGCTGAGATCTTTACTGTCCATAGTTTTTCGCTGGGGTATTGACCCACTTCTTGCTCGATTGTCGCATGCTTGGCCAGGTAAACCCATACGGCAAGTTGGAACTAGGATCGTTGAACTAGGGACTCCCGAAGACTACCACTCGCTTTCCTCGTTATTGCTGCGTTTATCTAAAGTCCTTCTGCCTTCTGGGCCACGAGGGCCCCTCTCTGAGACGGTAATCACTACTGTAATGCTGGACCGGTATCTGGCAGATTTCTTGGGGGCATCGATTGCCTTAGGATGGCTCCCAAAGTCGCTGTCGTCTGCGGACACTCCCGCCGTAGATGATTTACGGCCAGTCGTACTACGTCTGCTCGAGTTGTGCGTGATATCTATGATTAGAAGTCGCAGCATTGCTCCTGATCAGATTGTCAAAGTGTCCCTTTGTCCCAGGTAATGGCTGATCTCGGTGCAGTACTATCCGGAGAACCACCGCCCGCTCACGTCCGCAGAATATGCTCGATCCTGTTAAGCAAAAGTCTATTACGTGAGCGAGGAATCAACGCCCTTTTTGCAGTGGTCTTTGGAGAAGGAGGCGCGCTGGAGGAACCACCCCTGGAGAAATATGAGCATGTAGGCCGTATCCTAAAGACCATACCAACAGGCATGACACCAGAGGTTAGGTTCGATTCCCCCTTCTCACTAGATCTTAACGCCGGTTTTTAGGCATACTTCACATCTATTATCCCTAGCATTTTGCGGATCCTGTCGGAGGACGTCCCTGCAATTTATAAGCGAGCGGCTTCATTCTCCATCGCTCGGATGTTGGACCCTGATTTCCCTCATAAAAAATGTGTTGCAGCGCAGGTGCTCCCAATTATTCATAGTCCACTGAGACCCTCCACCTCCCAACGAATGGCTGTATCACAATCTCAGCACAGCGCGTCAACCTCGGATGGAAGGATTGGACCAAGTCAAGCTCTCTCAACTATTCGTACTCTCCTACTTAATACAGATCCATCTCCTGTCTTCATAACATCGATCTTGTCCCCAATAATTCCCTACCTCTACGCCCTTCTGCATTACCTGGACAAGACTAGGACGTCGGATCCGTTGCTTAAGGATTTGGTCAAGGCATTACTGTCCACCTGGGGAAGGGTAGTAGAGTGTCAGGAGGGTACCGAACTATTGTGGTCGATTTTTCAAGGCCAGCGTATAAGTTGGCAGACTGATGACACTGGTGAAGTTTTCTGTGTAACGACAGAGCAAGTGTCGTCCTATATCACTTTATCGGGGTACTGATGCGAATACATAGATCTCAACTAGAAAAATTTACTTTGCTAAGCCCAAACCACTCTCGAGGAAAGGAGGAGTTCAATGAATACGACGACGCCTTCGATCTTTATCCCAATCCCACGCACTTTGTGCGATACATAAAATCCCTCGATCGTCCAGAAATAAATTGCGAACTGTTCGTCCGGCTATTGGAGGCCTACCGCTCTGCAAAGACTGACAGAGAAAGCGACCCCACGAGGTAGGTAGTAAAATGAAGTGACTACCTTGCCTAACCCCGTCCGTGTGCGTCAGGGTGCTGTTATATCTCCAAATAATTGTGCAAATGCAAGACCAAATATCGGGAGACTCGTCTCCCCAGAGCATCCTCAAAAAACCGGAACTTGTTCTACAATTTATCAAACACGTACTGGAGCCTTCTTCCACGGTATTGCGGTTCAATTCCGGACAAAACCTAGGACTCGCAGACCTCAGAATAATTCCGGAAGATGAACCTAGTGTTTCTGGAGATAGCGACAGTGACGACGAACGACCTGAGAAAACGGATAGTAACCCGGATGAAGACATGACGGAGACCGCCATAAGCTTGCTGCTTGCCACTCTTGAAAGTACGTGAACGTAACATGTAGACCCGTCCCTGAGAAGTTTGAAGCCACTTGAATTTACGTGTATCTTCAGCAAATCCAACTCTATCAGCTCGTGATACTCCAATCCTTGTTGATATATCCTCCTTGCTTGACGCGCATGCCAACAGTTCATCTTCATCGATAAGAGGTGCAGTGCGGGAGGCCAGGATGGTGTTGACAGGCTAGATTAGCATCCTACCTCCACAGCATGGAAACAGACACAAGTGAAAGAAGAGAGTTCACAACAAGAAGTTTACCAGAAAGCCCTTCAGGTTATTGCAAGATCCTATCCTACCCGTCCGTGCTCATGGACTGCTACTTCTACGACAACTAGTGTCGCAATACGGTCGCTCCTCACCGTCACGTCGCCGTCCGCAGAACGTGCTCTGGCACCTGCTATCTTATCTATATTCATGCAAGCCGTGCAAGAAGACGATTCGTATATCTTCCTCAATGCTGTACAGGGACTTTCCGCCATGGTTGACACTTTTGGGAAGGAGGTTCTCAATAGCCTGCTGGAGACCTACACCCATAACCTGACTTCGGTTCACGGCGGTTATTTAACGAAACAAGAGGTAGACACGAGGGTCCGCGTCGGCGAGGCCCTGGGACAAGTCATTAGGCGTTATGGAGACACTCTAGGCAAGCACGGTGTGTCCTATAACATTTCTTGCTATGTCATTAGTGTAACGACTCCTCTACGGACAGTTGACACCATTGTACCACGGTTGATTTCGGTCTTCCGTGCTCGCCAAGCTCCAGTTGTCCTTCGCGCTTCCGCCGTTTCCTTGCTTAGTCAATGTATCAAGACAAGCCCTGCAGGAGTAGCTGGGTACACCGGCGAGCTATCAGCTGCTATGATTGACCTTCTTCAGATCGAGATGGTTGTCCCATCAAAAGCTTCTCCAGGCGATAACGTCAAGGAGTCAAAAGAGAGAATTGAAATTTCGAGGCCTGACTCCGACGTCGACTCGACGCCTACCTCGATTGATCCCAAGATCCCGTCCCTCCGACGATCTGCATTACACTTCTTAACCTTACTCATACGGACTGTCACACAAGGGACGTATGACGAGTCAGCAGTGGAGTTTCCTTCGATGTCATTTCTTAAGAGGGCGAAAGCTACTCTCGGCTACATCTCTTCTGCAGACGAAGACGGTATCACTCGCGCAATGGCGAGGGAGGCTGACGAAAGCATCAACCAGTTAATGAGAGCAGTGTTGGGCTTTGAATAGACTAAAAGTCGTAGAATGGCGTATGGGATGGGCAAGAATACACGACCATATGCATGTGTTCCCCGTATCTGTCTCAGACATAGAAAGCTCAATACGCCTGAGTCATTGGAGGGAAGTATTTTTTTTCTCTTGGTTCATTTGGGCCCTTTGTGAGGACCAACAGAGCCCGGACCGCAGAGAGTGAGAGTGGCCGAAGCCTGCAAACCACGGTGAGCTCGTGAACCTGTTCGATCGAATCACTACACTTGCGCAAAACACCTATGGCGCGGAAGCACCCAGCGCTCTGTGGATTTCGTCCACCATCCGCCGTAGTCGCTTCCATTTTGTGCTCCCGACAGCTTGGTATGGCGAATAGTCAGCCGTGCACTCGGAAACACCATCCAATTTCAGGAAAGGATTTGAGACAGCTTGATAGAATGACATGTGTAGGGCTTTGAAGATCTGTTGATGAAACGATCAGATCATCTTACCAGCATCCATGCATTCAGATAGCACCGACCATGATGACATCAGCATCCCGCACAACAGAATCTGTAAGTGCAAGCGCAACGACCATTTTCACTTTCAGTGGGGTGATATAACCATAAGCTGCAACGTCGTCCATGACATAGAGAAGCCCTAGGTAGCATTCTGTGGGTTTCGCCTTTCCACTAGCTAGAGAGGGGCTGTTCAATACAACCGCGAACACTCGGTTGCGAAGAAAAGAGTGGATGCTAACTGCGCTCCTCAATAACATCCAGACTTGTATGTGCGACATAGTGATACTTCAATTCATCTCCTTTTTGGAAAGTACGGATGAGAATTGGATGGTTTTGTGGTGAAATCAAAGCAACAGCATTCAGGCGGGGCGGTTGGGGCATGGATGGGACGAAGACGGACTGAAAACGTTTTTGATGTTGATGATTAGTAAGGCAATCGCTCGCTTCAGTGGTAGTGTAACAACCGACAGTAGCGTTTGGTCCTCAATATTCGACTATATACACGTCCACAATGAACGACTACTTTAATAGAGCTGGTCTGGAAACCGATGTGACTGCCTGTATATTCAAGGTCGACAAAACTCTGACCAATTCTTCAAGTACACGAACTCACCTGCTTCGTAAGTTCGTAAATTCTCCTTTGTCCAGCGAATAGAATAGCGGCAGTAAGTACGCTCTGGAGGAGTTTGCTCCCAATACCTTTATAAAGACCTCGTATGCCCTCCTCTTTCAAAATCAATGCGAGGCCGTGTAGAGAAGACTTGTATTTCGATGCTTGGCTCTGGCCAACCTGAAGACGGCTTTTGACTACTCTAGAAAAAAAGTTAGATATGGATTGGAGGGATAGCAGCAGCTTTAAAGAATCGAGAGCGCACATGTAAGGATATGTCAATGCGGTCGCAACTGTCGGCGCGTAAGGGGTTGCACGTAACGATCTATACATTCGATACAAACGCACCCAACTTTGACAGTGCCCCTAGGAGGAAGTAATCCCAGTCACGAAGCACGGGAACGGCCTTGGATCCACGTGTACGCAGCTTCGCGGTACGGCTCTCAATGAGGATATTCTTCAATTGTTCAAAGACCGTGTATTGAATGACAGGGTTGATGACCAAGACAAGGGCTGGACCAATTCCCCGCCAGAAACCAGTGACACCATCCTTGGTAAGTATCTGGTTAACGGTCTCCAGCATCCCAAGTGTCCTGGGCGTGTTCTGTGGTGCCCAAGTGTCGGACCCTGGCTTGTGGACTGCTTGCGAAGCCTGGATAACCCATATCGGATTGCTGATGACAGTTGTCGCTGACCCTATTCGTGTCTCGGATATTCAGCACGATGCACTGCTGGGAAATAACCCAAAGCACCTGCTATAAGGCCAGCAAGCATAGACTCCAAGGTACTAAGCGCCTTAGTTCCCTCACGCGAGTTTAGTATTATTCCCCGCGAGCGCTCGTAGAAGTAGTAGTATACGCTAAGCCGTGTCACTGTCGGTCTGTGCATGGGACGAAGGGACGACGAGGTGGACGCACCCGTTAGTAACTGCTATTCCAACTAGGCTTGAGCTCAGACCACTGTAAAGGCCCCACGGGCCTTCCCGCTTGATGATATCTAGGATTGTTTGCACGACGGTCTGCAATGAATCTCTGTGATAACCTGCCGGCGCGAACTGCCACACCACCAACCTTTGAGTGGTTCTTCGTTTCAACTGCTGCACGGGTGGACAGGACAACGAGAGGACTGGCCGGTTCGAATCTAGCAGAGTTGTATAGCAACAATCGAGGTGCTTACTACGTCGCCGTCATGGCCATGATCCCGCCCGCGGCCCCAGCAAGAGCATGAATCGCAGAATCGCTCATACTGCACGGTAGATAGTACAGAGCGATACAATGTGGGACGACTAAGCTTGTCAGACTCAAAGACGCCGCAAAATCCACATGCACGAAGTTTATCACATGAAAGTGGAGAGAGATACCGGCGGAAAAAGAAGTAAACAAAAAACCGACCCAGGCAAAGTGGGATTACTACATGAAAACGATCTATTAGCTGCGTCCAAGTCGCGTATGCATCATTTGATGTCGATATAAAGATTCGGCGTTAACGCAGACTGCTTCAGTATTGGAAAGTACCGTCTTGCAATTGCCGGAGTAAACTCTGCATCTCCTCTACGTCCTTCTTAAATCCATTGGAACTGGACGTAGCATCGCATTTCCCTGAAGAATGTGCACTGTCACCGGTAGTTTGTTTCCCGTCGTCCAAAGCAAGCCATCCATCCAACTGAGCGGTAACAGCATCCGCCTTCAATCGATAATGTGTACGAATCACGTCGCCAAACGGTTCCGGTGGGTTCTTCAAATTCCCAAGCATCTACTTGGTTTAAGTTAGACGTTTGGAAGACTTGATGGATCTTACCGCAGTCCTGACGACCATGCGTCGGACATTCGCTGAATCTAACAAAGTTAGTAAGGAAAGCGAAAGGTAGCAACCCGACCGGCTTACATGCTTTGGATTGCGGCGTCCCACCTGCGTTTGCCCATCCTGGCTCGTTCAAATATGGCTCATCGCACAAGATCATGGATTGAATGGATACGAGAACCTGCGCACGCATATCGTGAGATGATTGAATCACTTCGCTCGCTGTCGTCCAACCTGTAACAGTGTAGATCGACCAGAAATCCAACCCGGACCGGACCACGTTCCCAGGAGAGACAAACAGACTTTGCCATCCTGCGAAGACTATAGGTGACTATCAGCACACGCAAGCCTTAGCCTACTTACCGCATACAGATTGGGATTGAAACGGTATTTCCCGCCGTTGGTCTTTTCGCGAAGATTAGTTTAATGTGCAACAATGCAAAATGTATCATGTTACCGTCATGTACTTCACGCTCGGAGGGGTGTGGTTATACGTTGGTCCAAGGAATATGTCAAATAAGAAACTGCAGTAGTTCAGTCAAGCCGCCATAACATTGCCAGATACGCGTACCATCCGTCCTGATACCTAATAAAAAAATGTCAGCAGTAAGGCCAGAGCTCAAAAACAAACTTACGGTGTTCCTTCTGGACCGATAATCAATGCTTTGATAATATCCACTCGGTTCTCATCCACTCGCAAAAATACCGAAGAATCCCATGACACGGGAAGATTCGTAGTGAGGACCGCCAACTGCAAAGCAACATAGCTGCAGCCTGAACCAAAGAAGAGAAATACACGTACCTCCTTCGCGATGGCCAATGACCGCTTAGGGAAGTCAGAAGTTGCTATCATCCGCGCGTCGTTGTCGAAGTAAAATTTATAGTGGGGAACGGACGCATTAGCTTCGGCGTCTGGAGAGGCAACAGCAAGATCGCAGTACTCGAAGCGGACTTGCATTGCCCAATCGATATATGCTTTCTTCCTCTCTTCCTCCGTCCCCCCGGTCCTCACAGAGATATGGTCAAATGTCGATGATGTCAGAATTTTTGGGAGGGATGCATGTAGGCGATCGACGAAAGCGTCGCC
This sequence comes from Pisolithus albus, assembly GCA_024613165.1. Classification (NCBI taxonomy): domain Eukaryota; kingdom Fungi; phylum Basidiomycota; class Agaricomycetes; order Boletales; family Pisolithaceae; genus Pisolithus; species Pisolithus albus. Next base: position 824,552 of record JANFAB010000004.1, on the reverse strand, counting down.
CTTGGTCTCTCTGAGGGAGCGGTCGATAGCCTCCGCAGTAGTGAGGATCCGATGACAGAATGCCAGTAACTTTTCGTTTTCGTCGTTCAGTGAAGGTGAGGGTTCTTTCGCCTTACCCTTGCCTTTGGCAGTCATCCGCTTCTGTTCTTCGGTCATTTCCTCCTCGGGATCGGACGACTTCATTCCTTCCAAGCCCTTGATGGCAGCTCGCGCTTGAATTACGATGGCTTCGAGCAGCTCTCGAGGACCAGCGCTACCCTCATAGATGATTGCGCGCTCACGGATGACCGTCTTCCCATGGACGGCCTTCTTGGGCGCTACAGACTTGACAGATGAAACAACCATAATTGGCATTGCCATCATGCTAGCCAACGCTTCGTGGTTTGAGATGGTCTGGGATAATCGTGAGATGGACGTTTCTGACAAACAAACAGGTTACCTCCAGCCACTCGAACAATTCGAAGTAGAGAACCGAGCGGTCAGACATATCCGTCAAAGAGTCATTTCGTAGAAGAGTTGAGCACAAGTAGTTGAACCGCCTTCGAAGGTGAGCCAGGGCAGTAGGATGAACCATGTAGTCGCTGGTCAGAGCACCGCCATGTCTGCGAAGGGACGGGAGGTAGACACGTATGCGGGATAGGAGAGAGCCGATCTTTCCGTCCTTCACAAGCTGCTGAGCTTGAGCCTCGAGTTGACCCGACGTCTACCTGTCGTCAGCCGGTACGGGAGGCCGAGCGAGGCTGTTATACTCACGTCCTCGCGGTGATCTCCGGCATAACCGATACCTCCTTTTGCTTTCCGTCCCATTGAGAAAGAAGCGTAGTAACTGTCGCTTTCTTCGTCATCACCGGTTGGAGTTGAGTGTGCGTGAAGCTTCCGTTTCTTGTTAGATTTCGATCGCTGTGGTCCTTGGTTACCGTTACAAGTTATCTGTTGCCTTTGTTCGGCGAAAGTGGCTTCGAGCATTGCAAGTCCAACGCCAAGTATAACCCCCTGCAAATTCGAGCAGTGGAAGAGGCTGTTATCGCCACTGAATGCGGAGGGACGATTGTTGGCAGAGTTCAGCATTTCGCCACATGCAAAACAGAACTCGATGTGACAGGTCGGACATGATCGCTTGATAACTGCTCGTAGATGTTCCGTATACGACGAAAACTCGGACTGAATGCAGTATTATGCAGTAGAGCCAGTTAGGATGGACAGGAAGACTCACGAACAGTGGGAAAAAGTCAGACTTCTTCCTAGGGACCTTGAACCCGCAGCCTTGCGGACAGGGGCAACTATCATTGCACAGATAGTCATACAAAGCGAAGAGGAAGGATTGTTCGTTTCCCTCGGGACAACCTTTCATCCATTCACCTTGCGTCATGAGTTTGATCGGCTCTTGCGATTCAGGTAGGCTGACGAATTCTGCTTCCTCCTCGACTTCGATGACTTCTTCCCGACGATCCTTTGAGAAGAATATTCCTGGTGGACAGTGAAGAAAAGAAGCGGCCAGTTCTAATACATACTTGCCTGCATACGGATCCACTTCTCGTGTCATTGGCTGGGGTTCAAAGTCTGATTCGTAGTCCACATAATCCTCCACTAAACGGTCGAACGTCGATTAAGGTCGGACACGTCCTGTCGGGACACCTACCGTCATCTTCGTCATCTACGTCGATCATGTCATGATCCTGCACCACGTCCTCCGGGGTCTAAACGAAAGCTGAACACTGTGAGCAACGAGTGTATACATGACCCCTTACCGAAGTGTGGGGCGTGCGTGACGGCGTGGGGATGGAGGACGTGTCGGGTTGCATGCGCACACTCCCGCCCTCGTCGTGTATGTGAGCGAACTCCCCATCGAAGATTCGTTCGGCGGCCTGCATGACGTCCTTGTACTTGTGCAGTGCTGCCCTGGCCTGGGGGACTGTCGCGCCCTAAACATGGCCCGAGGTGAGTGACGATATTTACTGGGTGGTCCGAATGGGGCATACCATCTCCTCGAGTTGCTTTATCTGCCTGTCCATCGTGCGGTGGAGGTAAGAAGTGCGCGGCAGCCAAATCTGTCCGACGAGGGCAGTTCCTGATACCACTTGAATGTGTCACGTGTCACGAAGGGGGGTGACTTACACTACTGGGAACCTGGCAGGAAGGGTCTTGGGCAGTCCAAGTAGTTCTGATCATCTATCGTGATATTATATTACGGCGATAGGGCTCCGTGGACGACAGGGCCGAAGACCAGTGTGTGGGTCGCCACTTGTTATTAGACTAGAACACCTCTACATACATGATACACACGTATGTCGAGTATGAATCTCGCAATGTATAAATGGGGAGGAACGAGCGACAGCGACACACACACGTGTGTGCGATGGTTGTTGGTACTATTGCCGAGTAACTCTAGTTGGTAAGTAGTGGTGGTGGTGAGCCGCGGCGACGAGCGAGTCGTGACGGGTTCGAACTTCGCTGTCGTCCACCAACTGTCTGTCCGTCTGATGAACTCGCTCGCGTACGTCTCCCGCAAGTTCGATCGTGTCCTGCTCAGGAGCCTGCCTCGCACTCCCCCATCCACCCCCGCCAGCGAGTATCCACCATTCCACAGACGGCGCAGTTCAGATTCGAGCTCGCTGCAGCCTGCAAAGTCATGGTCAGACAAGCCTCCCCCTCCCTCCTCCATGCCAGAGGGCCCTCACTCGCATCGTCCTAGGCGCTCGTATTCAATTCCGTCTGCCTTTTTTCCTCCGTCGCCCCCATCACCGTCACAGCCCTCATCTCCGCCAGGCGCCCTGGTCGATCGCATCATTCCGCCAAAGCCAAAGTCAAGGCTCAGACTTAGAAGTGCCTGGCAGGCGTATCTCTTTCGTTCGTGTGTTCGTATTCGTATGGAACACTCTCTGTGCCACCTGGATCTCCTGGTTTCCCGCAGAAATCGAGTCCAAGACCGGCGATGTTGTCGACGTCCCTAGACGAGAAAAACCCTTCTCGCCAGAACACGAATCTCCTCCCCCATCCCACTTCGATGTCGCTCCTTCGTTCCCATCCATTCCCAGTCCGCCCGCTCCAGATACCCCCCATGAACCACCTCACATACTTGCAAGATCAAATGCACAGCCACTCTCTACTCCCCCTCCTACCCCAGAATCTCCTGCTCAACAACCAACCCTCCCGTCCCTCTCTGTAGAAACAACCTCTCGAGCCGCTACCCCAACAACCGCCCACAAGACTCCTTTTCATCTCCCGAAGACGCTGGTCCTTGACCTCGACGAAACCCTCATTCATTCTACTTCGAAGCCTCTGTCCCATTCATCCGGACCTCTCGGCCTTCTCGGTCTCGGAAGACGTAATAAAGGTCATACAGTCGAGGTAGTCCTTGGTGGTCGCCACGCTTTGTATCATGTCTATAAAAGACCTTTTGTAGATTATTTCCTACGCAAGGTAATCCTTACTGCAATCATCTGCGACAGCCGCTGACGAGCAAGCTTCCTCAGGTGTCCGGGTGGTATACATTGGTCGTCTTCACCGCCTCTATGCAAGAATATGCCGATCCTGTCATCGACTGGCTAGACGCTGGCCGTGGCATCCTTGCCCGTAGATTCTTTCGCGAGGTGCGTCTCTCCTTCCCGTCCCTTTCGTTCTTTCCCGAAGATTGGCCCGTAGTCTTGCACCCTCCTCCCAAACGGATCCTACACCAAGGACCTGTCTATCGTGGAGCAAGACCTTTCCCGCATTTGCCTCGTCGATAATTCACCTATTAGCTATCGTGTAAATGAGGGTACTGTCGCCGTCACTTGGCACCTCTTTTCATTTTCATCGCTAATATCTTTTCCACAGCAAACGGCATACCCATTGAAGGCTGGACCCATGATCCATCTGACGAAGCCTTGCTTGACCTGTTACCGATCCTCGACTCCCTGCGCTTCACTTCCGACGTTCGCAGCGTATTGGGCCTCCGAGGATTCTCTTCATAACCCATTCTCTTCGGAACTCCGGTAATTCGCAACCACCACTGACACTATTAGAACATTGTCTCTGTCATTCATTACTTGACTCTCAAATCTGCATTCACGTCCCGCCACCGCCCAAATTCATCGTCACAGTACAGTACAGAACGTCATCACTGCATAATTTAATACTGCTTATCCTGTATATTATCGGTTTCACAACACGCCTACAAGTCAGCAAATAGCACAATGGGTGCAGTGCAATTAAGATGGAGAAAGAAGGATATACACGTAGATTGGTCGGGACATGAACAACGGGGTCGTAAGGGGAGGCCTATACAGCAGTGACGGCATAGTACTTCCAGGTATTACATGGCAAGTGCAGCCTGCAACTCCCTCAGCTGTGCATCCTCGTCGTCCTCTATCGCGGGGCGAGGACCTATGATTGTCTGAGTATGCAATACGAGCAACACCGTGAACTGGAGCTTACGTTCTTCCACTCTCCGTGCGCCGGCCGGGACATGCACCGGGACATGTTCGGCGCCAGCCAGACGTTCGTCCAAGTGCTCCTGTTCGAGTTGCTCGAGCTCCGCCTTGAGCTCGTCCTACGAAGAATGTCAGATCACCCTGGAGAACAGGCGCTATACTTACCTCGTCCGCCACCTCAGCTCCTATCGGACCTGATATTGCATCTGCAATCTCCGTTGCAATCTCTCTCTGTTCCGCAATCTTTGACAGAGTGGCATCGACCTTATCCATGGTCCTAGATAGACAGTTAGCTGTAGTTGCCAAGTAGACACAGGACGCATGAAACAGACATATAACCATGAATGCCGGAGAGTACGTCGGATGCTTTCTTCAAAGCTTGCATCGTTTCTGCGTTCAAGTTCGCAGATTCCAGCGTAGTTAATTTGCATCTCCAACTGCAGTCCTTTGCCCAGCCAGTCTGTCCACCTCCGCCTCGCTAGCCTTCTTCCTGCGCAGCGCTTGGGTTGCGACTGTGGTGCGACCAGCCTGATTGCATCAGGGATACCAGGAGGACGAGTAATTACCGACGCACCAGCCTTGTTCGATACTGCGTTAGCCTTGGCTTTCTTGAGTTCCTCGTCGATTTTCTTCTGGAGGTACTCTTCTTTCTTCTCTATCATTTGCAGCTGCTGCCTGAGCCCCACGATTGCATCTCGGGCAGCCTGCTTGTTATCTCGCCTGCCCCCAAAGTACGACATAAAGGAAGACATCATGCTGACTCGCGCAAGGATGTAGTGGTCAGGACAAAATAGAGCAGGTGGTCAAGGTAAGATCTCAAGGAGTAAGCACTGCAGTCGCAAGACGCAGGACTACGCTGATAACCAGATAAGGAAATCTCGCCCCTCACGCTCACTGGCAGTCGTGTCCCCACCCAACAATATTTCCAGTTCTATCAAGGTATCATAGGTATGTCCAAGTGCACTGAATTATGGTATGTAGTGCAAGGTATAACTATGCAGTGGACCACCGGGTCTGGGAATTAAATGGATAGTGTATGTCACTGTCGTCTACCGTACTCAGTTCAATCGTCCTTATCTTCTACAATGCTGCAGTCGGGGTATCAGATACGTTCCCGGAAACACAAGGGATACCCACTCGTCTTCGTCGCTACGGTGATCTGACGCACCTTGACCAGTCAAGACGCGCCATGCCACCCGACATATCATCCAGAACCATACAACTTGAAGTACCTTCCAATCACATTCAGTAAAAGCAAGGCAGGTAGATATCGTGATTCAGCTTTACCTCCAAAAATACTAGCAAGCTGACGAAACTTTTGTGGGTGAAGTCGGAGAAATACGCGCCCCGCTCTGGGGCCCACCCGTTCTCTGGTACGAGTCGAACGGAGTCAAACCATGCAGACTTGATAGCGATCACAAACAGCACATGCCGAGTGACAAGCCAAGAGAGAAGGAAGAAGGCAAACGTCATATCACATAGGGTATACAGACCGACGTATCGCAACATTTTGGCGATCTGAAACCAACTTTCAGCATTGACATCCATTCAACGACAACAGGGGCTACGACGCACAGGCAAGAGAATATCACACCAGTCCATCATCACGGCAATGAGACACCCGATACGAGTGTAGTTAGTAAAGTAGCTTGCAACTAAGAGAAAAACTGTGATGACATGGTGTGTCATCATTTGCGCGTGGTCCTTTCTGCGAGCCTCTGCGTTGAGAATGAATATCTGGTGCAAATAGAACGCAGTCTGCGTTATGTAGTACAATTTGAGGGGCCCGGCAAGAGGAAACTGGGGGTAGTTCGACCAAAGCTCCGTAGGGTTCAGGAGGCTGGTGGGAAGTTGGCAATGCACATACTTAATACCCCAGAGAGCAATCAACAATCTGCGATAAGAACACACGAAAAACACTAACCACGCCATATGAAAATTGAATGGAATAGTATATGGCCGACCAACCCTGTTCGGCGAACCTCAGTGTGTACCTGTACATTTTCCGCGCTTGTATTTTGGACATGGATGGAGAACTGCCGGTATGCACGGCGCATCCGTTTGGAATTGACCCGTTGGGAATAGCGGTTCCGTCGACTGTAGGCTGTCGAGACGTCTGCCAATCCCGAGTGAGTTTCCACCTGGCAAACGGTTCCAGAACATAAACGCGCGTGAAGTCGCGCAGAATCGCCATGATGGCAATGTAAGATATGATCAGACATCCGTCCAAGAGACCCGTGCTAAAATACGCGGCGTCGTGGAAAGAGTCGGTATGGATAGGTCTGTCCGTCGGATACGAGAGGGTAAAGAATGGAACGAGGAAGGACGGGAGCCATTCTGGGGCCTGCGCGGTATTCATTGGAGTGCTGTGTATCAGGTCGTCAAAATGTCATGGACAGAGGACAACCGTGTGTTCGTTTCGGTTGTAATTTTGCGTTTGTTTTGTCCGGTCACGTTCCTTGAAGTCAAAACACGACCAAGAATGAACAAACTTGATGGACACTCGCGTGCACGCGTCAGTGGCGAGGTTGAATGACGAGGAGGTTGAAGAAATCGAAACGGCGGAGGTCAAGCGTTTCATTTCATTTTTAACGGCTGCAAGGGGAGTACGAGTAGTCCGTGTGACTTACCTTCCTGATTTGGATATGTGTACTGTCAGAAGTGCCGACCAGTTGGTTGCTGCATGCCAGTTCTGCCATGTCCTCGACCTCGCAACCGAACACGACGCTGTACATCAACAATCTCAACGACAAGCTCAGAAAAGAGGAGTTGCGGTCGCAGTTGTATGCGCTGTTTACCACCTATGGAAAAATCATCGATATCATCGCATCGAAAGGACCCAAAATGAAGGGGCAGGCATTTCTCGTATTCACAGACCTTGTTTCAGCAACGACCGCAATGAGAGCTTGCGAAGGTATGATGTTCTACGATAAGCCCATGGTGAGTCTTATCCGAGCACAGCGACACAAGTGTCCAGTGATGCATGATGGATTGTTCAGCGCATCAGCTACGCCAAGACAAAGTCCTATGCAACCGCACGCAGGGAGGATCCCGACTTTGTTCCCCCGACTTCTGTGCATGCGCGCCCGGAAGTTTCCAAGATCGCGAGAGTCACTGTCTCTTCCGTCGACAAGCGGCAACGAACGGAAGACTCTACACCTGACCAACCCCAGCCCAAGAGAGATAAATCGCAAGACGACAGTGAAGGAGAGGAGATGGAGATCGACGAGGACGACGATAAGGAACAGCAAAGTCGCGTGCTAGGTATGTAGCCGTCACAGCGACATGTGTGGAAGGACTCTTTTACGACGGTGTCCTTCAAGCTTCCATGCCCGCGTCCCTTGGGCAGCCGTCTCCACGCTTATTATGCACCAACCTACCGCAAGAAGTCACTGACGACGTACTTTCAGTCCTCTTTCAGCAGTACGTAATCTTTATTTACCGTTCGCCCGGTATCACGACCATGCTCCAACAGGTACCGTGGATTCCAATCAACTCACGTCACACAGGCCCCAACGCCAAATGCTGCTGGCGCAAGGGTCAAGATGGCGCAAGTGTTTTTCGAGTCGTCTGAATTGGCTTCGGTAGCAAAGGAAGCCCTGGATGGCTTCACATTGAAGAAGGGGTGGCAGATGAGGGTCGCCTACGTCTGATCGCACTCTCCCCTCAAAAAGGCTTGCGTGTGCCTCTGCGCCCATGGCCACCATCATGACAAATACAGCAGACTGAGTTTGTGATGCAGGCCCCTGGCTTCTTTACCCAGGAAATAGCACCCCCCCCCTTCCTCGAGATATTTCACGTGTTTCAAACAAAAAGCTGGATACAATAACAAATCACATCCTTGAAGAGTTTCCACGTCTACTTCTGAAGATTTCTTAAGACGGCTTCTCCAATACCCTGTGCAGAAGCTGGATTTTGACCAGTGATTACCTCTCCGGAAACGATGACCTTAGGCTGAGGAGGTGAACAGGCGAAGAACCCAGTGTCGAAGTTAAAATACGTACCTGCCACGGTTCCGCAGCCTCATAAATCCCCCCGAGGCTTTTAATCTTGTCCTCAACGAGGAATGGCACATCCTTATTAGAGCATCAGCTGGCTGCTGAGCGGAGGCGCCTTTCTACTTGCCTTGACTTTGCCAACCTGTTCCTCTTCAGCGTTTGAAAATGCTGTTGCATGTCTGCCTGCGAAGATCGACTTTCCGGATGCATCCGCAACGTTCACGAGTGCACTAACCAATGCTTATGAACAAGGGGTTTCAGAATGGAGATTCTACCTACGCCGGTCCATGGCAAACAGCAGCTACCAGTTTCCCCGCCCTGTAGAACTATTGACCACACAAGGTTAAAACAAGAGTAGAATGCGAGATACAGCCTACGTTAGATGCTAGTTTGACATTGACCGGGTCTTCGGGCAGGTCAATAACTGGGCCATGGCCTCCCACGTAGAAGATAGCGGCGTAATCATCTGGGTCGACACCGGATAGCTTTTTAGCATTTGCAAGTTTGGACGTCACGGTCTGATCGTCGAGAAATCTGATGTCATCTTTGAACAACTTGGGAAATCAGTGTCCGGGAACTCATGAATGGTTTGTGCACTTACTTCGGTGCTAGATGGATCTACGGGCGGGTTGGGTCCTTTGGGAGCTGCAAAGTCGATGTCGAAGTGAGGAGACAAAACGTAGTAAGGGTGGGCGGCCTCAGGGAGGTACCATCCCTGCTGAGAAAATTAATACCGCTCTCTCGCTTGTCTGCACAATCACGCACCGTGTCCTTGCCCGTCAACGTTTTGTCGGCGGATGTGAAGACGAACAAGACCTTGCGAGTACTGGACATGACTGACAGTGGACACAAGTGATGCTGAGACCGAGAACGAATCATTTTATACGATGATGCAACGATGCTCTCATCATAGGAATAAACCAATTTGACCGCAGAAACGCGATCGGAGGACTGATCGACAAAAAATGACGCAGTCGACGAACTCACAGGCCCGTGGGAATCTGCGAGAAAACACGTCTTCAAGCGGCGCTTCGTTCGGCATCACTCGGCATGCGATATAGATCATCAGTTCAGGGACTTGGCCGATACTGAAAGCGATCCGTTTAGCTGCCATGTCGTCCTTCTTTGGTCTGTAAGTGCACCCTCGATTGCGTGCTTGGATTGTCATATCTGAGAGACCAGTGCCGTAGGGGAAAGACGCGAACCTTCAAGCCACGTAAGGACGTCCCGGAGGGCACGAAGCAATATCAGCTGCGCAAGTACGCGGAGGCAACTTTAGTAAGACATACCGATCATGTCACTTGTTGTCTGATCGATTTATCGTCTTAGGGCTCTGGGAACTTGAGGCTTGCTGTTCAGCTGCCCGAAGGAGAGGACACCAACGAGTGGCTCGCCGTTCACGGTAAGTATACTTTGACTCTTTTGCCGAGACTGGCTCATTGCTAACCCCAAGTCCCCAGCGGTCGACTTCTTCAATCACCTGAACATGTTATATGGTACTATTACCGAGTTCTGCACTCCACAGGAGGTGTGTCAGAAAGGCGCACTCCACCTTCCGCCCCTCTTATCTGCGTGGAACAGTGCCCTATCATGTCTGCTGGTCCACGGTGAGCAAGCAGTCCGCCGAGTGCTAAGCTTCGCAGTGCCTTAACAAAGGTTAAGATTCGAGTACCTATGGGAAGATGGTATCAAGTACAGGAAACCCACTAAACTCCCAGCACCTCAGTACGTAGATGCCCTCATGAATTGGACGCAAAACCTTCTAGATGACGAAAATGTGTTCCCGAACAAAATCGGTATGAATCTGGCCCTCAATGGACGTACCCTGGAATTTGGGGTCTAATTCACTTGTACAGGTGTTCCTTTTCCCCGTAATTTTCGAGACACGGTTCGCACTATTATTCGGAGGCTTTTCCGCGTCTACGCCCATATATATAGCAACCATTTTGATCAAATCTGTGCACTAGGCATAGAAGGTCCAGTTTCCGGGAGCACTCAACCGGTCATGGAAACAGGTTCTGATTTGCGTTGTAGCCCACCTGAATACCAGCTATCGGCACTTCTTTTTGTTCATCAACGAGGTACTTCCTAATTCTGCAGCATCGTACGCGTAACTGGACTATGTCCCCGCAGTTCGACCTCATGGACAAAAAAGAGCTAGCGCCACTTGATGAGCTCAACGACGCTATTCTTTCCGAAGACAAATCCCGGTAGTTTCCGTGCACGCCCCAGGCTGCCCCAGAAGTCGTACCGTCATGAAATGGCTGTCGTCGCGCTTTTCGACCATCGCACGATGCCCTTCATATATCTTCATCGCTCAGTTTATTATCGCTGTTTGTACCAGTTATGTTGTATAGATGTATCGGAATTGCGTTGGATTCGAGGAGTCTTGCGCATGCGAATGACAACATACTACCTGAGCTTCGGGTGCACAAGCAAAGAAAAGCCACATACGGTGCAAAAAAACGTACCCAAAGGGGGAGTTGGGGGAAGAGGAAGGCCCCAGATCATTAATTCATTTTTCTCAAGTGGGACGTCGATGTGTGAAGATGTCATATCGTTCTTTGAAGGCCCTCGCAGCACCGTAAAGTTAGAGACGTCGTGAAGGTACGATCACGACGGACCACTGTGCGGCCGGCGTTTCCAGTCTGTCAATCTAAGGCGGATACATACCCCAAGCGCGAGTCAGCTTACTCTGCTCCGTGAAGTCGCACGACAGTGCTGGGCCTAACTATATACGTAGTTGCTAATTCAGGCCATCTAGAATGATTCAACTGAATTTCTTCGGCAGAAACCTAGTCTGACAAGCGCAATGGGCGACGCTTCGAGGATGATTTGATCGATATCGTTTCGCGGATGTTGAAAAAAGCGTAAACTGCGGTGATCCTTTGATGGAAACGGGTTGTACGGGGAACGCAGAGTCACCCTGCCGAACTTGGTAACACCAAAAACGAGCTTAAAATGAAAGCAGAGTCAACGCAAAAGCCTCCATGCGCTAGTATCATAAGCTTCGGCGGGCGTATGGCACGACCTGCGTCATTCGTAGGCAGTACACGGACCACAGGTGGGTAGGAATGAGCACGTGTTACATTGGTTAGTTTACTTATTAGTTTACTTACAGGCAAGGTCACCCGTACATACGTTCGGCGCAACCCCCACCGACGTAAACACTACTCCGTCTCAGAGAAAACTTCCGGGCAGATCAAATCAGACTAAATGGTATACGAAGTCATCCGCATGGTCATTTTACTGTCCCCCCACTACCGCCACTCAGCCAAGGTGCGCTATCGGATAACATCTTCATGTTTCTATGTACATAAGTAGACATCAAACGCTATCAAGTGCACGTGTTATCAATTAGAGTGTGTATCGGACGCCCTAAGCTCGCCGCAGCGCATCATTGTCTCCAAAACGACATTTCTCTCCCAATTCACATTTTCACCTACTCGGGCAGATCATATGGTGTCTGTGCCACTGGCGCTCATCGCGGGGAGAGCGGATGGCTCAGAGCGCTCGGATCTCAGACATCAGGCTTTCGGCGCGGCCGGCGGAAATAACTACGGGTCCTTCCTGGCATGGACACTCCGTCCGTCCTCTCTGACACTTCAGTTCGTTTATGAGGTATGACCAAGCAAACGCAAGAATGCGATGGGGATGGGATGGGATGGGCAAGCTCATTTAGGGTATTCGGATTGCGCCGAAATGTTTGGTGCGTACACGGAAGCCAATATGGATCATCTGAACATGTTATATGGTACCGTTCCTCAATTTTGCTCTACAGGACGTGTGTCAGGAAGACACATTCCACGTCCTACCCTTCTGGTCTGTGTAGAATGATACCTGCAGTCGTCGGTGAGCAAGGCAGTTGGTCTGAATCTTTGCAGAATCTTACGAAGAACGACATTTTAGTACCCTCGGGGTGATCACAACAAGTCTGACCCCTGAGTACGTAGATTCTCTTATGAACCGGACTAGAAGACGATGTTCCGAATCATCTCGGTATGGGTCCAGACCCCACAGTAGTCACCATACTCCGGGATTTGGGGTCTGATTTACTTGTCATGTGCCTCACTCCCCATAACTTTCCAGACACCACACCATTCTTTGGAGCCCCTTCCGCGTCCACGACCACATATACACAGTAATCATTTCGACCAAATACAGTGCGGTTTTTGGGAGCACTTACAGGCAGCTGGGATACTTCCTAGAAGCCATCCGTAGACAAAGAGTTATCTCCACTCAATGAACTCAGCGACGCCATTGCTTCAGGGGACAAGTTCCGACGGGTCCTGCGCCATTCTGTGTACATGGTCACCATACCCCTCAAGCAATATAACCACGGTATGGCTGCCATCATGCGTATTTCGAGCCTATCCACGGTACCACTTGACGTGTCAGAGGAGTATATCGTCATTACTGCCACCTTTTTAAATCAGCCGGGGCTCGAGGCAGCAACATCCCCCGAAGTGTTCCAACCTTGCTAGAACTCAGCCTGCGCGTGAGAAAGCGGGCTCTTTTCTCCCCTGCATTCCCGGCCCCTTCGGCACCAACCTCCGCCTGTTGCCTCAGCAAAACCCATAGTTTCTTTGGCGCTCACGTACTTGTATTCCACCCACTCAAATACCTTTCATTCCTTGCCTGACGCGACGCGCTCGTCTTTGGCTCACGACACGACTTGTTTGACTCCTCACCGCTGGGACAACATAAACAAGATGCACACACTGACCATATTGATCGAGAAAACAAACGATACAGATCTGGACTCATTTCGCGCTATCCGCCTTCTCAGGCCATTCTTTTTGTTCGATATTCATAGTGTATACCGATTACGTCGTGCAGGTGTATTGCAAGTGTTGAGTTCAAGGAGTCTCGTGTATACTAATGACGCAACATATTATCTGCGCTCCGGGTAGAGGACAGTTACATAATATACACGTGTCAGCTGCGTGATGGGGACAGAAATCGTAGCTGGGATGAAGTGTGCGAAGAGGAAGAAGTTTCTAGGTCATGATTCATAATACTCCAGTGTTCTCGACCATACCGTGTGTGGGGCGTTGATACATGAAGATGTTATATCGTTCTCTGAACACCCTCGTCAGCAGAAACACCAGTAGCCAAAGATAGACATACTTTCACAACGGACCACTGCACGATCAGCGTTTTCAATCTCTCGTGCAAAGCGAGTTTACACTGCTCGCACGATAGTTGTTCTCCTAGCGGAGCGAGAGCCGACTCGATGGTGCTTGTAGACAAGTCTAAGCCAACTCATTATCTGAGAACGGTTTAAACGTAGCCAGGGAAGAGCACCATACCCGGTCTAGCATCCCAAGCAAGGTAAGCAGATGCTAAAGCCCAAGCACGAGTCAACTTCTTCTGCTCCGTGAAGTCGCATGACACTGTGGGAGGATGTGGATGTGGTGGAGGTAACAGGAGTCGCTTGAGGGCGTCGGATCGGCCAAAGTGTAGGAAGAATAAGCGCTTCAGGTACCTGGGACCGATGCGGTCGACCATTTCATCTGTGAGCGAGGCAAGCGAGAATGATAAGAGGTGAGAGGAAGTAGGGACAGCCAAGTCGTACAAGTCGTGGCTAGCAGCAAGGGCGTAAAGCTCGAGGGGGTAAATTGGTGCGTGGGATAGTAGTAGATTGTAAAGGGGAGTCGACCGAGCGACGTACTTTTTGACCGAGATCCCGTAAGCGTCCATTACTGAGAGGGCTGATACAATGGCCTCAAAAGATGGAGAATAATGAGAACATGACATGTCGTAAATGGCGTGCAGGATGATGTTCAATTCGGCGGAAGATTCTGGAAGGGGAACTGCAGGTCCTACGGAGCCAGGATCTGCTCTGGGAGACGGCGGTAAGAGGGAGCTGAAATTGTTTTCGGAAGCAGCAAGGAGGATGTGCAGGTGAACGTAGAAGAAAACAGAGTCCGATGAGAGTAGGACAAGGTCGGGGGGGAGTGCATGAAGTTGTGCGCCAGGGAAAAATGTGGTGGACACGGATACAAGTGTGTTTTCGTCTGGGGGAGAGTCTGCGGGAGATGAGGTAAAGGATTCCTGGAAGAATGTCAACGTTCTGACAGAGGTCCAACACAATGTTGAGCGATATAAACGCACAGGGGGGGTTGGCACCTGACCAAGTGCGGTACCAACTGGCGGTTCCGTCCGTTCTGCCACAGGTTTCTCAACTGCGGACCCCATGTCAAACTCCAACGGCTCAGTAACAAACTGAAAGACGAAGTCCCAGTCAGGGGTCTCCGCATTTCCAGCCATGGTGGATGACGGTTCGTGGATGCGTGCCGAGATGTGGGGTTCGGTGCGGCTTAGAGAAAACTCTGCGGTAATGACGTGTGCATGCAAGGGAAAACGAACAATAATGCCCGGAAGTTGGTGGTGGTAGGGGAGAGGAGCTTTGCAGACAGATGATATGCAGGCAGGGGTTTTATCACCGCAAGCTTATTTTGCCTTACGCCACAAACAAGGTGCGATCGCTATTTTAGGCAAGATCGGGTTTCGCCGGTTATTATTATGCCAGTCGGGGATGACGAAAGAGGAAAGTCAGTTGGCTCAGAGAAACTCGGAACCACGCACTGACACCCCTCGTATACTTCAGATGAGTCTATGTCAAAGCCACAAAGTTGCTGGCATGAAGACATGGTTGGCTGTTTTTCCCTCAATGACTAGAACGATACCTGAATACGCTCACAAACCGATTCCGTGATCCCTTCCCGTAGATTCGGCCCCAATGGTGATGACTTCAATCTCCGAATTGAAGCACGATTGATGTTGTAAAACTCGTCAGACATGCTTTCTAGAATTTGGCTCCACCCTCAGATTTGATGCCAAAGGTATGAAGCGATTCATACGTGAGAATATCACATGTTGCCACTGACGTCCCTTTGCCTTTTTTGGCTCTTCACTCTATGAATTTCTTCTCTCTGACCAAAGTTTGAATCGTGAAGCTCCTGAAGCGACTTTTGAATGAACGGTTAGAGACTCATCGAAGTAAACTGACCATGTTCGCGAGTCTCTTGGCTGTGAAAACCGTGTTCATATTCTCAAGAACCCTATCTTCAGGGGGAGCGATCGCGGTAAGCTTGGCTCCTGATCGGGATCACAGCGTGACGAAACACTCATGACCGGCAAGCATATGCAGCTCACCGATGCGATCCTCTATCCTCGACAGCCGGCTTTCGTCCTTGTCTGTCACGAAACTTACTGCCACCCCACCCCTGCCCGCGCGGGCCGTCCTTCCCACGCGGTGGGTATACTCTTCTGGTTCTCTCGGCAAATCCCAATTAACAACCATGGCAACATCTTCGATGTCCAGGCCACGAGCACCCACGTCTGTCGAAACTAGGACTGGTACAATGGCTGACCTGAAGAGGGACAATGACGCGAGTCTTTCCCGTTGAGTAAGCCGCGAGTGCAATGCCGTGCTGCGAATAGAGAGTGCCTTCAGCATGTTCACAAGGTAAGCGACGGTACGAGGCTTCGAGCAAAAAATAATTGTGGGAGGTGGCTGTAAGATTTCATCTTCTTGGTGATCCTTTTGCAATTTCTTAGTCTTCTTCGCCACCTTCATCCCGGTTGGTTCTGGTGGTGCACGGCGGTGCAGTATGGTGCTTTCCGGTGGGTTACGCAGCAAATAAAACAAATAAACCTCCCGAACATGGCGCGGGACGAGTAAATAATGTTGCTTTAGGGTGGCGACGGTCTCGACACTGTAATGTTAAGTTAAAGGAGATGTTTTCGAGAATGCCAACACCTCTCACGGTGATTCGGTCCGATGAAAAAATGGTTTGATTTTCCCCGGTTTTGGTCGTGCTTCTGCTAGATCCACAACGGCCGGGGTCAGGGTAGCGGTAAAAAGACACGTTTGTCGCTCGGTGGGTAAGCACTGGAACAAGTACGCCAATTCCGGTGCGAAAGTGGGTGCAAGCAGTCGATCGGCTTCGTCTAGAACCTGTTGCAATCCAGGTTAAATCGATGCCGCATGCCGCAGCCAAATGCATTGAATCACCAGAAATTTGATTCTGGAGAGATCCCAATCACCACCACTACTTTTGAGGTGATCAACTATTCGACCAGGTGTCGCAACCACCACATGAGGACGCGTATCGAGCTCAAGAGCCTGAGCAATCATATCCATGCCACCAACAACGACCGATGTACGTATGCCTGTAGCAGCGCCAAGAACAGCAAACTGTTCTGATATCTGGAAGGCAAGTTCCCTTGAGGCAAAGTCCTGTTGTCAATTAAGGCTAACCCAAAGTGACGATATTCGTACCGTGTTGGTGTGAGCACAAGGGCAAAGATACCGTACGGATCGGCGACAACTTTTTGCATTATTGGGATGGCGAAAGCTATGGTTTTTCCGGAGCCCGTCTTTGCGTGTCCTATGCAATCTCTTCCTTCGATGTGGATCGCTTATATACAATGCCAGGTATCGTTTACAGACTGGGGCTTACCTGACAGAAGCGGTGGAATACATGCCGCTTGGATTTCGGTAGGGGTTTGAATAGACATTCTATGCAGTGCTGCCTCCAGAGATGGAGAGATTCCCATCTCGGAAAATGAGGATACTGGGTGAGTCCGTGATGTAGTGGGTTCGTTTGAGATCTTGGCATCGCGAGACCAATTCAACGCTTCAGTTTCACCCGAGCGGTCTTTCCGAACCTCCCTTTTGCTCGCTCTAAAACCTCCGATGCGTGAAAACCCATCGTCAGACAAGGGAGAGCTCTCTTCGTTGGATGGCGATGATCTTGCCTCTGAGTGAAACGCACGCTGAAAGCTACCGCTTTCCAGGACGTTGTCGCCATGGTAAGACGAACGGAGACGCTTGGCTGATCTTGCCTCCTCCAGCCGAAGCAAGTCGTCCGCGGTCAGTTCGTCGCACTGCTCTTGACGACGACTCATCGACAATTCGACACCTATGATGCGTGTTAGTGGTGGCGGTGTTAATGCAGAAAAATAAGGGGTGTTGGCGTCACACGTCTGTCACACAGACGCGTCCGACATAGGGCTAGGTTATAATGATTGATAGTGGATACAGCGAATGACACTAGGATACAGCTCGCAGTGGGGATCAAAAATAAACCCATGACTAAGGCTACAATCGTGGAAGACCTTTTCAAAACATGAAGTTCGTCTAACCTGCTACACAGGCCATAAGCACTCAGCCTACAGTTATCGTTGCACGTTAGGTAAAGCCGTTGGTTCCTTTGGGCCTGCCAAGGGTTTCCTGCTCGATAGAGGTAGAACTTTCAGGCAGCCAGGAGAGGAGGGTCGCATGATAAGGGTCTAGTCCGTCATCGGGACAGTTAGATGTTGCTGGACCAGTCCAGGCACCCAAGAAGGGGTCTGCATTGTCTCCGAAGGAAAGGAGAGGAGAAGCGGTGAAGCTCAATGATGGTGATGTTGTGTAGTCTCGACCCAGAGTATGGGACACATGATGTTGGTCGAGAGGAAGATACCCAGAGAGCGGCTGAGCCTCATCCGGCATGCGAGAATTTTGGCTGGTTGCTGGCACCTGCAAAGAATTCAGATTACATACTAGAATGAAACATTCAAGTCACAAACAAGATTCAAGCCTTGTACCAACTCCGACAGCATATTTTCCGGATTGAACGGTGTGGCAGATAGGTTTTCATACGCTCGCGTTCGGGGCGGGTTCCTTCCGAAGGAGGCCACACTTGTCAATTGATCTTGCAATGTAAGCGGAGGTAACAACGTAGCCATTGAAAGCGGAGACAAAAACGGTGAGACCGATGTAGAGGGCATGGTGGGCCCCTTCCGAGTAGTCGACCTGCCATCGTCGTACGGAAACATCCTTACAGGGGATCTAATCGCCCGAGGAGCGCGCACTGGGCCTGTGGAGGGTTCAACCGGACTGGAGAACATCCCTGCGACCGGATGCTCGCGATTTCCGTTGCGCTTATTTTTGCCCGTCCGTTTTCCTGCAATCCTACGAGTCGGCCTAAACTTGTAATGGGGATACTTGGCTTGGTGCGCAGCCATTGCTGCCGCCGCTTTCTCATGCCAGACTGCCTTTTCTTCCGCGGACAGCGTATTCCAACATTCACCGATAATGCGGCTCAGGTTTTGTTGGCGCTTTTCGACTTCCCGTGGTATAGTACGCCTCTTTAGGAAATCAGATCGATAGAGTAAGAAAGCATTCGGTGGTCGTGGAATGTGCTCGGGTTCCTCTTCGACAAGTTGTTGTTGGGTGAAAGTCGGTGTGAGAGAAACAAATGGGTCTTCACGAAAAGACAACAGCGACGACGTGGGAAAAGGTGATCCATCGACGGGCACTGAAGATGCAAGAGCTGGACGAAAGAGTCGGCCACTCGGGAAACCATAAGGAGGGGCGGATTGAGCACGGAAGCCTCCCAAAAATTCCGGAATCTCCGTGGAAAGAGGGGTACGGCGAGAAATCGAGGCCCCGGAAATAGCTTGGGGGTGGTTGTCGACTGTAGGAAAGGGGTTGCAGCCTACTCCAACACATAAGTAGCAATTACAACACACAGACGGAGACTGACCGTCGGAGGTCATGGTGACAATTCCAAGTAGCAAGTGTCGGGGAAACGCACGTCCAGCAGGAGAAAATACTATGTCAAGTCGAGAAGGAATGCAAGTGTCCAGGTCTTATATACAGCGCTGAAGGTGGCGAAAAAGCAGATCGACACGTATTAGTGGCATGGCCCACTAGATACGCTGAAAGATATGTCGGTGAAAGAGCTGCGAACAAAGTAGAAAGGCATGGATAACAGTAATGACGCCACGTGACCTGAACATAGCAATGTCGGCACTGCGCCTGTGTCCGTTGCGGGCAAGTCTTTGACTTTGGAGCGCCGGGTACACGAGAGCACGCATGTTCACACGTGCATCCAACCTGTTCGACATCAGCGTGGCAAGTGCTTACCCCAAGCGTTCTTGAACACATCTCTAGACGATTCTGGTTTGGCTGTTCGCCTGGTGCATTCCGGTAAGATGAGTCGAGACGGCAGGCAACTAAGATCGGATTCTCGAAGCTAGGCACGCCGAACTTCTTATTTGCCTCGTGGCCGGCATTGTGGACATGAGGCAAAGGGTCGTAACACCCACAATACAGGATGTCCGTGGCTACGGATCGGTTGTCCTACTGGCCAGCGTCGCCCGGTCTTCGTTCCGGACGAATTTCCAGGATCTTGGCAGACCCGAATCGGTTATTGCACACATAACAAACGCATGCTGGCTGGTTCCTTGATGAATTCCAGATCAACAACAAAAATATCTGAGGTGTTAATAACTCTGTTTGATTCGTCAAGTCAACCTGGCAATGAGTGCAGTGACCGGGCATCCCAACTTACGATCTACACGGGCGTCATGATCCAACATGCCTCGCCAGCGGCTTTTTTTACCCTGTTCATAATAGCCAAACCCTCCCTGTCCTCGGAAACCTCTTCAACGAGAATGATATCAACCCCGGCCTTCTCCAAAGTGAGAAATCCGTCGAAGAGCCGTTGGGCTGTCACTGCTGGCTCTGCCAGGGATCCAAGCATGTACTGATACCACTGAACTTCGGTATCATTCACAAGGCCCTGGACAATGCTGGAGTCCGATGGGGTCATTAGCCCAATTTTTAATGGTGAACAAGAAGTCAAAGAACGTTTGAGGGAATTTAACAGATCTAATGGTGTGATAGCCTCTTCTCCGTGAGGTGGTTTAGATATCGTCCGCAGCAACTTTACTGGAACCGAGGGTGAGTAGTGACGATATTTCATCCCCGGGGTAGTAGGAGCGCGCTCAATGTCTTCGTCCAAGAAGTCGCGACGATGGACCAGTACCTTGGGAACTTTTCCTTGCTCGAAATTCTGGATCAAGACCCGTTCTATATCTTCTACCGGAACACCGCCAGGTCTGAGCACACGGATATTTCCATCCTCATGCAGGCCGTCGACCACAGTACTCTCCAACCCAACGTCACAAGGACCACCATCTAATACAATGCCCACTTTCCCACCAAGGTCGCCAAGGACGTGTTCGGCACGAGTAGGACTCGGTTTCCCAGAAGAATTGGCACTTGGGGCAGCCAAAGGAGAATTTGAGACGGCGATCAGTGCCCGCGCAACGGGGTGGGAGGGTATTCTAATAGCAACAGTTGGTTGGCCTGCAGTGATGATACTTGGTATCTTGATTGGATCACGCGGGAATAACAAGGTAAGTGGCCCGGGCCAGAAGTGATCAATGAGAACACGATATGCGCTTGGTAGAGTATAACCAGCCGGTAGTAAAGACAACAACATCCGCTGGGAGGAGACATGGACGATCAGGGGGTTGTCTGGTGGGCGACCCTTGGTAGCAAATATCCGGGCTGAAGCTGAAGCATGGAACGCGAGAGCTCCGAGACCATAAACTGTCTCTGTTGGGAAGACAACTGTCTGAAGGTCCTCTGTCAGATGGCGGGAAGCCGATTGTATGGCTGCTAGGGTTTCCGGTGACTTGATCAGGGGTACGCCATCGGCATCGAACGAGATGGAGGAAGGATCGCACTTCAGCACCTGAGTCGTGAAGGCGAGTGGGGACACAGAAGGTCTTCGCCACAGACGGCTAATCGTGGCAAGGCAACGCTTCAAAGTATTCATCAACGAGGTGATACAGTGAACAACCGGTGAGGGTGCACGCAAAAATTCTTCCTCCCGTGTCCCGTGACCGTGAACCAAACCGGCTCACACATGTTATCTACTTCCAAACGAACCACTACCATCCGAGTAAACCGAACTGAATGGGAATAGAACCGCTTTGAACTATACCGCGGCCTACTTCCCTCAAAATTCAAAGCTGAATCTCATCTCTCCGAAGCAGGCGCAACTGGCATGTTCAGGCCAACTCGTCTGGCAGTAGCCTCTATCCGCTCCTCCGCTGTCAAGTCAACAAGGGGATTGTATCTGTCCAATAGTATCTATGACGCCCCATCAGCAAAGCGTCAACAAATCCCACTACTTCCTCACCTTGTATTGCCTTTGCGAGTGCATGAAAGTCAAGACGTTCCCCACGTCGTGCTGGAATGTTTTTGACTCGCGATTCCTTTCAAAGAGCGTTCTAAAGTTGGCTGAGATTTCCTTGTTTCTCTGGGAGCGAGGAACGATGCTCTGAAGACCACTCAGAATAATCGAGGTACGTACTTCTACGAACTTACTGACCGCTTTGGCTACCTCCCTCACAAGGCGCCGATACAGACGCAAATGCTGAGAAGGCATAATTAGTGGACCAGACCAGGGAGACGTGACAGACGCATTACAATTGTGCGTGACTTGCACCCGATTAGGAAGGGCTAATCAAAGCTGTTTCCTTATCGGCTAAAAGTGGTCGGCCACAACATAGCGTCCATGCCACCGACCATTGTTTGTCCACCATGAAATCGAGACCGCTTGTGCCGTCTGAAATGGGCCAGGTGGAATGGGCTTTGACAGGTCTGGTGACTTACATTATAGGACTCACAAGGTGGTTAAAAGCCATACCCGTTCCAACCTCACCACAAACAATTCCTCCTCAAGATACCCACTCGCAAACTCCCATATTTTTAGGGTTATATAGGATCGTGAAGCCGTCACTACTATGGCCAGATTCCGCGCTCCAAGTCCGTCCACAGATTCGTCAGCTTTTGGCTCGACATCACATACAGTCCCCAATATGCCTCCCGCCGTAAGTGCCCCTGCTTCACAGTAGAGCCCTTCTTCTCATCGTAGTTTGATATAAGAAAAAAGTCACACAGAAACCAGCGAAGATTAAGAAGGCCTTGGATGGCGTAGGGCGTGCACGGCTTGATGCAGGCAAAGCCAGAAACGCAGCAAGCACTGCGTATAAAAAGGCACGAAAACAAGTCAACCACCAACATATCACCTGGACCTACGTATTCGTTGGCAACGTACGTTCGGTATTGACATCTTTTTTTGAGTTGAACCTAATGAGCTCGATCAGATTGGCCCAGAAGTTGACGAATCTGCCCTCAAAGAACACTTCAAAGGTTGCGGCGACATCGTCTCTGCCAATATCCGATGCAGCGGGGGGATAGCGATGACGGTCAAACCACATCCAGACTACTACAAGAACTACAAAGTTCGCCAGTATGGTGTTGTGACCTTTTCTGATAAAAAGGCTGTCCGGAGCGCCTTGCTATTGAACGGCTCGCAATTGGGAGGATGTGAGATTGCGGTCAGTCAACTTCCCACAATCTACTTTCCGTTTCTGAATCTGACTTCTTGTAAAGGTCTGTCGAAGTGCTGGTGATCTCCCTGAAGTGAGAGAGAAAGTCCAACAGCGACTTAATGACTATCTAGTACGGAATGGACTTGTCGACCCTCGCGGCAGCAATGCGCCCAGGTAGGCAGTCTTCGACAAGGGGAATTTGCAGTTCTTTGAGTGATGTTTCCTAGGCCACTCCATTTTGAGGACACTGTCTTACTCGACCATGATGCCATGAAGAACAGGGACAAGAAATTCAAACTATTCGGGTTCTCTTTTCCTTTCGGTATCGTGTGATGATTGCTGCCCTACTTCTGTTCTACGCACCCTCGGACATGCTACCTTACATTCTATCCCTTACGCTTACAATTGTATGGTTAATATGCCCATGTGTTGCGTGTGGTGACGACGCTAATATTCAATTGGCTCGTGTGTGACACGCGCCCTCTCCAGCTGGCTCATCGCTTCCAGCAACCTTTATTAAGTTTAGCAGCGATCGTCTCACCGAGTGCCAACCCGACCAACGTGCTTGGTCGTCGCTCTACCCTGTCGTCGTCCAGTTCGGTACATGGAATTGGCTTCGCTTCGACTCTCGTCACTTACTTGCAGGTAAGATGCCAACTTTTTTCTTGTGTTTCATGCCGCCGTTAGATGGATGTGAGAGCTGAGCCCAATTTGTGTGGCCTCAAGGTATACTGGTAGCTCTGGTCTTTGATTGCTGCTCTCTCGAAAAGATGGCGAATAACGGAGTTCTAAACCCTTCTTCCACACCCTTCTTCCCTGGCAGCATGCGAGCCAGTGAGGACGAAGGCCCGAGCGGGTTCGGCTCTGGTGTTCCCACACTAGGAGAGGAGGGAAAGGCATCTTCTCCGGCACTTCCACCTCCTACCGAGAACAAGCTTGTGCGGTCGTCGCCAAGTCCAGCTCTCGATCACGGCAGCTTTGTCCGTCAGTCCGACATGCGCTTCCAGCTATCGCCCACCTCTGCCGATTCCTCATCGGCCTCACATCGAGCGGAGCAGGATAGACCGTCGTTTCTGCGAACCCGAGATCTAGGCGCGGTTGGAAGTTTGGAAGCTTTGCCTGAGGGTGATGACATGCCGGGGTCGCTCACGACGGACGAGCGCGTGCCAACGCCAGGAGATTCTTCACCTTTTTTCGCGGTACTTGCCCACCAATCACGGGGCCGCATCTCAGCGACTCCTGTGAACATCATGAACCCTCCTTCCCGATCGTCGTCCTTCAATACGAACGGCCCTTTTATGTCGTCATCTCCGGTATCGTCATTGGATTCTGGAAGCCATTTTGCTGCAAGCACTGATTTTTCGCTCGGTCTGGAGGCCCAGCTCAAGATCTCGCCTCTTATCCAAGATGTTATAGATCGTCTCATGCGCTGTGAACTTACGACCCAAGAAGTACAAAGAGAGCTTCGGGACGTCCACCGCAAACTCGATTTCCTCGTTGAGCGCTCTTTGAACGGCCATTTTCAAACGAACAATACCCAACCAGAGTTCAAAGATCCGTTCGCACCGACGGCTACTAGTCAACCCAGTTCTGCATTGAATATACCCAGACCATCGCTCAGCGCTAATATCGCTCCAAACCAATCCCCACCTTCGGATGATATCACGCAGATATCCCAGCGCCTGAACACTTTGACTACCTCCGTTGGTCAACTTTTGGCTCTCCAAACTCAACAGCACATGCATAATACCACCCCGCTCGGACGAGTCTCATCGCATACCCCCGATATCCCTGCGAACCCGACCTTCAATGCTGGGGTAGGTTCGAACCCAGCACTGCTTGGACATGGCATACCGAACAGGCCAGACTTGCGACCCTCATCTCGCCCCACCAATCCTCCAACACGCACCTGGTCAGCGGGTAACCTCGATCTTCCTCCGCGAATGGACAACCGTGTTGAACTTCCACGTGACAAGCGCCGTTCCGCTACCGTGATGCGGCGCGAGTCCGTCGGGGTGCGTGCGTTCGCGTTAATATGAGCAACTCTAACCGGTCAATATTAGATAATCGATGGTCAAGGAAATGATTGGTCAGGTAATGGATCGCCCCGAGAGAGCGGACCACTGATATCCAAGTGGGAACAACTGAACCTTGCCCCCGACTTGCTTTTGTCTCTCAGTAAATTTGGGTTAGTATCACGGTTACCACTCTCAGGCTCTTGCAATCGCGTGTTAATTGGTTTGTGGCTGTCAGCGTTGGTCCACCCAATAAAATTCAGCAACGAGCACTACCATTCCTCTTGCGTGGAGCTGATATCATCGCACAAGCACCTCCAACGCAAGAACGGATAGCGGCATACGTCATCCCAGCCATCCAAGCTGCATTGGTCAACACCGTTGGTCGTCCTCCCAACAGAGGGCCACTTGCCGTGATCGTCTCAACAACTGTGGACCAAGCAACTCAAGCCCAACGCATGATCCGAGACTTGGGGGGGCTTATCGGCATTCGGTCTGCTTTGGGTGTGGGAATGTCAACAAACGCAAACGACCTCTCTCAAGAGCTTCGTCTTTTACAACAGAACGTGCCCCATATCATATGTGGCACGCCACAGAAACTCCACGCGCTCTTTACATCGCCTGGGGGATTACCAGGTTCAGAGGTCCGCTTTCTCGTACTCGATGAAGTGGATCAGCTCATTGCGCGCAATATGCATGACTTTGTGTTTAACATTGTCAAGCTATTTCCACCACCCAGATCTCGTCCTTTGGGTACTTCACCTACGTCGGTTGCCAATGGTAACAGTCAGCCCCCCTTCGGCTCTTTTGATGCCAATGGTGCAGGTTCTGCCGGTACCGGCCGTAGATTTTCCGCTGTCGCATCTTCTCCTGCCAACGATTTTGGGACAAGTTCAGCGATCGAACGTCAGACCGCTCTATTCTCTAACACAGTTCCCCAAGACGTCCTAAACCTTGCTACCGCGATCCAGCTGCGAGAGCCAGTCCGTGTATTGGTTCGCCGGGATGGCAATGTCGCAAGTGCAGATGCTAATCAGGGATCCCGTGGGCTGCGGCAGTTCTACCTTTACCTGGCTTTCACGGCTGGCGGACGAGGCGATGCAATTCCCACCGGTGGCGGACATGGGATTATTGGCTCGGGCCGCGGTACATCCAACGCTGAAAGTGCTCAAGCTCGCCAATGGAAACTTGACGCATTGGCCGACATCTTCGATGACGTAGAGATTGGTCAGGCTATCGTCCATGTCAGTGGCGGGAACGCATTGGATGCTGTTGTCCATAAACTGGGGAGCCGCGGACTAGAAGCAATCCCACTGGTCAGTAATACCCTGGTGTGATCATGCACTAGCTACTTACAGGCTACTCTAGCACGGTGACATGAACGCAGGGGCGAAATTAGCCGCCCTGAACAAGTTCAGAAACTCGCCATCGTCGATTATGAGACCGTCCGTGAAGGTACTGGTAGTGAATGACGTCCAAGTCAAAATTCCTGATGTCTCCCATGTACCTCTCATCATCAACTACGGTAAATACACCTTTCCGCGAGATAAGGCATCGTTACAATGACGGGCCATTTCTAGATCTTCCAAAAGCAGTGGAGGAATATGCCCACCGGTATGGACTTGCGTGCTTCCCCTCCACAGCCTTCCTGATAATATCAATATCAGCGTCGCTCCCGCCATAGCGTCCAACTATTCTCGCGCAGGTGTCATTATCAACTTCGTGACGGCTACCGGGGGGGATGTTGAGATGCTCCGTTCTATCGAGTGTTTCTACAAGTAAGTAACCATTTAGTCAAGACACAGCCTTGCTGACCTAGTTCGTCAAGGATTAAATGCGTACGACTGTTCCTTCGTTCGCCCTGCGTTTGTGCGCTGACACGTTCCTCACAGCCTGAAGTACCCATGAATCTACGTGATATTGTTTGAAGATATTCTTGTATCCCTACTCGCTATGGCCTTCGGTATCCGCGCACCTCGTTTTGCTTATTTCGTCTATACTAGGCTACTATATCGACCACCCCCTGGATTGCCCCTCAGCTTCGCATTCCTCTGTTCTATACCCATATATCCGGCACAGTTGAAACCACCTCAACACCACTGTTTTAGTACTGACTGCATCCCCGAGTTTGAACCAACTCACCTGATCTGTCCGTCTCTACCTAACTGTATAGCAGATTTTTCTCACCTCTTTCTTACTACTATCTACTTTGCGCCTTCTTTTTTTTTACTTTTGCAATATGCTGTGTTTAGTAAAATGTCTTTTGGCCTCACTTTACTCTCGTTTTTGTCTCGCGGATCCACGTACTCTTAATCTACGCCCATCTGGACTGTCATTACTTTCAATGTACCATCTTCACTGCAGGACGCGAGTTGCTTGATTTGAGCATGCTTAGTCGCACACCACGCAAGCCTGTGTATGTGGTCGACGTGGGCGGTTCTTCGATGATACCGGGATAAGTGGCAATGAATCTAACACATGCATTCGAAACCCACCCTCTCCCTATGACATACGCAAGATCCCATTTGTCAGGACTCGACTTCAAACCCGAGTAGATGAAAATCTCTCCAGTCTCAAGGCCAACAGCAAGGAGTCGCCTGTCAAACGTGCCCAATATTGAATAGGTGTAACCTAACACGGGCTACTTCCTCACCTGAGGTCATCCAAGAAACAAAAGGCGATCGCTGTAGCAGCCTCCCTGAACTTCAAAGTAGCGAGGGCTGGCCAACGATCGGAAGTAGCACTGGGTGCCCAAATTTTGACCTGACATCGAGTCAGGTGAGCACGAAGGAAGTCCCTCTCGGCGCAGTACGTACAGTCTTGTCTCTGGATGCGGTGGCAAAGATGTCGCCTTCACTGCTCCAGTTACAATCCCAGATGATGCGAGCATGAGACTTGTCCATTGCAACCGGGACATATCCTGTTTGCCATTGGCAATATTGCAAGACTAGTCAGTTAAAGATCTTGGTGATATACATCACTCTCACCGTTGTCCTCCTTCACAAACGCCCTCCACGTCCGGTCGCGGCTCACAGTTACGATGTACTTATCGTCCGGACTGAAAGCAATCCGCGTGACGGTCAATGTGTGTCCTTCCAGTGGTGAACCGAACGGTTGATACGTTGAAACCGAATAGACCCGCACCACGGCATGTTGAGGGGACGTTGCACGGCAGGCCGTGGCAACTAGCTCGTGCGAATGAGAAGACGCTATTGTGATGGACTAAGAGCGGTTACGGAGCGCCATAAGCAAGTGTAAAAGACTCCCTACCTCGTATCCGTGACCGAAGACCTTTTCTACTTCTGGCCAAAGCGTAGTGGCTGCGAGCTCGCCATCAAAGGGTCGCTTACCTTGCTTCGTGGAATCCACGAGTGATGGCGCTGTAACAACCTACTCAGTTATAACTGAGAGTTTACACGGTCTCTCACGTACCGTCGCTGGTAGCCTTGTTGGACAGCCCTAACGGTGGGACGCTAGCAGCGGCGGGACGATCTCGCTGAGAACTATGTCAGCTGACGGGCATCATAGCTTGCGACGACTCACATCAATTTCAACCACCCCGCCCACACCGAGAGACTTGATAGTCTCTACGAAACTACCAGGGGCTTCGAAGACCCGCACAACCTTCTCGTCTGCGACACTAGCAAACGTCCACGGACCGAGCCAGGCGACCCCGACAAGATCATAACCGTGTACCTGCGGACGGGCCACCTCGTGCCAAACCTTACGTGATGGACGGGGTATAGCGCCGTGAATACGAGTTGTCTGGTCCAAGCTGGCGGATGTGGTGATAAGTAGCGTAACTGAGCCCTCGACTACGGAAAGCCCACCCGACAGATATGAGGTATTCCCCTGCGGGGCTCCAGCCAAGATCTTTTACAGGGCCCCTGTGTCCCCCTATAGCGCCAACTTCCCTCCACTCGTCCTCAACGCCTCTATCCGCTCGGACAGATCGCCAGCGTCTCCATCCACCACTCCATCCCCACGCCATCGCCTCATTCCCCTGACTAGTGTGCGCCCAGATACCGCCGACGAACCCTCCCAGGCGCTGCCCACCGACGTCACCAAAACGCTGACAATTTATCCATATGGACGGTGCTGCGGGGCTGTTTGATGAGGAAGTGATGATCGTATCGCTCGGGGACCACAATATCAATGATGAGTCGGTAGAAGTCGATAGCAGTGTTGGCAGTGGTAAATGGTTCCCCGCGTCGGTTTGTTGAGAGGCCCATGATAAGGATGTCACGCCTGCATCGTGGCCTATGAGTAGTGCATCGAAAGTGATAGTATATTGCTGGGCGCTTTCAACACGATCAGTAATGGCCCGTGGTCAGCAGAGTGACAGCATGCTCACCCGGTGTCTTGGAATTTGACACTGATGACATGCCGCTTGAGGGTAATCTGCCGTCCACCTTCTTCGCCCTCGGTGGGATCCGCAAGTGATGCTTCGAAAGCATCGAGGAGCTCATTTGTCGAGCTAGCGCCGTTCACGTGGTGAGTGCTCGAAACTGGCTTCACTAGAAGTTCAATGTTCCACAATCGTATCGTGCCATCTTGTGAGCCAGACGCAAGTACGAGCGGATCGCCGTCGGCCCCTCCGTCCAACGACGAAGGTGAACGGAAAGCGAGGGCTCGCACCCAATCCTCGTGACCAGGAAGAGAGGCTGAGCGAACAAACTACGAGGCATGACATTAGTACAGAGCTCAGGATATGCAATCGCAATGATAAATTGGCGCACAAGATTTTCTGAACGTGTCCAGACATTCACATTCCTGTCTGTGCTGCCGACGGCAAGAATTGTGGCTTGGGTGGCAGCAACGTCAAGGTGCGGCAGTTCATAGAGAAGATGAAGACAGCACCTCTTGATTTCGGTAACGTAGACATTGCGACGGCGAGCGGATATCGACCTGACAAATCGATGGTCTGACATTCGTCAAGTTCATCTGTAACGCATCTCCGTCAATATCGCATCGTACGCATGAAATTGGGCGGGCCAAACCTTTCTCGGATCCTTGCTTGATGTTCCAGATCTTCACCGAGGAATCTGAACTGCCAGTCGCTAAAACGTTGTCGCATACAGCGAGGGCAGAAATAGGTTTGCTATGCGCTTCGAAGGAGACTGTACACGACCACTGCAACAGAAACACCGATTAATGGAAAACAGCTGAAAGCACCGTCTGCAGATGCGAACCCTCCCCTCCGCCCGGCGCCACGCCCGGACTTCACCCTTGTCGTCCGCACTGAAAAATAGGTCGTCTCGGAAGAATCGCAAGCAAGTTACAGTACCCTCGTGGCCTTGAAGGGTCTCGTACACACCATTATCATTTGTGTCCTGAAAAGAAGCGCGTCCAACAAAGTGGGCGAATACGACGGCAAGAACCCACGTCAATGTCCCACAGCGCGATGAGAGAACCACTCGCAAAAACCACAGTTGTCGACTCCGGTGACAAAGCCGCTGCGTGGTTGGAACGGTTGGTGGCTGCAGAGATGTACGCAGACGATACTTGTAACTTGACCATCTCAGTGTCACTACACGTTCATCCTTCGAGCGGTCGAATACATCTTATCTGATCACGTGCGCGTAATGCCTTTTACATGCTACACTACGAGTTCACAAGTCCAACTGCTCAACCCGTCTCATCAAGGAATAGCCAGCCCGGCCTTCACGGCAGGTCGTTCAGCGATACGGTTCAGCCAGGCCTTTACATCCATCGTCAAACCACATAACTGAATTCTCGGCGAGCTACTCACCTGCACGTTAGGGAAGGCGTCCAGTGTCTCGATGCCAGCTTTCTGATGAAGTCTCACCCTTCGCGGAACCGAATGTCAGTAACACGTGCTGGTAACATCCCAAGGACTTTACCAAGGGAAGGCATTGAGATCCGCTATGGTTAACTTGCCCCTTCCAGGACCAACCAGGTAATCACGCCCTTCGAGGCGAATGTTCAGGACACCATAAAGGCGGGCGGTCTCTTCGGTGTACCCTATGTATTATTATGAGCCAACGGAACATGGACATGACCTTGCTAACATACGTTTCTTGCCATAAGGAATGTCCTCAGGGGCAGCATGTCTGAAATGATGGGCTGCGCAGCGGCCGTGGATGAGCCAAGGGGTCAGTACGTCGAGGGTCGTACGCACCCTGTCCTTGCATAGGACCGATTCCACCATGCTGGTTATCTTAACGTCAGAAGAGGGACGCCGGTGTAAACGTACAGGTCTCACGGCAAAAAAGATCCATTGCAGCAGTTCACTCTCCTCGTCGCTTCCAGTGGGAAATGTGAAGCGACCCTCCGAGTCATACTTACGAACGAGATAAAGCAAGATGGCAGCACTCTCAAAGACGGTGAAAGGAGAGGGTTTGTGAGAGCGGTCTACTAGGACGGGGATGCGGCCATTTGGATTGAGGGCGATGAACCAAGGTTCCTTCTGACGGTTGGTGGACAGAACTATCTTTTCGTAGCTGGGGAAAATGGGCGACAGCACGCACAGGACAGGGGTCAGCGGGGCTCACTCGTAGTCGATGACGTCCGTGCCGTAGGCAGCCTTGAGCTCTTCTAGAACAGTGGATACCTTGTATCCATTGGGAGTTGACGAGGTATAGAGCAGGAGAGGTTTGGTCATGGTAAATCTGTGTGCGTGCGAGTGCAGTCTGGATTGCAAGTGGGATGGGATGGGGGGAGGGTCTTATATATACGGTGAAGATGATGGATAATGATTACACGCGAGGGCTGAGCAGCTTTGTCATGTCTCGCGCCAGCGAAGAGGCAGATGATGAGATTTTGAAGACGTCAACGTTTCGACGGTCGTCTCGCGTGTCATCAGCTTTACGATTGCCGTTCCCTGCTTAGTTT
This sequence comes from Pisolithus albus, assembly GCA_024613165.1. Lineage (NCBI taxonomy): Eukaryota > Fungi > Basidiomycota > Agaricomycetes > Boletales > Pisolithaceae > Pisolithus > Pisolithus albus. The sequence goes on along the minus strand of JANFAB010000004.1, from coordinate 793,082 downwards.
TTCTGCATCCATGCCCACCGTGTTTCCCCGGAACCTCTTTCTCATATCCAGCTGTATCGATACTAGCTTTAGTCGACGTCCACGCGGTGTGTGCAGCAGATAAGAGAACGGACCATGTTCCGCTTGCATTCGAACGTCGCCTTGCGCAGGTTCTGGCAAGACTGCGGTAGTTCGTCCGTGTGATGTTTCAGACAGTGGGACGGGAGTCGTCCATGCTTCTGGACGCAGTCGGACTCGAGCAGACAGGTTTTGAGTGCTCTGAGCAGCGCGTCGCACGACGAGGACATGTTATTTTTTAAGGACTGAGTGAATGAAATGGCTGGTAACAAGTTAGCTCACACCGCAATGGTCCATCCACTGCGTCCCCTCCGACTCCTCCGCACGACACCCTCCGTCGCAACAGTCCCCCATCGCACCGTCCTGTCAGTCTCTGGCTCGGACGCGACACACTTCCTCGACGGCCTCCTTGCAATCACCGTCCAAGGCAAGCACTCCTACGGTGCATTCCTGCACGCTCAGGTTTACTACCGCTCTCACCGTCGCCATGTACTGCTGCTGATAACCCAATGCACTACAGGGCCGTGTCATCTACGACGTGTTCTTATACGCGCTTCCTTCCCAATCCACCCCTACATATCTCATCGAACACGACGCCTCCCCGTCTGAATCGCAACCGTTATTCGACATCCTCAAACGCTACGTCCTCCGCTCAAAGGTCCGTATCCGGGACGTCTCCCAGGAGTGGGATATTTGGGCCGCATGGGGTCATAACCATGGGGCGGACGAGCGATGTGAATGGACCTGGGCGAGGAGCGGTGCCGTAGAGCCCGTCTGGTCGAAGACGACGGCTTGGCCATGGGGCACAGAACCGGGCGTGATAGTCGATCGAAGAGCACCTGGCATGGGCCGACGCATGATCGTGCCCAAGGGTGAAAAGCGTGCGTACCCGTAGCCATGATACCCCCCCCCTGTCTACAGCTCATGTGCAGCGCGCGAGACGTCGACGCACGACACCCTTGGAAGTGAGGCATACCTCCTACACCGAATACTGCACGGTGTGCCTGAAGGTACTATCGACATTCCGCCCATGCATGCCTTTCCAATCGAGTCCGACCTTGACATGATGGGTGGTGGTTCGTAGCTATCTTCTTTGCAGCCATAGACTCGTTTCTGACAACATTTGGGCTTGAAGTCGACTTCCGCAAAGGATGCTACGTTGGACAAGAACTAACGGTGCGGACGTACCATACTGGTGTCGTCCGCAAACGTATCCTCCCGGCTGTCCTCTCTAACCCAACCGGACGTGCCCCCCTAGCACCCAACCTCACTATCAAACCATCCGTGATCACCCCCACATCCGCTGGCTCCGACCCTGAACTAGCCTCGATTCGCATTCCCCGGTTGCGCGGTACTTCCACTCTTCTTTCTTCTGTTTTGACGCCCTCGTTGGGACCCAGCACAGCAGTTGGCCTGGTCCTCCTTCGCCTGGATCACTTTCGTCCGAGTATAGAATTGCATACTGACCACCCAGGGACTGTATCAGAACGAAGTGGAGAGGGGTGGAAAGTGGAGCCGTGGCGGCCTACTTGGTGGCCTGAACCACCGCCGGAGGAACAGGTGGATGAGTAGATACCGTAGACAGTCAATGTAACCGGTGCGAGTTCTCGACCAATACAGTCGCAACGATATGCTCCCCGTCGTGGCTGGCAGACACATGCAGTGTTGTATCCGGGCTCAGGCCAGCGTACACGAGCTTAGGTTTGAGGCCATTCTTGGCGTCAAAGGACGTGTAGGTGAGCTCTTTCCACGTCGGTCGCAGCGGGTAGAGAGCTTTGTATGCTGCTTCCTTGACTGCCCACCTAAGACAAAGTTCGCATCTGACCACTGTGGAAGAACAAGGGCAGTTGCATACCTCACACCCAGAAACCGCACGATTGATTCCAAGGGACCGCGTTCGTTCGCCGCAAGTGCCCTCTTGTTCTCGAACTGGCCCGTCAGCGAGCGGAAAACGTCCAATTCGACTGGACTGAGTATGCGCGTGGTGAGCCTGGACAGCCCACGTCGTTTGATGAGGGCTGCCAGACGAGCGACGTGGAGAATGTCGATGCCTATGCCATGGATGGGCATGGCGTCGTAGTAGTCAAATTAATTAGTAGTTTATGGAAAGCCGGACGGTCGCGCTTCATTTTGCGCGAATTCAAACCCGATTTGGCGATTGGCGATTGAAGGACTTCGGACACCGCACAGCTGAAAATCCGAACGTCGAAATACATGCAGGACATTAGTGTGCATCAGTCGCGTACCTGTTGTCTCCGAGGACATTGCAAGTTAACTTGTCGATAATGACAACAGAATTTTTGACAATCTCTTCGTTAGATACAAGACGAACGTTGAATGGCGACATGTAAGTATAACTTAGATACAAGATCAAATCTCTTCGTTAGATACAAGATCATTCAGCTGTGTTGCTAGCATGGCCTGGATGAAGTGTACACCGTCAGACATGATGATTCTGTAGCGGTCAATGGCAGAAGTGGCTGCCGAGACCGCGGTGACTTTCTTGATTGAGACCAGCTGGACGGTGTATCCCCCACCAATTTCATCGATCTCTGCGGGGGTCGCCTCGCTGAGTCTGCTGCAAATGCCCGAAGTAAGTTGTAACAAGCAGTAGATCATTCAATTCTGGACATCGCACAGCTCAAACACCGGTTAACTCATTGTTGAAAATTTGCATGTTGAATCATGAATGATGGCACGGAAATATACAAAAAAAGGATGCATGATGTCGACCTAAGTATTTTTTATCAGTGCCAATAAAAACTGCACCTCGCTAACGGCCATCCCCTGCCTTGCAAGGGACATAACAAAATCTTCATCATTACGAGCCCGACTGTGTGTACGGATGATAGTACCCACATCCTCTTGGTCATACCCGTGAGACGCGAGATAGAGAGCTGCGAGGTTTCCGAGCGGCCGAGCTAAATCCTGGACATCTGTGGTGGCAGTCGGGCAGTAGTGGCTGGCAATGATGCCGCGTAGAGTTCGAACGTGGTTATAGATGATTGGAGACATCTCCGTGTGCCTCGTAGGCATACTTGACTGAGTGCGATAAGTACGAGTCAGAGTTGGAGGGGAGGGCTGTGCAGCCTTGGAGGAAGGTTCAGAGCGAGAGCATGGCATACTAGTGCAAGAGCGGGATGCAGATGCTGGGGTTGTCTGTGGTGAACGAGGTGTAATCGCAAGGGACTGAGCAAGATCCTCGCCCAAGGAGTCGATAGCGGTCACCTCGGAAGGTCTGATCGTAGGCGGCATGTGCTGTGCAGTGCCTTTGACAATCATGTATGCCAACGCTATCCAAAATGAGGTAGTGTGTCGGGTGGAGCGATACTTGAACGTGCCCTCAGCACGTGTTGCACTTTCACTGCCAATGTACTTGAGTTCATCACTGAAAACGCACTTTTATGATCGATGCATTATATAATGTTATAATGCAAGTAAACCTCGCCATCTGGTGTCATGTGGCGAGCCCCATTGTAAATGTATACATAGCTTTATAAAGGTACCTTCCCTGTAGAATTGAATGTAAAATGATGGTTGCTGACCCGAAATGGTCACCTGGGCACGCTTGATCGGACGTACGGATCTATGTTGTTCTTTGTCCAGTTATCAGGCTTCGTCATCAGGGGGGTCCTTGCCTTGGTATAATGTGACGAAAGTACCACGGCTGCTACTAAGTCACACACTTCGGAAATAATGGCATCTTATCATTACTTGGCCATCTGCGCCTGTGAGACATACGCGTCCCAGATGTAGCTACCAGCTTGTCATGATGCTCTCGTTAACAGTATTGAGATTATTGTACTTGAAAACGGTGCATTGGTATGCAATCGCAGTATAGGTTGAGCTGTGCATTGTCTTCCCAAGCGGTTTTGCATGTGTCGTCAAATATACTTTGCGCTGTAGGGAGCCCATACTCCCTAGGGCTGAACATCATAACCGTATACCAGTTTTCCTATCGCCCTAGCCAGTTCCCGCAGCTCCACCGTCCTTCGGAAATGTCACCGCCGCCTCACCATCGATTACCTCGGTTAAGACGACCGCTTCTCTCGCTTGCCAACGCCGCCGCCGCCCAATCGGGAAGTATCCCCCTGTCACCGACATTAGCCACCGCCCAAGTCACCGCTGGCCCCTGTCCCCGACCCCCAGTCATTGTCCGCCCCATATCTGCGTCGGCCTTGGCCTTTTGCACGCCTATCAAGTGTCTACTGTCTGTCGGCGGCCCACTCCGTCACTTGTGACGTCGGTTACTCGGCACCTATAGGCCCCACTCGAGACACCGACGCTCACCGCTGCCAGTAGTACCGCCGCACCGCACCAGACCGCCCCCCAAGAGTCCCCGCAGCGTCGGCCTGTAGTCCAGAGACCTTAGGCACGTCCCCCTTCGCCGCTTTACCCTTTCTTTGCCTTTCCTTTGCTTTCCTTTGCCTACTTTGCGTACCTACGGCCTGTAGTGCCATACTTCGGCACCTTTCTGTCACTTTTTTTCTGACACATGACATCTCCGAAATTCGCCGAAATGTTCCTTTGTGACAGCTGCCTCTACGATACAAAACACCGCTGTACTTAGGAAAAATATACCCACTTTTCTGGCGTCACCATCTGTGTGTCTGAGAGTCCCCTTGAGTCCCCAGAGTCGATTTCTTGCGTATCTTCGAGTCTTTCGAGTCCCCCTTGCATCTACAGAGTTCCCCACTGAGGCCCACCGCCATATTCGTGACCGCTTCGAGTTATAAAATTTTCTGCTGCCTTCAGAGTCATCCCCTTCGAGTCCCCGAGTTCCTCAACAGTCTACAAGAGTCCTGTATCGCCGCCTATCGAGTTCTGAGCCTCCCCGACAATCCAACCACTGAAACTAATCCCCTCCCGCCTTCTGCGGCGGCCGCTCGAGTTCTACCCCGCCAGCACCCTTCCGACGCAGGGAAACCTTCCCTTTCGCCGCCTAGTCACCCCCCCCCCCCACTTCCTTTCCGACTCACGACCCCTCGGGACGAGCCTAGGTCTAGCCTACAGCTTTCCCCCTTTTCCCCTTGCGCTCTCACAAGAAGAGTTGCCCACAGCGCTACTACGTACCCTCAACATATTTCATATGCTTCTTAGGCTGCTGACACCTGTATGTCTCCACCATCGCCACGACATCAATATGACGTGCTAGAGCCTCACTTCCATTTTTGTGACCAACTGGGCTGTTGAATCAATCAGGTTCCGTTGGCGCAGCCATGCATCTGTATATTTACGATCAATCTTGTTTTATATAGTTGTGACGAGCGGTCCGTCGGCTTCCAGAATGGTTTGACCTCACCAACGAAATGTACTTTGTGGTACTATATATCTTTAACGTACTCTTTGGGCTTTCTAGACTGTCATTCCCATATGCCTTGATAGTTGCCGCTAATATCGACGTGACTTCCTAGGGTCTCATTTACCTTTTTGCTGGCAGCCAGGCAGCCGGAACATTGCATTTGGTCGGTACAATCGCACATTAGCATATGCAGTTGCTTGTTCAATGTAGCGGATTCATTCATACTATTCTAAAACATACAAAAAAAATCACCGTAACAATGATGCTGCATAATTGTGCTCGATAAACATCAAGCCCTCCTGGATAACGAGACGGAAAGTGAATCCACAGGTTGAGGTCGGTAGTGTGCAGTGTTCTCGCGCCCAAATATCCTCCTGGTTTTGGTTTGTGAACGAGCACCAACAATCATATTATCACCGTACTCACTGTTTCCACCACATGAGGAGATCGTTCAGCTCGTCCACTTTCTGGGGTGAGGATGGAAGCTCGAAATAGTCAACAATGTTGTGATAAAATTCTTCATGATTGAAGTCTTCGTCGACAATCATCCACGATGAACAGCTAGAGAAGGCAAAGCGCAGCTGGGTTGTGCGCATGAGCTATCGGTAGACACACATTGAACCGTGTCACTATCTTACCTGTGTGGCCACGTAAGCAATCGCTCGCGGCTGAACGGTTTTCATCTTCAAGAGTCTAGCTACATGACAACGGGTCTTCTGTGCTGTCCTTATCGGTTGGGATGCTCGTGGTATATTTCCAGAATTGAGCTCATTTAGGGCGGAGCTTGGGGACGTGAAGATGCATCGAAATGCCTGAAAGGTGCTTAAATGTCGGAGTAGCTCCGTGCACTTAGCTACAATATTACTCACCATAACAAGGTACTTTCCTTTGAAGAGTCCTTTGGCGGGCCTTGTCGGATCATAGTCGCCGTCGGTGTAAAGAAACGAGGGCCAGCTATGAGCCGTGACACGAAAGTCGGGTTGGAATTCTCTGATAGCACTGCGGATACTAAACATCAACAGTGTCAGCACAACGGCCGAGATTCAATGGGGAGGGTCATGCACTCAGCATTGGACCAGTCATAGTCTACGGGACAAAGGAGTTTTCCTGTAATGTCGTGATTGAACCCTCTTCCATATTTTTCCCATGAGCTGAAGGGGGGGTCAGGTGGAGGCTGACTCTCGTTCAACCATTGGGCTACGGCCGCCTTCAACATAGCGCCATCATCCCCTCGTGCTCCATCTGCGCCCTTCTGTAACTATCACATGGTGAGAGTGAAACGGAAACTAAAAATGGGAGCTATGAAAAACGTACCTCCCTACAAGCAAATGCAACCTCGAAGCTGGCAGTATCCGCATCGGCAGCAGGGCCAACTAGTTTATGCACTGAGGGGCACCACTGTATGAGCTTTTCATATGCATGGTAGGTGCGCTGCTGTCTAACATGTCGTGAGTATGGAACAGCCCAAAAGTAGTCAAGAAAGATCAGTACTCACTCGGGGGTTGGCGGAATTACCTCAGAGTTGGATGAAGCCTGTTGCTCAGTAGCCTGAATCTCGCAGCGGTCGTATTCCGCAATCAAGTCAGCCACTGGTTCCACAAGGGTAACAACCCGGCGCACCACCTGGCCCTCCCGTGTTAAGGACAGAGCACTGGAGGCAACCGTCATTTCAATCCTGTATGTAGGGAAATTACTCACGGCTTCTTCGTTATCTTGTGATGAAGTTGCACATTCTCATTTTCAAGTAAGGATATCACCCGCTTGAGGGATGCAACTGCGTGAGTTTCAGGCGTGTGGCTAGAAGACATCGGAGGTGGGGCTGTCACGAGTCGAAGGCGGTTCCCAGCTAAATAACGTGCCAAGTTGACTGCAACGATGTTACAAGACCTTGTCACGTATGTTTGCTATGACGCTATCAGCTGGAAACAAAAAAAAAAAAGTAAAAAAGGGAAGCACAACAATGTCATGTTCCTCCCGTTGAATCGATCCTGCGAGTCTGTTTGACAGGAAACTCGACGGGATTTACTCCCCATATCAATCTTGAACCTTAGATTTACATAGCGCCTCGCGCACTCCACAGACTGCAGGGTCGATTCGTCGATCAGACTGCAGTGACCTCCGATGGATAGACTTGTGCCCCCAGCACAAATATGGCACTGGTGCTTGGGTACATTCTCTCACAAGTTCGTGTCTTCCATGGACCGCATTCCTTTTGACATGGTCTATTCAGCCTGCCGCCTCCCTTGCATATCATATCCGACGTTTGCCCAGTTACTCATGCATTTGGATATGCAGCAGCCACACTTCGGATGGTCACAGAAGTTTTCACAGCCACTCATGTGTCTCCTTGGTGGGCGATCTCTCGATGAAGTTACTATTGATTCGTTGTACTTCATGGTGCCCAACTCACTCTGCATCATCTTTGAGCTTCACCCTGCCTGGGTCATGGACTTCTGTGTGGAGGCCTTATCTGCCTTGGAGTGTGCTCGGCTGAATGCACATCATGACTCCAAGGAAGCAGCGAACTGCCCTTCCTGTGGAGGGTTCTCAATGGTACGCAGATCTGTGCATTCTTCAGTACTTTCTGCTTACTTTTTGCCAGCGTTATTTGGATCTCGTACTAGAATTCTAACCGGCGTTGACTCCCATCACTCTCCCCAGAGTTCGACGTTCAACACTCAGGCTTTGCCCCGTTTAACCCTCACCCGCTCCACTATCAATACCCCTCTATGTGGTCTGCCAATGTTCTGTCACGTCCATATTACTCGATGTTGTCCACCTCTGCCTTATTACATACCTCTTAGCTGTCTTAACCATGTGTACCTCGTACATCCATTTGATTCTGGCCATATGTACTATACGAAGAGATAAGTTATGCACTTGAACAACTCGTTGCTCGATCCACCCGAAGATGTGCAGGTGCTCACTGCAAAAAACACGCAGCATGATTACTTTTGACGCCGCGGATCCAATATCCTAGTGTCCGAGATCACGGCTAGCTGTGCGGATCAACTTTCCGTTGAATTCATTCTTACTGATAACCATAGCATTACATTCGGGTGACACATGGAACTCTAACGTACGTAGCTGCCCTGTTTCGTACAGTCAATGGAGCATGACTGTCATGGCAAGGATGGTAGAGCAGACCACATAAAGTATGGTTGCGGTCCCGGGCGTCCTCATCGTGAGGAACCCAAACATGGATGACGGACAATCGGACTATTGAGTCGCCACGAGCTCCAGTCCGCCGCACTCTCTCCTGCAGGGCAGCAGCTCGGACCAAACACGTCCGCTGGCCCTATGTTTTGTCAGATCGTCTGGCGGGGAATGCAAGTCATCATGCGAAAAGAAAAGACTGACCCTGTCTCCTAAGTCGACAAAGATTGACCATCGTAGTATAGTGGCAGACCAGACATTGCCATCGTGCAACGCCCAATGGAGCTCGATGATCACATGGGGGTCCAACGGCAGCACTCCCATATAGCAAGAAACCTTCGGGATTGAGGCCGATGTTAAGATACAAAAACCGCGCATGAATACTGAGTCTGGAAAATCACCGCAGCTAGCTCACCCATCTCGCATTGCTGCTATGCCGACACCTTCTCTTCCTGTTGAGATCGAACAGATGATATTCATCCTGTGTGCTCAACACAAAAACCGGCATATGTACCTAGCAGTGGCCAAGCATGTCCAAGTGTGGTTAGCACTGGATTTTCGTGATGACGAGCAGACGTACCTAATAGATTATAGGCTGGAGCCCGTTGCCTATCGCGTAGTACACTTACCCTCTGACAGGGTTGCCAAGAAGTTCCTTCAGTCCGTCGGGTCTCGTCCTGAATTTGCAGAAAAAACGGTCAAGGTATTATTCTTTGCAGCTGCAGTTGCGATCGAGACGGCAGGGAAAATTCTGGGGATTTGCCGCGGTATCGAAGAACTGACACTACGCGTTCCATGTCACCTCATCGGCAAAAATCCTGTCCTTCAGCCAATGAATGCTCTGCAGCAACTCCGCACTCTCTCCATCGACCTAGCCTCAATCTTCAATAATCGCGTCATATATCTACCTAACATCGACATCCTGCACTGTGTTACTCACCTTCACATATCCAACGCATGGGCATCCTGGCAGGGCGGCTCCCAGACAATCGGAGTAGAGGGACTTGAACAAATTACCCACCTTTCCTTCCACCTCTCCACGTTGCGCACAGACACATCGATGTTGAAAGGGGTTTTGAGGCGAGATAATCTTGTGGCAATGGTTTTGTGGTGGAAGTGGTCTGTGACTGACGACCAGGTGGAAGAGTGGTTGACGTCGCATGACCTCGCCGACAGGCGCATCGTCATCTTGAATTCAGCTGACTTCTTCAGCGCCATGCAAGGTGGTGGGTTCTGGAACTACGTGGAGTGTGTGGTCGACTGGCGCAGGAAGAATGATGGTAAGTCTCCTTAGTGTATGATAGGTTAACACACGTGCTTACCTCCGAGGCTCGGCTTAAGCTGAACCGTTTGAAATCCCTGAGCATCTTCGCACAATTCCACATGCGGACTAAGTGAACAGATATGAATGAAGGTCAGATGCGTACCAGTTGGACGAATGTCATCAGAATGCCGTGTAACCAAATAGTTTATGTGTATTAAAGCGTCTCAGCAGAATGTAGGAAATCCAGTGAAGTAGTCATAGCCTTGACCTCGCTGTGAGATCGTGAGACACTGAGCTGGGTGTTCAATTTCTCTTGATGCGTCGCGGTCCACTTGCATTAAAAGGATCTGCAGGATCATTAGGATTCATAACGGTAACCTCCGGCACCTCGCCGCATGAACTTACCTGTGAGGTCCAAGACGGCACTTCCAACGTGGTTTCAGTGTATGGATGAACATTAACGTACGGTCGTGAAATGCTACGGTCATGACATCGGAAATGAATAAACTGGACAGATGTCAGTGTAGATGCGGCCAACGGACAATATCGAAGATTGGGTCTATGAAGTTATCGGGGTACAGAACGTGAATGCTGTGTTATGGTCGGATAGTAAATATGTACCTGGACCTTCACACTTGAAAAATGTGATCCCATTTTGTGCGACGAAGCTCCGATGTTTTCATAGCATGTGGTACCGACGGTGAAGGATTCTACTTCGGTGCCTTCTTCGATCGCTGCTGGCCGAGCTTCAGCTGAGGACAGATAAATGGCATCCCAACGTACTTGGGAACTCTTTCGTTCGTCCTGGGGTTTCCAGCCTCTCGGACCATTCGTTCTTTTCCACTGCTTTAGAACGCGTAGAGTACTTCTCCTGTTATTGAACCAGTATTGCTAGCGTTAGTTGGCATTGTCCCCGCTGCAGCAGCACTCAGTCGCACGAGTAGGCCTGATCACGTGACTGATGAAACTTCTGACTAATGTCCATCGAGAACGTGTTTCACTTTCTTATACCTTACGCGTGATGTTTGTGCCACTGCTCGGCGGCATTCGCCGACTCCGTCTGTACCAAGATCCTTGCCAGCTGGCACCGTGCTCGGAGTCCAGCGTATGGGTTCCAAGCAAATACTGAGGTTTCTCATCGTTTGGTATATCAGGCTTTCACTGTGCGTCGAGGTTGTCATAATGGCTGGTCGCTTCAGGTGTGCGGGCACCTGCAATCCTTTGGCCGTCTTACTGATCCAAAGATGTACTTCAGGTGTGGAACAGGTACTTGTGATCGTGCCTTCGAAAGCAGCCGCAGCGTGACCCTCCACCGCTTGAGCTGCCTGCACTACCAAGCACAATCCGGCAAGCAGCGGGGCAAGCGAAGCCTACCACAACCGTCCCTTGCAACATTGTCACTGTCAAAGAACGCACGCCAGGAAGACCGTGTTCTCACAATCCCATGCTCCGATACCGCTGGAAGCGGTTCCAACACTCATGTCCCATTGACTTCAGGTGCGCTCCGGGCTAATATCATCGAAGTCACTCCCGAACTCGGCACTGAATAGGATCGCAGACTGTGCTCTGTCAGTTGCCTCTGGCAGTGGCGTGCCACGCTCAAAAGTGGCAGACGTGGAGTTGTGCCGGCCCGAATCCACTCCAGATTCACATCGTAGCAATTCAGAACAGTCATGCCGTCCCACTCGGCCTCGCCGTCTGCCCGCGCGTTTTAGGGACATATTGCCTGAGCCACCAGTCCCGGTAGCTGCCGATCCTCCCGCTGCCCGATTCATACCTCGTGTCATCCTCCATGTATTTGATTCATTCCGTTCAGCATTCAATACATTCGGCATTGCTCGGGAATATCGTCACCGCCCCTCTTATGACCCCGATTCATTCCTTTCTCCTGATGAATTGTCTGATGCCAGGTCGCACATGACAGCTGATAATCATGCTGAAACTATCCCCATGCCTCCTCCATGGCCATTTCAAACAATGTCAGTCTGGAGGTTAATGAGGTGGATGTTGACCGGTAGCAAGCAGAAGTCGGAGGCTGAAGTCTCAAGACTCGTTAGTACGGTTATCACAGCGGATGATTTCCGGCCGGAGGACCTACGAAATTTTAATGCCCACACGGAGTTGAAGCGGTTTGACGCGTCCGAAGAGGTCCTTCAGACCGACCATGTATTTCGCAAAGATGGCTGGACAGAAACATCGGTTTCTATCGAGATACCAACTCGCGACCGCAATCCTGACGGAAATGGCCAAACTTTCAACGTTCCATCATTCTTCTACCGCAAACTTACCGCGGTCGTAGAGGCAGCATTCTCTGAACATACATCGAGGTTTTTTCACCTAACTCCGTTCCGACACATTTGGCGGTCCCCTGTAACAGGCAAAGAACAACGGCTATATGATGAGCTGTATACGTCTGACGCTTGGATCAAGGCTCATGACGAGGTGCAGAAACAAAGATGGGATGATGGGTGTACCTTAGAACGGGTTATTGCAGGGTTGATGTTCTCGTCTGACGCCACGCACCTTACGCAGTTTGGCCATGCTTCAGCATGGCCAGTGTACCTGTTCTTTGGAAATCAGTCGAAGTACATGCAGGCACGACCTAATTCAACAGGTGCATGCCACCTAGTGGCATTCATTCCAAAGGTGGGTGAATGGGCGCCTCATTTTTGATGCTGAATTCAATGATGACAAGGGAATTTCTGCAGATCCCTCAGACAATCTTCAGTTTCGTATCTCAGCTGACGAAGAAGAAGAGCCGAGGTGATATCTTAGCGCACTGCAAGAGAGAACTTGTCCATGCGGTATGGAAAATTTTGTTGGACGAGGACTTTGTGAACGCACACAAGAATGGGATCGTAGTTAAGTGCTACGATGGTGTGCGTCGCCGTATCTTTCCTCGGATTTTTACCTACTCGGCCGACTACCCAGAGAAGTAGGTGTCCCGGAACCCGAAACTTAAAGCCTGACGACTTTTACAGGGTATTACTTGCTACCATCAGGGATAAAGGAGAGTGTCCGTGTCCTCGATGTCTACTTCCGAGAGGGTACTTTAGCAGGCTTGGCCTGTTGTCCGATCTTGCTGCGAGAACTACAAACATCCGTCAGTACTTCCGTAGTCGAGTCGTTGCAGCACGCAATGCAATCTACAAGCTCGGAGCTCCTATCAAAGGTGCTACTCCGGAACAATATCTGAAGGGTTTGTCGCTGGTGCCAACGTTGGTAAGTGGTTGTTTTTCCTGCCATCCTATGTCTGACCGCACGATCTATCAAGAACTCTTTTGCTGAAATTCTCGGTCCTCTCGGATGGAATATATTCACGATGTTTACTGTCGACCTCCTACACGAATTTGAGCTAGGGGTATTTAAGTCGGTATTCAGGCATCTGCTGCGTTTGCTATATGCCATCAATCCGGATGCTATAAATATTCTTAATGCACGGTACATCAGCAAAACCGTCCTTTTGAGTCAGCGTCACAGTGACTACAGTGTCACAGTGAGAATTTCTGTAGCTCATATCGCTTTAAACTCATCATTTTCTGCACTCAGGATGATTTGAATGGGGTATTTAGGATAGGTTAATCTGTAGAAAAATATATTTGTGGCCTAAGAGTTTGTAATTAATGAGTTGTGTGCCACTGTGCAGCACTGTACAGAGGGGGACCTTCCTGTCACACTGTGGCACTCTGTAGTGGCTGTACAGTGCCGCACAGTGACAAACTGTTTTGCTGATGTACGTGGACGTGTCCTGAGTAACGCATTATCTCACTATTACTGTAATGGATCGCAGATTTGCCCCTTTCTTTTATCTTATCTAATCACTGATTAGATATCCGATTAGATCTTTCAGATCTTATCTAGGGCTTTTCTTCGTGGGGCTGCGTACCTAGCCCTTATCCAGCCACGATCCAGACCTCCGATTACAGATCCCCCTTCCTCTTTTCACAGTTTGAGCGTTATTTATACTTACAGTCTAGATCTTAGGCCTAGTACTCGTTGACGTCATAGTGACATCATCCTGATGTCATAGTGATGTCATCCTGACGTCACCACTGATGTCATACCCAGTGCCCATGCCTTGAGGTTTCCTCATGGCCCTACCTAGAGAGTATATAAGTAGGCACTACCCTGTATTAGTTCCTTAGTTCTATTCACTTCGTATTTGGGCGTTTCCCCTCTTGTCTCTGATTGAGTGACTGCCGTCTAGCCTCGCTTAGGCTTCATCGTCGTCTTCGTCAAGATCTGCGCGTCCGTCCTCCGCCTATCCCGTCGTCGTTGTCCTTGCCCTGGTTATTGTTGGTTTGTTGGTCTAGTGTTCCCTCTTTGGTCGCTGTCTTTCGTCGACTAGTCTAGCCTGACTGTGTCACTCAAGCACGACTCGTAACAATTACCGTCCAATCAGTTTCCGTGAGATCTGTGCATTTGGTAAAGGTTCCATTCGGCGGTTTCCTCCGGATGTGTCTGAGGAGCCTTAGCTGCTGTTTTTGACCAAACGATCATGGGTAGTTCCAGGTTACCCACTTGTCAGAAAACCTGGATTTTGTCACAGCCACAATATGAGCCCACACGGATGGGGGGGGTGTCGTACAGCCACACGGCAGACAGGGGTCAAAACAGCCAAAGAGAGAGAGGGATTGCACAGCCACATAGCTGGGTCTGGGACACAGCCACTGGGATCAGGATGTTGCACAGCCACAAACTGAGAGGTGATGTACAGCCACTGGGAGAGGGGTTGACACAGCCACATAGTGAGGGGTAGACACAGCCACACAGTGAAAGGGGTCGCACAGCCACATAGACAGGGGTAGTGCACAGCCACATCGAAAACCAAAGTTGTAGCCCCTGTTGAGAGGATCACGGGACTATGCTTACATCAGCAATATCTTTATTTTTGGATGAGATAAATGTAGAATACTGAAATTTTCGCGAGTCTTTTGATTTTGTTTACACAGCCACACCAGTAAAGGCAATGCACAGCCACATAGACAGGGGTGTGCACAGCCACACTGAAAACCAAAGTTGTAGCCCCTGTCGAGAGGATCACGGGAGTATGCTTACATCAGCGAGATCTTTATTTTTGGCTGAGATAAAAGTAGAATACTAAATTTTTCGCAAATCTTCGCTTTTTTGCACAGCCACCCCCATTATGTGTGCTTATGTAATCAAAAAAGCGGACAAGATGCCTGGGTTGTTGTTGCTGCCACCCCTTCTCCTGTCCACTTGATGATATTTCAAAGTACTGTAGCACACTATTGACAAGTGATCTACCCATTCCATACACAATTTGGATCCAATCCAATGTTATTGGATATAAATATAAATAGGGGTAAAAATGCGAAATCTACTCCCAAACATGCAGTTCTTGACATATGGACTTGAGAATTTAAACCTAAGTAGCTCTGGCATATATCTACAACCTGTCAAAGTTCCAGACCATCAGCCTCTGTCCTTGTGGAGGTGGAGTCAGATCTCCTCCTCCCCAGTGTATGCATTATACAGATGGGTGCTGCAGCTTTCTGGGTATTTTGATCCATTGGTACTGTGGAGGATACATCAGACAGTGTCTATGTACAAGGACTTTGGGGGTTTATCAGGTGGAATGTGGGCAACACCACATTGTTGGTTTTTTGGGTGAATGGCCACCATGCCACACCTGCAAGGGTAACATACCAACTAATAACATAGGCACATTCCACACCTACATATCTACCTGCATCCAAAGTTTCAAGTCCATCCATTGAGAACTGGAGGAGCTGTAATGAAAATGAGAGCTGGAGAGCGTGGGAAAGTGTGCGAGGATTTTAAAAGAGATAGGGGATCTGTCAAAAACTTGTCATAGCACACCACAGAGAGAAGTAATGAGTAAGCTAAGTGCATGGCTGAATTCCTACTTGCAATTTGGACTATCCTGAACCATTTCTGCATTGGAAAATCTGCCCAGTTGGTATGGGTGATAGCAACCTCCTAGGTATCTCCTTCATTCATGCAGTTGATACATTAAAGTCCAATCCCCCACGTTTTTGCACTTTAAAGTATTTGGGTAATTATATGACAGTTAAAATGTTACAAATGTGTTCAGAGATGCTCCTACATTCATTTCTCAAAGTTTCATGAGACAAGGGCCCACTGGATTGTGTGCTGTGACAAGTTTTTGACAGATCTCCTATCTCTTGAAAAATCTTCGCACACTTTCCCACGCTCCCCAGCTCTCATTTTCATTCCAGCTCCCCCAGTTCTCAATGGGTGGACTTGAAACTTTGAATGCAGGTAGATATGTAGGTGTGGAATGTGCCTATGTTATTAGTTGGTATGTTACCCTTGCAGGTGTGGCATGGTGGCCATTCACCCAAAAAACCAACAATGTGGTGTTGCCCACATTCCACCTGATAAACCCCCAAAGTCCTTGTACATAGACACTGTCTGATGTATCCTCCACAGTACCAATGGATCAAAATACCCAGAAAGCTGCAGCACCCATCTGTATAATGCATACACTGGGGAGGAGGAGATCTGACTCCACCTCCACAAGGACAGAGGCTGATGGTCTGGAACTTTGACAGGTTGTAGATATATGCCAGAGCTACTTAGGTTTAAATTCTCAAGTCCATATGTCAAGAACTGCATGTTTGGGAGTAGATTTCGCATTTTTACCCCTATTTATATTTATATCCAATAACATTGGATTGGATCCAAATTGTGTATGGAATGGGTAGATCACTTGTCAATAGTGTGCTACAGTACTTTGAAATATCATCAAGTGGACAGGAGAAGGGGTGGCAGCAACAACAACCCAGGCATCTTGTCCGCTTTTTTGATTACATAAGCACACATAATGGGGGTGGCTGTGCAAAAAAGCGAAGATTTGCGAAAAATTTAGTATTCTACTTTTATCTCAGCCAAAAATAAAGATCTCGCTGATGTAAGCATACTCCCGTGATCCTCTCGACAGGGGCTACAACTTTGGTTTTCAGTGTGGCTGTGCACACCCCTGTCTATGTGGCTGTGCATTGCCTTTACTGGTGTGGCTGTGTAAACAAAATCAAAAGACTCGCGAAAATTTCAGTATTCTACATTTATCTCATCCAAAAATAAAGATATTGCTGATGTAAGCATAGTCCCGTGATCCTCTCAACAGGGGCTACAACTTTGGTTTTCGATGTGGCTGTGCACTACCCCTGTCTATGTGGCTGTGCGACCCCTTTCACTGTGTGGCTGTGTCTACCCCTCACTATGTGGCTGTGTCAACCCCTCTCCCAGTGGCTGTACATCACCTCTCAGTTTGTGGCTGTGCAACATCCTGATCCCAGTGGCTGTGTCCCAGACCCAGCTATGTGGCTGTGCAATCCCTCTCTCTCTTTGGCTGTTTTGACCCCTGTCTATGTGGCTGTTCACTGTGTGGCTGTGCCACACCCCCCATAGCATTTGGACATTTAGTCCCACGGTCAGAATCCGTGTTTTTTGACAAGTGGTATATCTGGCACAATCCACAAATTTGGGCAAATCCAGCTGCAATGGGTGGTCTGAGATGCATCAGCGTGCTGCCTGGCATTTCGAAAATGTCCTGCAGGTGAGTCATCCGTCATGCTTGTCGCTACCAGCCTCCAACCATGGCTTCTCTATTCTTGGATGGTACGGTTTAACTGATCTCTCTTCCCAGTGCGCAATACCTGCTTTTGAAGGGCTATTTCCACCTGACCATGACAACGTTATTCGTACCCTATTATTCCGCCTTGCACAGTGGCATGCCCTTGCCAAGCTTCGACTACATACGGACGATTCCCTTGAACTCCTCAAACATGCAACAAGACTCCTGGGCCAGCAGCTGCGAAAGTTTCAAGAATTTACCTGCGCATCTTTCCAAACAACTGAACTGCCCTCCGAAGCAGCAGCACGGCAGAGAGCAAGAGAGGCGAAGGCCGATTCCATGAGCGCACCAAGCTCCGGCGTGCATCGGCCAAAGACGTTCAACTTGTCTACTTACAAGATGCACGCTCTTGGTGATTATGCAGATACTATTCGCATGTTTGGCACGACCGACTCGTATACAACTCAGATAGTAAGCCAAGCATGCAGAGCATCAACTTGAGACTGACAGCATGCCTAGGGAGAACTTGCCCATCAACAGTTAAAGAAATTTTACCGGAGCACCAATAAACACGACCCTACCGGCCAACTGGCGAAACAGGAAAGACGGTGTACTCATACTCACCAGGAGCTAGACCAGACGATAGATTCCGATTCCGAAGAGAAGGAAGAGAATGCACCACTCACAAGCCATTACAATTTATCTCGTTCTTTTCGCAATGTTATCAACCTGGCTACCCTCCTGAACGATCATAATGGCAATCCCGCCATCAAGGTGAGACATCCAGACAAACTCAGAGGATAGTAATGACTGAGTTGGACAGGATTTTATTCCGAGACTGAAGGATCACCTCCTTGCAAGATTGCAAAAGCGAGAGTACGACGGTGACGAGTGGATCTTCACCTCAGAGGAACGGCATTCGGTCGGCTTCGTCAACAATCTCAACGGCGTACTCATGCCAAAGCGACTACAGCTCAACTTCACAACATACGACATACAACGTGATCAGGACACTCTTTATTCGGGCCGCGGGGATACCATCATGATGCGCTCATGTGAAGAAGGAGCCAGTGCCCACCCTTTCTGGTATGCGCAGCTGATTAGAGTGTGCATATTCCACGTCTGCTATGAGGGTGCACAGCATGAAATGGACGTGCTCTGGGTTCGTTGGTTAGGAGTCGAACCTGGGTACCGCTGGGGTATTAACCATGCTCGTTTGCCAAAAGTCGGTTTTGTGCCAGACTGCGAGTCGGCAGGGGCTTTCGGCTTTGTTGACCCTGCACTCGTAATTCGTGCCTGTCATCTTATTCCTGTTTTCACAGAGGGGCGGACAGACTCTCTTCTTCGCCGAGGTCCATCGCTTGCACGGCCAAAAGATAAGGACGACGACTGGAAATCTTATTATGTGAATATGTAAGTAGGGTACAAGATGACATCTCTGAGGCTAATGCATAGCCTAGCTTCGCAGACCGGGATATGTTTGCACGGTTTTCTCACATTGGA
Organism: Pisolithus albus; assembly: GCA_024613165.1. Lineage (NCBI taxonomy): Eukaryota > Fungi > Basidiomycota > Agaricomycetes > Boletales > Pisolithaceae > Pisolithus > Pisolithus albus. The sequence goes on along the minus strand of JANFAB010000004.1, from coordinate 774,215 downwards.
GTAGGCCATGAAGTTCAGTACTCCGCCTCAGTGCAAATGAACATGGAAGACATAAGAGATGACTCCCACGAGGGGGATACTTCACAAGTACCTGGTAATGAAGGGCTACCAGGTGAACGAGAGTTCGAGGATAATAGGATGGATGAAGTTGATCCTCTGAGCGACGATGATGACGAGGATGAAGATTGTGTTAACTCAGAAAGCAGTCTTGATGGAGATGGATCCGACAGAGAGTCAAATAGTGAAGAAGATACCGATGTCGACGTGATATTTTGAAGACAGCACTTGCCCAAATTTATGTACCGTTCCGCCGATTACTACTAGCCGTAGTCACCTGTTCTTGTAGGCGGTTGTTTATGACTCAGCACTTTCATATTCCTGCTGTGAGTCGTGCGACCGGTGGCACACTTGTCAGTCTTCGGTCACTTCTGTATGCACAGTGTGTGGGGAGTACCCTTGGTGACGTTGCTTTTCCGATCTCGGTGGCGTTGTTTTGTGTGGGTGGTCCCAGCCAGCACCGATTGGTGTTTGTCTCCTTCCTGGATCTTGGTCGGATCGTGGTTATGGTATGTTAATTTATTTCCTCGGTCTTGTTATATATGCTGAAACTGGAGACGCATTTGCTCCATCTGCAGACTCGGGTTTGATGCTCTGGACAAGCAGCTATCACTGTCTTGCGGGCCAAAAACTTGAATCGAAACGTGCTCGCAAGCGCACCATCTCGAGTACTCATCAGCCTTATGGGTACGCTCAGCGTCAAGCTAGCCTCAGCCCGAAGAGCATCACTGTCGCCGAAGTTAGTCAGCTTTGTGCCGCCAAGCGCACGGACTGTGTACTTGTTGTCATCGACGAAGAAAGACCCAGCAGAATATTTACAGCGAAAGTCTTGGCCCACGGAGTGCGTCGTCTATCCCTCGCTTTCCAGAACTAACATGCCGCAGGTTACAGCGGACGGACTGGATCTACACCATACACCCACTAGTCAAATAATGAAGCAGAATCCCATGGTCACTCGTGACACGACAAACGCGACTGATTCTCCGACCCATTCACGAGGGATGCTTCGAGAGGTTGTACGTGGGAAACTCACCTCGGACCCTACTGATTTCACTTTGTCGTACATGGACGTGGACGGTGACATGGTACTGATCATGTCCAATTCTGACGCTGCGCATGCTGTAAAAGATTACAAGAACCAGAAGTTTGGATCGGATTCTTCTAGTTATTGAGGGCAGTTAACATCGGACCAAGGCTGGGGTGGATGAGAGCGAAGACGAGACTAAGGCAGTTCTAGACGCTGTGTAGGAATAATTGCAGGTGCTGGACAGAATGGATTTGACTGCCGAACCCCGAACTGTCCCACCATCCCCCCCACACTAATGTCCGTTGTTCTGGAGGAGCTGTTGGCGTCCTCGTCACGTGGACCTTCTCTCAGCTATAGACTTGTTCCCTCCATTTCCTTGGTAGACTGAAATGTGGTATGTATGTGTTCCGGTCACCCTAATCACAAACTACTTACTGGATAGGTTTCGAGGACTGCCCTACTCTCACTGCGCACGTCTGGGATGGCAACTGCAAGTAGTAGGTGCATGATTAGGGATTGTATTATATGATAGAAACAAGAAGGATGCTGCCTAGCGAATTCTGAGGCAAATCTGTGACGAGCAGATTCACCTGAAAATAGTGGAGATGCACTGGGGGGTTTCTCGCGTTCAGATAATGTTACAATGGCCCAAAAAGCCATATCTCGCATTCAAAACACGTGGGGACGCTGCATATCGCGGTGGATGATTGATGCGCACTTACATGGTCTTGCAAGGGCTGATAATTACAAGGTGGGATTTCAACGGCTTTCCTCGCATGGATAAGATGGTTTGTGGTGGACATTGCAATTGCCATTTGACACTTGTAGCCTTAATTATAAGCCGTCAGATGCGCCCTGCCACAACGATTGTAATCCATTGCAAGTATCTGCTCTTTTGATTGTAGTGTGACCAACCAGCACACTCCTGTTCCTCCACCACAAAGTTTCATAAGGCTTTGGCAGTCAGTACCATTCCTGAGCACAGTAGCCATAGATAGTATACTGGTCGTTGTCCTACAGAAACATGTATGCCAGTGTAACCAATGCTAAGGGGGAGCATTTCTGCTGCTGATTAATCATAGTCAAAATGACATGGCAAAAAAATTACGTTTCAGTGATGTTAGATACCCATGAAAACAAAAACACCGGTGACTTACACTGTACGATGAATACCTGGAGGCGAGCCAATAACGACTGCATAAAATCCTGCATCATCTTGGAGTAAATTCCGTACAGTTGGGGTGTCAAAAGCGCTGAGTAGTTGTGTATGGTTTGGGTTGCGCGGTTGCACATCCAAAATGAGTTGAAGTGTCCTTGTCACTCGCATAGCCTCACTTTCAGAGACACATTGGATTGCGAGAGGAACTGGTGGCGTCCCTCGACCACACGGAATAAATGGACTAGTACGACGGTGTTTAATATATACGAATCCATGTCCAGTCAGTTGTGGTGTACCAATCTTCTTGTTCATATATGCCAGCCTTGTCATAACCAACAACGGCCCAATAGTACTTCGTATCTGCCATGAGGAGTGTATGGGACTATAGACCTCGCCATTCTGATCAACTTTTATAGCATTCATGCCAACGAGCTCTCTCAAGAAGTTACACGAAAGAGTATACGACGTAGCTACTAAGAGCACCTACTTACACCCGGTTTCAGCCATCTTCGAGTCATGGAAAGTACTCAATTGGAAACCCTCCCACTTGCAAAACTTGTTGCACACATGCTGCTTCTCGAAGCACTCTACCCCCTTCTGTAAATTACCCTCACTGAAAAGCTTCAAATCACCGCCAACTTCCCTGGATTAGTAGCGTTAGATCCGTGAGTATGGCAATCGATTGGATGACCTACGGGTGAGTGAGAATCTGGGGGTCCGTCAAAAGTAACTCGTTGCCTGTGAAGAACATATGAGTACGACACGATCACATGGCCAGCTTAGACTTACCCTGATAGTCAGAAATATACACCTGACCGCCCGTCTTAGCATACTGAATGTGCTGCGAGAATGCCAAAAATTGTGCGATCTCCTCTGCCTCCGCACTAAGCAGGTCACAAGGTACAGCATTGCCGTTATGGATGTACTTGACAAAGTCCGTTGTTGACGTAGTAGGAATGAACTCCTCTGCAAGGAACATGGTGCACACCATGCCGCCGGGTTTGGAAGGTTGTTTGGATCCCTCTGCTGGGGTTGCTGCGGCACTTGAGTATGTGAGTACCAAGCCGGCATCCACAAAGCGTAGGCGGGGGATTTTGAATGGGGGTGACTCAGCGGCCCCACGGATAGCGCAATCGATGAAGTCATAGGTCATCTGAAGCAACGCTTTTGCCCAATAGAGTACGTTAGCCTCCCGGTAAAGAATGTTGGATTCATCTTTGAGGGAGTAACGGGTGAATGGCGGCCCAGGTTCTGCAGGATGGTCATCTATATAAGGTCTCTTGAGCACGACATCATGGTTAGGCTGAGATCCCAGGCCTGACTTCCTGAGAGGTGAAAGGTTCAGTTGTGCCTTCTGGGCTGTCTTGAACGCTCCAACTCCGATAACCGCTGCGTTAGAGATGTTGAGCCGCACACTGCCTGAGAAGAGGTCAGCTGAGTTGATGTCGAAAGCGACCTTTGCGTGGATCAGTTCATGAAGTTCACGGGTGGGGATGGGATAGAAATCAATGGGTATGATTTTCTGCCGGAAGACTAGGCTTCATCGTTACACTCTCATCAGCCGTGCGATGATTCAAAAGCGTGCATTACCTTGCTTGATGTCAAATTCCGAAGCCCCACCAGTCTGAAGTGCGGCTTTGAGTTGATCATGGTCAGGTGACAAGAAAACTTGGTTGACGGTCATAGGTTTCTTTGGTGATACGGGGGGAGCAGAAGAGTCGCCATCCGGTATGGCAGGAATTAAGTCATTGTCAAGTAATGAAAAAACCTTTGCGGGTTTCTTCTGTGGTGGAGCAGGAGCAGAATCGCCAGACGAAGCACTGGAATAACTGAGGTGGCGCTTGAGGCCAGCACTGGAACTTGGTTCCTACGCGTACTTGTCAGTTTGATCTTCGCACTATGAATCAAGTTTCAGACATAGTCGTGGCTTACCTTGCTACCTGCCTGAAGACGAGTGACATCTTCCGAGATCAACCGTTCAAAAGTACTACTCGCAGTGGAAGCCGCCGCACTTGCAGGTGGAGGATCGGAGTAAAAGAGACGGGTGGAAGATCGGGGAGTTGGAGTCATGGAAACGGACGCAGTAAGGGCCTTACAGTCGTTTCGGAATGCCTCGACCCTTTCCCATTGACCTTCGGGGACAACAACATATAGGGCGAACTGCTTCGATTTGAACACCGCTTTCCCGCCCTTTTTGCTTGGATGCATACATTCATTGTAGAAGTATGGGTACGGGCCAGAATGCATCATAAGATCTACCCATTTCGTGTCACGGACGACGAACTCCTTCTCTTGCCAGGAAAACTCAGGGCAATAGGCCTTGATGCGTGGTACCACGGTCTGGAGAGCAAGGTATGCGAGCTCAGGTGCTGTGCTTTGAGCATCGATTTCTTTCAGACCCTCACATATATTCTGTCATGCCGAGTTAGTATGAACGTCACCAAAATAGTCACGCACTTACGCTGATCAGATTAGATCGTGTATTACGCTTTCGGCTGGTTTCATGGACAGCCGATATTACCAATGAGATGCACTCTGCTGGTGGAGGGCAAAGAGCCCTCATGGCCCATTCATCAGGAAAAAATTACTTACATATGTAGCCCTATGTAGACTCTATAGTGCCAGTAGCATGGTAGTTAAGTCCCCCATATGTAGTCACAGTAGCTGAAGGGTTCAAATATGTAGTACTTCATAGCACCAGTAGTTTGCCCTAAATATGTGTCACTACCATAGTTAGTGTGCTATGTAGGCTACCTAGACTATGTATTTATACTTGGACATCACACAGGTTTTGTAGTGGTGTGCTACTGCCAGTACATAGCCTGCCTAGCACTATACACCTCACTGCAGTAGACATATTACCATTTCATATAATATTATCAGCTTTGTAGGTTGATACATGCAGATGTAATATTGTATGGTCCAGAAGGCAATGACGACGACAAAGAGTCACAACCACAACAGCACTCAGACTCTCTTCGACCTCACGAACACTCCCTCGAATGTGACGAGCTCACCAGGAAGCAATGTCATTCACCAGTTCTGGACAAGTGTTCAGCTCTGGCAATGTATCCCATGAGTATCCAAAGACTGATGCGAGGAGCGCCGGGTATACCTATCATATTGGCCAGGTAATCGCCAAGTAAGAGGCCCGAAAGATGAGCAACACAAGCAGACTCGAGGGTAGCATCTGCACGTTCCCCGATACAAGCCCAAACAGCGAGTATTAGCGCCGGAACTCTGCCTTGAGACGTGAGGTAGTAAGTGGTGACGAAAAGAAATACGTACGGATAAGGCGACGCGCCAAGAGGCATGGCGATCGGATAAGCCACGGCGGACGGGACTACGAATGCATTGACAGCTCCTCCCAGGGGGATGGGCGACAATGGCTTCAAAACACGGACGATCAAGTTCGGCCGTCTTCTTGGAGGGGAGTGTTCTCCTCCCCGGCAGCCTCTGATTCAGGTTACCTTCCCACGTGATTGTACGTGATACGGGGTGAGTTAAAGACGAGGAGGAGTGTGAAAAGGAAGAGAGCACGAACACACGGCGCGAGGGGGTAGAAAATGTCAGGGATACACTTGGACAATTTAGGATCACTGCAGAGATGTGCTCGGTCTAAAGGCGCCGGAACAACGGGTAGTACGTTAGCAGAGAGCACCTACTTCAAAGCTGTGTACTTGCCTGTGCATTGATGGACAGTGTAAGGGTGACCTGCATGATGCCTAACGCCAAAGCTATAGCAATGGCGAGTCTGACACGAGATACCAGTCCCGAGACTCCACGCTCTGTGAAGAGTGATATAAGCCAGCCCGTCCATGAGAAAGGAGAGGGCAGAGAGAGAAAGAAAGATGAGGATGAGGGTTGTCCTCGGGACGCATGACTGGATGACAACTGGGGTGATCAATGACGGGGAAGGAGAGGGAAACAGCTTCGTGTACAACAATGAAAGGGTCGTAAGGAAAACGATCATAGGAAAGGACACGCACACTGCGAACAGCGTCGTAGCTGCTGCACCGAGAGCTTGCCCTGCGGAAACGAAGGCAAAGCTTGATCGTTTACGCGTCATCATCCAAGTAAAAGAGGGCGACGGCGACAGAGTGAGTGGCTTACTATGTGAGGGTCGTCGTCCTACTCGTCGTCAAACGATCGGATGGTCCTTCGTCATCGTCCTCGTTGCCAGGCCAAGTCCACAGGCAGAGGAAGGCGTCGGAGAGCTCGCAAAGCGCGGAGCCGTTGTCGAGGAGGATTTGCCCTACGTCCCTGACGAACGGGCTCATGTTAGAAGCGTCGATAGTGTTATGTCTGTAACCATTGCCATTATTCCCGTTACCGGACGATGAGTCGAAGGGATGGCTGCTGCCGCCCAGGGGGGACCTTCCGATGGTCCCGAGCGACCCGTACCGGCTGGATCCAGGTGGTTTTATTTCCCCGTAGCGAGATGGGATGCTGCGCGGGTTGTGGACGAGTCTGTCGGGGAAGAAGACCAGAAATTTTGCTGTGTGCCAGGCTGAAACGGACTCGGTATGGGACGGATCATTGTCGTTGCTAGCGACTGAGACCTGCTACGGGTCAGATCCGCTGAAGATGGAAAAGGACAGCCACGGGGCACTGGTGTCGATGATTGAGCGTACGGAGTGCTGGCATTGTTGTCATAGGCATCTTCTTCGAGCTCTTCGCTGTCCTTGAAGGTGTCAGTCGAAGCGAATCTGGACGATGCCCGCAGAGTCAAAGGGAACTGAGGGTTTAAAAAGGACAAAGGAATCCACTCGCTTGATGACGAGTCATGCGTACCTTCGGTGATCGTGGGCCAGACAATGTCATACGTGGCATGGATGTTTCCCGAGCGAGTACAGGGCAGTGGCGCAGAAGCCGAGATGCGTAGGACTCTGCAGCTTGACGGCGGAGGGCTGAGTACTGTGGCTGAGCTAAACTGTATAGTCGATGCAAACATCAATTTCTGGGTGCAGCGATAAGTCCGACTGCAACCCGCAAATTTCTTGCACTAGTAGAAGTGAAATATGGTACAACTGACTTTGCTAAATACATGTTCGGGCTACAGTCATGTCAGGGTGTACACATATATGTGCCTCATAAGACAGTTTATTAACTTTGTATCTGAACTTGAATGAGACACAAATGTAATAATCTGCCTCATTACTATGTAGGTAGCTTTGTCTTTGTAGAAATCATAGTGTGCTACCATGTCTACAGCTTCCTACTAGATGATTGTCCATTGCTATGGTAGCTATGTAGCACTTAATATCACTTGGTGACAGCTTCATATCAATATGGAAAATGTACCTGATGCTATGTAGTGCTATGGAAGCTGTATGTCACTATGTACCTGACACATGTTGCTACCTGTCAAAATGATTTTCCTGATGTTGCCCGTGCTGAGCACCATACTGCAAGTGCTGTGTACCATATCCTCTGGAGTCGGCAGGGAGAGCTGGAGGCATTGACATGGGCGAAACTGGATCATGTAGTCGCCCGAATGCGGATGGCACATGTACACCTGGACCCCTCAGCTGCGGTACGTTGTGAGCGAGCAGCAATGGTGGGGGGGGCATGAGCATTCGAGCATCTGCTGCAGCATTCAAGTTTGACATCGCCATGACAGGGGGAGGGTTGATGGAAGCTACAAGTCGATTTAGATGAACGATGATCAGACAAAACGGTTATGATTCCTCACCACGAGATTGTGCAGCACTGACAGACTGCTGTTGTGGGCAACTCTTCTTGTGAGAGCGCAAGGGGAAAAGGGGGGGAAAGCTGTAGGCTAGGCCTAGGCTCGTCCCGAGGGGTCGTGAGTCGGAAAGGAAGTGGGGGGAGTGGCTAGGTGGTGAAAGGGAAGGTTTCCCTGCGTCGGATGGGTACTGGCGGGGTAGAACTCGAACTGCCGCTGCAGAAAGGCGGGAGGGGATTAGTTTCGGTGGTTGGATAGTCGGAGGGGCTCAGAACTCGATAGGCAGCGATATAGGGCGCTTGTAGACTGTTGGAGGACTCGTAGACTGGGAAGGATGACTCTGAAGGCAGCAGAAAAATTTTATAACTCGAAGCGGTCGCAAGTATGGTGGTAGAACTCGGTGGGGAACTCTGGGGACGCAAAGGGGGCTCAAAAGACTCGAAGATACGCAAGAAAACAGCTCTGGGGACTCAAAGGGACTCTCAGACACACAGGTGGTGACGCCAGGAAAGTGGGTATATTTTTCCTAAGTACAGCGGTGTTTTGTATCGTAGAGGTGGCTGTCACAAAGGAATATTTCGGCGAATTTTGGAGATGTCATGTGTCAAGAAAAAAGAGTGACAGAAAGGTGCCGCAGTAAGGCACTACAGGTTGTAGGTACGAAACGTAGGTAAAAGGGAGCAAGGAAAAAGCAAAGAAAGGGCAGAGCGGCAAGGGGAACATGCCTAGAAGGTGTGTGCTACTGACCGACGCTGCGGCGACCCTTTGGGGCAGTCTGGTGCGGGGTGGCAGTGCTACTGGCGGCGGCCTGTGTCAGTGTCTCGAGTAGGACCTATAGATGCCGGGTAGCCGACGTCATAAGTGACGGGGTGGACTGCCGACGGTTGGTAGACACTTGATAGGCGCACGAAGGGCCGAAGGCCGACGCAGATAGGGGGCGGACGACGATTAGGGGTCGAGGACAGGGGCTAGCGGTGACTTGTAGCGGTGAAGAGTGTCGGTGATAGGGGTTACTTCCTGATTAGGCGGCGGCGGCGTTGGTAAGCGAAGGAAGCGCTCGTAGAAGCCGAGATAGCCGAGGGTGGAGCGGCGGCGACCTTTCCGAGGGATGGTGGACCTGCGGGGACTGGCTAGGGCGATAGGAAAGCTGGTATAGGATTATGATATTCAGCCCTAGGGAGTATGGACTCCCTACACCTCCCGGGGTCTTCGAATACTGACCGTCCTCGGTCAGGGGCACTCGGTGACACGGATCGGTGACGAGATTCCGTTGACAGGTGGCTGTGCTCGGAACAATGGCAAGCGGGACGGGGACCTCGGTCACGTGCTGTGGCAAAAATGCTTCTGCGTCAACAAAGGGTTGCCAAACATACCAAACAAGTCGCCGCCACTTCATCTTTTCTTTCTCTAAGTCCCTTCACCACCGCTACTCGCCGCAACTTCAAACACAACATGTCCCAATCCACGTCTCAGCTCCCCACCCTTAGGAATTCCGAGGTTCAGCAGCCGAGAGACCTCTCGCCCGACGCCTCTCGTGCTCTGGTTCCAGAAATGTGGGCCGCCCACATGGCTAAGTTAGCCGCCCTTATGAGGGAGATCCCGGACGAGGCGGCCACTGACGACGAGGCGAGGGAATGGATGGACAGGTACTATGAAGTGTCGGTACGTCTCTCTCGTTACTTCTTGGTTCTCGGTCTCAGAGGGGCGTTGAAGAGACTAGAATTGAGAGAGGATGGGGATGAGTGAAGTCTGAAGGAGAAATTCTTGCCAAAGGGGCTTCTCTAGCCTGGCAGAAAACTCTGTCTGAGGGACGTCTGGGGCTGTCTGAGGCTGTCTAGACACAGCAGAAGGCACTTGATGCCTTCTCGAACTCGAACTCGAACTCGGAACTCTCGAAACTCTGAAATGCGACTCCTTACTTTTCTAAGTAAGTACAATGTAATGTAAGTCGCGAGTGGCTTACTTAAGCCACCTCACGTGTCTAACTCGAAGCCTCGAAGCACCAAATCAATACTATAGTAAATGAACAGAAAGAAAAAAAAGAAAAGAAAGTAAAAACAATAAAATAAATGAAAATCCCCTGGTAGGGAAATACCATTCCCTACAGCGTGCAGGAAAACATAGAGAGTCTGCGGCAGTTCGCCTATGACCACAGCACTGAGGCCCCAAAGTACCCCGAAGAGACAGAGCAGGCGCTCACGGCTGCGTTCTTGACGCTGGTTCCCCTTCGAAAACGGTTTCCCCGACGAGCCAAGAAGTCGAAGGCTCGTGCTACCCAGGTAGGAACTATTGGCTTGCAGGTGGGCGGTGAGACCAGGCGGTCTTGGCGGCAGATAGAGAAGACAGCTGCTAAAGGGGACGAGGGTAACCAGGTGCGTACCTCCCTTCCATTCGTTTTACCTGCACCCTCTAACGACTTTTCGTGACTTAGGCACAGCCTGTGGGTGGGGACAGTGGCGTTATCGATCTAGACGCTACAGGTGAGGAAGAGGTCGTCGCTCCACCTCCAAGTCGAACAGAACCTGTCGGTGAGAGTACTCAGAGGTCGGGTAACCCTCAGGAGGTGGCGGTCTCTGCTACGCAGGACGATTCAGAGGCGTGTGGGCAGTGCAAGACTCGGGGGATCCGATGTGAGTGGAAAGAGGGTGCTCCTGGGGCGGCGTGTACAGCCTGCCATGTGGGGAAGAAACGGTGCGACAAGGCTAGCAAGGCTAGTAAGAAGGTGAGTTTCTCGAGACTTCGGCGTGCACAAGATAACCATGGGACGTAGCGGAAGAAAACCGACACCCCAGCCCCGTCGGCCTCGATCAGCAAGAAGGCCAAGACTTCGGTGGCGCCTCCAGACGCTCCCTCATCGTCGGCACTCCCCAATGCTCCCTCCTCGTCGGCACTCCCCAAACCTAGGATCCGCATCAAGGCCCAAGCGGCAAGTCAGTCAGTCCCTCATCGAGCGCCCGGTCCTCCCCCTCTTACACCATCGGTATCCCATCTCCCCCTCTTCCTTCCCTCTAGTGCGGGTAACACTCCTACCCCCGACTCTCCTCGAATCGAAGAACGCCTTGTAGGTAAGCCTGGAGAGACCGGTGCTGGTACTGGCGGCGTGACGGTCGAAGCAGTGAAGAGTTCGGAAGACGCTGGACGTGGAGACTCGGTCGAAGTCGATGGTCCATGGGAGGACAACCAGAACGAAGAAGGGGGTTTCGGTCGAGCCCCTAGTGTTCCAGGTGCTCGGTGGACTCCGTATGGCGGCCCTCAAGAGGCACTGGCGCAGTACGACACGCGGCTGGTGGCCCTCAAAGGTACGATCGAGTGGTCTGGGGCTATCATAGCCGATCTCCACACGGGGCTGGGTCAGTTGAACGTGGTCCATCAGCGGGCTAGAAGGGACCTTCGGAGGCTCGAGGAGTGGCGGTGGGACAACTTTGGGGCGCGCCAGTGACCTTTAGAATTTTTTGTAGGAGTCTCGTAGTCTCTTGTATCGGTGGGGGTCGAATGCAGTCGTCCGAGTCTGTGTTCTGTCGTGGTGGGGTGGTCTAAGTAAGGTAAGGCTAAGGTAACGAAGGCAGCGGGAGCGGGTAAGTACAGAGTCTATAAAATGCACGGCGGTGAGTTTTGAAATTGAACAAAGTAAGGTAAGAGAGAGGAATCAGAGGAGAAACTTTTCTTTATTTTTCTTTTCGATATTCTGTGTCGGCGGCGGTTTTTTTTTTTTTTTTTTTTTTTTTTTTTTTTTTTTTTTAATGTGTAAGTAAGAAGAGTGGTGAGTATAGGTACGAGGATAGAGAAAGGAAACTAAGTGGTGGTTTTCGGTTCTATGGTCTTTTCGAGTTGTAGGTTTGTTTTTGGAGTTTTTTGTATGTACGGAGAGTCTGTAAAGGGTATTCGAGAGATAAAAGAAACAGAAAAAAAGGAAACGGAACGGAAGGGTATGTTACTCATCTGACTCATCCCTAAGGACGCCAGTGAGGTCTGGGTCGGGAAGGGAGTCGCCTTCGAGTCGGTCGATGGCGGCGTTGTCGAGGCCCACTAGTTGGGTGACCTTGATGCGAGATTTGTTGCGGGGGAAATAGGGGAATAATCGGAAGGCGGCGAAGCGAAACTTTGATACAGCGCCATCGAGCTCTGCTAGGAGATACGAGCCGCCCTTGGTCCGACGCACTACTACCATAGGACCTAGGTAGTGTGGCTTGGTCTTGCGGTCGAGTTCCTTCTCGATGCGGGAGTTGCGGACGAGTACGAGAGCTCCTGGCTCGAAGTCGAAGTCATGTATAGTCTTTTCGAAGCGGGCCACGAAGTCTTTGGCCGATGCAAAACGGGCTTTGAGGACTCGGTCATGTATGGCGGCGAGGTCGTCGGGCCGCTTCTGAAGTTGTCGGGCTCGGTTGGCTATAAGGTCAGTCGTAGAATAAGAGTTGGCCTCAAAAGGGGCTAGGAAGGTGGCTTCGGCGAGGTCAAAGGGAAGTCTAGGGTGGACACCGTGAGCCATATAGTATGGGGAGAGACCCGTAGCTTTGTGAACGGTGACCCTTTCTGCCCAGAAGACCGTTGGCGCTACTTCTGACCACTTAGATGCCTCTCCCTCACAACTCTTGACCATTGCTTCTCTAACATCGAAGTGCCGCCGCTCGACAATACCATTTGCTTGTGAGTTATAGGGGGAGATGCGAATATGTCAGATGCCATAAGTTTTCGATAGCCAGTCGAGTGCCAGCACATAGGAGGCGCCGTTGTCGGTGACTATTTCGCCCACCACCCCCCATCGGCATAGGATCTACTCGAATAGGAACTTGCCGACCGACTTGCCAGTTTCGGAGCGGAGCATGGCCCATTCGGGGTAGCTAGTGAGAGAGCAGCGGGCTTGAGTGACATAGCGGTACCCATTCGACTTCGGCATGATGAAGGTGTCGACATAGGCTTTGTAGAACAATGGTTCGGGTATGGCGACGACAGGGGGAATGTGGACTCGATCGAGGCGGCAGATCTGGCATTCGTGGCACGTCCTGATGTACCAGCGAACATCCTGCTCTAACATGGGCCACCAGAATCGTGTCAGTAGGCGCATACGAGTAGAGAAGATACCCTTATGGCCCAGCTCGTCGTGGGCCTGGCGGATGATGCTAAGCCGCTTGTGGCGGCGGACCACTAACTGGTGGCGGCCTTGGGGTTCCTTCCTCCACAACTCTCCTCCCTTTACGAAGTATCGGGAAGCGAGCTGCACCAGGCTTTCGATCTCCTTCTCCTCTAATCCGTCTGGTGGCTTCTTCGTCTCCAAGAACTCTCTCACCACTTCTAACCTCTCATCTCTCAGCCTTGCCTTGTCGGTTCGTGGTATTTCGGTGTCTGCGGTGTCGGGCGGTGATTCAGCGGCGGTGAACATGGCTACGTCCTGGGGTACGTCGGCATATGAGTAGTATTCTGTCGGCGGTATATCTGGGGGACGTAGAAGGTGAGTCTTGGGCTCCCGACGATTCACAAGATCGATGGCAAAGGCTCCACACTCATCTACCCAATCCTCGTATTCTTCTTTGTCTACCTCCGGATCTTCTTCGGCCTTCGGTCTCCTAGACAGCCCATCAGGGGCGGCATGCTTGGTGGCGGGTACGTGGACGAGTTTGAAGTCGAAGAGAAGGATACCGGCGATCCATCGATTGATGGTTGCGTTGGGCTGTAGGTCAGGATTGTTTATCATACCCTTTATGTACCTGGCATCCACTTCGACGACTAGGTTTCGTACGCCGAAAATGTATAGCCGCACGTCGTGTAGAGCTCGAAAGAGACCGAATAGTTCTAGTTTGGCTTGGCTATACCGCCGCTCTCGGTCGTTGAGGGTAATAGAGCCGAATCGGGCGGGAAATCGTTTGCCACCCTCGTCTTCTTGCATGAGGATGTAGCCGATGGCGATATTGGAAGTGTCGACGGCGAGGATGACAGGACAGTCTGAATTGTAGTCGATCAACCGAAGGGCGGGGGATGAAACGATGGCGGTCTTGAGATACTCCATTGCCGCACGGTGCTCGTCGGTGAACTCGAAGGGGACGTCTTTCTTGGTTAGTTCTACGAGCGGGCGGGCGTGCTTAGCGAAGTCTTTGATGAAAATGCGGCAATATGAGCATAGACCTAAGAAGCCCCTGACTTCAGTGACGTTAGTGCAGTAGGGCCAATCTTTAATTTTCTGTACTTTAGTCTCGTCGGGGATCCTTCCCTCGTACGAAACCTTGTGGCCGACGACCACTATAGATGGGGCGGCGATGACACATTTCTTGGCAGAGACGGTGGCACCTGCATGTCGGAGGCGGTGGAGGACGCGGTTGGTGTTCTGTAAGTGCTCCCAGATGAACCGACGGATGCCGCCATTCTGCGGGATCGTTTCGTATGTGCCGTCGGCGAGTAGATAACGTGATTTTGGCCCCTTAATAGGGCAGTCGTCGATGAAGGGGATGGTAACTTCAGGTATCTCGTCTTTAAGGATCCAGCAGACGTCTCCATGGAAGATCTGGACGGCGTTAGTATACCCCATAGGAAGTTTCGTAAGGCGGAGGGTGCCGATAGGGGTTTGGAAGGTGGTCAGGTCCCGGTAGTCGTCGTGGATGGTGCGGTGGTCGTAGCCGACCATTAGATCTAGGATTCCATACACAGAGTGGCAGGCAAAGGCTTCGGCAATTGAGTCGACGAAAGGGGGGACCGCTGAATCCTGAATGGAGACGGCATTTAGTGGCTGCAGGTCATGTACAAGGCGCAATGATTTCCCGTCCTTCTTGACGACGCAGAACCACTTGGAGCGGTATGAAGAGGTCGAAGGCTCGTAGACACCGGCGGCGATTTTCTCTTTGATAATCTGGACGACATCTCGAAAGATAGCTGGCGGGATAGGGATATTTCGTTCGACCCAAGGTTTGTGGGGTAGGGTAGGGATCTTCAGCGGCGGGAACATGTCTTCACGGAAGGTTCCCCGCTCGGCGGTCTCCCAAGCGAAGGCGGCCTCATGGGTACGAACTAGCCATCGAACGAGGTCGAGTTCTGCCGGCCAGAGGAACTTGGCGGGATCGAGATCGAGCTCTTCCACTCTCGCTGCCGTGAATCTAGAGCCTGGAACGAATGGAGGGGGGTGGTATGGTAATACAGGTAGATCTGCGAGAGGGTCGCCGACCTCCCGGCGGTCAACCCGAAACTCGACGGGCATCGCGGTTGGGACAGGCCGAACCTTCTTCGCTACAGGCTTGTATTTTAAAACGTGGTAAACTGGGTCAAATTCGAAGGTAGATCGAAGTGCAGAAAGTGTCAGCGGCGAAAGGGTGGTACCAGTAGAAAACAAGAATGGGTCTTTGGGAGAAACGAAGCTAGCATCGAAAGGGTCAAGGGAAGGCATACTAGAAGTGGAATAGTCGAGAAGATATGCGGCGGCGGTGCTTTCTTTAGAGTCTGTGGAACAAGGCAAGGTAAAATCTGGCGGCGAAGAAGGGGGGTCTGAAACATAAAGGGAACACATGGATACTACTTCTTCCTGGTCTCCTCGCCCTCTTGGCGAGTCCTTGACCGTCATTAAAAACCCTGGTCGGCTCCTTCTAGGTGGCGGCGGTACTCTTGGCGGGAGAAGTACTCGGCTTCGTCTTCTGCATTGACAAAGCGGGGCTGGTGATGCAAGCGGTGACGAGGTCGAGTCGGTATGAGTAACTGCCGCCCCGTGTTGGGGTCACGAATTTCGAGGGATTGTTCACCGTCTGGGAAGTCTCGAAGGATGCTGCTGAGTAGACAAAAGAATGGGCGGCCTAGAAGGAGGTCGAAGGGGGCTCTGTCGACGACTTGGATCTGGAGATGCGCCTCTACAGGACCGATGCGGAGGGAAGCGTTCTCGATGACACCTAGGGTACTCTCTTTAGATTGGTTAGCCGCCTCTAAGGTCATACGCATGTCGGAACATAAAGGAGCCCCTAAGGCCTCCCACAACTCGCGCCTAAGGGCTACTACCTGGCAACCACTGTCGAGGATACACTCAACTCGAAGCTTGTCCATGAGTATCCCATCGACCGCCCTGAGGGGGGCGGTGGCTAAGCCGACGCATTTGCCCTCGGTGTCCCTGACGAGGTACTGTTCATAGGATGCCCAGGTTGACGAGGACGAGGTTTCAGACGCAGTCTCGAGGCTCCCGATGGCGATCTTCTTCGTCATAGCCATCTCCTTAATTTGCTTTCTAATTTCGGGGCTGACTGCGAGGAGATCCTGAGTAGAGACTTCAATCTTGGCCCCTAAGACTTGGGACACAAGCCGCTTGGTGGCGGCGGCCTCATCAAAGCCGCTCTGGTAGCGAAACTGAGGGGCCGAGTTAGACTGCGGCTTCTGGTTAGAAGTTTCGGCGGCGTTGTTTCTAGGCTGTGGAATAGACGAAGCGGTGTTGTCGGCGTGTGGGGGTTGGTTCTTGGAAGTCGAAGCCGACGGTTGGTTGTTAACAGGAGCAGGGTTAGATGCGGCGGCATTGCGGGGGCGGCGGACTGGAATCTCTACTCCATTGAAGCGGGCCGGTTTCTTCCTCTTGATAGCATTCTTGACTTCCTCGACTTGAGCATAAGCTCTAGCAAGGGCTCTCTTGTCTTCTTCGTCGGCGTTGTCTTCTATCTCCTGGTCTACTAGGTAGGACGAGGGGTGGACTTCTACTTGGAACTCGGCGGAGTCTCCCGAGCCGAAGAACATGGTGTTGACGAGGTGAGGCGGCGTGTCACGGCCTCTTGACGACGAGGCGGCGGCAGGGGACTGAATGGAGACTAGGTTGGCCGACGCCATGATAGATTCTCTGAGGGCTAGGAAGTTGTCTATCTTTTCTTTAAAATTTCTGCCAGCGGCCGACCTGGGAATGTCAGAGCCATCCTTCATAAACACTTTACCACCTATTAGCACGCATTTGCCTTGGCGGACGTATTCCTGGCACAGTTCGCACTCGGCGGTCCTGTGTCCATCGGTGCCGCCGCAGAAGAAGCATCGTGGGTCGAAGGGGCGGCAGTATTGTGGGTCTTGGGGCTGCATCTGACGAGCCGCTGGCGGCTGGTTGGCGGTCTGCACGTACTCTCTTTTAAGAATAGTCGGCGGGGCAGTGGGCTGGGAATAGGACTCTGGGAATAGAGCCGAACTGTCGACTTGGGCTATGTTTCGACGAGCACCGCTCAGGAGATAGGTGGCTTGTTTGTAGATTTCGTCGAAGGGCCAGGGCTCATCGACGTCATGGTCGAGATCTTTCAACTGGAGGCGGGTAGCAAGGGAGTTACGGAACCGAGGCAGGAATCCTTCTAAGAACTTTTCGTTGATGACGTCTTCAGTGAGCTTTTTCTTCTTGTTGATCAGGGCGACGATGTGGCGGAACTCCCGAACATATTTGCCGAGGTCCTCAAGGGATGACATGGGCTTTTGGACTTGGTGATGGAGGAGGGTTTCGAGGTCGGCTTTGGTGTACTGGCGGCCTTGCACGTCGGTGCCCGGATACAAGCTCAAAACCTCCGCTATGAAGTTATCCCAGTCTCCTGTTCTTATTGCGGCTAGTGAGGACCATAGCTCCGACTCGTTGCGGTCGGCATATCGGATGGCCCATTTGATTTTCTGTTTTTCGTCGGTAATACCCGCGTCGGTGCAGATTTGGTCGACGTCCTCGAAGTAAGCGCAGATATCTTCGGTTTTGCCTGAGAACTTGGGGGCTTTGTTAGAACCCTGCAGCGGCATCTCTCGGTGGGCAGGGGCAGACATGGTGGGTGGTATCGTAGAAGATTGGGGTAGAGTGGGGTTTTGGAGGCAAATCGGTGTTGGGTTTGGTATACGCGGCGGGATTCGATTAAGCGGCGGCGAAGCGGTGCGAGATAAGGAGGTGGACTCTGTTGGTATCAGAAGCTGCTCGGCGGTGAATGCTGAAGTAGAAGGGGATGGTGTAGACGCAAGCTCAGTGAGGGGGGATAACTCTTGGCGGTCTGGCGGCGGAACGAACGGTTCGTCGATATCAAAGCCGCTGTAGGGAGAGAGTCCTCCCCACCATGGTAATTCCTATATTTCTTTGTTTTTACCTTAGTTTTTGTTTTCATACCTTTATTCTGTCTTTTTACTTAGTGTTTGGACGAGTTTTGGCTTAGGTAAGCTAGACTCGTACTTACCTTGTACTGTACATACTTGGAATATCAGCCGCTTTAACACAGACAGAGCCAGACGGAAATCCAAGCCCGGAGGCTTCGGATATTGTTTTCTCCCTTATCAGACAGTCAGTAGACGCTATCTCAGCCATTCTTGGGACTTTCAGGGCGCGTTTTCTGTCTCTTTCTCTCCTCTCTGACTCTCTGCCAAGCAACTCTGGCCCCCTAGGGTCGAACTGAGACCCCCCTTGTCATTCTAGGAGACTCAGGTATATTCCCAGGTCTCCTTTATCAAACTTTACACCGCCTGGGATGTCAAGGAACGACAGAGAAGGCGGATCTGGAACGGGAAGGGATTCTTCAAGGTGTAATTCGGTATCTGATGAATGAAGCTCTGAGATCTCTCTGTTATCAGTAGTCGGCACGAATAGATCAGAAGACGAAATAGAAAGGCGGCGGAAGGGCTCTAAGAGCTCTTCGAGTTCAGTTCTTTGACGGGTAGGTCGGAGAGATCTCCTTTCCAGATCTGAAGACCCCTCGCGGTGGGCTCCAAAACGATGTGGGCAACTCTTCTTGTGAGAGCGCAAGGGGAAAAGGGGGGGAAAGCTGTAGGCTAGGCCTAGGCTCGTCCCGAGGGGTCGTGAGTCGGAAAGGAAGTGGGGGGAGTGGCTAGGCGGCGAAAGGGAAGGTTTCCCTGCGTCGGATGGGTACTGGCGGGGTAGAACTCGAACTGCCGCCGCAGAAAGGCGGGAGGGGATTAGTTTCGGTGGTTGGATAGTCGGAGGGGCTCAGAACTCGATAGGCAGCGATATAGGGCGCTTGTAGACTGTTGGAGGACTCGTAGACTGGGAAGGATGACTCTGAAGGCAGCAGAAAAATTTTATAACTCGAAGCGGTCGCAAGTATGGTGGTAGAACTCGGTGGGGAACTCTGGGGACGCAAAGGGGGCTCAAAAGACTCGAAGATACGCAAGAAAACAGCTCTGGGGACTCAAAGGGACTCTCAGACACACAGGTGGTGACGCCAGGAAAGTGGGTATATTTTTCCTAAGTACAGCGGTGTTTTGTATCGTAGAGGTGGCTGTCACAAAGGAATATTTCGGCGAATTTCAGAGATGTCATGTGTCAAGAAAAAAGAGTGACAGAAAGGTGCCGCAGTAAGGCACTACAGGTTGTAGGTACGAAACGTAGGTAAAAGGGAGCAAGGAAAAAGCAAAGAAAGGGCAGAGCGGCAAGGGGAACATGCCTAGAAGGTGTGTGCTACTGACCGACGCTGCGGCGACCCTTTGGGGCGGTCTGGTGCAGGGTGGCGGTGCTACTGGCGGCGGCCTGTGTCGGTGTCTCGAGTAGGACCTATAGATGCCGGGTAGCCGACGTCATAAGTGACGGGGTGGACTGCCGACGGTCGGTAGACACTTGATAGGCGCACGAAGGGCCGAAGGCCGACGCAGATAGGGGGCGGACGACGATTAGGGGTCGAGGACAGGGGCTAGCGGTGACTTGTAGCGGTGAAGAGTGTCGGTGATAGGGGTTACTTCCTGATTAGGCGGCGGTGGCGTTGGTAAGCGAAGGAAGCGCTCGTAGAAGCCGAGATAGCCGAGGGTGGAGCGGCGGCGACCTTTCCGAGGGACGGTGGACCTGCGGGGACTGGCTAGGGCGATAGGAAAGCTGGTATAGGATTATGATATTCAGCCCTAGGGAGTATGGACTCCCTACACCGTATGACCTGTGGGTCCGGTAAGGCTGGATACACTGCTGGTAAGTCACAAGGATGGTCTCAATGCATGGAATTTGCGCACCATGTACACTCTTGGAACAAACAGTGGTAGCAGGTTTGCTCTTGTACCACCTGTAACAGTCCTCACATACATATTTTCCTGGCTGAGCGGGGTTGTATGATGCAACATAGTGACACGGGTCACCCTTTCAGATGGGAACCTGACACTTAGAGTGGTCACAGAGTCTATCGGTAGTAGCATGTGCGTCTTCGGTAAACTGTGTGATGAGGTCACGGCTAGACGCTTGCATCGCAGTATGACAGGACGATTGTAGGGAGTGACGGTGCGATTGGGGCGACGGATGACAACCAAAAGACAGAGCAGCACAACAAAAGAATGGGAGCGTACTCTTTATATACTGAAGGCAAATCAGTAGAGTCCAGAATAACTGGTGGCAGTCGCCGTCAGTGAGATTGAGTTGCCATGTGCAAGTAAGTTTGTAGAGTTCACTATCCTCGAAGCATTCGGCCACGGAACATACAGAGAAACCCAGAGCATGGCGGATAGCAGCAAGGGAGAGTCGCCATGTCCTAGAAACCGCATAGAAACCACTATCCTCGAAGCATTCAGCTGTGGAACCTTCAGACGAACCCACAAGGCAGAGGTGAGTAGGCGGAGTGTGTAGATGGGCCCCAGACCCGTCAACCATGAGAGAACTTCTGCAGTTGAGTGACTGAGGGAGCTTTCGCAAAGTGTTGAGCATGAACGTGAGCATTGAGCCAAATGTTTGACTTCGTGTGCACCATCCGTCCACTAATAGTACAACTCTCACATAGTCTCATGAATTCACGACGGTCGAACCAGAACAATCCTACACGTATGTACTTGCAGTCCCTTACCACATAAAATGCGTCTTTATTTTTCCACCCGGTGCTACAGCTCCATTGGAGCAGATCAAGCCTCACATCATGCGGATGTGGAAGGCTCGCCTCACAGACAAAGAGATCGTCACAGAACTTCGCAAGCATATAGACACCAGTCAGTATGGTATCGGGTGAGTCAAGTGTGTATGTCTTCACATCGTAATAGCTCACCTACATATATATGTCTGTCTAGTCTAACAAAGTTCAAAGAAATACGGAAGAGCCTCGGATTGCAGCGGACTCGTCAACAGGGCCATACTCCTGAGAGTATCCAAGAGGTCATGCTTGAGATGCGGAGAATGTATCCTGATGCCAGGGTACGTGAGATGATTGGCCTGCTCTTTCATGAGCATGAACTTGCGGTGTCCAGGTCAGTCATAATCGACACATGACAACAACTGACGATTACACCAGGTCCGTTATGCGTGAATATTTCATGACCTATGAGCCACACTTGGTCAGGCAACGCAAAACTAACCGCTTGCAACGTCGCCGTTTTTGGGCAGCTGGGGTGAATGACATCTGGGCTATTGACCAGCACGACAAATGGTTGCGGTTCGGCCTCGCATTGCACATGTGTGTTGAACCCTTCTCCGGTCGACTTCTTTGGATGAAGGTCTGGCACTCCAACCGCAATCCGCAACTAATCCTCTCGTACTACCTCGAGACAGTCAAGGAGTTGGGGTGTAAGTTTCATGCTCTTTCTTTCTTTCTCTCATTAACACACTGCTTATACGGCACATTAACAGTCATTCCTATGGTTACACAAAGTGACCCCGGGACCGAAAATTTTGGTGTTGCGAATGTGCAAAAGATGTTGCGACAAATGCACGACCCTACCCTCGAAGGTTTTGTTCAGCACAGGTGGATGCGCACGAAAAAGAACATCGCCCCAGAAATTGCCTGGTCTCAGTTGCGCCGCCGTTTTTCCCCAGGCTTTGAAGCGATCCTTGAGGAAGGTGTTGAGGCTGGATGGTATGATCCGGACAACACCCTTCAGCTGTGCGTCTACTATTTAGTACCATGCCATAGTAACCAACTGCACCTGTTGACAGGATGGTATTCCATTGGGTGTTCATTCCATGGCTTCAAGCCGAACTCGACAGTTATCGAGACCGCATCAACAACAGCCGAAAGCGCCGTGACAAGAAAAAGGCGAGTTTCGGGAGCAACGACTACATGTTCCTTGCTGATCTTTGTCGTCCTACAGGTTCTGCCCCATGGTATTCCTGATCTCATCTACCGTTGTGCAGAAGACTACGGAGCGCTGGATTTCAAGGTGAGTTACCCCCGTTTTCAAATCTTGATGGTCAACCCTTCCTCTTCTAGGTAATGGTCACGCCAGGAGCCGTCGACTACGTGGAGCAACTCTATATAACCGCAAACCACATCGTCTTTGACCTCATCCCAGCCCCCCTTAATGTCCTCATCGAATCATGCTATAACCAGCTTGGTCGACCTCTTATCAGACGCTCTTCTGTGTGGATTGTCTACTGCAACCTTCTTGACCTGGTGCAATGCCACACCGAGGTTCCTGCTATTCTTATGGTACTAGAAGATGAAGATTCGGTACATGACGCTGATCTGGACCTCCTTCCTGGTCTTCGTGACCTTCATGAAACTGATGGTTACATGGGTGGTGTTGTGAATGGATTAGGCCTTCGTACGCGTCCTTTCTCTTTCATTATAGAGTGTTCTTATACGATACCAGAGGCCGAGCACATACGTGCGATGGACACGCTGCTCACTGATGAGCCAGAAGGGTTTGATAATGAGGTTGATGCTGCACCGTCATTGATTGTTCAGTTTTCTTCTGAAGATGAATCTGGGGATGAAGATGACGTCGACCACCAACTGTGAATGTGGAGGACGTCTATAGAGAAACTAGAATACATGTATGTATATGACAGAGTTCTGTTGCTATGAGAAGTCGACGTTCGACGTTCATTTTTCAAATGGATGATCTACCACTTGTGTACTTACATGTCGCCATTCAACGTTTGTCTTGTATCTAACGAAGAGATTGTCAAAAATTCTGTTGTCATTATCGACAAGTTAACTTGCAATGTCCTCGGAGACAACAGGTATGCGACTGATGCACACTAATGTCCTGCATGTATTTCGACGTTCGGATTTTCAGCTGTGCGGTGTCCGAAGTCCTTCAATCGCCAATCGCCAAATCGGGTTTGAATTCGCGCAAAATGAAGCGCGACCGTCCGGCTTTCCATAGTAGTTCTACCGCGAACTCAACTACAGATGGTCAAAATAACACGAAAGTACTTCTTTTCCCCTTCTTTTCCTCGGCCTCACCCAGATTACTCTGCTTGTGGAAAGTCTCCCTCGTCCAAGTCGTTCGGCTAAATCCGAGGTCAACTACTCCCGCCATAGAAACCAAGTGGAAACACGGACCTCTTTGGGCTCCTCGTCTTCGCCATACTGCATCGTAAAGTCGATGTGACTGACGACGACCTCGAGGGATTCCGTCGACGTGAGGTCCAGAGGAAGGAACGACACGAGCGGGTGATCTTCTATCTGCGGCCACGCCAAATGGTTAAGTGCATCGATCCCGGTGGCTTTGGGCATCTTTACATACCAGCTGCACCAAGGCACGGTTGAGGTCGTGAAAACGACCATTCTCCACGCGGCCGTCTCGTGCCGTAGCAAGAAGTAACGGATCTGGATCGAGGTATCGCGAGATATCTCTCCGCGTGCGTCTACCGTTGCGAGGTTCACTCGCACCCTCAGAGGAAGGTGCAGGGGAAACGAGGTCCATCTTAGACATGATATTTATCCAAGGGATTTCGAGATTGACCATGGCAGACATGGCCGAGAGGACACCGCTGTGGACTACGTCGGTGTCATCCGTCACGGTAAGCGGAAGACCAACCTGAAGAACTTATACCGGTCTTCCATGAATTGAGAGTCTATGAGGTACGCAGCACATGTGCGTATTCCCATGCGTTGCAAGTTGCGTGCTAGGATGGGAAGGAACGGATGATGAGTGTATAGTTCGATCTGACCTGCGAGTCGTAAGAGATGTCGTCTTCGGGGAAACAAGTCGTCCGTCGCGTACCTGGACAGTCGATGATGAGGTAGTCCTCGTCGTAACCTCCCAGCTCGTCTTCCAACCAGTCCATGTTCTGCAGCAGATACCTAGGGGCAGTCAGCGTCATCTGCACCTTTTCGACATGGTCCCAACGCCCCGAGCATACGTATAGATCTCACTCACTCACTCAAAACAATATACGAGGCCTCCATTTGGACCCATCCCCATCTCCGTCATGACGTCCTCCAGCGTGACGAGCTCTCTGATGTCGATTGCAGGCTCATACTCAAACGCATCGCCAGTTGCGGCTGGGTCCAGGTTGACGATGTGAGCCGTACGACGTGCCACGCGCAGATGCGTTGCGAATGCAGTACTGAATGTTGATTTTCCTGCACCGGCTGGGCCAGTGACGAGCACCGCGTAGCGCATGATGAATTGTTATAAGGAGGGGCCGGGTTTTGTGGGAAAGTGTAGTCCCCCCCAAACGATCTTTCTACCCTGATGTCAAGACCACCCGTCATTCCTGACCAAACAGCATCTGGCATCGCCGTCGACCCGCGCACTCTCGAGCGTGTCGTACCAGAGTCTCGACGTCCAGATGGATCGTGCGTATTGCCCAAACTATTGTGACTCCTGAGCTAACTGACCGCCCGACGCCGGAACTCCTCGCAGTGTCAGAAAACAGTTGAAAATTCGCCCGGGCTATACCCCTCAGGAGGACGTCTCGCGATTTCGTGGGACACGCCAGAAAGCGATGGACGTAGCAGCCCTTCCCAAGGGCCATATCATGGGCTGGGTTGCCCCTTCTTCCGAGTCCCAGCAAAAGGCCAAGCCTGGTGCAAACGCACCCCCTCCGAACAAGAACGCCAAACGACGTGCTAAGCAACGAGCTAAAAAGGCTTCCGAGACTACTGAAGCGGTGAAGGACAACTGGGAAGATGACGACGAGGAAGGGGAGGGTTCCACTGATGCAGGCCAGCGAACCGTGGAACAGAAACAAGTCAAATCCGAAGGGGATGTCGATGGTCGGAACAGCCAAGATGAGTCGGGATCTACCCGAGATGCTGCAGACTTGGCGGACAAGCTCTCAAAGTTGGACGTAAAGTAATCGCACACAATCTGCATCTTTCCCTTAGTGTGTCGTCTGTGATTATGAGGTGTGCACGAGTAGTTCTAGATAGATATGTAGTATGGCTTAACGAGTGGATGTCAGTAGAACGGGCATGCCCTCTAGTGTGACTGGGCGTGTGTTATGAAAGCAGAGTTCCCTCGTTCCCTGCGTGCGGTGACGGGGACGAAGGTGGCGGAGGCAATGGTGGTGGTGGTGGTGGTGTGGGTGGTTTCCTGAACTGGTATAGCTCCATACTGATGACGATGAGGAGGAGGAAACCACTGAGAGCGGCTTTCGAAGATGACGTCCATCAGAAGACAGCAGAGAGGTATGAGCATGGATATGCACGCACCAACTGCATTGCGGGTATTGTCCCATTTGACTTCTTCCATCTTTGCACGGAGGTCGCCTAATTGGACGATGGACTTGTTGAGTACTTCCTGAGAGAGACATGAATGAGAAACAGTTGCGGTGGAATGGGATGTCGACACGAACTTCGATGGCCATGCTTCTCTGCTTCAATTCTGCCTTGCTCTCGTTCTTGCGAGTGTCTAGTTCCATCTGGATCCTGTTAAGAGTGTCACCGACGCATCTCGGGGGTGAATGTATAACATACTCGTGCTTGAGATTGCCTAGGTCTTCCTTCATCTTCACGTCGAGCCGGTCGACTTCTCTGCGGAGGGTGGAGACCCTTTCGCGCATGGCGGTGATTTCGCTTCGGGACGTTGCCGTTTGCTCTGCTCGTAGTTTTGACAGAGCGGCACGGAAGAGATATGCTTGCTGCCCCGATGAACATTAAGAGTCGTTGCGGGATTGCAAGAGGGGTGTTCCACCTACGTTGTCTAGGTCCTTTCTCGTCAACCCCTCCCTTCTCACCCTGCCGAGACGATCTGCAAGCAATGCGCGTGTTGCACGCATGAGGCTGCGTGCCACGGGGGTCGGAAATGTTCGCTCGAGCGCGACGAAGAACGCATGGGTGTGAAATGGAGGGGTAACGTGTGGGGGAGGAGGGGGTGGGGCCGGTGAGGGATCGGTGCGAGCTGGTGGCCCTGAGATGTCACTAGCCGAGGTTGCAGCACGGGGGTCCTTTGGATGTGCGAGGGCGATGTCGCTGGCAGTGCTGACGTCTGCAATGGCACTTGCGTGTGTCCGTCGCAGGTGTAGGCGACCGAGTGCGAGGCGAGACGCAGACATGAAAGTGTTGTTGGTCGAGTCAGTCGTGACGCAACGAAACACAGCCCACACTCGACTCAGTTAAATAGCCCTTATCTCTCTCTCCCTTGTGTCTCTCTCCCTCAGCCATGTCTCGCTACGTGTTCCCATCCACCGCGTCGTCCCATTCACCCTACCAGCACACCACCCAACCCGTCTACGCGACCTCGACGCCCTCTGCACACAGCCATGCATCTCACAGTCCATACCACTCTGCAAGGCGGAACTCGCTCGGTGGCCACCCCTCGCCCTACGCCTACTCCGCCTCTCAGGGCACCGCCTACTACAGCCCCTCCCACCACACTTACAATGCCCCTGCCTACCTGACCGTGCCCGGCACGTCCTCCAGCCACCGGAGCAGGTCAAGGTCAAGGTCTAGCCACGGCCACGGCTACACCGCGTCCGCACACCCTCACTCCCGCAGTCACAGCCAGACCCGCCATGGTCAACCCCTTGTCTATACGCCCTCGACCGCTCCTGTCTACCTCGTACGTGCTTCTCACACCGCCGTCTAATGCGTCCGACTGATAATGCAATGTCATTTAGGATCCGTCCCACCACTCCACCCACCGCTATCCCTCCACCCATTCGCACCACTCGCACCGGTCACGCGTTCCCTCGCATTCGTCTCACAGTTACCCTACCCGTCAGCGCACCACCTCCCTTGGTGACCGCTTCAGGCGCTTCCTCGGCTTAGATGGCCCCCAGCATCACCAACATCATTACACCAACGGCAATACCGGGCGCAGGCGCCACAATTCCTTCTCTGGTTACAGAGATGACAGTGGACTCCACAGAACCCACACCACTCGCTCCGGTCCTTGGTTCTTTGGTCCCAGCGAGAAGAGGCGCTATGTCGACGAGCATGGCAGGGAGGTGGACCATCTTGGAAGAGTTATTCATAGATTCTAAGACACCACCGCAACATCCATGCTCCCTTCCATTCCATTCTACGTCGAGCCCAATCAGATCAGACTGTTTTTCCATTCTTCGTGCTATAATTGTAGTTCTGGACCGCCATCGCCTCATATAACCCTGTTGTAAACTGACATGTATTAATCGGGTCGGGTAACATAAAATACCGAATGACAAGTCTCTCTATGTATTATTTATCTCACAGCCTTTGACGTTGCCAGTGATCACGAAGTCGAGTTACGACATCCAACTCGGCCTTGAAGAGCCCACTCGTCCTTCCTGACCGAGGCGGCGTCGAAATGCCAAGTAGTAGCGCACGTCCCTCCGAGAAGTTTGAAGCCTGTACTTGCTCGTCCTCAGCGTCCTCCCAAACCGACGACGCACGCTCGTTGCCATCGCGCTGCCACACACAATAGTCGTCCACGCCGTCTGAAACCGAGCCACCGTACACGGCGGGATATGCTTCGTATTCCCACTCTGTCTCCTCGAAACCAGCTTCCCCGATGATGTCTTGATGGTGTCCATCAACAACATCACTCCATTCTCGATCTCCCACGTGCGATCCCGGCCAAAGGTCGATGTTTTCTTCAACACCGAGATCATCCATCACCGGGATATCACCATCATACCAGGGCACTTCATCGTCATAGAATCTGACTG
This sequence comes from Pisolithus albus, assembly GCA_024613165.1. Classification (NCBI taxonomy): domain Eukaryota; kingdom Fungi; phylum Basidiomycota; class Agaricomycetes; order Boletales; family Pisolithaceae; genus Pisolithus; species Pisolithus albus. Next base: position 746,599 of record JANFAB010000004.1, on the reverse strand, counting down.
CATCAGATGATGGACAACCGCTAGCCCCGTTTAGAGTGTGAAGGTGTCGTCGATCGTCGACCATTTCATAATAGCACTGATCGCCGTACGACGGGGCTGTCTCCGGTTGTTCGAGTGTCGCAAAAGTATCGCGGAATAACCTGTCTTCCGTCGGGAACGGGCTAGGAGGCCGAGACGAGACTTCTGGCGCAGAATTATCGCGCCATACACCGTGTACTTCATAGGCTGAGGGACCACACGGCATATCGAAGGAAGGTAGAGGAGGCTCTCCAAGCACGGAATCCGCATCAGAGGTAACTCTATTTCCTTCCTGCACGATGTGGGGTCCAACCCGAATGAGATAATGGGTACCCATTGCGTTGGCATCCTCGGCAGTATGAGGGAGAATCGCAGGGCATTGCTGAGAGAAATAACTAGAAAACACTTGTCGCGGCGCGCTAACGACGGCTGCATCTTCAAATAAGCACCGCCGATGATACTCGGTCTGAGATGCGGAATGAGATGGGTGGAGTGAAGAATCCTCCCCATCATGGAGCAAAATAGCCTTCTCGCTCTCCGAAGGGCACAGAAGGGACCGAGATCGAAGTGACCCCTTCTCGGATGGGGTGGCCGCAGAGGGCTTGGATTCTATCTCTGGCGGATCGGGAACCTTGCTCGTGTCTGCAGGCACAAACCAGCGACTGGCGCGTACGTCCATAACGACCGAAGGGGAAGCCCTTTCGGCAGAACCAGCAGGAGAGTTCTGAACATCTGGTGAACATCCATTCCGTGACTCGATGTCCCAGACAATGGACTGGTGTTCCCCGTGCAGTTCTTGTGTCTGCAAGTGGTCGTCTACCATTTTCTGATTCTGTTCGTCCCCATCGGGCGCAGAACAATGACTCGGAGTGTCATTCCTCTCAGATGAAGGCTGACTGGTTTGGTGAGGGCCAGAGGACGACACTGTTTCGGAGTCCCCGCCGTCTTTACCAGGGATTATCTTTGCCTTACTGAGAAAAGCGAGCTCTGAAAATGCGTCTGCGCAAGGAGCTGGTAAAACTCAGTAACAGCTTGTTGATAAAGTTAAGGAGCTCGCACCTCGTTTTTTGGACGACACCCTTGTCTTGGCAGACGCCTTGCCTTTGAAGAAGACACCCAGGGGATGAAGGCTAGGCTTTAGCTGTACATATGTTATGTATATCAGAAGAGTTCGGCGCTGATGGCCTGAATGATGGAACACAAACGGTCAGTCTATCCTTTTTGACGTTGGTGGCCGAAAACCCATGCAGGATTGCAAAAGTGGCCGGAGTAGAAGTGTTATTCGAGGGTGTAGTCTTGATTTTTTTGCGTGGCTTACTGGACTGGCGCCCACGGCCGTCATCGCCATCACCGGGAGATTTCACTATCTCACGTTTCCGCCTTTTCCGCTCCCGGCGCTCAGCGAGTCCTGATGAGAATTGCAGGGATGCGAAAGCACAAGGCACGTTGACTTACGAGCTTCACGTTCGCGGTCGCTGGGCGATGTCCTTGTGTTCTTCGATGGTTTCTTCGAAATCCTCTTTTCGTTCACTTTGTCGGCATTGCTCGCTACAGCACGTGAGGGACTGGAACGAGGCGAACGTTGCCTTTCGGCGGGGAATCCGGCTCGGCGAGGACATTGAAGACGCCGTTCCTCGCACAACTTCGGAGGAGGAGGACCTGAATTCCGGAGTGTTCGCGGCTGCAGAACTGGTGTGTCAAATCCAAGAGCAGCGCCACTGTTCGGGACTTTTGTGGGTGACCCTGACGGGTGCAGGTCATCTTTGCAGTAAGCTGATAGATACGCCCTTTGTCGTTCGACGTAATTCCGTATAAAGTTCTCCTTCTCTCGTCCGTCCATATGCACTTATTTTCGACCTTCTTAGAGCTCACCAAGGAAGCGAAAGGGTCTTCCACAATGGCGGCATGAAAGAAAGGGGAAAACTGAACACAAAAAGTGCCATTACGTACTGGGAAGGGTCGGTCGCGTCGCGCTGCTAATAATTGAATCAAAGAAACCTCTTTGACGCGGTCCTTTCCTCTCCGATCTCACAAAGCACCCTACAATTTTGCCATGGGCAGTAATCCAAAGCGCAAGTCGTACGAGGGCAGCGCTGAAAGTCGATACCCTAAACGCTCCAGACTATATTCAACCAGAGCTCCTCTTCCCCCGTTGGACGTGGTCGTGCGAGGCAAATCTTTCGAGCCCACGCTCGCGTTTGACACCTTTTGGAAGCTGGCTGCCGAAAGACACGCAATCGAAGAACGGCGCCGCTCAGGCCAGTCACCACCGTGAGGACTAATACGCGTTAGTTCCGTATCTCCTGGTATTTGACATATCCCTCCCCCCAAAAAAAATAAACAGATGGACAAAAGATCCGATACTACAGAACCACAAGTTCTGCAACACCTTCAGAATTCTGGATCGTGGTTGCCAGTATCTCGTCACCGAGGTCATCGAGAAGGGCTCACAGGACCCTACAGAAGTGACCTTTCGCGTCTTGCTCTTCAGCCTGTTTACCAATATCAACACGTACGAGACGCTGCGCAAGAATATCCAGCCTTTCACCTGGTCGAGGTACAAGCGAAAAGAATACGAAAAGGTCCTGCGCGGGCTCTATGCTAGAGGCGTTGCCATATATACTGGTGCATACCAGAAGCCGGCTCCGGATTTGGGATTCGCCGAGAATTTCATGAACCACCTGGCGCTGATGGAAGTCCTCATGCAGGAAATGCCGGATGTCCTCACCACAGCAGAATACATGGCCGATGTTTTCGAGTGGTTGCGGACCTTTAAAAGCATAGGCGACTTCACGGCCTATCAACTGCTCCTGAACTTGTCTTACTCCAACGTCATGAGCTTTTCTGACCATGACTTTGTTGTCATGTGTGTCGGGTCTCGCAGAGGCCTTCAGAGGTGCTTCCATGGAGATATCCCCCGCTCTATGGAAGTCGACCTCGTTCGGTGGATGCAATCGAGCCAAGACGACCACTTCGCACGTCTACGGCTAAGCTTCAATGGTCTCGGGGACCAAGGTCATCCCATGATGCTGTGTGATATCGAACACACATTATGCGAGCTTGACAAATACATCCGCAGGTGTGGACAGTCGTCGAAGGGTCGTCCGTTTGTGGGTACCGGGGAGCTTGGAGAATACCGACTGCCGAAGGCGTGGTCTGATGAAGCCAGACAAGTCGTACGCATCAAGAACAAAGAGGAGGCGGAGCCGGACATTGTCGAGAAATTCGTCGTTCAGTCGATCAGAGCTCATCGGTTTGTGGATGGGATGATAGAGTTTCTGGTTTTCTGGGAAGGCTATGAGGACGACGAGGCAACCTGGGAACCAGAGGACACCCTTATGGAGGATGCACCAGCCATAGTCAAAGCCTACAAAAAGACGATATAGTTCAGCTGGAAAGCTGAGGCCACTGCTGGCACGCAAGACTGCAATGGCTGTAGGCTCAATGAGCTGGTCGGCATACATGTTGAGCTGCAAAAATGAGACAAGTGCTCGATTTCTCACACTTATTCTATGCCCTCTACATCTTTTCATGGTGTTGTTGAACCCTCTCATTGTAGATACTTGTTTTGCATGTAATGTTATCATAGCTAGCACTTACAGTACTGAAGTAAATTGCTCACAATTAGGTATAAATGAAGAATGGGTCTCTGAGTAGTACTGTCAAATTTGATTACATACCCTGCAGAGATCCCTCAATCAACATTGTTTGGTCAAGCAGCTGCAGATGCTGAACCTGCAAAGCAGGAATGAGCTGAACAGTTAACAAGACCATAATGGTAATCATGCCAGGAATGTAGGCACAGGGTTAGTATCCTTCAGCCTCAGTCACAATCATCTCAGCTGTACCACACAAAGGCATAGCATCTAAAATGGCTGGTGGGAATGGAGGACTGCAGGGGAACTCAAGGTTCTGCCTGCAGGGCATTTGTGCACCAGTGGAGCAGAGCAGGCCACAGGGGGCCCAAGTCAGCTATTACAAGTTAGCGTAGTGCAACAGAAGGCTCACTGCCCTCACACACTTAAATACAGAACCCCCCCCCCCCCCCCCCAAAAAAAAAAAAAAAAAACAAAAACAAAAAAAAAACAAAAACAAAAAAAAAAACAAAAACAAAAAAAAAACAAAAAAAGATGTAGTTGGCCCTGCCAATGACAACGCACTTTTACTGTATGCCCACAAGTGTCGCTGGCGCTGCAGACGTACTATGCAGTACAAGGATTCATCACCATTTAGTGGCATGATTAGAAGCACTTCAACACACTGCTCAGCTTCTAATTCGTCCTCGATGTCGTCGAAGTTCTTCGATGTATCAAGGTTAGATGGCATCTGATGGACAGGTACAAGAAGTGTTTCGCTTCGTAGACCATGTTTATGTTCAATGGCCATAGGGTCACTGCACCCGTGCTGTGACTCGGAGGGTGAGCATGTTTCTGATGATAAGACAATAGTCACCGTCATTCCAGTGCATAAAACAACTCACTGCGGAACGATGCCTATGCAGAGATTAGTGGCAGGGGTGAGTGTCGCAGGCATTAAGCACGATGGCCGTCTCCATTAGTTTCTTACGGTGGGTTTTGCAACAGCTTCTCGCCATTTGTTCTGGACAGAAAGTAGATTCCGAATGATCTATTGAGAGTAGACCCTAGTGACACTGACAAATGTTCTTCACACAAATAGTAGACGACGTCCTCGAGCCCATCACAGTTTTTGAATAACAAGAGCTGACGCGGCACCACCCTAAACTGACGTGAGTGGCAGAACACTAACGATAAATTGAACCTTACGCCATTGCAAATGCCGGCAGCACCATACTCCCCAGGCTTGAGGGCGTGGACCAGAGAGACTACTATCCGAGAGCCAGAGTTACCAATCGCGTGACCAAGCGCGACGGCACCACTGCAAGGTATGGGTATCGAAAGTGACTGCATTGAATCTGTAAGCTTACCCATCTACATTGATCTTGGCAGGATCAATCTGAAGTAATTTCTCGGCGATGCGAACGACGACCGAGAACGCTTCGTTAATCTCAAATCGGGCAATGTCGTTGACGGTAAGATTGGCCTTTTGGAGTGCCTTGGGTAAAGCAACCGCGGGGGCCATCGGGAAATCGATAGGTTCTACGCCGGCATCGGAGTAAGCTGTTGTAGGAGTAAGCAAGAAATAAAATGTGAATCAAGTGAAACACTTCTACGTACAGACAATTCTGGCCAAGGGCTTGACGCCAAGTTCCTTGGCTTTCTCCGCAGACATCACAATCAAAGCGGATGCGCCATCGTTAAGATTGGAGGAATTGGCGGCCGTAATCGAACCGCCAGACTTGAAGGCCGACTTGAGCGTGGGTACCTTTTCAAAGATAACCTTCTTGTATTCTTCGTCTTCCTTCACAATTGTGTCACCCTTCTTACCCTTGATTACCACGGGGGCGATCTCATTATTGAAAACGCCTTCTTTCCAGGCTCTTTCCGCACGCTTGTAAGATTCGATAGCATGGGAGTCCATGGACTCTCGGCTGATGCCATACTTTTCGGCGGCAGCCTCGCCACAGTTGCCCATCGCGAAGTTGTTGTAGACATCCCACAAACCATCGCACTCCACGGAGTCCTTGGCTTCAAACTTGCCAAACAACGGGTTAGTGCGCGGCAGGAGAAAACTAGTAGATCTTATATCAAGACGAAGATCAATATGGGTCGCAGTAGTGAGACGTACGGTGCATTGCTCATGCTCTCCATACCTCCAGCGGCGACAACACTCTTATAGCCCGTTTCAACGCTCTGAGCAGCAAGCATGATGGTCTTCATGCCACTCGCACACACTTTATTGATGGTAGTGGCATCGGAGGATGTGTTCATGCCCGCAGCCAGAGCAACTTGACGCGCTGGGGACTGGCCCACACCTGCCTGAACAACATTTCCAAAGTATAATTCCTCGACTACAGCGGGGTCCACCTTTGACTGTTCAAAAGCATGCTTGAGGGCAACGGCGCCCAATTGCGGCGCAGTCAAGCTCTTGAGTGATCCGTAAAGGGATCCAACCGGCGTCCTAGATGCGGCAACGATAACAGCCTCATGGATGGCCTGTGACGACGAAATTGATCAGTCGATGAAGTAGATCGATCAGCAACAAACATACCATGGTGCGGGAGGTGGAAGAGGAGAAGGAGCGAAAGGAGAAACGGGAAACGGACACGAGCCGAGTTACAAGCATGGCATGTGTTCCTTTTTATCAGCCCTTGATTTCGGGTCAAGCCGACTTGCGGTGATCGTACGATTAGGAGGGGAATGTTGACGAACACCGACTCGAGCTGGCACTCGCTGACAGAGCGTAGTTCCAAGGGATTAAATACGAGGGAACTTAGATCCGAGAGATGGCCACGAAGACGTGTCATGTGAATAGAACACTTTGTAAGGCGCACAGTCATCCGCGCAGGTCTACTAACAACGAACTAAGCAATGTAAACCACGCCCTTAACCAGCGCAAGTGACGCTGTTCTTCTACTCCGCCTTCCTCGGTCGCATCCAAAATTTCCTCTACCGCAGCCTTAGTCCCACACGGGTGTAGATACCAGCATTGTACGTTGAGGGTGGGGTGGTCGCCAAAGGACAGTAAAGGAAAACTCGCACACGACTGTTCGACAGAGAAAGTTGTCACCTGTGCCCCTTCGAAGGCGTCTCTACGAAACAGGGGTAACTGCAGTACCTCTGTCAGAGTGAGCGGTGTACCGCCTGGCCATCACATTCTGCATTAGGCCGACCAGAACGACACCTGAACAACGCACTGGAGTCATGCACGGAAAAGTAGAGCGTAGGCACACCGAAGGTCGGTGACAAGACAACGTATTGGTGGCAAAGGAGTTCACCAGCAAACGTCGCGGCAGCGGCAGCACAGTCAATAGGTTCCAGCGAATTCTCCTCCATATTGTCCCGAATCATATCGGCGTTAAGTGCACATGCGTTTCGATGCTTGGGCAGGGATACAACGCGTTCCATGTACCCGAATCCTAGCAGACACTACCTAAGGGTAGGAAGAGTGACTTTCGATGGAAACGAGCGAATAGGCGCACAGCGTGTTCTCTCCATGACCAAGTGGGCTTGTCTTTGCCCAGTACATGGTGGCCATAATCTCGTATGAATTTCTTGCATGCCTCATCGAACTGAGGGCGTGTAATTGTCATAGCGGAAGGTGGCGTGGGAATGAGATATAATAGTAGCACAGTTTAAGGTTCAGCCACAACCTCCCCCAAGGACCCAAGAAATCCCAAGTTACTAGCCCGCTCGACACCGTCAATCTTCGCCATGGCCGTAGGAAAAGTAAGCACCTCTGCCGACCCTCGCACGGCTAGTCGTCTAACGCGCTCCAACTTGTACAGAACAAGCGTCTCTCCAAGGGTAAGAAGGGAATCAAGAAGAAGGTCGTGGACCCCTTCTCGCGTAAAGGTGGGGACGACCATGTCACTTCAGACGTCGTCAGCTCACTGTCCAACCTCAGAATGGTATGACATCAAGGCGCCTTCCATCTTCGAAGTAAGAAATGTCGGAAAGACGTTGGTCAACCGATCCCAGGGCCTCAGTAAGTATCACGTCCTACTCATGGATATCGAGCGCCGTCAATGATGCATCCATCAAGAGAATGCCAATGACTCTCTCAAGGGTCGCATAATCGAGGTTTCCCTCGCTGATCTGCAGAAGGACGAGGAACAGTCGTTCCGCAAAATTAAGCTACGGGTTGACGAAGTCCAAGGCAAGAATTGCCTCACCAACTTCCATGGCATGGACTTCACATCCGACAAACTTCGTTCGTTGGTCCGCAAATGGCAGACCCTCATCGAGGCACACGTCGACGTCAAGACGACTGACGGTTACCTCCTCCGCCTCTTCGCTATTGCTTTCACGAAGCGGCGACCGAACCAAGTCCGCAAAACCACCTACGCTCAAACTAGTCAAATTCGGGAAATCCGGAAGAAAATGTTTGAGATCATGACCCGGGAAGCGTCCAGCTGTGATTTGAAGGAATTAGTTCAGAAGTTCGTGCCAGAGGCCATCGGCCGGGAGATTGAGAAGCACACGCGCAACATCTACCCGCTACAAAACGTCTACGTGCGAAAGGCAAAAATTTTGAAGGCACCCAAGTTTGATGTCTCAAAATTGCTCGAGCTCCATGGTGAAACCACTGACGTGCGTACGACTTTTTTTCTCCGCGCGGTTTTGACTGAACGGTATTTTAGGAGACGGGCACGCGGGTGGTGAAGGACTTCAAGGAACCGGAGATTCTTGATTCCGTATAAAACTCTTGTTATCTACCACTGCATTGCCTATGATCTCCATTCACTTATGTCACACAATATGAGCAAGTGCTCGAATGCATGAAGTTCTGTCGCTTGCCTGGAGAAGCGAATTTGGCGTTGTTAGGTGGCGAAGACTGAATGGGTAGCATATTACGTCAGACTCGACGACGAAAGCCAGACTCCACGCTGTGATACGTGGACGTCGAGCTCCGTGTATCCTGCAATCAGAATCCGTCTTTCATTGTTATCTCCCACAAGCAGCAGCCGGGTGCATCTACCAAAAAATGCAGGCAGCGCTGTACACCCGATAATATCCGGTGGTCGTTAAGAATGTGTGCATGGCGACAAGGCGCCTATGTATTATGTACATGCTTGCGCAGAAATGATGATGGATTCCTTGTTGAAGATCTACCAGCATCCTCTTGTCGTCCCTCTTCGACTGAACGATGTCCGACGTCGAATACCTGCGAAGCTTACTCACGGAATACGCGGACTTTCCAAAGCCAGTATGTCTTTCGTGTCCAATGTTCGACGAAATCCCACCGAATAGCTGAAAAAAAAAACTGCCACGTAGGGCATCGGTTTCCTGGATATCTTTCCCCTTCTGCGCAAGCCCTTGGCTTTCGAGACCCTCATCACTCACTTCGTCCATCATATCCTATCTCAAACGATACCAAAGTCCTTGCTGAAGAAGGTGGACGTCGTCGTCGGCCTGGACGCCCGGGGGTTCCTACTGGGACCGACCATCGCACTGCGGTTGGGCGCGGCTTTCGTCCCGGTTAGGAAGAAGGGTAAACTTCCAGGTCCTTGTGTTTCGGTTTCGTACGAGAAAGAATATGGCATCGTGAGTTCCGTTGACAAGCTCACCCGATGCCGATCACGAATGCTAAGCTCCCGGTGATAGGATGTATTTGAAATGCAATCAGGTGTAATTGAGCGCGGCCAGAATGTCGTCGTCGTCGATGACCTCATCGCAACCGGTAAAATACATCCTCCTCACTTGACACCTCCGACCCTTACAAGTTTGCGTTTGCGTACTGCAGGTGGCTCTGCTAAGGCGGCTGGTCAACTGGTCGAAATGCAGGGCGGCACGGTTCTGGAGTACTTGTTTCTAGTTGAAATAGTGATGAGCCGCGATTGGCAGTACGACAAAGCACCGATTTATTCCATCATCCAGTACAACTAATTTCATCTACTCGAATACCTTATGTTTATTGTTATGAGCTTGCTCTCAGAGGTGTAGTGCAGATCTACATATGTGGTAGGAGGGGGCAACGGAGAGTTGATATCGAGGCTTGAAGTTTTGAAGTTTGATTAGTACCAGCCGTCGTGGATAGAGGTTTACACTTCGCCCGTTGTTATACCAGTAATCGAGTGTTTAGGATTGGATGGCCGTTGACATGCAAAACATGCATGTTCTCCTCCTCAACCCCGTCCCTCCGTGTCGCGGGTGGTATTCCCTCCAGATCGACGGAGAACAATACGTTACCATAACTTAGGACGCCAGCTCCTTCCACCATCGCGGCAAGCCCCTTCCCGGGTGTATGGGGCAACAGTACGAGTGTCACATCTTCTAGATCTCCTGCGGCCTCAACTTCTTCCGTGGTAGCGGACGGATTGACCGGCTCGTCGTCATCACTGACTACAATAACTCCCCATGCCTCGGCTTTTCGAGCCTGAACAAGTTTCTCCAGGAAAGTGCATGCGCCTCTCCGCACGAGAATTGCATCGCCGCCATATTTTTCTTCATACTCCCCACAACCGTACTGGTTAGACTCCGCCTTCCGTATACGAACACCGCTCTCATGGCCAAATTTCATGGTCTTCCTCGAAAGGTTTATTGGGTCTGCGCCGAATTGCGCGGTGTGGGCTGTCAAGAAAATAGCTGCGTCCATCCCCACCGTTCCTGCCTGGGTAACGAGCAACGGATCCTCGGTATCAAGAAAAATACGCAATCGGACAGTGGGTCGGCGTTGCAACCTGGCAAGGCTTTCGGCGGAAGACCATAGTTCAGTGTCCTTGACATAAACCACTTGCCCCGACCGGACAGCATGAGGACCAACTAAAATGGTAAATACTGGAGTGAATTTGACACCAAGGCAAAAAAACTCACGTCGAGTGATGTCGTATCCCCTCCCATCCAAGCGACTGACTATATGAGCCCGTATACCAGTAACATTCTGAATGACGAAACCATCGCCAACAAGTCGTAGTTTGTCGATGCCAGGATTCAAGTCTTCTGTGACTTCATAACCCTTTGCAGACATGACGAAGTTGTAAGACTGGCAAAAAAGCTGTTAATAGTAACGCCATGAGAGCCTTGGCAAGGTGGACTTACGTATAAATCGGTGTAAGGCACAGCACACCATCCATCGGGCGACCAGTAAAGTTCATCAGAGGCTTGAGGCTTCAAGCCAATTAGATGCCTTGCATACTCGGCGTCGTATCGCGAGCCTACTCCACGGACGAGGCCATTCATTTGCTGAGACGACGGAGGTGCCCGAAACGGTTGGTATGCTGGGCATTGATGACTTTCCTCGCGACGCATCCGCCGACGCGCAGATGACATAGGTCTGAGTACATGCTTCGGCAACGTCAGTATGTGCCCCTCCGTAGTAAACACGTAGTGCGAATCGTCGTTATGAAGTCGGTTGTCCTCGTCAAAAAGCAGATACAGATACTGGATGCTTGTAAGGCTGGTGTTCCCTTCCTGACATAACAGAGCTTGCCTTGAGCGTCTCCGACAGGGCGAATGACTCCATCCTGTCATCTCGTGCATTATTCCGTAAATCCTGAATCCCGGAGAGCCCACATTCCACTTTCGACCTGGCAGTTATGTCTCTCAAGATACGTTCTCCAACATCAAGATAGAAGGAGTCTTTGGTGGCCTAGACGTCCATGAGTAAATAGTTATCCGAAATCTGTAATAACCCACTCGATACAAGTACCAAGTTGATTCAACAAACTCTGGTCGAAGAGGATATTGGAAAGAGGTGGCCTGCATAAAATGGGCATCCCAAATTTCAGGCATACCGGAATGACGTCTCCAGATATTCCAATCTAGTGTAATCTTCAAAGAAGTCCGGTCATTGCTAATTTACACACTTACATGTGAGGTGGGACTTTATGGCATTTTGCACGTCACCAGCAAGTACTTGCAAACCGGGCCAGAATGCAGATAGTGAGTCGATTGTACTGTACGCCTGGTTACCAGTGTGCATGTTAACATGGCGGAACTGATGTCGAGTCAAGTTGTGTAAAAGCCCTGAAAGCAAAGACTGACCCAATAACCATCTGGAGACCGAGGGTAACGCATAACAGTTGCGTACACTTCATTCCATACGTCCAAAAACTCGACCTCACCTGATGTGAAGCCTCGAACGGTTTCGACATTACAAGAAGGGCACCACATACCACTCATGATGTACCACTTCAACGCATACTCGTAGAATGAGTCTATCCCAGCACCAACACTCGTCACTTCAGGATGTAACCAAGCCTACCAGATTTTAGAATTGCTGTATCGTTGAGCAAAGAGGGAACGCACGCCTGTCCAAATATTGATGGTGTTCCCCACTAGCCCGATCTCCGACCTACGGTTCCACAACGCGAAGTAAGCCTTATAAGCAACTTTCTCAAAGCGTTCGTCACCAGTGAGACGAGTCAATGTTGCAAACTCCAGAATCAGGGAACCCGCCCCGGCCGTGCCTACAAAGGGTTGTAAATAGGAAGACCAGATACCCTGAATAGGGCAACAGACAGGTGCTCAACGATTCCCCAGGTTCAACACCATAGCGTAAATTAAGCTTCATTAAACCATCCGTTAGCCACCCTGAGTATTTGGAGGGAGACGCCTCACCCTCGCGTACGGAAGGCCAGTTGGTGTAGCGAATGCGGGTAAGAGCCTCGTGCCAAGATCATAAGCCAGATCAAGTAACTGACCACGATACCAGGGCAGAAAGAATGGTTGCCCGGGCGAGCTAGCAAAGAGATGCCCAGACAGCAACCCGCCCATTACGCGTATCGTAGTTTCGAAAACTTGCGGTTTCGTGTCGACGTCAAATGAAACTTGGTCAATTACATTTTGAACAGCACGCTGGAAGCCCGGTGGGTCATCAAGTACAACCAACGTGTCCAGCACATCTATCAGGGTAAGTGAGAAGTTGCCGGTGACATCGTTAAACGCTATGTTCGCCCTATTAATCGTGTATCAGCTGAGCAGGGAGAGACACAGGATGACCATACGGATTATCCCAGTCCGGGCCCCTCCCCTTGCAGGACAGGGGAGAGAGCTGGCCTTGGTTAATTTCCACTCAGTAAGAAAAGGATAAGGCACATACCTCATCCAAGGGAAAAGCTGAAAGAACAGGGTGAGGACAGTTAGCACAGAAATAACCTGGATGTACCTCTCGACATGTAATTATCGAAGCCGTGGTACCAAAGCTCTCGAGTAGCATCTCTGAGATAGTAAAAACACGTATTGCTTGAGTCGAAAACAAACGTCTTACCGAAGAGAATGCTTCCGCTCCGTTGTCCAAACACCTCTACTAGCAGTTACAGCGGTGCGCCGGTCTCCGGGGGTATAGAGAACAAGTAGAATGTAAGTTAGCAGAGAGCACGGTAGTAGTTTGCGCCATCTCATTGCACGAGAAGTGGCCTTCACAATTGGAATGGCCAGCCTGGTGGCCAAGTTTCTTCAAAGCGGTGTACATTGGGAAGCAACATTCTCAGCGTATCCGAGTCACGTGGTTCGCCGTACGCTGTCTCCGCGCTACCAGTAGAGTGTAGCCAATTCCACTCTCCGGTACACAGCAACTAGCATGACGGACGTACCTAGTAAGCTCGGAGAAATGATGGTTCAGGGATGGGTAAGAACGTCCAAATTCATGGAACAACATTAACTGAACCTCATATATTTGCTGAAAGGTTCTGACCGATAATCCATGCCCTGCACCCGATTGCGGGGGGGTACCACTACTGAGATCTCCTAAGGGGCAGGAACGCGTGGTCCAGCACTGTGTCAGTTGTGATAGATCTCCCTCTGGCAAGTTCTCTCATGAGCATCATTACTTGACCGGCCCCAACGACCTTTTTGGTCGCAGACGTCAGTCAAATACAATCGCAACCTTCTTCGTCTACCGTCTCGTCTGCATCGCATGCCTCACGTCCCTCAACTCCGCCCACGGAAGTATCCAGCAACCTGAGTTCTCCTACATTTGCCCCTCCGGCTGAAACGGAAGAAATGAGGCGCCGTCGTCAGCAATCGGACAATGCCTCCACGGAAATTGGCAAACGGTTGTTGAAGGGATGGGCCATGCTAGGTGAGGAATGTCCAAACTCCAGATGTTATGGCATTCCCCTCGTTAGGCCGCCGACGAAAAATGGAGTTAAAGATACTCGCAAGGTATACTCTTTCGACCATCATCTGCTGAGCAATGTGCCAATGATCTCCAGGAATGTGTGGCGTGCGGAACCGTGTACATGACTGAAAGTGATGATGAGGCATGGCAACGTCTTATGTCCACATCCTCGACCGCCGAACCTACCTCTACCCATCCGGCAAGCGGTCCCCGGCTGTCAGTCATTGGGCCAACTGTCGCGCCCAACGTTCCACAGGTTTGTCTGTATGCAAACTGATTTGACCCATGGCTCTAAACGTACCTTCAGCCTTTGCAACTTCCCACGCTCGATCCTGTCCCACAAATGAAGGTGCTTGCCGGCCTTCCTCTCGAAGCGGATTTACTCATTGTTCGAAGCTAACCGTAGGCAATCCTAGTCGACTTCCCGAGACGCGAAACAATTGTCTGGTACGACTACGTGGTGTTCATCCGTCTCACACTCATAGTTTTCCAAGATTCCCAACCGTGGCGTTACCACAGCTGATGCAGCGGCTCAAGCTCTGCAACATGCCCTAGGGGTACTCTCAGAACGGCTTACCGTTTCATGTGCAGCTCCCAGCCTAGTGGATCTTCCATCTATTGCTGAAACTTCTGACGCAATCAACAAAGTTGCTCAAGCGTTGGGACAAGTGAACCGCCTCCGACAGCAGGACTACGGTCGGTCCAGTTCGTTACCGTAGTGGATGTGCAGTCTCAATTAAATAACTGCGGTGGGCGAACGAAGCATAATGAGTGATGACTCCACCTTCGCTCTTTGTATACTTGTCTGTAACGATGTTATTCCCTGGGACGAGTTCGACGCGAGGCGTGACCTGCCATAGTGAGGAGTGAGAAGCAAGTTTGAGTTTAAGTTTTGTTTTGAGATCTTTGAAATGCTCGATTCAATCACAACCGCGCGTAGCCGCCTCGTGCTCTCCTGCCATCACATATCCTCACCTGGCAGTTAGCATCCATCGTCTTCGCCTACGATGCCTTTCGATATGTTCAGGCTATTTCGAAACCGGAGGGACCGCGGGGACGTCGCAGCATTCGAGGATGATCACGGCCAACGAGGGCGACGATACCTCTTGAAAAGGCCCAGCAAGGTCAGCTTATTGATTGCGCATTGACGTTTATGCCTGATATCGTTTGTTCAGAGGAAGGAACCTGTGAGGCGTTACTGAGCGTCAATTCTGCGCCTATATAACACCTGTTTTGCAGATTTTTACTCCCTTGCCCTCCCGTGCCCCGACAGACCCAGAGGAGGATTATCGAGATGAGTATATGCAAGTTCATAGCCCAATCTACACTAATGGGTGGGACCCTCAACGCTCGACCAACCACACTAGAAGACCCCGTATCGCCTTCATCACTGCGCGGCTACTCCAATAGGTCGGAATACCCAAGCCCCCCTCATGATGACATTCCTTATGCAGATGCGTATCACGAAAGTATGGCCGGACGAGGGAACCCTGAGGATCCTATCGTCATCAACCACTCGTCGAGGAGTATGTCCCGAACACCTAGCGACCGTACGTTCGAAAATCACCGACCACCAGCCTTCGAATACCCAGGGGCAAGAATTGTAAGTAAGGCGCGGTCCTCGCCCACGCGGAGCTTGAGAAGTATCATAACAGATTCCTCCCCCTCCGCACCACCGCCCAAGAGATTATGTGGCGGCAGGAGCTCCGACTGATATTTACGGTAGTCATCATCACGATGCTTACCCCGAGGTACAGTGATGTCCTTGAGGTGATGAACTTTTCCTTACCTTGCTTAAGGCTCGCGGCATCCGCCGCACGGAGAGTTACCGGCGCGAACCTACTCGGAATCATTCTAAAAGGGGTCGTCCGGCTTACTATATCGTTCCTCCTGGAATGGGTGTCGTATTTCAAGATACCAGGGGTCGTGAAATCCAGAGGTTGGTCTGTGTATGGTCAACGCGTAATACCACTGACTCTCGTGAAGGGCTGGGGATTTCAGTGGGAGACGAAGGCCTGTGCGTTCCGCACCATTTGTCGTGCAAGACCAGAGCGGGCGAGAAATATACAGGTGAGATTGTTCCGCAATGCCCTCTAATGTGTGTTCATCTTGCATAGGTCCGACGGTTCGCGTCATGAGCCCCAGATATTGCAAGTTTACATGACCCGCCCTCGGTAACCTTTTACGCTTACCTCACTTCCTCGTTCTCTTTCTCACATATACGATAATGGTAGCCACGGGAGGAGCCATTCATCTCCGTTATATCACGTCGAGCCGCTGTACGATCCCCCTCAGCATGATCACAGGCACAGCGTAGATCGCAGAGGCTACGGAAGATATGGAAGTTATGAGAACCACAGGAATCATTCGAGCCACGGAGCTCACAGGGATCGGAGGGAATACGATGATTACAGAGGTCGCGGAGATTACAGAAGGCATGATGACTACCCCAGGCGGGCCATCCGCGAACCCCCCCGCCATCACGGAGAACATGAGGACCATCGGGACTATGAAGGCTACGCAGGTCATGGCCAACCTGAAAGCCACTCTCCCGAAGCCTTGGGGGGATTTCATAGAACACACAGCCATTCTAGCCATGGATCTTTGAGCGGGGCCCATGAAGATTTATTACGGTGAGTGGTTGTCGTTGGATGTTAACTTGTGTATTCAGTTTTATTGGAGGCCCCCTGTCGACGATAGGAGATCTGGAATGAGCAGAGTCTACGAGGGATCGGTTCATGGTAGTACGCTTCCGGAGCCGTTCGATGAAGAGATTACCGACAGGCTGGATTCTTTCCATATGACTTGATGTTCCGGTGCCACAGGGAATTCTTCGTATATTCGGTGACTCGACTTCACAGCTTATCATGCAAGTAAACTCCAAATAGTTCAATTATTGCGACTCCGCGTTCGAATCTGCTATTTTCCTGCGGCATTCGTGATTGTCCACCCATATGTGCGTCGATCAAAGATGTGTATACAACTTTTGCAAGGCAGCATGCCCTGATATACTGAAGTCTCTTGGTTCAACCGCGATTCCGCCTTCCATCCGGTCCGGCTATAGTACTAATTTCCTCTCTGCTCAGCTTTAATACTCCGCCCTTGAACCGTCCAACGCCCATCCGTAGACCCCGCTCGCGTTTCCGCTTTGAGGATTTGGCTGAGCACGATCCATACATTTGCTTTAGAATTGGGTGATAATTTCCCAAATTTTTGACCTGGAGGAAGGTTATGTATAGTTTTGAGTATACTCTTGGGGTAGACAATGAACGAAAACAATCTGACCTCCTCCAACTGTTTCTGCGAACGTTCCTCTCTTTTCCGCAGCAGCCCATCCCGCACACGTTTCGATGCCTTATTGTGTTCCTCTCCGCGAAAAATACTTTCTCCCTTCCCCAGCTTACATTGGCCTGAAAGCTCCAAAACTCTCCCTGATAATGCCTTTTCCTTCTGTGCGTGAGAGAGGCCCAACTCCTCATTTAGCGACCCAGACAATAGCTTGGTGTGCAATAAACGGTAGAGAACAGCGTCGTTCTGTGCGTTTGTCCTGTGTGCGGAATAGATATACTTTTTCACGGACAATGTAGTGCAGACAACGAACCGTTCATCTTCTGAGTGCTCTCGGGACACACCTTCGGGGGTTAAGATATCTCGTTTTATATCAACGACTCTGGACGACTTCACGGAAGCGAACACGGAAGTAAGTCATGTGCTTAGAAATATGTCTGGACCAACCATGAAAGACTTCCGCGATCCTTTGGAGGAGTCCTTACTCTTCACATGCTTGATGGCAGCATCCGTAAAGACCGTAACATCTGGGGCACGGGACGAACAGGCACCGCGTTCGTCGTCGTGTCCAAAGCCTGAATAATTAACAAGACGAGTATGGACGCGTATAGTCTGCAAACCTTCTTCCTGATCTGAATGGGAGAGACTTCCGCAACCTTCTGGTGCGCCAGAGGCATCCCGCTCTTCCAAGTGGACAGTAGGACATGTGGTCTGGCGGGGGTTGTTATGTTTCTTCCGTTTCTTGAGTGGAGGGGGACGCTCAAACGAGTTCATGAATTCTTGACCATGAGCTTCTAACAAGCGCAGGAGTCTGTCCCTTTCGTCGTTTGGCATCTTCGGCATGAGGGGCCTCGAGCTTTGCTGCTTGAATCTAGTACTCGTGATTACATCATCACCCAAGCTGCCCTTGCACTCGAAGCTGTTGCACACACACTTGATACAGGTAATGGCGAAGAATCTCAAGGATACGCTCAAACGTTCTCCAGTCTCCCCTTCAACCACTGATATTCCGGAAGAGGAACAGTGGCGCTTGGTTCGCGAAAGTGGTGTGCTCAGCAGGGTCAAAACAGAGCGAAGCGCAAGTTCGGCTACGAGGGAGGATGATGAGGGACCTGGCGCACTGGCGGAAGAAATCTTTGATGCGTCGGTTATCATAATGCCCATGGCGTTCTTTCTCGTCATGATGGAGATGTGCGTTTGTCAACTGCCCTCTTCTTTGCTACCACGGGGCTCACAATGATGATCCAAAGTCTGATTCATCACCAATATGCAAAACAACCGAGTTTCGGTGATATTGCGCAAAAACTATTGAATACTCTCCCAAGTCCGTCCTGTTCAGTATGTGTTGTGGTCTCTGTTTTGACTTGAAGCCCAAGTCATGTCTGTTTTCATGTTTTATAGTAGGTTGAATTGCTTCCCTTGAACGCGGGTATCTTTAATTACTCGTTCAGCTATCCGCCATAAGCGTTCTGTCCGCACACAGGCTGCCCTGTTCCTATTGTCCCTTGGTGTTGGACCCAGGATGATTTGGCTTGTCAACCGCGGTTCCTGGCTGACCAACATCGCTCAGGTTTGTAGGGAACATTTGACATCGCTGCAGATCGTTTCGCTTACTGTTTAGCGTCCAGTGTCCGCAGTTTGCAACCATTTGGCTCTACACCGTCCTCCAATTGGATTTGCCTCTCGCAGTCCTCAGCCTCACTTTGATAGGCGCATGGACATGGTGGATGGGTCTAAAATTACTGTTATAAACCCTACGTCTGAACAATTGATCATCATCTAGAACCTCCCCCGGCTTCACTACATATGTATCCCAGTATACTCGTACGTCTCCAGATAGGGCAGATCACCTCTGTCCTCGAATAATCTGCCCAAGCCAAATCTCAGGGAAGACGTTGCTTTCCGCTCGATAATACGCCCCATTTCGGATGTGAGTTTGAATCCGCAGGGCACCTTTTACAAGCGGGCGAGTGGCACTCGGAGCACATGAAAAGGCAAGTCGGCTTCACTGTAGGTGCAAGGAAGCATATACATCAGACACCATCACTCTCATCCAATTCACTCGTCAACGCCTCCACCTTTGCCTGGACCATGATGAGTTCTCAGTTGTTCTTACACACGAAAGTGCACCTACCCGATACGTTATATGTCGATCGTCAAGTACTTGCCTGAGCAGTCGCAGTTGCCACTTCAATCTGCGACTAATGTTACGATGTAGCGCGTTCTGGTGTAGCTCCAAGCGATCTACGAACGCTCTGAAAACCCTGTCATCTCGCGCGAAATAGTAGAGCTGTCGGCTGTCAGGAGAGGGTCATGGTAGTGGTCAAGTCAGTTACCAACCGGTATTGGTTCGCCGGCGATGGAATCCAATGCCATCGACCAAGTACTTAACAGCAAGAGATCAACGGTCGCATTTGCTATGCTGGGGACAGGGGGTCTTCGTTGATCAAACAAATGATCGAATAGGTGGACTCACTAATCTTCAAGCGCTGCTATTGCATCGGCCCTACTGAGCTCTCTCGTAGCGAATTTGCGTACCTGCTGCCTCTGCGGTACTGACAGGTTTACCAGCACTGCCTGATCGAAGTGCGATTGAAACGGTGTGGATTTGAGCCCTAACCCACTTATCGCCCTCGCTCATCACAAGAGTCTGAAGGAAAGAAGCAATGAGGTCGCTCTGAGACTTGTATAGTCCATAGTCAATTGCGAGTTTCAAGTTGATTCCTGCATGTATGCAATGAACTTCTGCTGACTGAGATCAAGGACAACGTACGTAGAGCTTTGAGTATAACCCTGGTCTTAGGCAGTTGCATGTCACTATCCTCCAGGTGGTTGATCCACCTTGAGAATGCACCTAAGAGAAGTATGGCAACATCTCGATGTGATTGGCCGATCCGCATTGCGTGAAGGAGGGGCGTGGCGTCACCAGTTTTGCGCAACAGGAGCTGTCGTTGCGTCAATGCAACGTTTGTCTTGTCAGGTTTGTACCCACTTGGAATGCGTGGTCCCGGACTTCCATAAGGAACATGATGTCTTTACGTTCGATAGCCCGGAAGATCTCGAATGGCTAGAGAGTTTTAGAGGTCGCAATGCACATGCGTGGGAAAGAATACCTGAGGTTCTTTCCAAGTCTTTGAGGTTCGGGATTGAGGCGTGACAAACTTTGCGGATGGGCTTGACGGCGAGGAAGGGGATGTAGCTGACGAGATACTCATTCTCCGAGTGCCGCCGTCTTGTTCCTCAGATTCCGACTGAAAGGCGGACGTGGGGCTGGAGGCTGATGTTCGATTATCACGAAGTTGACGTGAGAAAGCTATGGGAGCAGCGTGCTCGGCTTCACGCTGTAAGAAAGCTTAAGGAAAATCGGATACAGTACACTTATATTGACGAACAGCGGACCTGTAGACGGCAGACGAGCAGGCAAGCAGGGCTCTAAGATTGCTCGGGATCTCGGTGTGGGCTTTAATACGGAAGAGCCGAGGTCGCGCTCGACTAGGTATTGAATCATCGCTGCATTGTTCACCATGTCAGTCGTCTCGAGAATAGTAAGATAAGGAACCCAGCAGGCTGAGTGGGCTGCCGCCCCGGCGTCATGATCAGGGACTGATCCAAGTAAGGACCCCGGTACTACCTCCTGTGGCCAGCACTGCCACTACGTCACGTGTTTTTTTTACTACTGAGGCCCCTTTACAAGTCGCTACTAACAGTGAAAAACCGTGCAAGCGAGCCTGATGCTCAAAACTT
Source organism: Pisolithus albus (assembly GCA_024613165.1). Classification (NCBI taxonomy): domain Eukaryota; kingdom Fungi; phylum Basidiomycota; class Agaricomycetes; order Boletales; family Pisolithaceae; genus Pisolithus; species Pisolithus albus. Next base: position 725,908 of record JANFAB010000004.1, on the reverse strand, counting down.
GGAAAGACGCGTCACAAGGGCAGCCCCAGCGGCCACATGTGGAGGAGAAGGACAGTTGTCAGGATGCCCAGTCGCGAGGAATGTACAGTGGCGAGCCATCTGTGGTCACCGTCGATGCATCTCCCTCTAACAGCGGTGCTGTCCTGGACAGCGCGCATGCTCGCGCCTCAAGTGTAACCAAGCACTCAAGGGATGGTGAAGACCGTGCCGACAACGTAAAGAAGAGGAAACGCGGCCCTTCCGTGTCAGTGCGTCCCGGCTCACTTTCCACACTTGTTCCGACTACAGAGGGCACATTCGAACAAACCCGGTCACGCAACTGTAAGCCGTAGGCAATTGGAAAGGCTGGAACTGACGAGTCCCATACTAGCGATTGTCATTCTGGATTCCTTTGATGGTACGCCAAAACTTCACATGGTACACCCTATTCATAGCATGGCGTCGTAGATGCCATCAGTCATGCATCTCGCTTCCTTGAATCGACTATCGTGTGGTGTACGGTCTCTCCACAGGTCGTTTCGTCCTCTGGGAGAATTTCTTTGTTCATAGTCGAGTATGTTTCGACCCTATCTACTCGGGGTCCACTAACGGCACGAAAGTGAGACCGTGTCACCTGAGAGTGTCGCACGAAGATTAGCAAATGAGACCCGTGTCAAGGTCACGTCCTGGTCCGGGTCGGTAAGTCCCGCTAGGTGGTCAACGTTGATGGAATATCAAGTTGTGGTATCTTCCGTTGATGTTGGTGCTGTCGTAGTAGTTCTTCGGCATGCGCTGACATCCACAATAACTTAGGCATTACTGGAGCATCTCACAAAGGGGATCATCATTATGTCGCAATTGCGCGCGCTCGTGATATTCGATGTAGCTTGCACGAATTCGGCTTTGATGACAGTCTTGGAGTGTTTCTACCGCACTGAGAACGCAGATGTACGCCCGAGCATTCTAGCATTACGTTCTTCGGCACGAACTGCCGATATCAGCCAGCTCGAACAATTACTCGAAGCCAAAGCTGTATCCAATTTGGCCGCGACGACCTTCAGTAGGCTTCGACCCCTTGAAGTGGTCGTCCAGTATGAAGTCCCCTCGCCTTCGCGGGACACCAAGCTCACAGAACGAATCCGGGCCATTCAATCCAGTGAATCCTTATTCTTCGAGGCTTTCTCAGTGGCACGCAATATCGCACGAGAACTTGGACCTTGCGGTTGCGACCTCTTCTGGCGTCAACGCATGAAAGGAAGCGCACTGGCGGTCGAGAACGGTGGCGATGTGGTGGCCAAGGTCAAGTCTGAACTGCAGAATTTAATCGAAAGCTGGTCGTTTTGCACGCCAAACGTCAATTCAACCTCCCGAGGTTGTAATGTATCCCCCAAGTTTGCAAGGCTGATTCAAATCCTGAAGACGTGCAAGCTTCACGGTGACAAATTCCGTTGTATCATATTCGGTGTGTCTCGCGTCTCTCCATTCTCTTGCAATTACCGATGAGGTGAAATACAGTTCGAGAACGAGAAGTAGCAGCTATTATGGCTAACATGTTGTGTATGGTTGCACAAGATCTGAGATTCTTGCGTCCTCTCGCTCTAACGGAGCTGGATGGTGATAATGTTCAGGTGTGTCTCCCGGCACCTGTATTGGGGCTGCGGTGGTAACTCCCCAGCAGGATGTGTGTCGCGGTTTTGTTACTGGGGAGTTCAATTTGCTTGTCGTTCCAAAGTCCCTTGAGGACATGGACATCCCATCCGCCTTGATTGTAGTCAGGTGCGTTGCACACACGAATATCGGTTTGCAAGCACTGACCATGAGAAAGGTACGGAGTGTACGAGAGCCAGCTCTCCTACGCCTACTCTTGTGCACGTACAGTCAGAGCACTTGGTTATCTGGTGCACTTGGTGGAAAACGGCAATGATGTCGAGCGCCGCGTGTTATCACACTACCAGCATGAGAAATTCGATGACCAGTGGATCGATGTGGTCACGAGTGGAGGCGGTTCTCCGATTCCGTTCCGGCCTCTAATAGAAAACTGTGTGCTACCTGATGGACCGGACGAGAATGTGGGTCCTTGCATTGTAGACCCCACAACCTCTGGCCGGTTATACGAACGGGACGCAGTTTGTGCTCTTTACCGACTCGTATCGAGTATGCTGCACATGTCCGAAACCCCCCACAAGTCCCTCTTTGTTGTTAGACAGGGGAGTAGCGACTCTCTCTCCCGCGAGTGGATATGTGATGTTCTATTACCTTCGGAACTGCTCGCGGAACAGGTATCTGGGCCACCTCGCTCCACTCCAGCTCATGCTCGCCGTGCTGCTGCATTCATCACCTGTGTACGGTTGTATGAGTACGGTGCATTCGATCACCGTCTTTTTCTTTACCCACGGACAACAATGAAAACACAGGAACTGGCGAATGCGGACGCCGTTTCCGGAAATCGCTGCTACCCTCGCAAGCGAACGCCATTCTGGTGGAATTCGCTGCGCCTCTTCTCCCATAAATGGTTTCCTGTGATTATACATGTTCAAGGCCATGAGAAACACGCTCCAATGCTGCTGCTGACACGACAACCTCTCCCGCGCATGCCTACTTGCCGTCTCTTCATTGAAGGGGTACCTACTGTGGTCCAAAACGTCCGGGCCGCACCCGTTGAAATCGGCGCTGACCACCTTCACGCACTTCATTTGTTTACCATCCGTATTTGTCGTGCGATCTTAAACAAACCATTCGCATGTTCCGCGGATGATGTGGCGTACCTCTTTGCACCTCTCCGTTTGTGCGTGACAGGAAATCTCCAGTCGACGGGACTTCGGCGGATCTTGGATTATGTGCCGTGGGATGTCGTGTTTCTCGCTGGCAAGGAGTGGGCTGTACGTTTTGATCAAGATTTCGGCTCCTTGCAGGGTGTCGAAGACATGGTCGTACAAGATCGCATGGTGGAGTTTACTCGGCGGTATTATGCATTGCGTCTGCGGCAAGATCTGACACCAATAAGCAAACCTGAAGATAGTCCAGTGCGTAAGAAGTGTTAACCCCGCCCCTTCGTTAGCTGAGTTTGATTTTTGTTCCAGCGCGAAGCAGGGTACAGTAACTTTGTTGAATACTGCAAGGCGCGGAGAAAGGGATTCGACGGCCTGCGGGATTACCAGCAACCCATGATTGAAGTCGCTAAGATCGCTGGTGTTTCAAATCATTTAAATCCAGTTTTCCAGCCCTTGGCAGTACCCGCCAAGGCTGCGGCCAAGTGTATGTTAGTTGGAGCATGCCAACCATCGGAATGCTGACATTCCGCAGATCTGATCCCCGAATTGAGCGTGAGGTCTACTATTCCGGCCAGGTGATATATTTGAGTTTCGTCACCCATCTCCGGACGCCGCGTAGCTAACGTTATGCATTCCAGTACCTTCCGTACAGCTCTTGTGCTCCCGTCTGTGATGAGAAGGATTGAAGATTTTCTCATCGTACAGGAGCTCAATGCGGTATTTTTCAATCACTCCATTTACGAAGAACATCTATTCGCCGCCATATCCGCCCCATCTGCTGGGTATGAAGTGGATTATGAAAGATTGGAACTTTTTGGTTGGTGTTTTCGTTAACTTTAGTTACGCAGTGGCGTTGACTGTTGCGGAGGTGACGCCTTCTTAAAATATCTTGCGTCGATTTATGTCTTCGTTATGCACCCTTCACAGCATGGAGTCGTGCACGCCGCACGACAATGCATCATCAGTAACGAAGTGCTGATGCAGAGTGCTGTTCGCAGTGGGTTGCCGCAGTTTATCCAAGGGAAACCATTCAGCTACAAGCTGTGGCACCCCCCGAATTTCACAGCGGACTCTTTCCCTGATTCGAACTTTGTCGGAGATGAAAACGCCAATTCTGAACGTGGGGGCACTTCAAGGAAGAAGAAATCTCATGATGAAAGTGTGACTCAGTGGTTGGGTGACAAGGTACGGTTCACCTTCAATTTCATGAAACACGCTAACCTTTTTTTGTGTGCAGACGATTGCTGATGTGGTGGAAGCCATCGTTGGCGCGGCATATCTGTCCGGTGGGCAGGAGACTGCTCTCCAAGCTGTAAAATCAATGCAAGTTCCGATTCCCAACGTCGAGCAATGGGATGACTTCCGTAGGAAGGCATCGCGACCTCCGCCCAATCCAACTGCGTTGCTTCGTGCAGGCTCAGTAGAAGCGGTTGAAGCGATCGCTGGCCGACAAAATTCCAACCCCCACATCTTAGGGTGGGCGCTGGTGAGTCAATAGTGGAAGATCGTCTTCGGACGACTTACAGAACGTGTGGCAGATTCACCCCTCCGTTGACAGCAATGGCGCGGAGTACAACGAACAACTGGAGTTCATCGGTGATGCCATTCTTGACTTTGGTGAATAAGGGGTCTGAGAACGTGAAGTCAAGGACGCTAACTACTGTTTCAGCGGTGGTTCGATATATCGTTGGTCGCTACGGAAAGTTGTCTCCCGGTGCAATGACGATGTTAAAGGTCGGTTGATCTCGTCGGCTTAGTAGCGTACACTAACCCGGAGTTTCAAGGTGGCCATGGTCTCCAACTCAGCACTAGCCGCACTTTGCGTATCATCTGGGTTGTATAGACACCTACATTACGACTCACACTCCTTGGCAAGTTCGTTTGAAGCATACGTGGAGAAGGTTGAAGCTTTGCGACTTGAGGAGACCAAAATTGCTGCTCAGAATGGGAGGAACCCTGGTCAATATTGGCTCGATATTGAATCTCCAAAGGTGCGATTTGCTTGCTTGGACACTGGATTAATTTACGTGTCACAGGCCCTTTCAGACCTCGTGGAATCCATTATTGGAGCGTTGTTTATCCAGGACGGCTACCAGCTGGTTGGCACGGAATTTTTTTCGACAAAGTGTTGAGGCCATTCTACGACCGATATGTCACACTCAAGACGCTCTCTCACCATCCTACCAAAATCCTGTCTGACCTGCTGCAGAAACATGGATGCCAGCAATTTGAACTGGTGAAAGAGACGTGTGATGCCGGGCAAGAGGCGCGATGCGATGGTAAGCTGCGGGCCCTCGTGTACGTCACGTAACTGCACCTCATATGCAATTTGCAGTGGTTGTCCACGAAATTGTTCTAGCAAGCGCTACAGCATCCACAGTGCACGCCGCAGGCCGTGCAGCCTCACTGGCCGCTTTAGATGCTCTCGAGGGAGATGCCAATTTCATGAGTGGAACATGTACTTGCAGATCCAGTTCGCGAGGGAAGAGGGCACGCAAAATGCTCATTGACGAGATGGCGGCCGAGATAGATGTCAAAACAGCATCCTGATGTACTGGCCCGAGATTTACTTAAAATTATTCGCATTCATGCTCAGCATGGAAGCTTATGCACATTGTGGCAGAATTTAAGTGGAATTCCTAGACGGGCTACACAAACCGATCTATAAGCCGCTAAACAGCTCCAGCTTTTTTCCTACAAAATCTTAGTATGTGAAACAACCACACGTCACGAACTCACAATTGGAAGGCAGCAGCCAGGAAAGGAATGCTGAATCCAGTGAGGAGGAATGCGGACAGCTTTAACGCAAATGAAGCACGTTTGTTTCCCGGGAACTGGAAAGGGAGATGCTGTGTGGATTTGCCAACAGAAGTGAGGAAGCAAGGCGAACAGCAAGAAGCAATATCGTACGTGATATTCACCGTGTCCATGGGCGAAACGAACGGGGGCGGTCAAACGCATACGGGCGACTCGCGTTTGGTGTGCGCGTGCAAGCATGGTCGGTTGTATGTCGATGGGGTGTTCGAGAAACGCAGACTGGCAACAGTCGGGTTTTACATAATACACCGTGGGAAAGAGTGACTAGGCCGCCGCACGTGATCTTCCTACCTCCACCCGAAGGAAAAAAAAAACGTGATACGAGCCAGGGAAGTGTTGTTCACGGTGGCGGACGATAAATTAACCCCCGTATACTGTTCTTATCTAGACGCTCGAGCTGTAAGAGAACTGACTTCTCCGCCGCGACCTGCGGATTGTTACGCTTGAAAGGCGGAGAACACCTTTCTCACCTTGAACGCTCCCACTGAGTCAGATGGATCAGATTGCACGCATAACCATCCCTGCCACGGGGCAGATCGTCGAAATTCCAACCGGGCTCTTCATCAACAATGAGTTCGTATCGTCTGTGGACTCGCAGGAGCGCATCCAGTCCGTATACATCCAGCTGATTCGCTTCCCCTATCTCATCCTCCATTGCAGAGTCGTCAACCCAGCAACGGAGGATATCATTTGCTCTGTTGTCGCCGGTGAGTCATGATCAGCGGCTCCGTCGTCGTAATCTTTAACTTAGCTCCCCAGGATCCGAAAAGGACATCGACGCTGCCGTCGCAGCTGCGCGTGCAGCTTTTTCCACTACCTGGGGCAAGAACGTGACCGGCTTCGAGAGGTCTCGCTTGCTAAACAAACTCGCCGATCTCATAGAGAGGGATTCGCAAGTGCTTGCAGAAATCGAAAGTCTCAACAACGGAAAGCCTGTTAGAATTGCAAGGTAGAGTACGGTCACATCATTAGGATCACTCTTTTGAAACCCTCCCAGAGATTCCGACATCGGAGACAGCATTCAGTGTCTACGGTACTATGCCGGGTGGGCAGACAAGATCGTGGGCCAAGTAAGTGCCGACTTGTGAAGTTTCATGAGGGCTTCACACGCCACTGTTACTGTAAGACTATCGAAGTGAACAACAAGACGAAGATAGCTTTCACAAGGCACGAGCCAATCGGCGTCTGTGGCCAGATGTGAGCGATCAGTCTTGCCGCCATAGTTCGGCTCATCTTGCCGTGCAGCATTCCCTGGAATTACCCCATCAACATGTGGTGCGGACTTTTCGAAGTTTTCAATCAACGCCACCGTGCTGACGCGGGATTGTGTAGGGCTTGGAAAGTTGCTCCCGCCCTTGCATGCGGGTGTACCATCGTTATGAAACCATCCGAATTGACTCCTCTGACAGCCCTCGTGCTGTCTAAGTTAATCGCCGAAGCTGGGTGAAGCATCCGATCTTGTTTGTTTTTCTTTTTGTTACGTATCTCATACAGCATCATAAGGTTCCCCCCCGGTGTGGTGAATACCGTTCCCTCGCTGGGATCTGTCGGTGGCGCCGCTCTCTCACGTCACATGGATGTTGACAAAGTGGCGTTTACCGGATCGACTTCCACCGGTCGGAAAATTATGGAGGCTGCAGCCAAGAGTAACTTGAAAAAGGCACGCCACACTCACGAGGTGACCAACGTTGAACTGGTGTGTTGACACCGATTCCTACGACAGGTCTCACTGGAGTTGGGTGGGAAATCTCCCCATATCATCTTCGAGTCGGCGGATCTTGACCAAGCAGCCAATTGGGCATGTCTTGGGATTCTATACAATACCGGCCAGGATTGCACGGCTGGTTCTAGGTTGTACGTCCAAGACACCATATACGACAAGTTTTTGCACCTTTTGGTGGAGAAGGCAAAGCAACTTGTCATTGGTGACGGTTTCGATGAAAAGAGCGGAGGTGGCCCTGTGGTGAGATAACACGCATATGCATATGCTATAGGTGTTCGCGCCTGATCTCACGCTAGGTATCCAAAGCGCAATACGATAAGATTTGGAGCTACATCGAGAGTGGCAAGTCACAAGGTGCAGAAATTGTACTTGGTGGTAAAAAGCGCCCCGGGAAAGGTTTTTTTGTGGATCCGACCAGTGAGTACGTTCTGTTTCCCGCTTCCCTTTGAATGCTTACTTGGAATCCAGTTTTCACGAACGTAACCCACGATATGAAGATAGTAAGGCCATTGGTTTTCTAGCTGATGATATACACGTTGATAGACACCAATAGGTTCAGGATGAGGTATGTATACCTTGAAGATTTTGCGCGCATTCTAAATGACGCTCCCTGCCGTAGATTTTTGGGCCTGTTTTATCAGTTGGGCGATTCAAAACTGAACAGGAAGCGATCGTGCTTGCGAATGACACGAACTACGGTCTTGGCGCAGGTCTCCATTCGGGTGTGTCAGCATTGACATCGCGTGAGGATTTGCGCTCACCTTTTCAACATTGCAACCCCAGCGGATGCTAGCCAGTGCATGAGAGTTTCGTCTGCACTGGAAGCAGGAACTGTAAGTAAAAGACTTTGGAGTTCACACCAACGGGATTGGTTCATTAGCCCAACAATTCTAGGTTTGGGTCAACCAGTATAATACCTTGGGCAACAATGTCCCGTTTGGCGGGAAGAAACAAAGTGGAATCGGTAAGATAGTTCCGATTTCCCTCGTGACATACTGAATATTCGAACAGGTCGCGAGCTCGGGAGTTATGCGCTCGAGGAGTATACGGAGGTCAAAGCTGTACACTGGAACTTTGGTGAGAAGGCAGAGTGGCCGTTGTGATGCAGAAAGCGACTGGTCTCCTTGAATGTGAAACGGACGCTGCGTCTGGCTTAGTATTGCGTGTAGTCAGTGTGTAGGCTAGTATGGCATAAAATTGAAGAGTTACCAAACCACGAAGTTGCAGATCTTATCTATTAAGCCAGGCGGTTTTCCGCTTGTGGAATGGACGATCATGCCCGAGCCAGCTGTAATATGCATGCACCTCGAGGATTACTCCGTTTCGTAGACAATAATGAAAGACCTGGTGCATAATCAAACGCATGGTTTTCGTGGGCGTTTGGGGTTTTGCTGTCCAGGTTGATGAAACTCCAAGATTCAAGGCTCTCCAACGGGGGAGGACATGGTATACGCGCGGAGACTGCCCTTGTTCCCACAAGGAAGCTGCACGTCCGTTGCAGGCAGGCGGCAACACCCTACTAGTCCGCATACGCCTGTCTGCCCTGACAGCGAAAACGGTGAGAAAGGAGTCGATGATCGTACAGATGGGTATGCCAGCACGAACAACCCACCGATCACGTAAAAGTGTAAGGGGAATGCCAACCTTCAGCCCTGTGGTGCACTCCACGGACCAGACCAAGGCAGGACGGTCCGATCACTCGACAAAGACACACAGCATCGCTGCCGGTATCTTGATGAGGGCTGCGTGGGCAAAACGAGATGATTTCATACCGTCCAGAAAAAAAAAGTTTACGGCGTTGACGCAGATAGGTTGTCTCCGTGCAGTGAATCACCAACGGGTGGCCGTTTTAGTGCAGGAGGGAATGTGTCCGTCGGAGTGAGGAGTCCGGAGCAAACGTGTGGTTTAAGGAAAGGGAGGTATTCAAGCAATGACCGATCAAACGCGCCCCCAAATTTCCGCGTGACAAGAGTGAAGTTGGTAGCCAAACTCTAGGTCTACGAAGAATGGCGATCGAACTGTTCGGTCGCAGAACACATCTTCGGAGTCAGAATGACTGAGGTAGGTGGCGTGCAAGCCCAGCCACTTTCGTGAAGTTGGAAAATCTACCGGTGGTCGTCCGCGTGGGCGCCGTGCTCGTCGACGCGGTGGGCCGCAAATGCTTCCGTGTCATCTCTCCCTAAGTGCTTCTTGGGTGCCCATGGGTTCAGACGGGACGTCGCGGTTGTGCGAACTCCCACGTGGAGTGGGGGACATCATCTGACGAGTTGGAAGGAAGGGTATGCTGGATCGTAGTTGCGACTAGCATTTCTAACATGATAAACCAGTGGTCAGACCGAGTCAAGAGATTCTTGGACGCCTTGGGCACAACGGCGACCACCACTAAGTAATATTAAAAGGAAACAGTATAGCCACACGTTCATGTACCTGACTTGCCGGCGGCACCCCACATGAAAAAAGTCCGGGATGAGCTTTTTGAACGTCCAAAACGCTGAGAACATCGCTAAGTAGGTACATAACACGCCAGGTGTGTACGGTACATATCGATCCGTACAGAGTCGAAGTAAGAGATAAAACTCAAAGAAGGGTGAAAAAAAAAGTCTGTCAAGCGCCAGGAAATTATGGTGATCCAAAGCACAGGTCCCACCAACCTACGACAAGTTCACGTGTTTGGGAAACGCATGGAATAAGCGTGGTCTTCCCCATCTGAGTCCGCCGAATAAGGTGAAGTACCGCCCTGCGGTAGCGAGTTAAGCGGCGGCGCCGAATAGAAGTGCCTGCACGATTGTGTCAGACGCCATGAAGGCTGCATGAAATAAGGAACTGACATTGCTGAGGGACCTGGGAACTCAATTTGAGGGGCGGGCAGACCAGTCGAGGACTGAGTATATACGGTCTGGAGTGAGTAATGGTAATCGTCTCCAGGATTCACATCCCATGGGATGTCAGTCGCAATGCTGTCATTGTTTCAGTCCCTCGGGAAGCACCAAACCCAATTCCCTATCGCGCAAACTTACAAGCCTGGAGAAGTTTCGTCATGAGAAACAGTTCCACACGACATTTCTTCATGATTGACGACCTCGGAAGGTTCAGGTATCGGATAAATCGGAGGGTACCTGTACGGTTAACCCATGTTCAACCAGAAATCATCCTGGAAGAATAACTACTCACAATTCATATAAGTGGTTGTATCCCAAGTTGAAAGGATTTTGATGCAATGGCTCTTGGACGTTGCCGTGTGCGCTGATGTCGTACGCCAGGCCTGCATGTATGTCCTGAGACACATGCTCAACGTCAGCAGTAGCTTCTTGTTGCGTTCGGTGCGTCGGAGTGCTCTCGGTGGGTCGAGATGTTTGGGGGATAGAAGCTTCGACCGCTGGCCGGAGTGTACCTGATGACAGACTACAGGGGCTACCTCGGGATGAACAATGCCGACAAGATCGTCGACCTTCATCATAGACACACTAACATGAGGCAAGCGTTACAGACGAGTGGGCAAATACCAAAAGCTACTTACTTTGACGTGGGATTTTTTGCAGCTTGAGCAAGAGTTACGCCCTTTGTGGCGTATTTGAATTGGAGAAGAGAACAAATGGTGCCTGTCTGGGTTCTGAGCACGGTGACGGGTTTGATGCATCGCTGCAATGATCGAAGAGTCTGAGAAGGGAGCAGTAGAGAACGACCGTGGTTTTATAGCAAACGGAAAAAATCCTATATAATGCAGGTCAGTACCAGGTCAGTAGAAAACCACCTGGCGAATGCCGCGGTACCACAGCGTGGCGAACACGATCGAGATCCTTTCAGAAATACGATGTGATGTAGAGAAACGCCCTGGTCTGCGACAGCCTGAGTGTAAGGGGAAGCACATTAATGAAGTATTGCTTGAGAGTGAGCGTTGTCCCAGCTGCTCCACAGGATCCGCCACCTCAGGTGAACGGTGAAGTTTTTCTTCCGATGGTAGGGCTCCAGTCACTGTCAGCTCTTCCAAAAGATATCACACCAGCACGTTGAAAGCATCAACTACATCATCACCTTACGAATATCCGATATTATAGCATGAGCACATCGCTGATTGCTATTCGTCTGCCGAAATGTGAAAAGAACACTTAGTAAAACAACTACCAGAACGAGAAGTGAAGCATGACGCACGTAAACATACATGTCGTATTCACAGTGCCAGATAATCTTTGACTTCCTCTTCAGTCAACTTACGGAAAGTAGGTCTCGGCCGCGCCGTCCCTCCACCATGTTTTTCTGCCTGTAGTTCTTCTACGGTGGGAATAGTCACCACACCAATCTCAATCGTCTTCTCAGTCATCTGTCCTTCAAAACCTTCCTTCAGTGTGAGGAGGGCGGTGTGAATTGCGTCCTCCAAACTAATATCGTCATTGTATCTTTACGTCAAAAGGTTAAGGGTAGACACGCGTGTGATCGGCGCTGGATAAAACGTACCGCTTTTCCAAGAAGGTTTTCGCGTTTACCATATTTTTGCCTATGGCACTTGCCTTCCACGCCCAGAAAGATCCTGATGGATCGACCTGGTATAGACTAGGACCGCGATGGACGTCCCACCCCGCGACAAGTAATGACACGCCAAACGGACGTACGCCACTATTAAAACAATGTGTTCGCCTCAGCGAACAGCGCGTGTAGAATATGCCAAACATACCCAGACTGCGTGGCTTCTTGCATAACCGTGGCAATTTCCTGCGTCAAAACTTTCGTGGGTGGATATTCACCATACACCTTCCAGTATGCCTGAGCGCTCTTCCTTGCTCGAGCAATTAATACACGAAAATCGGGACCCATGCCAGAGTACACGATGCCAATGTTCGGGCACACCACCGCCACCTTCTCGATCATGGAGTCATCTATAAGTATGGACGACGATTTCTTCTCCGTCGCAATAACAATTCCGTTGGATGCTATGTGAGATAAGAGCCGTGTTGAGGCGGACATTACAATGTTGGATACCTTTGATCCCAAGACTTGTGGTACCCTGCGACACAGCAGCCAGGGCGTGCTCGATCTGCACCAACTTCCCACTCGGTGAGAAGACAGTAAGAGAATAACTGAAGAGGGTTGAGAAGGGGATCGAAGTAAAGACGTGTTGGTGCTACCTATATGCTCCACCCTCTGCGCTGGCCATCGTCGAAGAGTTCAAGTGAAGAACTACTGATAGTACAAGACGTGATTACGCCGACAAGCGGTAAGTACGCGCGTACTGTATCACGCGTCTGTGTTGACACTTGTTTTGCAGGCGCTTTAGAATCAAACAGTGGCAAACAAAGTTTACTTCTTTGCTTCCGGGAGTCATCTCTGTTACTGTTAACATGCCTCAATTCCTAGCTGCGCCGAAGAGCCGGATGGAGTGAACTTCTTCTTTATGCTGTATTGGTGTTGGACATGCTTCTGTAGCATCGCTGGCTTTGGATTCCAACCATCACGTCTGAAAGCGAATGCACATCGAATCATTCAAATATATAAACGTGCGCGAAAGACCTGGAATTTCGAGCATACAACGCATACGCAATACAAAATACCATTACATGCTGATCTGCGTGATCGTCCCTTCAGCCTCTCCCTTCCATCCGAATCACTGAGCAGGGAAGGGGGTCGTTCGTAGATATGGCTGTTTGCAGTGTGGGTAGCAATCCTAGTTTCATGCATAGTGGCGCACCTTGTGGACGGTCACTTCAGGGAACAACACCTTGGCCTCATCGGTAGAAACAGCCGGGTGAACGATAACATCATCACCCTTGTTCCAGTTCACCGGTGTGGTTACTCGGTACTTGTCACCGAGTTGCAAAGCTGATGGATGGTTATGTCAAGGACACATGACGGTTAGGACGGGCACATGCTTACAGTCGATGACGCTGATCACCATCTCGTTAACACCATTTCCGATAAGGCACTGGACCACTTACCGCAAAATCTCGTCGAAGTTGCGGCCGGTGGAGGCAGGGTAGGAAATCGTGAGCCGGATAACCTTCTTGGGGTCGATCACGAAGACTGTGCGAATCTACGTCGGGTAAGTGCTGTTTGCAACTGACATCACAATGGAGTCAACCAACCGTGAAAGGAAGACCCTTTGCATCACGGTTGGTAGCATCCTGTTCGTCAAGCATGTCATAAAGCGTCGAAATTTTCCTGTCCTCATCGGCAATCTAGATCAGATAGCACCTATGAAACTACTTTGAGTTTGGGAAAGCGATCGAACACGCACGATAGGGAACCGGACGTCGGTTGGACCAAACTTAGCACCGTATTCGTTGATGTCCCGAATCCAGCTGTTGTGGTCTTCAAGATTGTTCGCAGAGATTCCGATGACCTTGACATTCCGCTTTGCGAAATCGTCTGCACGACGGGCGACCTCGCCGAGTTCAGTGGTGCAGACAGGAGTAAAGTCGCCAGGGTGCGAGAACAAGATAACCTGAAAGAGGTTGCTGACTGGAGTACCTCTGGGCCATACGCACAACATACCCATGAATCGCCAATGAACTCGTGGAATCTAATTCGGCCTGCAGTAGTTTCTGCCTCGAAGTCAGGGGCGATATTTCCAAGACGGAGGGAAGGCATGATAACTGGCGCTGTCTTTCAGAACGGAACAAAAAAAGAGGGGGCCCTGTGATATTTCGACTACTCCGTATTCCTTTATACTCGTTGGCGGAGATGATTAGGGGACTGTCAGGCAAGGATGGCTTAACTATGGCGTCTTTCGTTCTCACGCGAGTCACGTCCTGCAAGCGTTTACGATTTGCAACCACTAGCCAATATTGTGCTATCCTGAGGTGACCACAGGCCGACAGACATTCTGCGTGGGATGATGCCGTGTGCCAAGCGGCACCTCTAGTAAAACTGCTACTGCGTGCAGGATGCTGTGCGGATGTCGTTCCTGTTGCACCTGCAATATCTTATCTATGTCGTCGTCCAGATCTTGGGATGCCTCAATCTACATATTTTCTTAACACCTCGGTCTTACAGAGCAATGAACACTACGTACCGCGGCTGCTAAATCTAACATCGCCTTCCCAGCAATCAGTGCCTCCTCATGGTTATCCTTGATTTCTATGTTGATGATGTGCACCGGTTTGTTGAAGTCGCCACCACGATTCAGGAGATCTTTCTCTGATTGTCAGCATGCCAAAACACATCTCGCAAATTCCATCATCTCACCGTCACATACAGCGTCAAAACACCGCTCCTCGCACGTGATTACCACATCCGCTACGGCTCTGCTGTCCTGCCAGCGTTCTGGAGCTAGCTTGATTTTGCGATTGCGATCCAGCATTTGAAGGAGTCCATTTGCCGTATACCTTATGACGAGTTAGTTGAAGTGTCAAAAGCACACTCCGTGAATACCGCTCACAGACGCGGGTCCTTTGCTTGTAGTTCCTCAAATATCGAATTGTACGGCGTCCCAAAAGCATATATGTTAGGTTTATCTATCGATGGACCAGGAAGGCGGACAGCGGAACCCGTTCCAGATGAAATGACCCGGTAGCCTGCCTTTCTAAAGTGAAGTTAGCCCGATCCTAGGTCGTAAATCGTGACCATCACACACTGCAAGACATGATGCCCTTCCATAGAACGGTTCTGTAGAGTGTAAAAAGTATTTCCGCCGAACATCTAGTAGTACCATACCTGATTACTAGCACAAACTACACAAAACAGTGTGCGAGGTTTGTAGGCGGGAACGGGAGGCTTTTCAACACCGAATGGCGTCATTGGATTTCCTCCTGTACTTGACGCATTTTGCTGGTTGGACGGCTGCGATACTTGGTGAGCTGACGCATACGACTCCGAGGGTGGCCACGGTGATGAGGATTGTATCTGCTGCGGTGGTGCGGGTGAACCCGACGCTATTCGTTGGACGCGTGGGTCAGCGCGTGCCAGGCGAGGATCGCGAGCTCTTCGTGGATCCATGCAATTCTATGAAAAAGGACACCAGAACGGGTCAGTAAAGCGTCAACCACAGAACATATGCAGAATCGTCAGCAGTATCTCGAACATTATGGTCGTCAACGCGACCCAGCCACGACTATGTTTGAAAAGCGGGTCGACACAGCTTCCACTCTGAATCATCACAAGAGACGTTATGAGTATGACGCTCACCTCAATGAAGGTGTATGAAGTGGGGTCGAGTGGCAACACCTGTAGGGAGTTTGCTTCCGTGACAATTTTACAGCAGAAGCCTAGATCGTATACGAAGAGAGTTCGATGGGCGAAACTTAGCAACCAGTAGCGGCTACTATTGAGGATGTCACTGAAACGAATGAGAAGGACGAGGCAAGGCACATTGCGGTCATGTGACCTAGCATGCAGTCTCGTTGAGCGTGGCCAGCTTGCCAGTCTCTTGGAATTTGGTACACCCCCGTGTCGCTCCGTACGGCAGTATCTTTCGTGATGGGGTGTATGGACCGCACTGCAGACTTCCGGGATGCTTTGACACTTCAAGGGAGTTCGATATCTTCCAAGAGGCGAAAGGTGTTTGCTGAGGACCCCCAGCTCGTCTTTGGCAAAGAATATCTTCGGGAGGCTTACACCATTGTACGTCGCTGTCGGTTCCCATCAATTTATGTCTCAGGACGCCCTTCTTAGCTCAGTCACATCAATACACTGGCCCGAATGTTGGCACTCATCCGCAAACCATATCTCAGCGTGGACTCTCACTCAAACCCTATGGGCTGGCGGGGCCCTCAGAATCTTAACTTCGGCGACCTGGAAGGAACGTGGTCGGAAATCCGATATCTTACGAACGAGGAAAGAGACCAGATTGATCTCCAAGCTCGTGTCATACTTGCACGCTGTTCGGATAGAATCAAAGCCATGGAAGCGCTAGAAAAGCGTGCGGTTTGCTTTCACGCTCTTTCCGTGATACTCGGTGACACTCTAGCTCACTAGGGCGTGCCGAGCTGGCGGCACGCGAAATCAACCCTATCACAAGATTCCTCCCAGCGAAATTTAGGCATGACGATGCAACCATAGCGTCGGAGTATACCGCAGCCCACCATTCCAGCATTACATGGTACCTCAACCGTCGCCTGACCGAGGCAAGTCAAAACCAAAAGTCGATGCAAGAGGAACGTGTGAAGCGCCAATCGGAGAGGTCACGTACCCTGGGGTCCAGTGCAGTGCGCGAAGCCATGACCATCGGAACAAAACCTTCCCTGCCAGGAAAGCGGGAGACGGGTACCGATAGGTGGCTGGAGGGTGCTTCATCTGCACTGGTTTCTGGCATAGCAGCGACAATTGGCGTTGCGTCCTACCGCCATAAGGACAGCACCCAGGGCTTCACGAGCACCACTCCATCGACAGATGATGACACAGACAACGAAGATATTGAATTGACCCAGTCGCAGATCCTCCAATTCGAGGCAGAAAATACGACTCTCTTGCGGTCCGCCCAGGATACATTGGAGTCTGTGCAACAAGCGGAAGCACGACTGATGGATATTAGTACCTTGCAAATGGAGCTTGTCGCTCACTTAACGCAACAGACAGAGCTGACAGATCAACTATACGAGGATGCGATGGCTATTTCGTCCACGGTCGAGAAGGGAAATTCACAGCTTAGAGAGGCCAGACGCCGGGCGAAGGATAGTAGAATTTTTGTCCTCCTGTTCCTCGTTGGGGCCAGCCTGTCGCTACTCTTCCTGCATTTTTATTGAACATTTCATGTGTGGTATATATTGCCTGACTGCATTACAGCAGGTCGTAATGCAAGCTATCAGTACATTTTGTCCGGAGGATACGTAGGGGAGAGAGGAAGATCTTTTGTGTGGTACATGATATTGCCTTGGTAGTGAAGAGACACTGGGGGTGCGTTCATGGTTGGGTTTTAGGTGGTGCCTATGAGGTTTTTAGACGAGGTTTAGAGAACTTGTGACAGCAGCATCACGACGAACTATACCTCTCGAGATTTCCAGATACTTGTTTGTACTTTCGGCCTTTTATACGGTAGATGAGCACGTACTCGAATAAGAGGAACTGAACATAACAGTATGATACACTGCTCAAAGCGCTCGGCGTTGAACGTTGAACATCCAGACATAAATTGCGAACCTTGACGTCGGATTAAATTCTCACATTAGGCCACTCAGCATGGAGAAATTCTCTGCCTTTAGGGTGAGGTTTTGAACGATGCCCAGTACTTTTCCACTTCCTCACGACAGTTTTATTAGGACCCTGGCACAGGGATACAGGTCAGCATCTTGGTTGTCGCGGAACCCGCGTTTTCACACATAAAGATTTGCATAGCCATTTCTTCTGCCTGTTGCACTGTCAGACGGCAGTTTATTAGCAACGCTTTTACTCCCCGTTCGCGGTGCCGTGCTTATATTGAGGACCTTCATAATTGTCGCGATATTTCTGCTCTATTGCGGTCTGCGCTACGGACTATGTACTTTGCTCGTGAGTGCTGACCCCGGCGCTTTGATTATCGCTTCATACTGTAGTACCCAGGTCCCGATTCCTCTACTCCATCACTCTCTGTCGCGTCTCGCAACACGCCTGATGGCT
This sequence comes from Pisolithus albus, assembly GCA_024613165.1. NCBI lineage: Eukaryota > Fungi > Basidiomycota > Agaricomycetes > Boletales > Pisolithaceae > Pisolithus > Pisolithus albus. The sequence goes on along the minus strand of JANFAB010000004.1, from coordinate 708,097 downwards.
CGCTTGGCTCTTTACACATTAGGCTTCGTGCAAATACAAGAGGAAATCGTTACCAAGAAACGAGGGTCCGTACATCAACCATATTGCTCAATAGGCTGTTCTCGTGAACTAATCTGGGTAGGAAGTTGCATGAGCTTCCGTGGCGTCCACGCGCAGGTGATATCATCGTGTCTAACTGGAGTTCGTGGGTAGACGTGCTGTGGTTGGCGTACCGGTGAAACATTATTCGAGATAGACCGGCCGCGCACGTATAAGCTAACGCTTCATTTAGATTTGATCCTATATTTGTGATGCCTGTTTTTGAAGAGCCCAAGCCATCCGCGGTAAATGTTGATCCGTCTCCCACCAGTTATAGGCTCGGACGTAGTAAAGGTCCCGGAGTACCCTCACCTTCAAGTTTGCAGGCCACGACCTCTCGTTCGGCGGTTAAGGGCTTCCGTCAAATGTCGCTGTTTTCAATGATACGGGCTACAGGCCACACCCCCGATCGGTTAACCTCTAACTCCATATCACAACTAAAAAAACTGAGGCAGTCTGCGGAGCGGCCGGTGGTCGTGTTTCCTGAGTGCACCACTAGCAATGGTCGAGGATTGCTTCGCTTCGTTGATGTTTTTGAAGGTGCCCGTGTTCCTACAAAGGAACTTCAAGTTTTTATCATGTGCATCAGGTAGTGATGCTAGCCGGGTACCGGTACCACACGTATTATCTGACGAGTACTTCAGATACGACCCTCCCACTCCACAAAGACCGTCCCCTTCACATCCAATAGCGTCCCCTTCACTTAATCCTCTGCCCCACCTCTTCTCACTCCTGTCACCCCTGTCCCTTCAACCAATGTCTGTTCGCATGCTCCCTCCTTCGGAGTCCCCAAGTTCTGACTTATTCTTGGCGAGTGAAGTGGCGTTGGACCTTACGGTGGACTCACTTTCGGAGGTTTGTGCTGTTCTGATGGCGAGGATTGGTAAAATGAAACGAGTTCGCTTTGGCTCGGAAGAGAAAGTTGCTTTTTTGGATTTCTATTGGAGGCGGCGCAAATAGTGATGACCCAGGGGGTTAGTGGAAGCCATATTCTGCTTGGTGATCCTTACATAGTGCGTCGAGTTGCGAAGTCTCATGAAGCTACACCGTAGATCTTGATTTCGACGCCAATGTCGGTTGATGCTTCCGACCTGGGCTTCTCGATGCAATTGCCATGACTGAAGGTAAACTGTGAGATGAACTGGTTTGTTCCCGACTACGTTTACACAAAGTTCAGAAGGCAAGCTCAGGGATATGTATATCAAACCCCCCGCGATGCACAGGAACGGCACAGAGGGCCGGAAACACCACACAAGACACGGCCCAGCATCCCTGTGACGCTGAGAACCAATATCAAGATACCGGTTGTATTCAGTGGAGATTTCGCCTTATAACTGGATCTTTGTGTACAGGATAGTGGATGCGTTTTGAACACTTAGAAAGGAAGACGATTCCGTCTCCAGGGCTCTCACTGTTGCGGTGGGCCTGAAATCTGCTTGCTGACTATAGCTGTGTATGGTTATAATGTTTTCGTTTGCCTAGACTCCTCATGCCATGTAACGAAGTTGGTCCTCGTTCGACAAGTCACTAGAACGGATAAAAGACGGGTGAGAATAGGCCCTCGACGACCACTGTGGGGTGACGAAGAAGCATGACTTCTATCAGATATATCCGAAGGTAAAGATCGCCTCCCAAACAACAAAGCTTTTGCCTAGCTACTTTTCCTATTGATCATGTTCTCAATCAACTAAGAGGTCTCCGTCCAGCCTGGCAAAGCCATCAAAGAAGGAGCTGAAGGCATCAATGGCATGCTGAACATCATGAGAGCCACCGGTCTCCCGAATGGAATGCATTGAGAGCATGGCATTGCCAACATCCACGGTGCGAAGGCCAATCTTCGATAGCATTGGCCCAACTGTTGATCCACACGCCCTACAGATCGGTACGCGGATATGTAGATGGGATATACGGACGAGAGGTAGACACTCACATGTCATTCCGCACTTCAAATTCTTGCACTTTCCCCCCTCTCTGCTCGACAAGTTTTCTAAATAGAAAGGTACTGATAGCATCACTGGCATATCTCTGCTTTGCATTTGTCTTTATAACCATACCACCATTTATGATTGGTCGATGGTTCTCTTCGTGTTTTGAACTGTAATTTGGATGAACGGCATGACCCATGTCTGCTGAAATAAGGAAGGATCGCGAAACTGATTGTGAATACGAAGCTGGCTCGGGCGAGAGTCGTTGCAGAAGAGAAGGAATCAGGGATGATTCTGCTCCAGTCGTTGATACACTGCCAATCTCTTCATGGTTGAAAAGAGCGACACAATTTACGTTCCCTACAAATTCCATGAAGCTAGGGTTTTCCGCGTAGCTGGCGATAGCTTCCACGGCACAGTATCTATAAAGACCGTTAACACTAGAAGCATTGCAGCAAAACTAGCGTCACTCACGAAGAAAACTGGTTGTCTAAGCGCGGGCTAAAGATGAATTCGTTGTTGACACCTCCTAGAACAGAGGGCTGAGTGTCATAGAGGTGGCTAAGGTGGTATTTTCGACTGAGAATGACTGTGGCGACTACTAGATACTCTGGCACATACAGTTCAAAATCACGAATTTCTTCCGGTGCAACTGAAAGTTCTTCTGACAAAACCAAGAGTAGAGCGGGGTGATGCTTCATCTGTCCACTCGGTGCGGAAGCACATTGGACTTTAACATCGTTTAGTTCACTTTCTACTAGTCCAAAAATAGGGGTAAATTCCGACTCTTGATTGAATTTGAACGAATCGTTAACGTTTCGGTCCACTGTAAAGCTTATAAACTGTTGGCAACGCCTTAGGCGGAGAACACTTACAGTGTATGGCCAGCGAGGGAATGCGCAAGAGGGGCCGGTCGATTTTGACGAGTTTGGAACGGAAAGTTCCATCACGTTGTACCACTATGACCCTGCCCGCCAGAGACAAATCGCGATCAAACCAGGAGTGCCAGATGCCCCCTCCGTATGTCTCGATACCAACTTGGAGGTAACCCAAATTGTTCTTTTTGGAAACTGGGCGTACCTACGCCGCCAAACAGCCGTTCATTGTCGAGCAGGATTCAGGATAATAGTCAATAAAATTACTCACCCTCAAATTCGGACTATCGACATGAGTTGCTACTATGGAGACACCCGTCCCCGGCCTCCAGTTTGAAGGTGTTGTAAATGCGATCAAGCAAGTTTGATTTCTGGTGAACGCCCACGATATCGAAATGTTAAAGAACAGACCTTAACTATAACGAACCTTGTGTAGTAATACTTGCTTCGGGGCTGAAGATCCCAGTCATCAGTCTCCCTAATCTACAGTTTTGGATAAGTACGTGGACGAAGACGAATGCCCGCATCGCCACCTTACTGAAGCCTGCAGCCTCCAGGCGTATTGCCGCATTTTGAACGGCGTGAAAGGGGGTTGGTGAAGCGTTGATGAAGGCCAGCAGCCGCTTCGCTGCTTCTGGGTAGATCGACATTTGATTCACTTGCTTGAGGTGGCCTGCGACAACGTCGTAGTTGAACCGATTTGTTCATACACCGTGCGCACGAATGCGTGGACTTGCCCGATCTGGCAAGTCGGAAAAAAAGGAACATTGCTTCATTAAAACTCAAATATCTTCTCGAGTCTGGCTGTCATGGTCCACTGTTATCTGAGGCATGGACCCACCCAGGTATGTAGGCAATTCATCCCAGCGGAAACTAATCCGATGGTTCGCAGGCGTTTGGGTTGATATGTAGCAACTCCTCAAATTCTAAGTATGATGATAAGGTTGCCTATGTGCCAGCCCTGGAGGACGTGCTGGTCTGGGATATGAAAAAAGGCCAACAGGTGCGATATATGTTTCTAACGGGCATGGGGTTCTTAGCAGTCTGGCCAGCTTGCCATGTGGCATGAAACAGGACACCGTGCCGAAGTGACCTGCATCGAACGCTCTCCACAAGGGAACGTCTTCGGAGTAGGCTACGCTGATGGTTCCATTCGTTTATGGGACAGCGGCTCTTCTTCTGTCATCGCCACTTTCAATGGGCACAAAAAGGCAGTCACAGCCTTGGCATTCGACAACGAAGGGGCTAGGTTAGCATCGGGATCACAAGACACTGAACTCATTGTATGGGATATTGTAGCGGAAGCTGGCCTCTACCGGTAGCCGCTTTTCTCGTATTCGAATTCATCTCTTGCTCACCTCTCTCAGCTTGCGTGGTCACCGAAACGAGGTGACTGGTATACGTTTCCTTGTTCCCCTCGGAACTCCATCAACCTCCACGGATTCTCTATCATCCATTCTGTTGACCGTTTCGAAAGACACTTTGATGAAAGTGTGGGACCTTAGTACCCAACATTGTATGCAAACGGTTGTTGCCCATCGCGCTGAAATTTGGAGCATGGGCGTCAGCCCAGATCAGAATTACCTGTTCACCGGAAGCAATGACGGGGATTTGAAGGCATGGAGGATAAACTATGAAGCAATAGCAGGCGGGCTACGAGAATCCGAATCTGGAGAGGTATGCACGCTCGTATAACTGACATTTGTTCCTCACCCGAAATTTCTAGATCGACAAGATCATCCATCTCACCGGTTCCCTTCCACTGGCACTTCATCATCGGGTATCTCATGTTCTTTTCCATCCATCTCAACCATATCTTGCTGTGCAGTCGCACGAACGCTCCGTCGAGGTCTTTCGAATCCGCACGGAGGAAGAGATCAAGAAAAAAGAGTTGCGACGACGTAAGCGAGAAAAGGAGAAGAAAGAGAAGGACAAAGTGGGATCTACGGTAACCGAAACCAAGAAGTCGTTGGATGAAGGTGACCCTAAGCCAGATGAAGTCACCCTACCTAACCTCTTTGCACCACTCCTGGTCGTCCGAGCGAGTGGGAAAATTCGATCATTCGACTTCGGCACTAGAGAAGCTGGGAAAGGGAAATCAGGCATTCAGGTGGGCTTTGTGAATTGAGAAGAATCTAATTTTGATTGAGATTCACTTTAAAAGATCTTTGTGGCTCTCGCTTCTAATGCCCTTGAGGTATATGACATCCCATCTCCTACGACATCAAAAGGTGAAACCCTTGAAGCAACGCGCGCGTACGTTCTCGATCTTCCAGGCCATCGCAACAATGTTCGAACTCTGTGCTTGAGTTCGGATGACCAAGTCTTGGTTTCCGCTGCCAACGGTCAGTGGCTGCGTTAAATCCGGTTGGGAAACCATCCATTGAAGCCTTTCCAGGGTCTTTGAAAGTGTGGAATATGAAGACCACTGCGTGTATCCGTACCATGGATTGCGGCTACGCCATATGTAGCTGCTTCATTCCAGGTGATCGACATGTCTGTAGAAAATATCACTTCGCTTGTGTTGCGCTCATGACTTTCCTTCAGGTTGCGGTCGGAACAAAAACGGGGGAGATACTGATTTACGACCTGGCATCCTCAACTCTCATCGATTCAGTTAAAGCTCACAAGGCAACGGTATGGTCGCTACACGTTCGACCGGACGGGCAAGCCCTGGTTAGTGGTGGCGCTGACAAGGAAGTTAAATTCTGGGAGTTCCAGAAAGAAGCTGTAGTAAGCAGCGTAATCATGGATGCTTTCTAATAACCTCGCTAATAGGCTTATCCTAAGAAATCCTTCTCACTGGTGCATGCACGAACGCTCAAGATGTCCGACGATGTGCTGTCAGTGAGATATAGCCCAAACGGAAAGTTTTTGGCGGTGTCACTGCTGGACGCTACAGTGAAAGTGTTCTACCAGGATAGTCTTAAATTCTTCCTCTCGTTGTATGGGCACAAGGTCAGAGCCACACGATACCTTCGCTTCTATTGGATTTAATACTGTCGCAGTTGCCAGTCTCCTGCATGGATATATCTGATGATTCCAAGCTCATAGTTACAGGTTCTGCGGACAAAAATATCAAGATCTGGGGTCTTGACTTCGGCGACTGTCACAAATCAATATTCGCTCATGAAGAAGGTGTCACGCAGGTCTTTTTCGAAAAGAAATCACATTACTTCTGGACTGCGGGCAAAGACAAGTTGTTGAAGTATTGGGATAGCGATAAGGTTGGATTGGTCACCCATTGCGAGATGATTCGGCCTTGTTGATGTTCGGCTTAGTTTGAGAACATTCAAAAGTTGGACGGACATCACAACGAGATTTGGGCATTGACAGTCAGTAATCATGGAAATTTTGTGGTAACTGGTTCCCATGACAAATCTATTCGAGTTTGGGAGAAACTTGATGAACCTGTACGTATTTTGATTATGTGCATATTCTTAACTGAACTGCTCCTAGCTCTTCCTTGAGGAGGAACGCGAACGCGAAATAGAAAATGTTTTCGAACGTGGCCTGGTGGATTCTCTGAATCGCGATGAAACTGGAGGCGGACTGAGCGGTCAATTATCTACCGAAGTTACCACTGTGGCGAAACAAACAACGGAAACTTTAGCTGCTGGAGAGCGTATCATAGAAGCTTTGGACCTTGCAGACAGCGAACTTAAAGCCCTACGGGAGTTCGAGGAGCGGAAAGCCCATGAAAACATATCGGATGCGGTCGACTTACAGCCTCCACCTCGGAATCCCGTATTAGCGGCCCTTGACTCGCAACCAGAAGCCTATGTGTTGCGAGTTGTTGAAAAAGTACCGAGTACCGCACTCCACGATGCATTGTTAGTGCTCCCGTTCACCAAAGTTATATCATTGATGCATTATTTGAGTATATGGGCACGAATGGTAGGTTTCTCGGTAATATAAATGCTACTGGCACTAAAGGCATTCGACTAGGGTTGGAATGTCACGCTTGTAGCGCGTATCGTTTTTTTCTTGCTGAGAGTACATCACCACCAGATTGTGGCTAACAAGCTCATGCGGACATCGTTGATTTCAATGCGCAGTCATCTACGCGGTGCTCTCCGGCAGGAAAAGGACACAGTGGGATACAACTTAGCTGCCCTGCGGTACATGCGAAAAAAGCACGAAGCTGACGGAATAGCATCATTTTGGGGGCAGGATCCTGAAGAAGACGAGGCACATGAACTCGCCGGGCAAGGCATAAAGAGGAAGAGGATTAGTGTCAGGTTGTAATACCCTTACTGTAGTCGGCTGCGCACCTGATCATGGACGAATCCATGACGCTCTCATCTCCAACCCACTTTTGATTGCGGAGTCATCAATAGGCTACCAACAAGACATGCATTTCAAAGGACCTTTGTCGTGTTGCAGCATTACATGTGCGGGATAGATAATAAAGAAAAGAAAGAAAACAAACGATGGATTTGTACAAACGACGGACATAAGCGTCTGGTCAATTTGGATCAAAGAGCATGTCCATATCCATATGCATCCTGCTCCCCATACCCTTGGTATTGACGATATGGATCCCCATAATGGCCATAATCATTAACGTACAGGTGCGGCTGAGGGTGGCTCGGATAGTCCTGCACATCGCGAGTCACTCCCCCTTCGCTTGGCGGCCGGATCACGGGGGAACCTCTTCCTTGATACAACTCATGGACATCAGTAGAATATGCACCTGTCGCACCCATAGTGCCGTAGGGATCATGTCGAAAAGCGGTAGGCGCTGCAGCTGCTGGGAGATTGGTTGAACTGCTATAGTCATCGATGTCACCAACGTAGTTGGGAATCCCCTGCTGGGAGTTGTAAGGAGGCATAGGGGGATAGTCGGCATAGTCGCCTCCACCGGGACTCGTATGATAACTAGGGGCTATACTCTTGCTGTCGGAGCCGTGGTAGTAGTCCTGGGCAAAAGCACCGGGCTTAGTAACCGAAACGGTATCTGCGTCGTCATCGACCGAGAGATTCGGAAGGGTGGGCTGTGGCAGGGGCTTAGCGATCATTTCCCCCTTTTTGTTCATAAGATGGGAATAGTCGCCCATTGCTTCTTTCCTGGCCAAGGCGGCAGCCTTTGCTAAACGTTCTTTATTTCGACGTTTGATGACCTCGGTAATGCGCTGCCAAGGCAGTTCAGTTTGAAGTCAGACACTCCCGTCGACATCCTACCTTATCAACCTTGTGACAAACATATTCCTGGGAAGGGGTTAAGCCATTAATACAATGAGCAACTAAATGAATCGATTCACCTTCAAGTTCCCTTGGATATAACAAAGTAGGGGTATGTAGAATATACCAGCGCAAATTAGTAGTATGAGAGAGCCGGCGAAGATCACAAAGGTGAAAAATGTCGAAATCATCAAAGCGGAAGTCGAGAGGCTGTTCCCCATGAAGTACTTGGACACATTGTACCAAGGACCATTTCCCTTCTTTGCCAAATAGATGCTATACAGAGTAAGAGCGTTGATCGTTTGACGAGGTCCATCAGACAGAAGTAGCCGCTTCCAACCTGAGCAACCCCGTCACAATCGCCATTGCAAAATAGTTAGCTACTCACTCTTGAAAGTGAAGAAAATGAAGAATGCGAAGTCGTCCTTCTTCTTAGTAGAGTTGCTGATGTGGTCAAAGAAGCAGAAGTGGTTGTAGGAACCTAAGAGGACACCGTGAGGAGTACAGTCTGATGGGTGTTTCAAGGAGCGTACGCAGCGAATAATAATAGTTTGCCATCACATTCGTGAAAGCATACGAAATGTCCCGACTTGCAATGATTTTCTTCGATTTGCGCGCCTCATAGGCCAACTGGACAGAACTGAGTTGTCATCCATGTCTTCAGCAGGTCCACACACCAGAAGGAAACCAAATATAATACACCCTACGAACAACCACTTGCCAATGTCAAAGGGAATATAGAAGCACCCATCTTGATGTTGACAGTCATTGTAAATTTGGTTTGACCATGACGACGTGGTCAACATAGTGGTCGCCGAGAAAATGTCGGATATGTATACGAGAAAGGACTTGAGGATAATGATATACAGCCATAGGTACCTTGAAACGCCACATGATCAGCCAAAACATCCTACGCACAGCACAGCAGATACAGAAGCCGCCTCATGAAGCTATGCAGCTAGAGTGAATTAATATATGAACTCACTTCAGCCGCATGAGAAAGCCATTGTCGGTAAATTCTCGCGTGTCGATGAAATCAAACTGTACGTCACGAGATGCAGTAGAATACGGAGCAATTCCGCAATAAGACGCACCTTATGGTCGGGAACGATTTCTCTTTTCCAAGCCGGACCAGAACACATCTTCCTCTGGTAATGGAGGTGCTGTCGAGAAATCGAGGGCTGCGTCGGTGCGACGCAGTCGCAAGCGAGATGAAAGGAAAGGAAGGCAAAGAGCGGGGGATAAAGAGAGTGAATTCCTGGCTAGCACGCAGGAATTTGGTTCCTTGGTACTTGGAAGAGAATGGACGAGTAGGAAACCAAAGCACGGCAACGAGCACGCAAATAACAAAATAATAATTTCGATTATTACATGCCGTAAGCCATCGACAAAAAGACACGGTGTTGCAATTGTCCGGAAGAATAGGGTACGTCGCTTGGTGTTCGCTGACGCTACTATTTTCTCGAGGATGAGATGGTAATGTTTAGTGAACCCCGTCAGTCGTTCACGGCCCACCCTACCACGCATGCCCTGCATCAGTACTATCCACACCTTGTCGAATGAATGATCTTTCGTAGCTCAAAGGAATAAGTCACCTCCTCAAGGCCGAGCTAGCGAAACTTAGGTGATATGTAATATCGCCCTCTGGAGGAAGAGGCTGCTGAGAACATTGAATTTGATGTGGTTAGGACTGGTGTAGCGTCAGTGCGCCACTTTGGATTTCCCTCCGCCTGAAAGGTGAGACCCGTCAGACACAATGTCGCATTCAGGAGCAGTTTAGAAAGGTCTGCGTCAATGTTTAAGCCTATGGGTACTGTCTCAAAGGTTTCCGAGTTCAACTTCGCAACTCTCACCACGGTTCCCAGGTCGCCCAAAATGCATGGTGTACCTATCCAGATTCTGGACCTGCCTAGGTCTCCGTGGATAATACCCATGGGATACACCTGAACAATCTTAGCTAGCATTATTGAAGGTGCGAACGACGGTCGTGGCAGGGGTAGTCAAGGCAAGGACTTTTACCTTCGTGCGACCTACACTTTCTGACCGGAAGTTTATTTCAGTCATTGCTGGTACGACAACGACAAGTTTGCTGCCGAAAGTATCCTCTGAACATTGTCAGTGGCCCGAACACGTAACCTCATCTTCGTCGTTCAGGATGTTCTCAAGCCTCTCGGCAGTAAGAAGATGCTCGCAGGAGAGCTGACATCCGTCTCAGTAAGAAATTAACGTACGCAAGAAGGAAGAGAGTAGAATTGCCATCACGAACACCGTACCCCTCTCGAAGATTGACCATGACGAGATCAAAGCGATCCTTAGCGAATACAGACTCAGTAACTGTACCCTACACCCCAGCAGGTGAATTCCAGTTGTCGCTATCTCTTCCTCCGCAAAGGCTCATTTATGATTGGACATAAATGCTTCTCCATTCAACCTTTTTGAAAGCGGAGACGAAGAGGCTTCTTCAGAGAACAGAAGTGCAACAGCCCGTAAGACCCCTTTGTTAAATCTTTAGCACCAAACCGGGTGCAGCCGTCGGCGTTGGGGCGACGACAGCCCTGACAAGTAGGCTATGGACAGCGGCATTTCTTGCTGTGTCTCCAAACATTGGAATCTACGCTGGCACCATCTTCATACTGAATCGATGCGCAGCCGTGTCGCCCCTTACGTCAATCGCATTGCACCGCCTTCTGTCCTCCAAGGAAAAACCATCGAGGAGATTGTGAACAGAAGGTCTTCTGGGCTTAAAGATCAACCCCGGGAGTTCGACAAGTTTTCCGCTGACGCTGCAGTCTGGGTCTGCATAATAGAGAACGGAAACAACGTATGTCCGTTGTTCTCACCCAGTGGTATTGACTCAATTTCGACGCCAGCTGGCTGCGCTATACAGCCACAGACCGACATGGTGACATTGGATGCATATGAGCAGTCGACTGAGGAGACTCTAGGAATTCAAGGCGGGGATCTGCGATCGTTGGACACGAATGCGACCAAAAGTGAACATCCCCCTTGGACCTCACACTCTGCTACTAATAACCATTCTCCGCATAGCAGTGACGACCCATGATACAGATTTCTCAGATTCGTTACGATCAGTGGTGCGGTGCGACAGGTCGAGAGTGTATTAGTTCGAAGTGTGAGGGATGCCCTGCTGCTCACGTGATCCTCTCTGAACGGCAAACCTAACAGTGTGGTGAGAAAGAAACTCCTCTATTCGTGTTTCGTGACGAATAGCCGTGTGTTGTGCGTTGCATCGTAAGTAAATAATCGGACAAGATACGTGAGGGTGCGCCAACCAACGTTGGCAGAAACGTGAGTTGAGTGTCTACTCTGGTATCAGCACTCTACACCATGATCAGTCAGACTTGTCAACGCCTGGCAGTCAACTCAGAAAGACTGCTGGAATAGGGCGCTTCGAGACCGGATACGTTCGCCAGCGTAATATATCCAAATGGGGAACGGAATCCCTATGACGATGGCAAGTCCTGCAAGCAGCGTATTGCCCCACCCATACCCAAGAGCACTGAACATTTGCTCCCCAAAAAGGGGGAAAACAAATCCTAGAACAGATCGGAAAACCTATACACCCATCGGTGAGCGTTGGAAGGGGCAAGTCCTAGGAAACGCACCGAAGCAGCGGCGATCGCACTTGCACGGTACACGAAAGCGTCCACGAGGTACAGCTGAATTGGCAGGCTACCATGTTTTCCATCAGCGTTGTGCTTGATGCAAAAAGTGTCGGCTACGTACAACGTGGTCATCAATCCAAAACCATAGATGGAAGTCCCAATGATAGGCATAACCCAGTGGATTCCAGCTTGGGCGGACCAACCATACCAACTGCAGGGGATAGGGGTAGTAGAGGTCGGGAATCCTTAGCTGATTGCTATTGTACTCACAGTAGCCCGACAGGAACAAAAAATGATCCAAATATGAGAGCTGGAATCCTCATCTCAGGCTTGCCTATTCCATCGTTCTTAGCTACCAGCTACGATAACATGAAAACTATGACCATATGCGAGAGGGTAGGAAAACGCACGCGTGAGTACAACTTGTCGGATACCTTTGCACCCATGATGGCAGACAAAATGAACCCTATGCCAAGACCGATGTATGCCAAACCACCGATACCAACGCTCCAGTGATAGACTTCGGAAAACAAGTCTGCAGAATGCATTAGTCGTAGGTTTGCCGCTTGAAATGATGACCCACTTGGAAATGTAGCAAACATCAAGTAGTAGATGCCTGAAACGGTCGTCTTAGTACGCACAGCTACCTACCTTAGGTGCTTGCAGACACTGACCATACATCCTATATCAAAAATCAGCTCTCCGAGACCACTGGTAGACACGAGTAACCGACAGGGCCATGTATAAACTCAAGATGAAACATATGAAACTTCGGGTAAGGATGAGCATGGGGCGAGCTATACTGGTCCATAGGTAATTCCACTTGCTTCCAGGCACTTGCGTGGCGATCGAAGGGACCACGGCCTTCTCTGCGAGATCCATAGAATGCTTGAACTTTCGAAGGCGGACAACAGGTGCATATGTCTCTCTTAAGAGAGGGATAGCCAAGGCCGCAGCGAGACCACAGAGGCCAGTGATGAGGTAAAAAACATACTGTGTTCCGATTGTTTGACTGATGAAGCCCCCTATGATTGGCCCAATCGCCGGCCCTGATTATACAGGGGTCAGGATCAACTGGTTCAGACACAACGAGTACGAGTCTAATCTGACCTATCAGGGGCCCGATGGTGTAAAGTGCCATGGCAGACGCTCGATCGCGTTCGGCAAATAAATCACCGATGACTCCCCCACCGATTGCCAAAGGTGTGCTGCCAGCAAAGCCAGCTGGTATGTACAGTCAGGCCAACTTGACAGAATGCAACGGTCGAGAATACTTGCCAAGGAAGCGGAAACCGATAAATGCGCCCGCGTTTGGGGCTAAGGCGCATGCCAAGTTAAAGATGAGAAAAACAAGGTTCCCGATATGCAGCACCTTCACAAAGGTCGAAGCAATGCGAAGGATATACAGGAAAAAGCTTACCCATACCCGACCGTACATTTCGGACAAGGGGGCAAGAAACAGAGGGCCAATGGCAAGCGAGAGCAAGAAGACTGACAGAGTAAGAGCAAGGACGGTGGGATTCGTTATGTGGTATCTCAGTGCGATGTCAGGCAATCCTGGGGCCATCATGGAACTGCCCAGAGGAGCGAGAAAAGTGTAAAAGGATACCTAAAGCCAACTGTGAGGATGGACTAAGAAAATGCTGTTGAGGGAACTGACAAGAGCAGTCGTAGTCCATTTTTTCAACGTAGACCAATTACGAGGGTTACATGGATCAGAAGCCCATTGGGCATCGTGAGCTTGTTTGTCAGTTTTGGGGAGAATGTCTTGCCCGGTTGGCGGGTTTGGAAGCTCCCCCACAAAGGTAGGGTGGTCAACATGAATAGCCAAAGTTGCTACAGAGGCTGTCTCCTGGGAAGTACCTTGCATTTCCCCTGACATGTTTCGCGGAGGACTCCCGTTCTAACGATAGGAGTGGACGCTGGTGACAGGTGAGGCACGGGGCATGGGGAAGGCGCAACCGTTGGCTTTGTATAGGGTGCCGCCATGTGATGACAAGAACTGTAATGTCTAATGCTCCATCTTTCGCCTAAGACGATATGACATTGACTACGATGCCTTCCCAGCGACTGGCAGGCAGTGCTTACCTAACAGTACAGTGGCTTTCCGGTCAAGACAGCGTCACACCTCCCTCGCCTCGTCTTTAGCGTGGAAATCGAATATCGTGGAAGACGCATACCACCCAGACGAAGTAGCAGATCGGTTGCGGTGAGCGAGACTCTGACTCGGACTCACGTCCGACCGGCCGATGTCAGATATGTGGACGACGGAAATCCCCTATCACCGGGTCTACCGTGCTTACTAAATCGGTGACGATGAAATTTGAAAATTTGACCAATCTGCAATTAGAAACGTCGGCCCGCGTTGAGTGGCGTCACCGTTCCTACGGTGTACGGAAAACGTCATGGCTGCCAGGGCTTGGAATCATTGCAATTACAGTATTCAGGGCACATCTTTCTCACGCTGGAAGAGTGAAAAAAACGGTACCGTCAAGTCACTTGTGCTATTGGGTCCAAGGTGGAACAAGCTTCGAATAGTCACATGAATTACACAACACTGTACCGTCCTACTACCGCACTGGGATTGCGCATCTCCGCCTGCAGTGCTGCGGCAGACGCTTCAATAAGGAGACGCTTGATTTCTCTGACCGCTTGCTCGACCTGCACGAAAAAAAAAATCAATTTCCGTAGGAAATAGAACAGGGAATACAAAAATGGTGCTCACTCTCCACTCTTCGTTCGATTCCACCAGGAGGTGGAGCTTAGGCGGGCCTTCCGGAGGAGGTTCCTTTCCTGTTTCGTAGTATATACCTGTAGAAAGTAAGATTCGGAACTGCAACAGCGACTCAGGGTCGACTCACCTTTATTGGTAACTGAGGCACCCGTCATATCAATGAGCTAAGGAAATCGTAGTTGAGTACATGATCGCGCGGACTTTCACAACACATACCTGGACCATCGTTTCTTTGTTCGTGACTTTCCATCTAGCCTTCTGCGGATAGTCATTGATGGGTATGATCGCGTGGAAATCCGTCGAGTCAGGATTGGCTTTCCTACCGCCGCTCTCTTCATGTTGTATTTGGGACTGTAGCACCAATCTCATAGCCTTCAATTGGGCATTAAGCTTCGCCACAACACTGAGTGCTTGCTTCTCGGCAGGTGTGTCTTTGCCAGCACGAGCAGCTGCTTCTTGGGCAGTTCGAATCTGCGCTTGTACTTTCTCCTCCTCCTTAGCATGGGCAGCACGTCGAGCAGCGATGGCAGCATTTCCAACTCCAAGAATTCCTTTGGAAGAATCAGGCGCAGGCCCGCGTCTGATCTCCACCTTGAAGTTGCCGAAAGTCATATCATCGCCCGGAGTAGTCTTCTGCGGTTCTTCTGCCTTCTCCTCCTCTCCACCTTCACCATAAGCCTTGCGTTCCGCGCGATCTTTGGCTTCTCGTTCCTTGTCCAGCCGATCCAACCCCTTACCACCAAAGCCAGAACCAGCGACCTGTGCCTTCCCCGACTTCACTTTTTCCAAGAAACCTGTCAAACAGTCAGTGACCGTGTTGCATAGCGGGGGAGGAGGAACTCACCGTTGGCTAGCTCCTCCAGTTCCTTAGGTATAGTAGCATTGCTAGCCTTCAAGGCGCGGTATATATCGACAGAGTACCTCTCTTGCTCTGGGGTAATGAAGGTAACACAGGTTCCCTTGTTTCCGGCTCGCCCTGTTCTACCAGCACGGTGAACGTAATCCTCCATGTGGTTGGGAGCATCGAAATTGATGACTAGCTTCAGCTGCTTGACGTCCAGCCCTCGGGCAGCAACCGAAGTCGCGATGACGATCGGGACAACACCAGCCTTGAAGTCAGCGATAGTAGAATCTCGATCCACCTGGTCTTTTCCACCATGAAGGGACATGCATAGATATCCCCTTCGCATTAGATCACGAAGGAGATTATCAGCAGCTTCCTGCCGGTCGACAAAGATTAACGTCCGGCATTCCGGGTCTTCGTTGTACATTTGACCCAAAATCTCCAGAAGACGGTTGAATTTTGATTCCTCCGGGCGGACTTCAACGATCTGCTCAATCTCAGGTGCCACAACAGATCGGCCACCAACGGTGATTTCCAAAGGCTTTTGGAGAATCTTCCGTGCCAAGGAGTCCATTTGCTTTGGAAACGTGGCGGAGAAAAGAACAGTCTGGCGGTCAGGGCGGATATTATTGACAATCTTCATGACTTGCGGCTCAAAACCCATGTCAAACATCCTGTCAGCTTCATCCAGTACCACATAGGTAACGCGTTTGAGGTTCGTCACGCGCCCTGAGTTTGCAGTTAGGAGGTCAATCATACGCCCAGGTGTACAAACGATGATCTCGGCCCCTTTTTTCAGTTCTGCAATTTGATCTTTAATGGGCGAACCACCGTAGGCGCATACAGCCTAGGTGTTGGACGTCAATCACAATGCACGGAGATAGAAAACAATAGTACCCACCCGCAAATTCAGCACCTTTAAAAACGGCTTGCATTCACGGTGAATTTGCACAGCTAATTCACGAGTTGGAGTCATGACGATAGCAAGCGGTCCTTCCATCTGCTCCAGCGGACGCTGATCCTTGATATGTCGAAAAAGTGGTAACAAAAATGCAATTGTTTTACCAGAGCCGGTCTTCGCAACACCGATGACATCTCGGCCAGACATGATAGCGGGAATGGCTTGGGCCTGAATAGCCGTTGGCGCCGCGTAACCCAGTCGTTTTATAACCTCCAAGCTAGACCATGAAGTCAATCCCAATCATGCCAGCAGTTTGATGAAGGCACCCACCAGCTTGCAGGAAGGCCAAGTTGACTCCACTTTGTGACGGGTCTGGGGCAGTCAATACCGCGTATCTTGATGCCATCTAACTCGAGCCGTAGAAGGTCAGCTTCTTCATCCGTCATGACAGCAACATCTGGTGGTGGGACGTAAAAATCTTTGCGGAAAGGTTCGTAGTTAATACGAGAGTGATCGACAGCGGCGACGTCTTTCTTCTTGGCCTTTTTAGCCGCAAGAGCAAGAATGTCTTCCGGGTTTAAGTCAGTAGCATCGAGCTCGTCACCAACTGGGGTTTCCTCGACGTCATCTGCACCTTCCTCCACCATATGATCGTCAAGGCGAACGCGGGATGGACCGGGCCCGCCGTTTGTCCTCTTCATATCTTCTGCGTTGACCTTTTTGACTTCTTCTTTGACTCCACTCATAAATGCGTCCAGGGGGTCGAGCTCTTCGTCCTCGTCCATGGCATCGGCAGCCTTCTTCTTCAATGCTTGATCCATTCTGTTCGCCTCTTCATCGTCATCGTCAACTTCGAGATCGCCAACGCTGGCCTCCCCGTCAGCCATAGTCATATCGACAGCAGGCATATCACCAAGAGTCTCCAGCTTACGCTGCTTGGTCTCCACCGAATCATCCATCGCAGCTGCGGTGACCTTGGAAGCTTTAAGAACCTCGGGTTTAAGGGGCAGTCCCTTGAGGCCCAAGCCTGTCAAAGCTGCGCGATTCAACGTTCCCCCAGGTTTGGTTGGCGTTGTGGCTGGAGCAACTGTGGTGCCAAGATCAAGTGGTGTGAAATCTTTATAGAGGGGGGTAGAGATTGACGACTAACCTGGTGCCGACTTGCCAGCAAGCGCCATTGCCTTGGCTTTGGCCTCATCCAATGCCTTTTTAGCCTCCCACTGTTTCTTCCAGGCCTCGAGTCTTGCGCGCTTAGCCTTCAATTTTTCATCTTCTGGTGGTGGTGTAGGCGTCGAAGTTGCATCTGCAGTAGGTTTTGGTAGAGGGGAAGCTGCTCGACGATCACGGTCCTTGCGATCTGGAGAGCGTGAGCGGCGTCGGTCGTCCCGTCGGTCATCCCTCCTATCGTCTCGCCGCCTATCGTCGCGGTACCTGTCGTCTCTGTGACGGTCTCTATCCCTGTCTCTATCCCTATCCCTATCCCTATCCCTATCCCTTTCTCTGTCCCTGTCCCTCAGCCTATCCCGGTCTCTGTCTCTTTCGTCGTCGTATCTCCTGCTAGTCCTTTGGGTATTCCGCCTGGTTGGCGAAGGAGACCGAGGTGAACGGTGAGATGACCTTACCCTCTTGTTTGAGCTATCTGGTGAGTAAGACCGGTCCCTGCGAGTCATGGTTTCTGCGTCTGTCGTGCTGGGGAAGCAAAAAGAGAAATGCATTTGTTTGTCCTCGTCACGGGTTCCCCCGTGGCGCTGACTAATAATATCGGTCTTGGTGACGCACACGACGAGCTCTTCCCGCAGACGACGGCCATGGCCAACGACATCTTGGATCCAGCAGCACTCCTCCGTCAGCTCCCAGATGTACTTCCGCAGCATAACAAAGTATTGTCGTCTGTGCACGATGCCATCTCTGTCCTCGTCCATACTGCGTTCACGGCTCTGGGCTTTCGCCTTGTTGCCACGGATGACGTGTCTCCTGCCAGATCACATCCCAACAACGTTCTTCCGGACGACTGGAATACAAAGGGGCTTGTAGACCGTACATTCAGGTACAGACATGAACAGAGTAGTCTTGAATTTCTTGTAAAGGTCATAAAGTTGGGTCAACGCACGTTGATTAACGCCATCGCTGTCGAAGTACGCAGATCCGTCCCCGTGTATACCTATCTACTCAAACGTGACTCGCAGAGCGATAAATCTGCTTCGTTAGACATATCTACCAATGACTTCACCTCGCCCTCGTTTTATCCCCATGACGTTGCTCGGCCTGATGCCCCGCCTCTCGTCCATGGCTTCATCTCGTCCAACCGTGTCACTGATTTCATCTGCCAGCTCAAACTGAAGATCATACAGAAACTCGTTCCGGGCCTACGGAAGGAAGGTTATACTGAAGGATCTGAGGATGCTTCCACAAATGTGGGTCCGTCTGTTCCGCGCTCTGTCCCTGTCCCCGTCCATCCAAGACCATCCACTCCTCCCATCGACTTTCCGTATGGACCTGGCTCTCATATACCACCCCAAAATCCGCTTGAGATTGGTCGACGAGATTTGGAACCGTTTGGGGGTAATCCGTTTGTTCCACCGCCCTTGTTTCCGCCTCATGGAGGTGACGGCATGTTCGTTGGTCCCGAGCATCCAATATTTGGACCTAGAGGGAATAGGTCAAACGACGTGAGGGGGCCATGGGCAGGTGACGGATACCTGCCTCCGATGGGTGCACCTCCTGGCGCACGATTTGATCCCATAGTGCCGAGTCCTGGTCCACTTAACCGGTTCCCACCACGCTTTGGAAGGGGGACTCCGAGAGGACGTAGTGGCGAGCCTGACAATGATGAATTCATGCCGCCCGGAGCTGTGAGACTTGCGATTATTCTCCGGCACGACACCCAAACTGACCTATTTAATCTTGCTTGACAGGGAGACATGTTTATGTGAGTCATCGTGTATGTACATGAATGAAAGGCAGAAGAGGACGAAAAGATTGCTACCGCATGTTTCTGTTTTCCGTGTACTTGTAGTCAAGTTAGGGGCCATTTGGTGTCCGAAAGCGGTATATGCGCTGCGACGCTGTACTATAAAATGACCAAGAACAACTCGAGCTTCGTTCCCCCCCACCACCACCACATTCCACACGCACTCTCCCATGGGTCCTGTCAGAGCGAAATCCCCCACGTCGCCAATGCGCAGCAAGCCAGCAATACCGCCAGGCTTCAGGGCTGCACCAAAACCCAAGCCTAAGCCTGTCGTAGAGATGTCCTTGCGAGAGCTCCATGACCAGTATGATCGCAACGAGAAACTACTCTGCTCATCGTAGGTTATAACTTCATGTATGCACGCCTGATCCCTAGGGACCACCTCGGAGCCCCGACTCTGACGATCCCCATCGCTAGGTCAGCTTCTACGTCTACCCTCGTGCAACGATTGTCGGCAGAACAGCAAGCGATCTCATCCCGTTTACTCGAACTTGAAGGCGTCGAACACATACGAAATGGTATCAAGAACACAAATATCAACGCTGACGAGAAAATGAATTTCGACCAACAGTCATCGCCTCGGATAATCGATGCCAAACGGCGAGCATTATCCCGTTACGTGCGTGCACAACGTTCTGCACGTCCCGAAGAGTGCTGACCCACCACACCTCCCCTCAGGCTCCCTTGCCCTCAAATGGTAATAGTCACATAGGCTCCCTCACCCTGCAGGAGGCCGTCGCGTTGGAGCAACGTGCACATGCCGAGGACCTGGCGAGGCAGCAACGAATAGACGAAAGGCGGAGGCGCATAGGATTACCGGTCAAAGGCGAAGTGTTAACAAGACAGGAAATGGATGCGCGCATGTGGGCCTTTCTGTAAGAATCTCGCAGCTTTTTATCGTAATGGTACCAATGCGCAGGCGTTAGGAATTACAAACCAACAGACTCGGATCTCGAGGATATAGACGACGAGGACGATGACAGTGACGCTGGCGATCCTTCAACCTGGTTCGACGACGACCAGGACGACGGCGTCAAGGGACAGGACATCATCTCTCCCGATTTAGAAGACCTCTCAAGCGTCATACGTATCGACGAGAGCAGGATCCGCTATAGCACTTTCTACGAGCCACGAGACAATGACTGACGTCAATACTACGTGGGCACGCAAGACCATAATGATATGTGGTGTGTAATGTACATGTAAGCGTTGATCTGGTATCTGCATCCGGGCCAGTAAATTCGAGTGGTATCCAAACGTCGTCAGTCACAGCACTCAGCGGGCGTGGACGGGACAGTTTCTGCCTCGTTGAAGCCAAGACACGAAACAAGCTATTGCACTTATCAGCTCATTACTCAGGGCTGCAAGGATATGCACGACAACACACCATTATGGAAACTGCACAGGCAGCTCAGTCGGGCAACCAGAGATCCTGTAGATGTGTCAAGACAAAACTATAGACAATATCTCCGGATAAATACCCTTCGTAAACTCTTCGAAGCAGATAACGCCTCGTCGCGTGTCAGTATGGAGTTGTCGGCGGCCATGACGCAGGAACTTACATTCCACACCCAGCAAAGCACTTTCGGCGGGAAGCCTGTAAACCAAATATCTGGCCGATTGGGAGGCAGATGGTCCCGGCCCACCGTCTAAACAACCCTTTACATGGGCCTCCTGGTCGGCCGGTAGCCCTAAATCTGCCAAACTTACTCCACAGACAGGACACCTACTCATGAATGCTCAGTCATGCTTTACAGAAGTGATTCCTGTCCACCCACTCTGCAAGGTCACTCAATTGTGAATTAGAAGTCTGTCGCGTGAGAGGGCTAGAGGCTGCCAGCCTGCTATGGTCGATCGCATTCTCAACAATGCCTGCGGTTTGGTATCTCGCGGGCACACCAGCGTTCAGCTCGTGGAAACAGGGGTCGCAAACACGTTGAGGTAAACCAGGGGCAATAGACTCCTCGAAAGCTGGATCATAGGCAATGTCTGCCACGTCAAGGGGAGCCCGACGAGACGAACATCGGTCACAAAATATCCGGCCACATTTTCGACAATGCTACAGGAGGCGATCAAGGTGTTGTTGCAGGAAAAGGTCAAGTTAACACTCACATGCTGGTGAGGTTTGTCCACAATACTCCAGGTGAGCGAGAGAAACGTTGCGACAAGGAAAGAGCACTCACTCTACGAAGAATGAAAGTAAACCGTCGCCGACAGCTATTGCAGACGGTGACCTCTTCGTCTCTTTCCCATCGAGCGTAGATGGGGTGGGGAGTAGGTTGCCACCCAGAAGTGACCATTTTCTGAGGCGCTTCGCAAGTGGGGACGCGAAACTCCGCCGCCTGTGACAAATGTGGCGTAAGATCTGATGGGGTCCTAGAATCTGTCAAGGCAGTTCCTGCAGCAGAGGGCTGCACTGTCTCCGATGGCAAGCCGCCTGGATAATGGAACTCTCTTTCATCCTCGTCGTCATCACCTGGATCGTCATCTGACTGTGACATGATGAGACCCTGAGCCCCCGCAAAGAGGCGGCGTCGCTCGAGCTCCCTGCCGTATGCATTTAGAAGAACTTCCGCTTGAGTTCTGCGCTCAAGATTGTCATCGCCTGTCACGCGGATGAGCAGTTTAGCTTATCACCCAAATAACCACCCACCTAGAATGCCCTGACGCAATTCGGTCGTTGCTCGCTCTAGTTTGGCAATGATACGACGAGCCTCTATAGCAGAAAACTCTCCACTGTCAATCTCGGTGTCACGAGATCGATTTCCCACGAGATACCGAGCACGCGCGACGTAGTCTTGTGCTGATGAGAGCGGATTCGCGGGCATGGATCCGAGCTCTTGTCCGTCAAAATCTCCTGGACTGCTCTCCACGTTGCCGACACAAGGAATCAAAGTTCCGTCGGTGGCTAGGTGGTAAAGAGCACCATCAGGTTGCATGAATGGCAAGGGAGGAATGTCAAGGCGGCGACGCATGACCCGTACCCAACGCCTGCGGCGCACCCAAATTTGTGCATGCACAGATCGTGACGACGATGCAGACGAGTTAGTATTCGCCACGTGGTTGTAGGTTCTGACGGAAGCGGTCAAA
Organism: Pisolithus albus; assembly: GCA_024613165.1. Taxonomy (NCBI): domain Eukaryota; kingdom Fungi; phylum Basidiomycota; class Agaricomycetes; order Boletales; family Pisolithaceae; genus Pisolithus; species Pisolithus albus. The sequence continues at coordinate 685,869 of JANFAB010000004.1, read as the reverse complement.
CCGGCAGTCATAAACCCACTGCCAGCCAGAAGACGCTGCAACGGTGGGGGAGGTTCCGCTGTCCATTCTTCATCGGCAGTGTCAAACGCTGGGGCGTATTGCCAGCCAAATTCTACGTCGACTCCCGGGGGAGTAATATCGAGTGTCCAGTCAGACCTGCAGAGGGTCTACAATTCCAGGGCCGGAAGCTTTTAAAAAATTAGGCACCTACAACCAGAAATGACTCCTTTCTGTAGCCTCCGGCATAACTCTGCCTGCGTGAGATGGTTTGCACAAAGTATACGGAACCGCCCGGAGTGGCCGCTGGTCGTCGCTACGCGATGATGGGATCAACAGTGCGCCTGTCTCTTCGTCCGGCGACGGCAGTTTCAGTTCAAACGGTGGGTGGCGGCCATGCTTTCCGAGGCCGAACGAGGAGAACTTGGGTTTCCCGCCGGAAGCCGCCAGAGTTTTCAAGCGCGTGTCAAGGCACTGATATTCGTACAAAATCAAGGGTATGGTCGTGTGAACAGCTAGAGGGTTGTATGGAACAGTCGTGAAACGCCAGCGTTCCGCTTCGGCCCTTTGGAGTACCTAGAGAATGGTTCGGACAAACCGCAGCATATAGAAAACGGAGAAATTTACCTCGCAAATCCAGACCTCAAACACGGCCGCCGCCACATCGTAAGCGGTCTCGCCCCAGTTATTCCTTACTACAGGATTCGCCCCCTGTCTCGTTAACAGGTAGAGAACAACTGGAAGGTGACCTTTCGATGCTGCGTTCACTGCAGAGGGTGTGAAGATAAAGGAGGCACAAGGTTCTGCAGCCTAACTCACTCAGCGGTGTCCATCCATCGTTGCTGGGGAGGTCGACCCCCTGAATGCCATTAAATTCGCTTGCGGCGCCCCCCGATTCACATAGCCACCTGACGATGTCAAGGTAACCCTGATAGTATGCTGTCAGTTATGATGACATATGCAGTATAGGAAAGAAGCTAACCTTGGCGGAGGCATTGTGAAGTGCTGTCCAGCCATCCGCGTCGCGAGCGTGGACGTCTGCCTTGTCCGGCAACAGATATTTGACGATGGGTAGGTGACCATGAAGTGCAGCCTTGTGCAAAGCAGTCTGAATAACATAAGAGCCAGTGAGAAATGGAAACAGATCATCTACAGACCTCCCCTTCACGATCTTCCAAGTCTGGCATGGCACCACACTCTTCGATTACTAAGTACTCAGTCTGGTTAGTCTCGGAATTTTAGCGGTACCAGTAATCGACGCTCACACCACCGAACTATATCGAGAAAACCGCGGCTAGTAGCGGAGTGGAGAGCAGTGAAGCCTGTGCGGGAGGATGCATCGTTCGCGAGGGCGAAAGGTTCCAGCTCATTGCTCTGAAGAGCGGTGGAAAATAGTTTTTTTAGAAGAACGAGGTCACCAGAAGAAGCAGCGGCACAAATGGCTTCCAGTTGTGCAGGAGAAGGGTGGGATTGGTTTTGTATGGGGTAGAGTGGAGGACCCAAGGGTGATGGAGGGTGTGTTGTGGATTCGGGGACCGCGGTCGCTTGTTCGGGTGGAGGAGTCGGAAGAGATTGATCATTTACCGCCGCGTTCTCAGAAGTGGCCGGGTACACGAAGTCTTCGTCTGAATCATCTGCTGTAGTGGGATATATGAACCCGCCTTCTTCGCTGTCACTGTCCTGGTCAGTCTCGACGGCGGCTGCCAGCGGCGACACCTCAAACACCTGCGACCTGTCTCCCGTTAGTTATAATGACTTTCGAGGTGGACACGGACCCACTCGTCAGTACCACTGTCGTCGCAAGTAGTCGCCATGATGTCCGTGGCCGCGACGCGTCGTCCAATGGCAAGAGCAAATTCGAGATCGGAAAGTGTTACTAGACTTGACACGTGACCAAATACCGACGCTGTGTCGGAAGAAAAATAGAGCAGCGAGGCGAAGAGGAAGTGAGAGACAAAGAAAAAAGACAAGGGAGGGGAGTTGAAGGAACACGTCAGTTGGATTCTTTCGAAGCCAGTAAGTAAGTAACAACTTGACGATGACTCGGAATCTGCTCGTGTCGGTCTTTCGGATGCCAACCGGGCGTCGCGCTGGTATCGGCACCACAGCATATCTCAGAATCCACTCGTCTGTTTCAAGTCGCCATCGTCGACCTTTCTCATACAGACCGATGTCCACCGTCGATTCTTCGTCCCCCATATCCATTTCCTCTCGTCTTGTTGAGGGACGTGCTCTGAGGCAAGACGTCTGGTCAGTCTTCAAGTGAGTTACCACCACTCTTCGCAATCGCTGCTCCCCCTCAGTATATCTAGTGCTGCAAATCTGCCTGCCGATTGCATCAACCTCGGCCAGGGTTACATGAATTTCTCCCCACCCTCTTGGGTCGTCGAGGCCGCCAACTCTGCCCTCGCATCTCTCCTTCCGAATCACTACTCCCATCCCAAAGGTCGCTTACGTCTGCGTCACGCTATCAAAAATTTCTACGAGGCATCTTTCGACAGATCTCTCGATGTAGAAACAGAAATATTGGTCACGAGTGGTGCAAACGAAGGTACTTCATCGCTCGCAGCCATAATTCTCATCCGCTCAAATATTTCAAAAGGCCAGTATTCCGTGTTCGCCGCCTTCTTGGAGCATGGTGATGAGGTCATCATGTTCGAACCTTTCTTCGACCAATATCTGGCCTCTGTCATATTCAATGGCGGAAAACCAGTGTATGTTCCCCTTCATCCTAACTCGGAGGGCGACAAGCCCTCCAGTGGTGACTGGTCGATAGATTTCGACGAGTTGCGGTGAGCATGCTCAATGTTCATTTTCCGTCCAATCACTGAACGACAATTTGAGCCGCACCATCTCCCCTCGAACGAAGATGATTATTATTAACACACCTCATAATCCTGTCGGGAAGGTCTTCACCAAACTGGAGCTGGAGAAAATAGCAGAGCTTGCAAAAGAGTTTAATTTATTGGTCATGGCCGACGAAGTGGTAAGCCTCACACGGCCTTTTTGCTTGAGCTCAAATTCGTAATTTTGGCAGTATGACTGTCTCGTGTATGATGGCAAGCAACATGTCCGTATCGCCAACTTACCCGGGATGTGGGAGAGGACTGTAACGGTTTTGTCAGCTGGCAGTAAGTGCAAGGACACCTGGTGCAACTCTACCTGACTCATACGTCACTGGCAGAGGCATTCGCTGCAACGGGATGGCGTGTTGGTTGGTTGATTGGCCACCCGTCCATCATCACTCCCACTCTTGCGGCAAGCACGCGCATCGTCTTTTGTACAAACTCCCCTCTCCAGGAAGCAGCTGCGGCGGGTCTTGAAGAAGCAAAGGCACGCGGATTTTTCGAACAGCAATTAAAGGAATACCAAGAACGGCGCGACGTCCTTCTGGCCGCTTTCGACAAGCTTGGTTTGAAATACTTTCTTCCAGAGGGTTCCTATTTTGTTCTAGTGGTAAGTCTTTTCACGTTGTGGTTCAAGTGAGGAGAGATGGTTATGTCGTTCTAGGACATCTCGCGACTCAAATTCCCAGATGACTATCCATTCCCAGAGACTTTGCGGGGTCGTGGAAGAGATTTCAAGTGCGTAGGGTCCTTGGTGGCATCGCATAATCGCTTACCGTCGTAGGGCATGCTGGTTCATGGCCTTGGAGGTTGGAGTGTCAGCCATTCCCGTGAGCGAAGTGGGTTCTAGTATCGCCTCATGTAGCGGCAAGTAGCTCACTGTGTTCCAGTTCTATTGCGAGGAGCACTGCAATATCGGCGAAAATTACGCTCGCTTCGGATTCTGCAAGGACGTTGATACGCTCAAAGAAGCTGGTCATCGCCTGCAAAGTCTTTCGAAATACCTCTCTTAGAAATATCTTGCCTGGGCTGCTACATGCTACCCTTCACGAGATTTCCCTGACATACTGTTTAATAATGGTATTCGTCGGAGAAGTTCTGCGTTGACCGACCAGAGGCTGGTCATGTACTAAGTACAACTATTTTAGACTGTTATGTAGCTTTCAAGTGTGTCAATGACACGAGACAGAACCTCGTCTAGCGAGCGACTCTCCACGTCGTAGTAAGTAGGGTTGCTGACAAGTCGTCTCGCCATGAAGGTAAACGACAAAGCTTGGATGGCATCTTGCTTGTTACGGAGCGATCTTCCTAAGCTCTCCCGGTACCAACTACGGAGGAGGTCCGTCTCCAGCAATTGAGACTCTAACGGTAACCCATCATCGCTCAAGAACTTGTTGAACATCTCTCCGTCTTCAGCAGGGCAGAACAGAGTAAAGTGTCCTGGTAACGACCGCTGAACGGCCCAGCTTTGCATCTCCACCACTTCCAGGAAGGTATAATCTTTGAGCTGGCGCTCGGATGTGGGACGGTCCACACAGACGTATTGGGTTCCCACGACAACGACCGTGCCAGCTCTGGCGGGTAACTTCCAGCACGCCTCGCGTGTGACAACGAGCACGCGAATGATACCCTCAGCGAACAGCTCAAGGATACGCTCCCGACTCGTGTCAGACATTCCCCTGTGAAAGATGCCGATGCCGCGCGAAGCGAAGTCCACCGTCTTCCGATCCGCTGTTTGCATTAGACGCTCTTCTACATCTGTTGCGGAAGCGGCCTTGGCGAGAAAGCCGGTCTCGACCATAGAGTTGAGATTATGTTGTGTAATAAGCTCCTGGGCGATTGTTGCACAGTGTAGTCGTGAGGGGACGACCACGATGACTGACTCGGTGAGGGAACCGAGTCCCATAGCCGCATAGGCCGGCTTCGCTAACGCCTTGAACAACGCCTCAGATATGGGCATCGTGTACGTTTGGACTGAACAGTTCAGTGGCTGTTCGCGATCTCTGGGAAGAAAGCTGTACAGCTCCCTGGACTCGACGCCCAGCCATGACGCGAGATCTACGGGGTCATTGAGCGAACGTGACAATCCAATGTACCTAGTGGGTGAACGGTGAGTTGCATGGCGTAGCAGTGACACCGCAAGTTCGTAGGCGTCATCTAATTGCTCCAAATTCTCGCAAAGAACAAGATCAGGATGGGCCCCTATTACGGGCCTAGCGCGTAACGTGCGCAGGAGGACTGCAGCAGTGACCACTCGGATCACCTTGCGCTCCGGAGAGCTAAAGACTGTCTTCTCATTGTCGCATTCCACCTTGATCCCACAAACCCCCGCACCGGAACTCAATCCTGAAAGAGTACTTCTCGCGATTGCTTTGTTCGGGGTAACGACAAGTGCCCAAGCAACGGTCTGCGACCTGAGTAAAGTTGACCTAACAAAATTACTAGCGTTCACAGGCCAACTAACTCATTTAAGGCCTACCATATTGCCATGTATGCCAAGGATGATTTCCCAGAACACACCGATGCAGCAAGGAGGACATTGGCTGGGGTGTTGATAGCGCTCCAGAAAGTTTGCGTCTGGATGGCGTTGAGGGAGTTGTACTGAGCTGCAGAGTACAGCCCTTCCAAGGCGGGAAGACGGAGAGAAGATATAGGTAGAAAGCCAACGTCCTGTCTCCATGTATGTGGATGAGAAATCGCCGGCATGACTACATTATCCAGCGACACCGGACACTCATTGTCGGCGCCCAACCACTGGTCGGAGACAAGGCGAATGGTCACCGAAGATAAGCGCTTGCCGACTACCGAGACAATGAAGTTAACATCCAAGACCTCTGGCTGCTCGCGTAACATGATGCGCTTGATTTGAAGTATTGCATTCTCCCCACTGTCTTCAACCCATAACCAGAACGGTTCCGCAGAACCATGAATATGGACGTCCCACGTGAAAGTTCTTGCCACTGAAACACCAATCCTTAACATTTCAGGCCCCAGTGGACGAAGAGAAGCGGTCAACTCCGTGGACGGAAACTGTTTCGCCGCTTTCAGAAGAGTAGATCCCTTGTCTTCATTCAACTTAATCAGTTGTCCAAGCTCGCTTGCAGTCAAACAGGCGAGATCCTGGGGAGGGTACTCCGTAGGAAGACTTGTAAGGCCGTAGATAATATCGGCTTTGAGCCGCGGAAATTGCTTCATTGGCTGATCAAAAGGCCACATGCGCTTTTCCACTGCTTTGCTCATTGCTGCGAGAACGGTGGTTGTATTTGCCCACTTGCGACTTATTGCTATCTCCAGGAGTGCTCGTATGATCCGACCACCGTTTTGGGCAACATAGGCGCTGTCGGATATCAAAGCAAAATCTTGTATTGGTAGCCGGGATATGTGCGCCTGCAACAAGATGTTGACTTTGCCCTGATTCGTGTCCGTTCCTCCCTGCAGATACCAATCAAACGAATGGCTGACAGTAGAGGATAGGTCACGCACAGAAACCTCGCAAGGCACGCGCCGCATCAATTGTTCCAGTTCTTTGACCTCAGACTCCCTAATCTGGATTTGATTGAACTGCGTGCCTCGATTAGTTTCCGGCTCTGCGAAGTGTAATAGAGATGTACCTCAGTGCTCGTACTTAATGTGCGGAGTACATCTGCCTCGGACATCGTAGGTTTGAAAGACGCCTTCCACTCCTCTATGGACTGGTGACGGATGTAGTACTTTGCCGCTATTTGTCCTATATCTTTTGTGGTGAATGTCTCCGTATCGGCATCAAAGTCAATCATTTTCAGTTGCGCTAATTGTTTGGCGGCACTTTTGATAGCCTGCTGCCGTTTTTCCACGAGGGAGGGATTATTGACCACTGTTCCTAGCGACGATCCTATACCTCATGTAAGTCAATTCTAACAGGTCTCGCGCCCGACGTACCGTACTGGAGAGGGTTCTTTTTCATTCGCACAAAGAGGTACGTATAGCCCAACCAACGGACACCATCACTAATGCTGGAGACCGTTCCAAGGGCTATTTCGGCATTTAGTGCATCAGTCATGCCTGACAGGAATCTGCAAAACTAAGCATTGTAACTTCGGCGAGAAGAGCGAAACCAACTTTGATTCAATCGGTGTCTGTCGGAAACTTTAAAATGCAATCGCTTCATACCAAAAGTAACTTACCTGAGACATGACAGCCTCTAAGTAGTGTGGTAATTTTTCTTCTAAGGTGCAGATGTACCCTTCTCCACTCGCTTCTAATCCGGGCCGACCAGCACGGCCAAAAACTTGTAGAACGTCCAGGACGGATAGATCGACGAACTGGCCCTTCGTACTATCGTAGATCTGCGTCCCTTTGATGATAACTGGAAGCCATGTCAGCGAGAACGAATGACGTTGTTTTATCACCAACCTGCATGAGCGGGGAGGTTGACTCCCCAGGCGAGAGTGGCAGTGCAACATAGCACCTCAGTGGCCAGGTCAGATTAAACGCACTCCTTTAAGAAATGTAGTACCTTTATAGCCTTCGCTTTGAACAATGCTTCCGTTAAACTTCGGTCTGACCGTAGCATGCCAGCATGATGGATACCAAAACCATGATCAAAAAGCTGCTTCATTTCTTTGTTACGAGAGTTCCCGATGGTCCTGCGGTGGAGGGCCCACTGTGGATTGTCTTCGCAACTGTAGTCTAAAAGTGAACCCTCTGCCATTGCAGCGTCCTTGAGAGCGAATGCAGCGTTTACAGTTTCCTTGCGGGCGTGAACGAAGACCATGACCTGGTGACCTTGCTTAACCAACTCAGACACCTTTTCGAAGGTGACTCGATCCAAATTTCTTTTTGCTTGGATACTCCCAGGTTTACCCCTAATACCAATGAAGTGTTGCTCTAACGGTATCGGTCGGAAAGACGAGTCGAAGTAGAACAAGCCCGTGTAACGCGAGACACTGGGAAGAATGCGCATTAGGCCAGGTGAGATAAACTAGCAACCCAAACCTTAGGAAATCCGCCACGTCAACGTAATTGGGAAGCGTGGCGCTCAAACCCACGATACGGATGACAGACTGGCTGGCTTCTGCCTTGGAGAGATGAGGAGGTCAGACAAAAAACGAATCAGGTCAATACCTGTCGCAAAGTGCGGGCGACTATGGTCTCGATGACAGCACCGCGATCTTCATTCAGTAAATGGACTTCATCGATGATGAGAAGCTTGAGTTTCTGCATTGCAACGCGTTTCCATGACTCAAGTTCGCAAAATAAATTATGCTCACGGATCCTAGCTCTCCTTCTCCTGCCGGTTTTCGCGTAACTACGTCCCACTTTTCAGGGGTTGTTACGATTATCTGCGTCCCCGCAATTTCAGCTTTAGTAAGTTGCATGTCGCCTAGGTCAAAGGTAAGGAGGGGGAGCTCGGATTCCTTGAGTTGAAGGCACACCAGTCAACTCTCTGACTTGAATCGAAAGCCATCTTAAACGCTTGCTTAGCTTTTGCGTAATTTCTGCCGCCAGGGCCTTCATGGGTGCTCTACAAAGTCTCGATGAATGGCCCCAAGAGTTGACTGTACATCACCTACACGTATACAATCTTGAACCTGTCGCGGTCGATAGTTGGAGGTGTCGGAAATTCCCGTGTACCGGACTTTCTGTGTTGATCTAGGACCCTCAAAATCGTCAACAATGCTACGTCAGTTTTCCCCTGTTCAGAGTTTAACATTATTCTCATAAGGTAACTGAGGAAACTCACTGCACCAGTAGGAGCTACAACAGTCAAATCAATATAAGTTGTTGAATAGAAGTGGTACAAAATAAAAAATAAAACAAGAATAAGACCCACCGCAAACAAGTATATTCTCGTTGGATCCATAGGCCGTGGGATAAACAATAGATTGAACCCGATTAAGATGTGCGTACCCCTGAGGAAACGGTCAAGGTACCGTCCGTGTAGCTTGACAAAACGTACCGCAAGAGATCCTTTTGCTAAGTCGTTCAGTTCAGATATAGCTATTTGCCGCTCTGAAGGTCGCCTTGGAACGGCTGTTGCTGGCGGAACGACATATTCCAAATAATCCTGCAGGGAAGTCAAGCGACTTATAACACCACGTTTTGTATTCTTGCCTTAAAATCATGCCTGGCAGTCCCGACTGGCAACGAATATTTAGCCCCAGGCAACAGAACGCTTCCGCCGCTAATGTTTGCCGCAGATGCGTAGACGTGGGGCAAGGCATCCGGAGTAGGTGTCTGCTAAAATTCAGGAACTACCAAAGGAAAGGAAAGGTGATATCTCACGGCATTCTTAGTGAATAAAGGACGAGAAGCATTTGCTTTTAGTGTCCTTTCGAGCCTAAGGCGCGCATCCTCTGGCTCATAGCTAACTTCAGCACTTCCTGTTGCACCATTAAAACTTTAAGTATCCGGTGAAGTAGTATACACTACCGGAAGATCGCCCTGAAGTCCCGCTAACGGCAGGGTTGGCTCGAGATCGTAAATGGATGAGCTGGCAAACTGAGTATAACACGTCGGCATCGCATCACAGACGGCTGACCTGCTGCAATATTACATCGCGTGATTGCACCAGTTCCCGCCCCAAACCCGTGTCGTGGGGGCCACAAAGCTCAGATACCTCTCTCAATATCTCGTCGCTCGCGCGCGAGTCCGCAAGGAGACTGCAGAGTGTCGAGATACGATCAGGGCTAAGTTTGCTGTCAAAAGCTCTTAAACTTGTTTTCATTTGTGGCATGCAGAGTTTTGCCGCACCTGAGTATCGTCCTCGTTGCAGGGTGGACGGCTGGAAATTTGAACACGTTTGTAACGGAGTCCCATAAATCGCCGATAGGAGCTTGTTCTAACGGGAGAACTGTGCATCGATTGACGGTACCAGTCATAATCATTCTGGAATCGACCGTCCCAATAAGCTCATAACTCACCATCGCGACTGCCAGCTCGGTAGCTTCGCGAGCTTATCAGCAATAGAAGAGAAAAATGACTGCGTGCTCTAGCATTACCTGGTCCACTCGTCCAACAATGATGTTTTGACTTCACCACCGCCAGTTTCTCTGGAAGACGAAATGAGAGAATCAATGTGCTCCGCGAAATTCAACATCATGGTCATGATCGAGTAGCTTGGGCCGAACACCTAGGGATTTGAAGTCGTCTTGCGAAGTGGTCCAGACGACCAAATAAGTTCAACCGGTTAATCTTTGGATGCGTTGGGATGCGAGACTCAGTGCGTCAGCGTCCTGCCAATCAGTAAACAGTGACATGATTATATTACATCCGAGTCAATGTACCGTCACCGTCGCCGCGAATTTCGAGGCCGCACAAGTGTTTGCAAAAGGCATTCGGTGGTGATAGTACGTATTACATTGTATTCGATTATCTAGCGAAGCCCCACACCTACTTGCGTCACAGCAATTTTGCGTGTACTTGTCGTTATTCGAGTTACAGTAACAACGGGCCTCGCATTGCACCTCAACGGTATTCCCGATCCGAGCATCACAGCAATCATTTAAGTCACTACAACTCCGGAGATCGTGTGACCCGGGGCTCATGGAATAAAGTAGATGTAGCCTCGGTCTGTTGCTGCATATTTCGTTCAGTTTTTGCGCTCTCCGAGTTCTTCGGAGGTTTGGGGGAATCAGCTGAGGCCGTAAACGACGATGTAGGTCGTCTCAGAACACCAAACCGACGGGGTGGCCAGATAATACAACGCAACCTTGCATCAACCAATGCCAAGGGTATCTGCTCAAAAGGGTTACCCTCTTCCGATGACTTTCAGCCTTGGCGCTTACCGGACCAAAACTGTTACTGTCTAAACTGTGGAAGGGTTCGTCCCCTTGAAGAGATAGTCACACCACCGTAGCAGCAGTAAGAGGAACCCTTACCTTCCACCCATATATGCCCTTCGGGAATGAGGACTTCAGTTTGTGGGTGAGGTGGCAATGTTTTGACAACATCTCCAGGGACAGCAAGCACTCGTTTGACGATGGTTCTGTTCTGACGGATGGGGTCCCTTGCAAATATTTTGAGTCAGCCAAAGTAAACCGATGGACGGGGAGGAGGGAAAGTGCATACCTCAGGGAGACAATGTCTCCTCTTAAGATAGGTTTCCCTGAGTTGATAGAGTGACGATCGAATATCACAACATCGTTCCATGCAGACGTGTCAGGATTGAAAGTAGGCTGGCTGACGAGACGTCGGTGAGGACGGTGAGAGGCATAGAAGTATCGATGAACTGACTTGCATACTTCTGCCTCTAATTGTTTTTACTGTATAGAAATATTGGTCGAAGCCCACAACAAGTGGAGCCCAGTATAACATGCGAAGTACATTCTTTGTGGTGAACATCGAGTCCAACACCGGCCGGACAGGCAGACGCGACGGTGAAACAGGTCACACGTGACCGAGTGATCTGCATGGCGGTGAGTCCAAACTGTGGTGCCTCATTATCCTCCTGAAGTTACTCGCTCCCTCGCGATGCAACTGTATATCCAACCCGTGCTTTAATATGGTTGCATTACTTTGTCCGCCATCCGTCCTGGGCAGTAGCCGCCACATTTTCATTGCCCTCTCATGTTTACGCAGATGGCTCCTGCAGCTGCGTTACTAATAAGCGCATTCTTCTTGTGGGTTGGGTTCGGGGCAGTTGCCTAAGGTCAATGGATGCCTTCCTTCGTTTAGTGACCACCTTTCTATCAGAGCACCCTCCTTATCTTCATCGTCCGTTCACCTGGCTCTGCTGGCTGAATATAGCTTCGCTCCAAGGACTAGTTCTACGTATTTACATGTGGAACACTATCTCCCTTGCCAAATCATTTCCCAAAGCACGGACACAGCTAAGTATATCTTGTCGGTCGTATGCATCTTCCCATTGTCGGGTCAGCTGGGAGACCTTGAGTGATCAACGACTGAAAAACAATAGGGGTACCTCACTGTTACTGGAATGAGTGACAACGCCTTCCTCTGAGCGGAATAGATGGCTTGAACACCCTCCATCATTTCTTCGGTGTTTTCGCTCCCGCTCACTATACATATACACATTTGGACATAATAATTGAATGCAACGAACCACTCACCATCTTCAATGTCAGCTGGGCTCTCCAGCGAGTGCTCGGGGTGTGTGAAAGTGGCATAGTGATACCGGTCTAATAAAGGTATGCAGAATTCCAGAGGATGCCAAGTGCAGTCCTCCTGGTTCAAGGTCAAAATAAAACCCGTGTGTTAGGATATTCATGTCGCGGTCTCACCGGATCAGCGAGATAAGATGGCGAGTAATCACCCTTGTATCTCATTTTCGCACATGTGTGGATGTAGTATCCTCGTTTCATTGAATCAGCACCAGAGACAGAGGAGTATGTCTAAAGTACATACCCATATAAAGTGCTGTCATCGACGGTACTCCCGCATCGTGGATTTCTTTTGCAAGGGAAGCCTCTCGAAGGGCGCTAAGCTGAGGAACGGTTTAAACTGGCCACGAACGGGTTGCACACACCATACCTTCCCTAAGGAATACTTCTCCCATTTGGGGTTATACATGAAATACACACTGGACACGCATCCAGGCAAGATGTCGATTACACCCAATGCGGCTAGCTCTCCATCTATCCTGTATAATTGATGATACGAACCATATTGCTTTGGAAGGTGTCCAGGGGGGGTTGCTGAGTATGGTATAGCTTCATGCTTCGTGAGAGTGAAAGAGTGAAAGTAGAACGCTGTGGCTGCTCACGATCAACGGGGTTTGAACAAGAAAACGCTTAAAGTTTGAGGGCGTGTTATCGGGATCGTGATGGATTTGTGTTTGATAGTTCACATAGAGATTGTACTTCTCATCCGTATATGATGAATGTTCAAGCGTCACCTGAAGCACTTGTTAGTATTATGAAAAAACCCTGTATATCAATACCTCAAAATTGTGATGCGATGTCTCCGTCTCCGGCAGAAAAGCTTTCTCCGACAAGTGGATGTTAGAGGTAAGACAAAACACAGAGGGTGGATTTGGCGGTGGGGCGGCTTTTCGACCCCATTCGATGTCCATGTCATCCCCAAATCTGATGAATCTATTCCATCTTATATCTTGCACTTTAGCGTCTTCCTATGGCTTGGGTAAATCTCTCTACCTGTTTACGAGCTTCCTCTGACTCCGCGATGGCTTGAAGGCCAGCGCGTCGAGTCTGTGAACCTATTTAGCGCCTCAGACGCAACGCGCTCGGAGAGCTTCATATACTTTATTGTATAATGCGGACAGCATGAGCGTCTCGAATCTGGAGAGTAGCAATATGTGCCAGATCTCCTCCATCCTCTGTCTATCATTCTTTGATAAACCTGAAAGGGCGTCACACTCCAGGAGAAACGAGGATACTACCCCTTACCCCGCACGATAATCGAGACGCTACTAGGCCTGCTTTTTTGAAGCTTGTTCCTGCACTTCTTTCTCCGGGCGGACTGCAATATCCACAGCTGGAGCTTCCAGACCCCACCGGAGTGGCAATTGATATCATGGATTTGCTGCTTTACCGCAATGGTAGCGGCAATGATTTGAGTTCTCTCCGACTCAAGTTGGTTACATAATCCACAACCTACAGCGGCTCAAAATCGAGGAACAGAGTGAGTATTATAGTGTACACGATATGCGTAGTTGAGGTAACGATCCTATCCCCAGCCATCCCACCGACCGTACTTACGGTACTCCTCAAGTATCAGATCGTGGCTATCCCTGCCTTTGTCCCGTTGTTTCCCCTTACCTCTGTCCGGTAACGAGTTGATGGATGAGACACTGGACGTTCGTTGACGAGAGGTGGATGACACTCTATGATGCGGGTCTTGTGGAACGTCACTGACATTGGAATGATTGACCAATGGACCCTTTAAGGGGAGGGAGAGACGATACCACCCTCCGCTATAGGTTAGAGCGACCAACTGGTACTCTTGTACGGATTCTTCTGTCTTCGCAGGTACTTTGATCCATCCCACAACGCATTTTTCATCCGCTGCAAGATCCGTAGCAGGTGAGCGAACAGATGAAGTAGAGGACAGTGATATGTGGGCAGCCTGCGCCGGAATCCGGTATTGCGCATACGACCACTGAGAATCGAAATATTTGGGCAACGGTAAGAATGGAGCTAGAGGCGACAGGGAAGACTGCCGGTTTCTATCATCTGAATCAAAAATCTGCTGGTCGTGCACCCAAAGACGCCAGGTGAAACCACTCACGATCCACCTGCTAGCGTTAGAGAAAAAACATGGATCGTTCCTTTATCACTCCATACAGCGACCTCTTCTCATCCGGACGAAACGCGACTCCGTAAATTTCCGCTTTGTCTGAACCTCTCCGAAACTCTTTCAGAAGTTTACCGTTCGAAGTCTCCCATATTCTCACCAACGTCCCTCTCAATGATGTCGTTGCGACTAGTCGCCCAGAAGGAGTAACGGAGAGCGTGGTTAGAGGTGATTCGTGTGCAGCGATGATTGAAACAGAGTGCCTGACCGTAGAAGTTGATGGTTTGGCGGGGCGCAGAGGCGGTGGCGGACCAAGTGGTTCGGGAGGCCTGCACGGTGGCAATTGGACTAACTGTACATGTCCCATCTGTCGGCCGGGAATAGCCAATAGTGTGGCATAGGGCCCCGTTGCCATAGCAAGGACGCCTTCAACCATTCCTTGAATGGCTTGCGAAGAACGATAAGGACGAGAGTAGCAGCGCACCTCGAGGATTATCACAGGTGTCATACTCTCCCCTCCTGATCACAGTCTCGTGTACCTCGAAGACGACAACCCTTCTACGCAAAGCCACAGCCAGCCACCCTCTTCTGCACGCGAGGCCCCCAACTTTCTCCCTGAACTCAAGTTCGGCAACTTCAACCCCTGCAACGTCGTCCCACAGAATTACCTTATTCGGTGGATACAACGGACTACGGCCTCCACCAAGGAGGAAGAGTAATGATGACGTATGGCACGGTACGGCTGCGGCCAGAGTGCCTCCATTGAGCTCTGCACAAGACGTTGTGAATCGAAGTAACCACACGACAGAAGCCGTAACGCACCTCTCTTGCGAAGTAACTTCAACGGCCATGCCTGATAAACTGCGAAGCCGACTGGGGTCACTGTTGTGAATATCTGACAATCTGCATCAAACTGAGTGTTGAATATCTGGACAGGGCTCGTCTGTGTGATCGAACGCCGAGCTAAGTTCATGGAGAGTTCGAAGTCGCGTGTGGCGACAACACCAAGACATCCAATACCACTCTGATTACCATACTTGGGAACGCCAAATGGATGCAGCACTCGACAGGTTACAGCTAGCAAGTCTACGATCTCTACACCCAATATTCATACATTGTATATACGGAAAAGGCCCATAGCTGTTATATGCATAAACACGGAGAGAGGAAACCTCTCATAGAACAGTCCACAGCAGCATACTATAACGCCATCACCGGGCAGGATGTGCAACAGGGGTGGGAGCATAGGGGGTGGTGCCGTAGGCAGAGTGATGAGAATATGAATGCGCATGAGAAGAAGTGCGAAGCAAATTGTCATTAGTGTCATTCCATGACTTTGGTGGTCGCAGGCCAACTCCTACAAGCTGTTGCCTCGCGGCCTTGAATTCCTGTTCCTCTGCTTGATTCTGGGCGACTAGGGCTGCCTTGGCCTCCGCTTGTCTCTGCAGTTCTGCTTCGGACTCATCTGACAGGTAGTCCGTAAATGCTCCATCGGAGATGACGGTCGCATCTGATTCTGAGCCTCGTGAGCTACCACTATCGCTGCTGCCTTCTGAAGAATTGCTAATGTCCAATGCAGCCATCACGCTTTCCACGGTGGTTCTTCTCGAGGATAGGATGCGATCCGAAGAAGTCTCCTGCGACGATATAGTGTACGACTCTACAGGCGACGGGTGCGGCACTGGAGGATATGGCAATGGATGGTGTTGGGGAGAATAGTCAAAACTCCTCGATGAGCTAAACGATGGTGCAACTGTCGACAGAGACGGGCGGACACTAGCAGAACGCTTAGATAGAGACCCATCTGCATCCGTGGCCCTCCGCGCTGCAGGTGTCCGCGGCTTTTCTGCTGATCCTTCAGTATAAGTTTGGCGACGAGAGATTGAAGAATGGTCAAGATGAATATTGGTACTCGACGATAAAGGACCTGCAGCACGAGGTGTAGTTCCGGTAAGAGAGGAACTCTGCTGAATGGGACTTCCACCTGGACGTGTTCCCCTAGTGGGAATCGAGACAGGCTGACTTTTCGCAGGCGACGGATTAGCCCGCCTGGTCGGACTATTTCCACTGTTCCGACGATCCAAAGAAGGCACGGTAGCTTGGGTACCTTGGCTACGGCTAGAAGACGTCATACCGGGTAACGGACTACCCCTCGACGCCAGGTTTTCCAGAATGGACTTTATCTCTGGAGGCATGGGTATATTATGAACGATGCTGACAGTCGGCCAATCGGCAGCCTGCACGAAGCGCTGTTCGCTGGAAGTGGGGGGTCGACAACAACCCGGCCAACCAGGGTTGTAATGACCAGAGAGCTTGGAAGGAGGGTTGGTGCGAGCCCACTATGATCGAAGAATGAGCAGGAATGGCAGACATTGGTTTGGAAACGAGGGAACCTTGCAGTAGCCACAGCCATTGAAAGACTTGACTGATAACAAAGGGAGATCAGAAGGGGCGATCAATGGGCCTAGTCGGAGAAGAGGGACACACCCTCTGCATTCTTCAGATGGACTACGTCATGACGAGGGTGAAGGGCCCTATTCGAGCAAACGTCTTGATGTGGGGACATCTTGAGGAACTATATTGAGAGTGAAAAGACAAGGATGGAGGGGAATGGGTACCTTGCACCGGTTGGCTTGAAGACCTTGCACATTGGACAGGGAACATTGGTGAGCTCGGCGGGATAGCACATGCTGGTGGCTCGGAGCTGCAGGAGGGGAGATGCGGGACGATATATTATTCTTTATACGAAATAAGAGGCGTGATGCTATAAAAGGGAGCCAGACGCAACCCGAACCAGCCGCCCGTGGGCGAGAGGGCAAGTTCCATGAGCGAGCTGTCGGCTGACTCCTGGACGAGGGACATCGACGGCGGCGACCGACTGGGCCGGCGTGCACAGCGGACGAGAGACGCGCCTCAATCGACGTCTCCTGCTGAACACGAGTACCACCTCGTTTTTTTCTTTTTTTCGACAACGTGAAAACCCTATTATTACATAATACCAAATCTTGAGTGATAACCCCCCGTGGGAAGGTTGTCCTCGGCTAGATATTCTCCACAGGAATGTTTTCCGTGACGAGGGGCCTGCCTGTCTTAAACCCTTGGCCACCAAGCTAGTCGCCTTGCTTCTACACACATATGGGCCAGTCAAAGAGCAAGCTTTCACCAGAACAGCTCGCAGATCTACAGAAGAACACATACTGTAAGTGTAGATCCCCCCCCATCTCCCATCGCAACTGTTGCTTCATCGCTTTCATTTCGCCTGTGCAGTTGACAAGAAGGAACTCCAACAATGGTGTGTGTTTCGTGATGCATCCGTCGTTCTCTCATCCCCTTCATCCCCTTCAGGTACAAAGGATTTCTCAAGGACTGTCCCTCTGGCCAGCTGGGAAAATCAGAGTTCAGTCGAATATACAAGCAATTCTTTCCCTTTGGGGATCCCGGCGAATTCGCAGATTATGTTTTCAATGTCTTTGACGAAAACAAGAACGGCACCATCGACTTCAAAGAGTTCATCTGCGCACTCAGCATTACAAGTCGTGGACGGCTAGACGAGAAGCTCAAATGTGCGCTCCCTCCGTCTCCCGACCATTCTCAATTGCGTCGGTGACCTTCTTTGCAGGGGCATTCCAGTTGTATGACATAGATAAAGACGGTTTCATCACACATGCAGAGATGCTACAGATCGTGTCCTCCATATATAAGATGACCGGTCAAATGGTAAAACTACCGGTTGATGAAGATACCCCCGAAAAGGTACCCTGACATCCACCACCATCCGCATTCACTATCTAAAGAGCCCATCTCTCAGAGGGTGGACAAGATCTTCAGAAACATGGACAGGGACAAGGACGCGAAGCTCACCTACGACGAATTTGTCGAGGGCAGTAAACAAGACCCCACCATAGTACAGGTCAGTCTGTCGTTCATCTGACGATCCATCAGAACCACTCCATCTCTCATCACATAAGGCCTTATCGCTATACGACGGTTTGGTATAACAAATACCCTGATCACGGCTCGTCCCTTCGCGTTTACACAAGCCCTTGTACCATATCGGTTAAGCAACGACGTTCACGAAGTACCGCCTGCGTCATCTGCAATCTATTCCATATGGAACTTGTCACGTCCATCATCTTTCGTCCAAATTTGTACCTCTCCAGTGGTATAGCCGTAATTTCTCACTTGTTCTCGTACTTGGTAATTTGTCTTGTCACCCGATGACCACAAGGTAAACACTATCTAATCCGATCTTGGAAGTAACTTTCCGTACTTTCGGAGCACTTTTACATCCAATTCTTCACCGGCCCAGGCATATTGTCCTTCCGAAAGTTCTAGGTTGTCACACTCAGCCTTGAAGAGTTTGGTAAAGTCTTGCGGCTGGCCTAATTGAGATGCGCCCGCGGACGCAAATGGGGACATCGTCATATCGCGGGAAGAATCAGCGGCTGAGAATACGTCGCATCAGACGTTGCCATTGGAAGTATGACATTGATCGTAGGAAAGGACTTACAGTTATCACCGCCAAGAAAGAGCCGGTACAACCCATTCAAACCGAAGAGGTTGAGGAAATACCATGAGAGTGACGACACCCATCGGACGTCCATATCAGGGGCATCGATACTACGCTGAAGCATCGACTTGAATCCAAATGTCAAAGGAAACGGGAGTTTGACTGCAACGACTTCAGTCATATATAGGACAAATGCAACGGTTAACCTACTCAGTACGAAGCCCTGGAAGAAAAAATTAATCCACCCCATAATGATCATCTGTGGTACCATCATGACCAGTTGAGTTTTCATCCCAGCCATCATGCCATCCATGGTAGCTGGATCTGTCAGTGCGTTCGTGGCCGACGACACGACATCGCCGTTTGGAGGACCATCTTTGAGGTATGCGCCGAGCCTGAACGCGTCCGAAAGATATCGAGACAGAGCTTTGTAATGAGCTGGGGGAATCGGAGATTTGGAAGACGTGGCTCGCAAGATTTGGGAACGGAGTAGTGCTCGTCTGAACGAAAGGACTCCAGTGAGGCGGTAACAAATCGAGGAGACGTTCGGTAACGTACTGTTCGCGTACGCCGGCTCTTGAGAGTTTCTTTGGTGGCGACTGAAGAAGTACGACTACATAATGCCGCAGGATACCGACAAGAATCTGTAATGCAACATGACCTGAGCGGAGCCAGACAGAGAGGATTGATTCATGGCTACCATAACAAGTGTGATTGGGAAAAGAACCCAGTCACGTATCTGAGGGTCAAGATATAGCGATGTGCTGCCATCCAAATGAGCCCATGGTCCCCGCAACGACGAAGGTAGTCGAAAGGGAAGGCTTACGGGGCGTCGACAGACATGGAGGGCTCCAAGCAGTTGATTGCCTTTTTGGGACGGTATTGACGGGTCCGACGTGCGTTTGCGCAGTCACACTCAACGCAAGCTGTCCCCGTCGTTCGAGCCACCATGGACAACTCACCGACCACGTTATTCGACTCATACGAACAGGACTTCCGGCAGACTATTGAAAGTGTACGGGCCAAACTCGATGGGGACACCAGGGATGAACGAGGAGGTTAGTTTCGCTTAGCGATTCTTGCCTAACCAGCTGAGGGCGACGAACATGTACAGAACAGAGGAAAGCTGCTCTAAGGAGGGCAGACATGGAACTAGAAGAGGCAGATGAAATGGTATTGTTCGAACTTCTTGGACCCGAAAAGTCTGATGCGAAACGTGTGCAGGTGTCGCAAATGGAGATTGAGATTCAGGGGATACCGCAGTCTATCAAGCCACAGTACCAGACACGTCTGAGAGCAGCCAAGACAGACCTAACACGGTTTAAGAAGCTCTCCAAAGATCTGCACTCCCAGTTTTCACGGACGGAGTTGCTTGCTTCGCCGGGAAGGGCTGGCACACCAACGTCCGACGAACCTTACGGATCAACGAGTGATAGAACACGGTTACTTGCTGGAACCGCAACCTTGGAAGATGGGACTAGACGTCTACAGGAATCCCATCGCATTGCCCTAGAGACGGAGGACCAGGGTGCCGAGATTTTGATGAATTTGCGTGCACAAAGAGAGCAGATTGAGAATGCGAGAGATACCGTACGTCCTTCAGCAATGTGAACGAAACATTCTGTTATTGGTATCCTTTTAGCTCCACACCGCGGACACTTCGATAGACCGTGCAGCTGGAACTCTCAAGAAGATGATCCGGCGGTAGGTGGCTCTGCTTCACTCCTTTGAAGTATTCCCTTCTCAGTGCGTGTACAGGATGAAGCAACAGCGTGTTGTTACTGCAGCCATCATCATTGTGCTCGTCTTACTCATCGCCATTATCATTTATGAAAAACTTTTCGGATAGTTTGACGCTGTTCCATGGTGGCGTCCACTTATTATTCCACATACCATTGTAGGGTTACGTGTCGTAAGTATTTTCTTCAACTTAGATCTGCCTTATTCTATTTCGCCATATCCATAATTGCTCAACGGTCTGTGGGGAGGTTGTTTGTCAGACCCGCCCAAGTTGCAACTGTGACAACATGTGGTTACGGATACACATTGTTTCCTCCTCCTCCCTCACTGTGGAATTTTTCACACTGCGGATGATCTTGTATATAGCGATGGACGGTTTAGTACTCACCAGTGGGAAATCCAAGTCAACGAAGGTGCGTGGCTGTTCCACTCTTATTACGTAATAATCACGCTCATTATGCCAGGTCACGTGACAAGCGCGACGCGAAAACAAATTGATGTTGGTAACGTTGACTGCCCCAAACATACACCAACGTGTTGAACGACATAAAAATGGGCCACCCGTTCGAATACTCATAAGCTACAACCTCACGCTATTACACTTAGCCAGTCGTGTATCCTTTACCATGTCTTCCTCTCTGATCGTGGACCGTGCACCTTCTCCCTTATCTGTAACCCCCTCCAAGAAGGTAAGACTACGCCGGCGCGTTCCATGTTCACTGTCTGAGTTGTGCTTTTGTAGGCCGCTGCTGCCCTCGAAGCCTTCTCGTTACGCACCCCAACAAAGCAAGTCATCGATGACAAGAAACGGTCAGAGTCACCCGACACGCTGGTTGACAATGTATCCGATGAAGACGACCTTGACACCCTGCGGCAGAAGTTCGTCGGCGAGATCGACCTCCCACAACGTGAGTGCAAAGGCGTTCTGTTCCCTTCTCTGCTGACATGCATGCCACAGACGAGGAGCCTCTTTTGAAGGAGTCGCGGCGCCGGTTTGTGCTCTTCCCTATCCAATACCACGAAGTATGTTTGACAGTTGTTGCGTCGGGTTGCGCTAATCGTGTCCCAGATCTGGCAGATGTACAAGAAGGCAGAGGCATCGTTCTGGACTGCGGAAGAGATGGACCTCTCAAAGGATATCCATGATTGGAACAATCGGCTGAACGACAACGAGCGACACTTTGTCTCCCACGTACTAGCCTTCTTTGCAGCCTCAGATGGCATTGTGAACGAGAACCTCGTCGAACGCTTCTCAAACGAGGTGCAAGTCGCCGAAGCACGCTGCTTCTACGGGTTCCAGATTATGATGGAGAACATTCACTCAGAAACTTACTCTTTGCTCATCGACACGTATATTAAGGATGCTGCTCAACGTGAATACCTCTTTGACGCCATCGAAACCATCCCGTGCGTTAAGCGGAAAGCCGAGTGGGCCTTGAAATGGATCTCAGATGATCGTTCCACATTCGCAGAGCGACTCGTGGCGTTTGCTGCCGTCGAGGGCATTTTCTTCTCTGGATCGTTTGCCTCCATCTTTTGGTTGAAGAAACGCGGACTCATGCCTGGCCTCACATTCTCGAATGAGCTCATTAGCCGTGACGAGGGGATGCACACCGACTTTGCATGCCTTCTGTTCAGCCACCTCAAGCGTCGTCCTCATCCAAACACCATAGAACGCATCATTACTGAGGCCGTCGAAATAGAACAGGAATTCTTAACGGGTACGTTATCGTTATATCGTTGAGCGAGAAGGCGGCTCATTTATCTGTTCTTAGATGCGCTACCAGTCGGTTTGATTGGCATGAACGCGAAACTCATGTGTCAGTACATCGAGTTCGTCGCCGATCGTCTACTCGTTTCCCTTGGCAACGAGAAGGTCTACAACGTCACCAATCCATTCGACTTTATGGATATGATCTCGCTACAGGGGAAGACCAATTTCTTCGAGAAGAGAGTTTCCGACTACTCGAAGGCCAATGTCGTTCACTCCAATCAGAAAGCTGAACCGACCGCGGCGAAGACCTTGTGAGTTTATTTTCCTTGATTGTGAATGACTTGATGAACTTCTTTGTAGCTCATTGGACGAAGACTTCTGATGGTGGCGGTTTAGCGTTCCGTCTACACACATACCCGACCCACTTCTGTATGCCTGCATCTACGTATAGATCATCTTCCAGAACCCTGTACCATTATGATATTACTAATAGCATTATAGCATGACAGCAGACGCACCCCAGTGGTCATTACCCTGTACTACACTGACATCTGTTGACCACCGAATACACATGATGTATTCATATCTTCCACCCTGTTGTGCCTCTCACGTCATATAACGCGTGCCCATTGTTGCAGATGGGCGCCTTGACCGGTTGAACTTGAGAGATATGCCAGCATCGGCCGTAGTCTGCATCGGTGCATACTCAGACTTTGCGGCTAGACTCGGAGCTCAGATACATAACATCCCAGAGCCAAGAAACGCGCTGAAATCGTCGCAATCCCCTGAGAAGAGTAGACATTCGTGCTTGTGGGGATTCTGGAGCATCGCGCAGACGTGACAAGTGGATGGACTTCCGGAGTTAAGTGCTCAGTTGATGTCCCAGCGCACATCCGCACTACTCGTTCTGACTAACCACAGCGTCGAGGATAGGGTAGTAATCACCCTGACCTGGCTAAGCCATATGTATCTTGGACCAGGGGATGACTAAACTTCAACTGTGCGGTGGTCGGGCCAAGACATTGAACGGCAGGGGACTCTCCTAGAATTGGAGAGAAACACGAAACAGCACTGGACAGAATCACAGCCTTGAGGAATAGATATCAGAATGCCAACCTCACTAGCTAGCGGTCCTTTTTTAACTCGGCTTCTCGCCTTTCGCTCGCCACTTCTAACGATTGTCTATCTTCCAATATAGACAGCACGATGTAAGCGACAAGGACGACGTTGGCAATACATATGGCGGTGATGGCAGCATAGATTGCATTACCTGCTGACACGCGTGAAACGGGCAGAACAACAGAACACATGGATAGCGTACCGGCCCAGATGTACTTCGAAGAGAGGAAAAATGACGCTATAGGAAGAACGGCGAGAGCAGCAGCGAAGAGGAGCAGCTTGATGAGGGCCACTCTGAAATTGCGACACGGCGAAGAATACGTTACATGGAGAACAAGATGCGATATTTTGCCTACCTTGCGGTTGCTTGATCCGTAGCCTTTGCAACCGAGACCTGCGCGCTCATGATGTCGAGTTTGTCGAGTGTGTCAGTTGGTGGCCACCGAAAAAACGGAGGGCGCTTGTGTCAGGAAATTCAACTACGCTCTACACTTCGCCACTCCCTTCCTCAGTGATTTCGTCCGGAGTTCTTCATGCCCGCAGACACACCATGCTCTCCAATGCACGCTCCTCAGTCCACCATGCCAGAACAGGAGGTGGTGAACGAGCACCCACCTCGTTGGTGTTCGGTCTGGAATATGACGCGCTCAGAAATTGACTTACTACTCTTCTCTGTTGCTCTCAAGCTGCTCCTCTTTCCGTCCTAGTAAGTGGGTATGATGCAATGATGATACCCGGGAATCAACGGCTTCTGCAGTCGCTCGACGGACTTCGAGGTACACCGGAATTGGCTCGCAATCACTCATGAGCTTCCTGTTTCCAAATGGTACTATGATGTAGGGGATCATTGGGCACATAAAACCCCCTATCTAACCCGGCCCACAGACCACTTCGGAGTGGAGTGAGATTCTCTCCACGCAATCAAACTTCGTCGTACTCATGGATGAGCCGCAGCGTTGGATTATCCGCCATTCTTTGCCTACTTCGAAAAGGTCCTGTCTATTCCAGCTGCATACATAGACCCTTCTATTGTAGACCTTCATAATCTTGGTTATGGGTCATGGGCGGTCGTCGCATACCAGCGCAGCACCGTGATTCTGACCGAACTTCTACTTGGAGCAGTTTTACTCAGGTTGGTTTGTTGTAGCATCGCTCTCCGTCATATTTTCACCGTCATGCGTCAGGTTTATCAAGGGGGCCGTTGATCCTCCGCGCCAGCGCCTGCTTTCAGGTTCTCTCTTCTTCCATCCTGGGTTTTTAATCGTAGATCATATTCACTTCCAATATAATGGGTTCCTATTTGCCATTTTGCTGTGGTCTATCCTGATGGCCCGCGCCGTACGTTTCCAAGGGGACCTAGCACTGCTGAAGCGCTGACATCTCACCGAACTTCTTGACCAGGGCAGGAACCTCTATGTTGGAGTCTTGTTTGCTGTGCTCCTCAATTTCAAACATATATACATGTATCTTGCAGTACGTGTTTCTCAATAAACGCTCTCTTCATCCCTTGGCCGAGTACATTCATCAGCCCGCCTACTTCGTCTACTTGCTGCGATCGTATTGCATGTCAAAGTCGGGACAAATCCTCACCGGGAGATTCGCTACCCTTGCCAGTGCTGTCGTGTTAGTTTTCTTGGCATCCTTGGGACCATTCATATGGATGGGTCAACTACCCCAATTACTCTCCCGACTCTTTCCCTTCACACGTGGACTGAATCACGCATATTGGGCTCCGAATGCGTGGGCATTAGTGACAGCAGGAGACCGCGTCCTATTACGATGTATGTCCTGTTGGCACGTACTTCCAATTTCTGACAGGTTGCGTCACAGTGATTACCCTTTTCAACTTCGGGATCGCTATCAATGAACACGGGATAGCTTCTGCATCTCGAGGTCTTGTCGGTGATACTGTGTTTGCTGTTTTTCCTCATATCAAACCTTTCCACACATTTTTGATAACTGCATGTGTCCAAATGGTACGAATATAAGGTATGGAAGAACAATGAGCACTGACTTAATCCGCAAGGTGTACATGATCAAACTCTGGAGAACGCCAACATATCAGTCGTTCTTGAATGCCCTCACGCTATGTGGATTCGCCTCGTTTATGTTCGGGTGGCATGTACACGAGAAAGCCATCCTTCTTGTTCTCGTTCCGCTTAGGTGAGGTCTCGTCGCATCGTCGAACCATTATCATATATATCCGTCGAGTACAGTCTGCTCGCAGCGGACAACTATGCATACTTTAAGACATGGATGATTGCCAGTACTGCGGGTATATTCTCACTATTCCCACTCCTCTTCACCTCCGCAGGTATGCAAGCTTCCTGCTTGTGCCATGACTTTTTTTTTCAATTTGAAGACAGAGACGCCAGTCAAGATAGTCTACGGCCTAGTTTGGGGTGCAATGGCAATTTGTCCTCTTCACAAGCAAATTTACGAGTGAGTTGCATGGCTATTCTCAGCTATCATCTGAATGGTTTTAGGTTCCCTCCTTCGTGGCCTCTGGCGCTTCTAGATCGACTGGAATATGCTTACGTCGTAGGCTTCGTGCCCCTACAATTTTTCTCTATGGTGTTCCCAATAGTAGCGGGGGGAAATCCCAGCATTCAGTTTCTGCCCCTTATGGTCACGAGTGTGTACTGTGCTGCTGGATTGGTGTGGGCATTTACAAGACTGAGTGTTTTGTACTTTGGCAATACCTTCGGAACGAGTCCGACGTAACGTTGTCCCGTGGCATACTGTACAGTCATCCTATCTACCGCTTCACGATGTGAACAACTAAGTAGAGTATTAGATCGGGTAGCTAATGCGTGACGAACACCCCTACCATCTTCGTCCTCGAGGACATGGTCCAGGCCAACCTTCTGCCCCCTTGCATGTTTGGCACTGGATCCCCACACGACGGCACTGAACGACCATATGAGCATGAGAAA
Source organism: Pisolithus albus (assembly GCA_024613165.1). NCBI lineage: Eukaryota > Fungi > Basidiomycota > Agaricomycetes > Boletales > Pisolithaceae > Pisolithus > Pisolithus albus. Next base: position 659,814 of record JANFAB010000004.1, on the reverse strand, counting down.
TTGCGCATAAGACAACCCCTACTATTTCAGCTGCTTTGCTATCTCTTTGTGAATTGCATTGCAGAAATCGTCGATTGCGCATTTGCCATGTCTAAGCACGACCGGTGTGGAGTAGTCGGGCGACTGACCGCGTGGTTTGGTGTAGACTCGAACAAGCTGTAATGCTTCCCACATCTTTTCAATGAGTTCGTCGACATTTAACCATTCCTTGGATGATATCGGAACGCTGTTGGGAATTTTGTACCTGCGCACGCACATAATGTCAGCACCTCACGAGCGTTGTTTGCTTGACGCACAATAAGTCAAGCTCCTCGATTGATATGGCATCGATCTGGACACCTCTAGATAGGACACTATGGATTTTATAAGGAGAATCGCCTCACTTTATTTAATACCTGTCGAAGCAAATGAATACTGCATGACGAGAATGTGGGCAAGAACGGGCTTACATATATCGCAGGGATGTATACTCTGCAACGGAAGTCAGTTAGAAGGAGAATACGGAGCGCAAAACCTGACCTGTTTCCTTCAATTACATCCACCAGATCATCAGAAGTACAGTTTGGCTCCCGAATCGTAACATCTGCATTGCTGAGTTTGTATTCGCTGAGGATTGCTTTGATCTCGTCGTGATCAATGTTTGTGAGGGGTACAGTGTTCGTGATAGCAATTCCACCCTTGTCCTTCTTGCGTACGTTGATGGCTGGTGGCTTCTTGTTGAGACGAATGCCAAAAGCTTCCAACTCTCCCTCGATTATTTTCTTGTCGCCAAGAGGCTTGAGAACATCGAGAACAATGAAGATGAGGTTACATGTTCGGGCCACTGACAATGTTCAGAGATTAGTTTCTGCAGCAAACTCATCGTCGTCGTACCAGCAATGACTGAAATAAACTTCCGGTCAGAAAGTGTCGGTTGCACGACGGTAACAGTCCTTGCCTTGACGACCCCTCCCACGACCGTCATTCGCACCCTCAATGATACCAGCTGCGATTGTTCAGGTGTATCCCGGGGGAATTATCCAGACAGAAACTTACGCAGGTCCAGAATTTGGATAGGTGCACCATGGACCTTGAGCGTTCCAGGAACCGTGGTGAGGGTCGTGAAGTCGATCTCGGAGACCTCTGAGTGAGTACCCGTAAGCTTGGACATTAACGTCGACTGAAAACTATTCTAAGATACTTCTGAACACGACATCGTGTGTCTGATGACTCTCACCTTCCCGACAGAAGGAAATCCAACGAAGCCCACTGACGCTACACCAGTCCTAGCCACGTCAAATCCAATACCACCTGCTCCCCCTCCTCCTCCTCCAGATGGCGATATTAAGTCTCGCCTAAGTTTCGCTAGCTTGGCCTTCAGCTGGCCCAGATGATAGCTGGTGGCCTTATTCTTTTGAGCTACGAGGATCATACATTCGACAAGGTGTAGATGGTATGGACGTAAGACATACTTCTGGCCTGGGGGGACGAACTGTGAACAACTGACGTTCTTCAGGAAATTTCACTAAACATTACCATCTCATCTTCGATTTCCTTGAGGATAGCTGCTTCAGCGAATAAACGCGGGCCTGAGAAACCGAGTCACATACCTTGATTTTCTGGACAGTTGTAGCCATGATTTAATTCGAGTGGTGGTGCACAGTTCGACCGCTGTAATCAATCCATCGAGTGGTTGTCACGTGATCGCCACGTAGCCGTTGAAACGCTTGGCAATACCGAATCCCGACGGTCACCACACCCATGCAGTCCCTCGTCGCTATTCGCATCGAGCTTCCTGCCTACTCCCAGTCTTTTGTCGTCGAAGTTCCACCTCGGTCAACTGTTCTTGATGTCAAGCAAGCAATATTCACGACCTGTGCGGGACACCCTCGACCAGAAGGACAGCGTATTATTTGGAGGGGACGATACTTGAGCAATGCGGAAAGAATCGATGAACTGTGGCCCGTAAGCTTGCATCTACTGTTGCTTCCACTCTGTACATGTATTGACCCATGAATGACAGTTGTCAGATGAGCTGCGTACCGTTCACTTGTCTGTACAACCGTCGGCTTGGACTACTGCTCCAATCTTGACTTCCTCGTCATCCTCTTGGTCTTCGGCCAGTACTATACCCAACATCAACCCGCATGTTGCCTTACCTAAACGAAATGAAACATCCCATCCACTACTTACAGATGATGAAGATCTTGCGTTCGTCCGTTACAAGCACTGGCAAGCGCTCTATGTCTTGTCGAATCGCAAACTGGCTCGTCCAATGGCCTTGTCCGATACTCCTATGAGACGGAACGCGGCCAAATCAGCCCTGGAGAGGAGAGGATGGGCATGGCCAGTCATCCTTGACAGTGACATCCCGTACAATGCAGACACTAATCAAGATTGCGTTACCTACGAAGTCGTTGTTATCCAGTAGGTTTCGTTGAGTCACTCCTCGTGCATGCCTCACCACCTACTTCATACCTAGTGGCAAACCTTACCTATCTTTACGGGAGCCAAGGGGAACGCCGAACGACTTACAACTACGAGCCCTAAAAGTGTTGACCTATACCTTCTCCATATTGTCACTTCCGCTTGCGACACCACCTCTTCCCACTCCTACCGCACCACACACGCAATCCCTTCCTCCAGAAATCCATGAGCTACTTCAACATCTGAGACTCCCAACATTGACAGCTGTACCCAACGTGAATGCCGATGTCACCGCCCAAGCAGGCATTGCACCCACTGGCGCGGCAGCTGCAGAACGTGCAGAAGCCAATCTAATGAGAGAAGTTCCAATGCGAGCGCTACTCGCGCCGTTGTTGATGGTGGCGCTTCGAACCGTACTCCTGTTGTATTTCTTTTCGCCTACTCGCAAGCCTTTACTCGGACTGTGCATTATTGCATGGATCATTTATGAGATGTGGACCCACATTCGGATTGTCGTTTTGCAGCCACTGAACCGGGGTGATGATAATGCAGTACTTGCGGACCGGGCAAGACGCAACGTATTTGCACCTGGGCCGCCACCGCCTCCACCACTAAATGGCCAAGACAACGGGAATGTCCCAACAGGCTCGAGGACCCCGGACGCGAATCGTGCACGGCCAGATGGCGAGCGATCCGCCCAAGGACCCCCTGCTCCTAGTCAGCCCAATGGTTTAATCGACAGCTTGGCCTTCATGGACATTCACAATGAAAACAAGCTATTGTGGCCCACTCAACCCACGAGAGTCGCCGACCCGCCCACCTTCACTCAGAAGGCCATCATGTTCTTATCGCTCGGGGTCGCCACCTTGCATCCGGAGGTGTATAACCGGAGAAGGGCTATTCTCCGCGAACGCGAAGGACGGTTACGGACAGAGATGAATGTAATGGAACGCACGTCAGAGTCTACTGGGACTGTAGAGCCAAATGAAGATGAGTTGAGGAGACAGCAGTACCGCGAACAGCTTCAGATCCAACACTCCCGGCGTCCGTCGTGGGTGAAGGACTATGTGGTTCGTGTCAGGGCAGGTGATTGGTTAGACGAGTAGAGTAGGTCGCATTTTTCAACGAACAGCACATCGATTCTCTGTATACCCGACCTCGACTTTAGTGACAAGTGAGGCTTGCAGCTTGAATCCCCTCCAGCGAAGTCTGCAGAAACTCCGCAGTTGTAGCCTACCCACTCTCATCATCCTCATCTTCATCCTCATCAAATTCCTCTGCTTCGTCGTCGATAAAACCGTTCAAAGCTGGCCCGCTGCCTCCCGAGTCCGAGTCTTCTTCACATTCTGAAGATTCCGCGTCTTCTTCTGCGTCATCTTCCTCGCTGCTCTCGCCACCCAACTCAATGTCCTCTATACTTCCCTCCTCGCCATCACTCTCTATTGGAGGTTCTGCAGCCATCTCCTCCGCATCCGCATCTTCGTTCTCGCTCTCACCTTCAACGTAACGGGTCGGCTGTCGCGCACGATCCGGAAAAGAGTCATCATCTTTCTTCAATTTCGAAGGAGCGGGTGCTGATGACGAGCGCATTTCTATTTGAGAGAGTACCATGTCCAATTTCCCATTCAATGACAATAGGCTGTCTTGCAAGGCGAGTCGCGATGTTAGTGTAGCATGGAGACCTGCCAGCCTTGCCACTAAATCGGGCATCTGTGTAAACGAAAGGGTGACACCACGGCCGAAACGATGGTGATCAAACGTACAGTTATAAGATGACTGCTATGCACAGTAAGCGTTGTTTTGATCCAAGTTATCAACATCATGGCCCTTTGAGAACTAGCGCCGCCCCCACCTCCTTTCATATTTGCGGCCCTCGCTCCTCTTGCTAATCTTTCCACGCACGCAAGAAGTAATGGTAGACATAGTTGAGGCGGTAGCCGGCGGACCGTATTACGTATCAAGGAGGTGTCTGAATGGTTTAGACAAGTTTCCAACAAGCGTGAATCGGAAGAATGTAGTGCTTGTATGAGAGTTCGGGTTAACGAATGTGCAGGAATAACGTTTGGAACGCTCTGTCTTTTTTGTCCTCTTGAAGAAGCGACTTCGTCGTCACTCTCTACATTACCGGACTTGGCGTTGTCCCCTGCTGTGGCCGCGAGTCTTTGTCCAAGGCTGAGCTCAGCTAGGTCAGCGTCAAGTGTGCCTTCTGCTTCCCGTGTTGCGAGGACGCCGTCCATCACCTCATCCTGACCTAGCTCCACCCCAGAGTGTATGGCAAGGGAAGACGACTCGGCATAGCGGGTATTTTTGGGCGCAGTCTGACACGTCAGGGTCAAAGTATCGCAGCGGATGGTAGCAGGCCTACCACAATTGTTTCTTCGCTGTCTAGAAGTACCTCGTCGGCACGTGTCGGTGTACTTTTTGTTTCGCTTTTACGCGACGAAGACTTGGTGCGCGCTTTTTTCGAGCGAGGAGCAGAATCCATATGGCTCTTGCCAAAACACCTCGATCTGCAGTCCATTAGCTGAAAGCTTCCAACTTACCCAGATGTCCACTTACCTCTACGGTATACTGGACAGTTTGCCGCGCCTGCAAAATCTGGCCAAGTAGTAAGTCACGTGCCAAGGTGTGAGATGCCCATTTCCGGCGAGTCCGATTGCATTAGGACCACCTGCTGAGTATGCTGGGCGAGTTGGGCCAGTGAGACATCGCCATCCCGCCATACCAGTGTCCTTTTCGATATCCCAACCAAGGATTCAGAATCAAGTTCTGCTTCTGCTCAGGTTAAGCGATCTCTGCACTTGTCGTTTCGGGCGAAGATGAACTACATCCAGGTGAGACGCCAATCCCCTCCAGCCAAAGCTTGTAACGGTTGACACCGCCATATAGCTGGAGAAATTGGGTACGTACGTCACCTATTTGCAATGAGTCAGTGAATTGACCTTCATGTTCGTAGGCGAGGGCACCTACGCCACAGTCTACAAGGTTAGTGATACCGCCGCCGCGATCCCGTCCTTGGTTCAGTTCCCGTAGGGTCGCTCCAGAACAACCAACGAGATCGTCGCATTGAAGGAAATCCATCTTGATGCAGAAGAAGGGACGCCATCTACCGCCATCCGGGAGATCTCCCTAATGAAGGAACTCAAGCATGTCAATATCGTACGGCTCCATGACGTTATACATACAGAAACCAAGCTCGTCCTTATCTTCGAATATTGCGACCAAGATCTGAAAAAGTACATGGACCAGCATGGCGATAGGGGTGCACTCGATCCGGTTACTGTGCGGAGCTTCATGTACCAGCTTCTCAAGGGAACTTCTTTCTGTCACGAAAATCGTGTCCTTCACCGTGATCTCAAGCCTCAGAACCTTCTTATAAATCGAAAGGGTGAACTTAAGCTTGGTGACTTCGGATTGGCCCGAGCTTTTGGAGTTCCTGTCAACACTTTCTCCAACGAAGTGGGTTGCGCTCAACTCCTGTCTCTCCAAAGATTAACCTATCTACCTCTAGGTTGTCACACTGTGGTACCGAGCTCCAGACGTCCTTCTTGGGTCTAGGACATACAGTACGTCGATCGACGTGTGGTCCTGCGGTTGCATATTCGCGGAAATGATATCCGGGGTACCCCTTTTCCGCGGTCGAGACAACCAGGATCAGCTACTCCATATCATGCGGATAATCGGAACTCCAGATGACCGTGCTTTTAGGAAGATGGCCACAGATTCGGCACGGATATTTACTTTTGAGGGAAGGCACATAACTGACCACCAGTGTAGCCTGAAATCAATATCAAGCAGTTCCCAAAATATCCGAAGATATCCTTCCAACAAGTTCTTCCCAAGGCGTCGCCACAAGGTCTGTAAAGTGGTTGAGTAAACGAGGTGGCGACCTGACTACGCATAGCTATTGATCTTCTGGAGCGTTTACTTCAATTCGATCCCACCAAGCGGATCAGCGCCACGGATGCTTTGTCTCATCCGTACTTCACTTCTGGCATGAGCCCCTCATATGGACCGTCTCCGGCACCAGGATCAATGCCTCCACCCCAGTATAATTTCCCCCATCCACACAGCCACCATCAGCAACAGGCCCAACCCCAGCAGCATGCCCAGCCACAGCAACAACAGCAACAGCAGTCTCAGCATATCACGACACAGGCAACTTATCCACCTCACCCACCGCCTATGTATAGTCAACAGGACGCCGCGCGGATACAAGCGCAGGCTCAAGTGATGGCTCAGGCTCAGGCTCAGGCGCAAGCCGCACACGCACACGCCCAGACGCACATCAACCAGGTGCCAGCTACCTATGGCGGGCCTGGTTATCCAGCACAATACCAGCACTCCCGTTGACGAGGAGGTGTGGGACACTTATTTTGCCTTTCATCTTGCTTTCCCTTTGCTCAGTCCGTTGTCCTTGTGTGCAGATCGTGTAGTGATATTTGGAACGGTGGCGTCGGGTACCTTGCACTTCCCAACATCCGGTTGTAGTAGCCATTACAGCACTTTGTGATTCGTAGAGACCCCTCCTTTATTTAATGTGTACACTGTGAATGGCATGCTGGATTTCTTTGTCATCCTTGCCTTGTTCAAGCTTTGTGCTGCGACGAGAAAGGCAGTACATAACTTGGCTCAGAGCCACAGCAATAAAGCAAGCCTTGCAACTCGTATAAAGCGTCCCCGAACCCAATGGCTTTACAGTCGACTTTTGAATCCCTCATGGCAGATTTAACCCGTGACGTGCACCGTGCGCAACCAAGAGACGCGCTCCAATTCTGTGCCAACTGGTTTAACCTGCGTCTAGAGGAACAGCGTACGCGTATGCGGGACGTACTCGGGCAGCTTGTGCAACGCGGTCGCCCGTCCATCCACGAACTTCCTGAAGAGCTCTACACTGATTCCTCTCTTTATCTCGCCTCCCGCAATTCCACACCCACACCTGTCTCTTCATTTGCCCGTCGCCCGTCCACTCTCCCCACTAATTCCTCTAGACCCTTCGGCACCCTGAATGTACCCGGTAATGCCTTGCTCTCCGGGGACAGCAATGGTGCCGGTGTCAGCAGTACGCCGGACTTTTCGTCATTCTCATTTGAACCTCGCGAAGTTCCCCCAACTTCTCCTCATTCCACCGATCCAAATTCCTTTGCAAGGTTTGATGTAGGGCTTACACCTAGATCGCCTTTCCCGGTTTCGGGAATTGCTAACGACTATCTACGAGTTCATGCTTCCACCATGTCCCGCCGTGCATCGATTAGTGCAGAACCTATCGATGTCGAGAACGGCAACGACGACCCGCCGCCAGTCTTCCCAAAGACTCCGGAACAGCTCCGTCGTATCAAGGCATCTATCGCGAACAATTTCATTTTCCGTGATCTGGACGAAGAACAAGAGACTGGCGTCCTCAACGCCATGAAGGAAGTTCGTGTGAAAAAGGATGAAGTTGTCATCCGTCAGGGAGACGTCGGTGATTATTTCTACGTCGTCGAATCCGGTCTTTTCTACTGTTACATCCACCCGGAACCTCTGCCTTCCACTTGGCCCCCTGTAGATGCGCCCTCCTCAACTAAGTTGGCGCACCCGGGATATCATCCCGTTTACGGACGGAGAGTGATGGAGTGCAAACCTGGAAGCTCATTCGGTGAACTCGCTCTCATGTACGGTCACCCTCGAGCAGCCACTGTGCAAGCCATCGAACCCTCAACCGTCTGGGTGCTCGATCGCATCACTTTCCGCACCATCATATTAAAGGCTGCCTACAGACGGCGGACTATGTACGAACACTTTCTTTCGACGGTTCCTCTCCTGTCGTCTCTCGAACCAGTCGAGAGGAGCAAGATTTCCGATACCCTCTACAGTAGGGTATACCAAGATGGCGAGCCGGTGGTCAGCCAGGGAGATGTGGGGGATACTTTCTTCTTTATTGAGGAGGGAGAAGCGGTTGTAACCAAAACGCAGGAACTCGCCGAGGGTGAGCGGCATGAAGTTACCGTGGGCCACCTCAAGAAAGGAGACTATTTTGGCGGTGAGTGCTCAAGCCACCTGGGCACGTCTCAAACGGCTGACGCGGTACGGTTACTCCCATTTAGAGTTATCTCTCCTTCGTCTCGAGCCAAGGGCTGCGACCGTTAGCGCTGTAATTAGGAGCGACCCCACACGGCCAAAGCTCAAAGTTGCTGCTCTGGATGCCCACGCGTTTACCCGTCTGCTTGGTCCGCTGCGGGATCTTATGGAGAGGAGAGCCGGGGAAAATTATGGAATTATCACTAGAGCGACCCACTAGAATACCCGAAAGACGCTCTGAGGGAGCTGGTTGAACTATCTTGTATTTACCCAGTGTATCAAGTTGTTACGTTGTTTTCTGAAACGTCTGTCCTCGGGCTGCTGTGTGGGGTGTTGTGATGCCAACCGTCACACATAATATTCGGCGTTTCGCTGGCAACAATTGTGGTCCCGGTCTTTGGTGGTAGTTTGTGTCGCTCTTTTTTTCTCGCTCTAACATTCCCTCTGGCAGAGTAAGTCCCCTTTTCCACACATCTCTGCATGCGCTCACACACACCCAGGAATTACTCGCACCCTACATATCCATTCTAACCCATTGATAGTCGCTCATTATTCCACATTCTTTGTCAACGAGACCTTCATGTTTAATCGTCGGGGTCATCACCCTTCTTTTGCCGGAAAGCGAGGATTACTGGGAGGTACGTGTCGAAGACCTAACACGGATTGAATTTATCCAACAATGACGTGCTTCGCGACAGTCGGCGGGGCGGCAGCTTCCCTGTACGTCCGACATGCCCCCCTTCATTTGTAAACAGTTTGTACTTACCAAGCTCTAGTGATGCCGCCGTAGTGTCTGCCGCCCCAGCCGGATCGAGCGTGCTGGGCGCGATTGGAGGTGACGTTACGTCTCTCTTCAATGCTGGCACTTCCGTGCTCGCGACCTCGACTACGTCACCTTCTCTTACATCGTCTAGTCCGACTAGCTCCCATTCGACTTCTTCAACGCCCACTAGGTACATTTCTCACCTGGCCTTGCGACCCATAGCCTAATGCATGTATCGGACACCCATAGTACCACGTCCCATTTGACCACGTCCCAGTCATCTCCGCCGCCGCAGACAACGCCGTCACCAACAGCAACCTCCTCTACCAGTACTGACTATTCCGTGTACTCGGTGACATCTGGTTCTTCTGTTGTTTACCTCACGACCACTATGGCGTTGCCCTCAGCTACTTCTGCGGCCCCCAGTTCGTTCCTGCAAAACCCAGCTCTGGAAGGTGGCGTCTTCACACTGGTCGGAATCGTTGCATTAGTTATTCTATTTATCGTCGTCACTTGCACCCTGCGAAAGCGTCGTCGCCGGCGTACTGATGCCATTACTTTTGATCCCGGAATGCCCGAATTCTTCGGAGATAGGGGTGCTCGGACAAATTCCCTCGAGAAACGGAGTCTCAGTGGTGGTTCCTCCGCCTATGTCCACGGGCTTCCCTACGCAGCCCCTCAGCAAATGCAGATGATGGGACCACCGCTTCAAGGTAGTTACCAACCGCACTCTCACCTTCATCAATTGGCTTTTCGTGATCTTCCTCCGAATCCTCCGTATCCACCCCGTTCGCCCCACAACCCTCCTGCATCAGTCGCTCAAGAATCTGACTTCAATTGCAATCCTACCGGAGGCGCTAACCTGACTCGCAAATACTCCGATCGTAAACCAGTTCCCCCCCTCCTGCCTAGCCCTGTTCATGATCCCTCCCGCCGGTTAACTCTTCCACAGCAATTCTGCGCCGGCAGCCTTAATCAGCCGGTTTCACCCGTTGCGCCTTCTTCTGGCCAGGCCTCTTTTACCTTGTCAGATCCAGTTGCCAAGCCAGACGAACAGCCTTACGCTGGAATTTGAATGTCGACACTCATCGATGCCTCCGTTCCCGGCGCTCAGTGGCAAGCTGGTTGATCAGACAATAGCAACCTGATTTCTATACCACAGCCATACCATTCCTTACTCTGATGTTGAACCGACAAACTCTAATTCGTCATGATACTGCCGTGTTCGTCTTTTATGATATGAGCTGTGCTCATCATTGCGCGACGTTGATCTTCGTTTGCAATTATCATGTTGTAGGTCTGGAACATGCAACGCTTTAGAGTCTTGAGCCCCTTGTATCCATAACATCTCTTGATTTTGTTGCGAAATCTACCTTCCTGTCTGCACGCTTGTACAACACAAATGAAAGTGCTTCAGGGCCACCACTCCCCGGTATAAACTGCCATGGGGGAAAACTCTACTTTAATAACCAGGGCGTGTGCTGAGCGTTTTTCTATCCGTTCAGAATACCGCACCAGGAAAGTAATGGCACGTGTACATATCATGGTGACCGTCCTGGTCTTGAACCGCGGGGTTGACCACCATGCAGTTTACCACGTTGCTCCACGTGCTAGCCTGACCATGAGCGAAGAGGGACTAGTAGCCAGCGCCACGAATTCTTGGTCGTCATCTGCGCATATTCAGTTCGCCCACCATGTATAGCTTCAGTACAGCGCAGAATGAACTACCGACGCAGAATCTGCGTACTTGGACAAAAGTAGCGGCCTGACCTGAATACGAAGCGACGGTAAGACCCGCGCAGCAATCTTACGGGGAGGGTTATAACGGCATCTATAATGAAGCTGACTGTCTTGGCTGTGTTGTTTTACTGCACAGTGGTCAATGGGGACGGCGTGTTGCATAAATTGAAAGGACGACATACTTGTGCAGCAACCTTACGGGGAGGAGTACTTACAAGATTCCTGCTACTAGTCCGGATACAGTAAATAAGCCAGCCCATTTCCCCAGTACACCGGGGTTATACCGAGTGAGGGGCTGCATGTAAACGGCGGGCTACGACTGTAGCGAGCGCCCCCAAAGGTTGACGCCCCCGGCCTGCAAGGAAGCCTTAGGACGCACAGCTAGTTTATGAACTGCAGCGTCGCGACATGGATTTGGCTGATAAAACATTACCTGTTGCACGTTCTTCATTGTACTAGAGCTCGTGGTCACTTCATCCGGTCCGGTAGGCGTGTGCCAAGAGGAACGCACCAGAAGGTGAGGACTGCCCCGACAGGCCGTACGGCGGGATACCATAGCGAGGTTTAATACTTGGTGTATCTAGTCACTGGAGCGAGTGTACGAACTAGCGAGTATACTCTCGGTATCATACCGTTCTAGAATGTAACCTGACCTTTAGGCTATCGGTGCTTGAACGGTCGCTGTTACACTTGGCAGGATTGAAATCCTCGAGGCACGTTCGAGGACATCATATGCATGTCCGATACGTACGCGTTGTTTACGTAGGAACGATCGAAGGTCTGTGCAAGATATGCTCATCAATCACAAGTTCTGATGTGTTCCGTCCAGCAAGAAACAGGCAAGGCAGAGAGATTCAAGGAAGGCGACATTTCAAAGACAGCGGCTGTTAAAGTGTGGGAAAGCTGACAAACCGGGCAAGACTATGAGTCAGGTTAGCTTGGACTAATGACGGCATAGTCCGACGAAGGCATAACCCAATGCTTGGCATATAAGCAAGAACTGCCCTCGGTCGGCTCAGCCTCGTCCTTCCTCCTTCGCCCCCGATGTCCCCTCGCTTGCCAATGAGCGTCTTGGTCTTGCTCCTCTCCATCTCCTCCTTCGCCGTCGCTCGCTCACTGGGTCTCAGAGATAACGAGCACATGCACCATGGTCAACCTCTTACAGAGATCAATGAAACCGATATCCTTCTCTCACATCTCCCGACTCCTCCCTCTTATTGGTCTATCGACATAGACAGTCCAGATCCAAACGTGCCTCGTTATCCAGGTCTTATGGCGCTACATGTCACCTTCATGATGATAGCCTTCTTCGTCGTGCTTCCAGCGGGTAATGCACCCTGTAATTAACCCCGATAACATCGGCTGACATCCTGAGGATGCTACACAGGAATTGCTTTGCGCTCCTCACAAACACCGTTGGCACGCATTTACTGTAGTCCTATTTTACTTCCTGTGTGCTCTGGGTTGTGCTGCAAGTGCCCTTTACAGAAAATTAACCCCTGACATGTAAGTGCGTCATCAGCCACAACCGACTCGGTACCTTTGAATCACGTATGAAATCCAGGTACGATGGTTCAACCCATTCATCGCACGGTTACGTGGTCATCTGTTTGACTCTGATACCCTCTGCCCTTGATATTGCTGCTTTCTTCACTCGACTTTACGCATATCTAAGAGGTGACGACAAGTTTACCTTCAAGTCGCTGTGGCGCAATGTCGTTCTGGGACGCGAGCCACACGACTTGTCATCTGATTACACGGGACTCGTAGCAGAGGATCGAGAAGAATACGATGAAATCAAACCGCTCAATAACGCGTCTCAGAGAACATCTCGGTTACAAAGTCATTCACTACCTGCGGATAGCGAGACCGTGGATCTGGAGCACTATACAACTCGCTGGGTCAACGAGTCTCTCCCACACCCCGCTCACCGTTCTACTTTTTCCGCAGCATCAGACCGTACACTTTTCGACCCAAGGCATTCCGAAGAAACACTGCGCGATGTGTTTCCTCCATTTGTGTCTCGTCCATCTAAGCCGCTTGTTCAACGAGTAACTGCAATTGCACGCGCTATTTTGGAGAGATCGCTCGTATTTGCCGCCTTCGGGTTAACTCTTACTGGCATTGTGGTTTACTCTGGGGGATGCCGGAACAACTATATAAACGGCTGCCTCGCACACTTGATAAGTAAGTAAAGTGTATATATCTGTCTCTCCAGCATCTCAGCGCGCCTTCTCAGAGGGTGGTATTTTCTGGTGCTACGGCCTCTTTACCTTCGCACGCTTTTTGGGCTCTCATTCTGAATTGGGCTGGGCTTGGAATATATCACCCGTTGGCAACCATATCTCTGCCGAACTTGTAGAATCGACGGTTATCTTCCTTTATGGCATAAGCAACACGTGGATGGAACGGTTTGGCGCGCGTCCTGGTGATCCATTCACTACGAAGCAGGTTCAACACATCAGTATTGCGGCAAGTCCTCGTTAGTCGCTCCCCATCCGCAATCCTAACGGACGCACAGGTCATGTTCTGGTTCGCCGGGCTTGTGGGAATGAGCATGGAATCGAGACGCGTCAGAAAATGGTTGGCAGCTTCGGCTGCCTCAGCGCTTGGACCTGAGCGTTCGGGTAGTATCTCGGAGCCACCCAGTTACCGGGGTAGCTTCAACCCATTCCCCGCCCTAGTCATTGGTGTCACTGGTGCGGCCATGAGCGCCCATGCCCAGACGTATCTGTTCCAGGTAGGAGTGGAGTTTTACACAAGTGACCAATAGTAATAAATTGCGTGCACAGGTACAAATTCATCAATTATGGGGGTGGCTTCTGCTCGGATTTTCGGTGATGAGGTGCTTGACGTACTTCTTCTTGTGGTTGGACCCCCCGAAATCTGTGTTACCTTCTCGGCCCCCCACTGAAGCCCTAGGAAGCTTCTTCCTGGCATGCGGTGGCTTGATGTTCATGTTCAGCACAGAGGAAGTTACTCTCGCAGCTATGAGAAGAGGTCGTGATGGTAAGCTCCATACCTGTTTATTCTGACTGCCTCACAAAACCTGAGTCGTAGACATGATGATGTTCCTCAATGTGGCCGTTGCTATCACCTGTTTCGCATTCTGTTGGACACTTTGCGTCGTGGGTTTCAAAGGCTGGCTGAAATATCGTCGCAGCCATCCAGCACTTGCATCTTCCTAATTCCGTTCGATCCTCCGTAGATGACCACTCAATGCGAACGTGCGGTTGATTTACGACACTCCGTATCGTGATTTTTCACGTCTTCCATTATGTTTCTTGCATCATGGGTGTAGCTCTTTGCATAATCGTTTCCACTCCATTGTTTTAATGAGTCTACTACTACTTTGTACAGGTATTCTTCCGTAACGACAGTTATGTTTTCTGAACATCCTCTCACGATGGTTTTCATGTAATACTACGTTATTCAAATCGAGTTTACAATATAATCAGGCATGAACATATCGGAGGTTGGTTTGTGATTAAAGCATTCCGGCAACCTTGGTTGCATAGTCCCCCAGGGCACCCATCCATACCCAGAAACCTGCCCATCCACACCCGACGAACCCTTTCCAGCAACTAACCCGGTCATCGAAGTTAGTTCTCCAAAGTACCTTTGCAAGTTGGGCCCCTCCAAGACCAATCCCAAGGTAGAAGGGTGCACCCTGGGCATTTAGTACACCTGCATAAGTCACGAGTGACATGGCAGTTGCTGAAAGCGCGCTGAGAATGGTTCGTGATTTCTCCCCGAATAGTAGTGCCGTGGAGCGGATACCCGCCTTTACGTCGTCTATCTTATCCTGTAAATGATCGTCGTAAGGACACACTCGAGGTTATGTGTCACAAAGCCACCTGGTGTGCATAGATGCTGTCATATACCAGCGTCCAACAGACACCACCTAGGTACAGAGGAAAACAAACACTCCAATTAACGGCACCTGCAACAGCAGACCAACCGAGGAGAGCGCCCCAGTTGAAGGCAAGACCTAGGGCGACACGTCTTGTTAGAGACAAAATAATGATTGAACAGCCATCGATCGTACCGAGCACTGCTTGTGGCCAATATGTTATTCGCTTCATGAGCGGGTATACTGTAACGACGGAAAGCGAGGAGGCTCCGAGGAGGATGCTGTTACACGTCAAACCAGTCGATATGACATCAGGAATAACCAAGGTGATGAATTGAATTGTCTCCAACCTACCTGTTCCAATTTAACTGCATAAGCACGCAAAGCCCTATTGCCAACTGTCCACCGAGAAAGACAAGCGCTTCGTTTCGCGTCAGAGCTCCTTGCGCAAGCGGCCGCATTCGCGTTCTCTCTATGTTATACGTTCAGACGGACTTTATCCGCTGAAAGACGAGGCGCGGAGCATTCTGCGTACCTACGGCCCTGTCAAGATTCTTGTCCCACATGTCATTGATGGTACACCCGGCACCGCGCATAACCAGTGCACCGAGCCCGAAGAGAGCGATGTAGGCCAAATTTGTCATCAGCGGGGTATCCAGCGCGTATGAAGCCATCGTTATTGACCATGCTGCGCGACGTGACTTGTCAAGGCTTGCGCGCGCACACACAGTCAGCCTAAAGACATACTGCACGGATAGAACAACAATAGTGTCCCGATGGGTTTATCGATCCTAGTGAGGTAGAGATAGGGTCGTATTCTGGGTGGAAAGCGATCGATCCATGTCGTCGTCGGGCTAGGTACGCTCGAAACGAAGCGGACCGGCTGTTTTGGAGCGAAGCGGACAGAAGGAACCAAAGGGCGGCTCTGACTCGAGTGAGGGAGCCAGACACTGTCACCTCTACACGCAGCCCGCAGCGGGTGGGTTGATGTCGAGCGAAGCCATGGTTTGCCAATTGCCGAGCGGAGCATGTCTTGGTGATAGTTCAGCACTTCGTAATGACTGGCTAATAAGAAGGTATACACAAGGCTTTCCCTTTCTCCCACGTTCGCGAAAAAAGAAAACACAAGTGATTGTCGTTAACTTTCCACGACGCGGCTCAAGACCCTCAGGACTGGTTACCTGAGTTATCGGTACAGACAGGGGATAAACAGACGAGGGTGTACATGCAGCGGGATCGATTGGAATGCAGAGGAATGCCATAGGATAATGCTGAAAGAAAGTGGAAAATACACCGACAACCCTCCCGATCTACCACTCCTTGGCAAGTTTGAAGGACCAGTCCCAGTCTGTTCAGTGTTCAGATATCTAGTATCAGTTCTTTTGTTACATCTCAGTGAAAGTCGCGTACCTGCGTAGACTTCACCATCGTCGTCCACTACTCGACTTCTCACGTTGTATGAACCGGAACGAGCAAGTAGCCCGGATGGGGATTCCTCTGGATCGAAGTTCTTGGCATACGGCTTTCCATCGGGACTAGGACCATAAGAACCAAGCATCTGCTCCATCTTCTCCACTAAATGTGTGTAAGAAGTCGGGTCAGCAACTGTGTACCACAGCGTCCTCACCTCTCACACCAGCCCGCTTGACCACCTGAATATAACGGACGCCCTAGAAGTAACCGTGAGCAGGGGAAATCTCGGAGGGCGAGGTGAGACTTGCAGAAATGATAGAGTGGTTTACTTTGAAAGTAATGCGAACGCTGATGCAGTCGCGTCAGACGAGTGGCAGAGTAGATTCGTATCCTGCTTACTTGTACTCCACGCCCTCCTTGATAATGACCGGGTTCTTCTTGAGATCAGCAAGCTTTGCTGTATCGGCAAGATCGAAGACTAGCTTCTTGTCGGCGGGAAGGGTGGGCGAGTCAAGCTCGAGGGTCAAGACCGTGACCTAAGAAAACATGGATCCATGTAAGAGACTCTGAATCGCAGAACCGGGGACTGACCTTTGGTCCACTCGTATCACCGCTTGTCGCCCCAGGCGTGATGCCGAGACTGGCCTTCCATCGAGCAAGACTCTCGTCTTCGGCGTCGAGCCGGGCATATTCTTCTGCCGTCTTCGCAGCACCGGGCTTGTAGCCTGTTGGGCCGACGTTAGATGTGGGTCGGTGCCACCGATCTTCGGCCCACCTGGAGTGAAACTGGGCTTGAGATCGTCCTGGTCATCAGCCTGGAGGGAAGATCATATCAGTACAGCCAATATACGACGCAGTTCGCCCTACACACGTACAGAGGACATGGTAGGGGGATTCGTCAAGAACGGGAAGAGCAAGCAAGGATAGCGAACGTATTGAAAAGGCGAGACGTTCTATCGACGACCGCGATTTATCGATTTCACACGCCTCCGCCAGTGTGCTGCAGCCTGCAGGTTGTTTGACGTGAAAAACCACCAGAGTAGAGAAAGTCAGCAGACAGACAAGCTTTCATTCAAAAGTCACTATAGTAACGAAGAATCGACCTCACAAGCCCTGCCACTGTAAAATGACATAAAAACAGCTTAGAAAACGCCAAACACAAAGCACATGGCCATTCGGGCCACGAAACATGTTGTACACGGATGGGAGCGCGGGGTCAAGATCGGAACATAATTAACTAGTCTGGACAAAAGGGAGGTTATGCATGCTTTCTACGACGCCAGCTCCTTTCAGAAACGGAATATAGCTAGTGCTCGTTGCTGACGTACCACCTTTAAACCAACATTTGCCCTTGCTAAGATGAAAGCACTTCGGGCCGTTGGGGCAGGTATGGCCCCAGCAGCATCGCTCACCGTATGGACATTGAATCCCTGTTCGCTCCGTGAGGTTTACGATCCAATAATTTACGGGGTGCATACCATTTTTCAGAAAATTACAAGGCGCCTTTTTCGCATTAGCAGCTAATGTTGCCAACTGCTCTGGAGTTAACACGTATTCGTGCGAGTATTTACAGGTGCTCTGGGGGACTTGTCAAGTAGATGTGGTTGAAGCCAGGATGGACATACGCCTTTAGTGCAGGACATCAAGTAAAATTCATTACAAGGCGGCGGGGAATCTAAATACGCAAAGCATCAGTTGCAGACTTCCCCTCTACAGTTAGGAACGACTAGCGTTTATGAAGCGGCTGCAGACAACCCGTAAATGAGCCCACTAATCCCGCCAGTATCTCATCACTCACCAGAGTTGGGTCAATCAGCTTGCCGTTAGTGGAGACCGAAAGGACAGGAGGGGAATGAGGGGTAGGTAATCCCCCATTAGAATCCCGTGGGCTTAACCCCGAGACATTCAGAGGAGACGGAGTGACGTGAGGCGGAGGTGTAAACCTTTGGGACATGAAAACATTTTCCATGGTCAGCGTCGGTAGGTGGAACCTCCGCGACAAGCCTTGATCATCGCCTGCTTTTTCCAGGATAGCTAGTTTGTTTAGCAGGTCGTCGCTTTGCAATGCGGTGATGGTAGAAACGTATGTATTATCGGAGCTACCTTGGGGAAGTTGAGAGCAAGGAACGATAATGCCACCAGGTATTTACTTACCTGCAAGGAATATCCGCTGCGTCTGAGGGAAGCGGATGTATGTTTGAAGATATTCTATGCGATGTGAGTCGCAAGTATGAAACGGAGGATGGATCTGACCTGCTATCTTGGTGAATGTGGCATCTCGGCCGTACCCGACGTCAACCAGTGAAAATCGTGGTGACGTTTGACTGAAGCCCATTACAAAGGCTTCGAATTGTTCCGGAGAGCAAAGCTTATGGCGCTCCAAGACGTTGATGAGACCTAACCTGTTGTAATAAACGGTAATCCAAAAGGAGAGATGGCCCAATGTATGGACATTTTCGCGCGTTAAATACTCGGCAACCGCCTTAGTGAGCTGCTGAGCGGCCTGACGACCGCCCTCGTGTCCCTGTCTCAGTAGGGCGTCATTGAATATACACGCGTCACCATCGATAACGCAGAGGACGAGCAGACAGTGATTCTTTAATTGAAGATGCTCAGAAGGCAGTTGTCTGAAGAGGGGTACTATGAAAACCGACCATAAGAGAGTCCATCTGACCGTTTAACGTGGCGAGTCTACCTTTAAGTGCTTTAGCTTCTCTGTCTGCTCCCTCGAGCACGGTGGCATGGGCCTGCTTCCATACAGCAAGCTCGACTTCGAGTTCCGCGACCCGATTCTCGAGCTCTGCATTGCGCTTTAACGTGACAGACGACAGATCTACGTGACGGCCCCGTAAGAGAATTTCGACAGGAACGACGAAATACCCGCTCACTGAGCAACCGGCTCAGAGTCTCATCCCTTTTGGAGTGGAATCATGTCAGAAATTGAGAGCGGAGGAGTGGGGGGAATATAAAATAATCACCAGAGTTGTTGGTTGGACTCTGCGACCGAGGACGTTGCCATAAGAAAAGGCAAACGGGGGAATGTAAGGGTAGAATTGTGGGCGGCGGATTAAGTTGGGGGGACAACTGTTTATATACTTGATGATATGATGAATGAATGGCTAGCGCCTGGCCATGGAGGAGAACCGGGGTGGGGTGGGGTGGGGGGGGGGTTGTAATATGATTACATTCACCAGGGGTGGGCAGGGGCCGATAAGGCAAGGTCATGGCAGAGGGAGGCCACGACCCTGCAAGAAGTGGGCACTTATTTAGTTAAGTCGCGCGAACCGAATCCATTTTCCAACTCTCCGGACCCATTCAGCTGATCGGATGCAAGTACGTCAATGGAAAACTTCCATCAACTCGTGCAACACACTGAATGCCGGTGTCCCGACCCCAACATTCGTTCATAAATGTACAGAGTACACTCACCACCAAGCCAGTCCTGTTATTCGTCCCTGCAAATTAAACTCAGTTGTTCGGCTGTGCATACCTGACCGCAGATCACGTGGGAATAATCGTTCGCGGTGACCTGCGATAGGGACTTCTTCATAAAACTGGGAGCCCCCGTGACGGCCTTCGCGTTGCCAACGAAAAGCGCGGAAGAAGGTCCATCTCGAAACAGCTTTTTGGTCTCGTTACACCAGAGCGTCGAGTAAGCTCCTAGCCTCGTTTAGGTAGGAAGCTGTGCACTGCATACCCGTGCCTCGGACCAAAAGCCAACTCGTGCGTTACAGTGTTTGCTGATCATTCAATATTCAGCACGCCGTCGTCGATTATGAAAAGGCTGGCAATGTAGTCGACCACGTTATACACAATGATCTGAGTACTTCTTTCGTGTAAAGAAAAAAAAAATTGCAAAGGACGACGTTTGGGGGTGTTTGGCCAAAGGAATCACCTAATCAGAATTCTTCTTGTCGACGGGTACCCTGACGGTCCTCTGGCCACAAAAACTTGGACGCTGAGAGCGGGTCCATTTATCATATGTACATAGTCGTGAATTCGGGGGTGTCTGGCACACCAGAGGGTGCCTCTTGTTACTTGTCGCTTCACACTCCCGCCTAACGCGTTCGTGAGAGTTGGTCACGTGCGCGACGCGATCAGCTGCACAACTGGAGGGTTCAACTTGCCAGCCCCTTCGCGACACCTGTTGTTATATTCCATCCCTCTTCACGACAAGCCACCGACGACCCAGCCATGTCCGATATTTATGCCTCTCTCCGTGTTTCTCCTAAGAAGAAACGCAAGCTTGTTACCTCTGACGATGAATCGACCTTCACGCCCAAGAAACTTCGAAATGCGTACGAAGCTGATCTACACGGACGAGTTATCTGCGCGCTAATCTTGCTGTCAGGCCACCTACACCACCAAGGTCTGCTCACAAGCAGAGTAACAGGCACACATTGCTTTCTCTGGCACCTCACCTTGCAAGACTCTCTGCCATTCAAACTGCTCTTCAACATGCGCTGTCACATGCGTTGGCGACGTGCGCTGTGTCGCCGTCGGAGACAGGGATCATCCGAAACGTGCTTAACCATGTGTCTGTCTCTACCTACGCGGGTCTTACTACCAAGTTTGATGTCAGTGACCTCAAACGTCTATGCTGGATCTGGGAGTGGGATGGCAAAACACTTCCAAAAGCCAAGGAAAATCCAAAACCCGTGGAAGAGGACAACCCCTTCTTGGATTCAAACCCGACCACCTCTTCTTCCAGTGACTGGATCAGATCAGGAATGGGACTCGTGATTAGCCAAACTAGCCATTATTCCAAGGCAGCGGGTAAACGCATACCTGTCTATGGACTAGGAATCGAGGTAGAAATGGACATCGATAAAGGAATGGGGGGTGGTATGGCAGCTGTCGCTCGATGGACAGCGGATACCGATAGGAGACGTGCTGAATTTCACTCAAAACTCCAGCATTGGGTCAACGTTAGTCGTCTCCTCTGCAGTTCATTAACCAGGGTTCACACTTGTCCTCGTATAGATGCATCGTGATACCTCGCCGGCCCCCGACATACCGATGGCTGATCTACCGGAATTGCCTGCTCAGACGATCAAAGCATCCTCTTTAACTCGCTCCTTGGCTTCGGCCTCTCCCAAGGGTGCTGAAATTCTTAAGACGATGGTCCCGTCCAGTCCAACCTCACCATTAAAATCTGAAACATCCCCCATCAAGCGATCGACGGCAGGTCCTGAATTCGCTATCCCCTTCCCCGTCACGGATAGACGATTAAAAGAGGCATCCTCTACCAAATCTTCAGTGCATTTCCCACAGACTCCATCCTCCCATCAAAGGCGATCCAATCCTTTGGCAGGTCTTCTTACACCCAAGACGCCCGCCAGGCAACGCTTGGAGAGCGACTCCGATTCTTTGCCCTCTACCCCTGTCAGTCAGCGGGGATCCAAGGCTGAAACCGCTCCGCCGACACCCAACTCGTCGAGACGGCAGGCGCTCTACGAACGCATCCGGCTCAAGTCACTGACCGCGAGCCCTACCAAAGCAAAAAGCGCGGATGATGCTGGTGGTAAGCTGTCCAGGGACCAAATCCAGAGAATGAGTCAAGAGGAGATCCGGCGACGTTGTTTACTGGGTCGCCTGGGTGGCGTAGCTGAAAGTGTATGGATGTAAGTAGGACTCGCTTCAAGCCTCAGCTGCTAATTAATGTCGGACGGAAAGGCTATTCTCGGCCACAGCAGGATCAACATCCGCGCCCACAGCTCGCAAACGCAAGGTTCTTCCCACCAGTCAAGTTGCAGCTGCAATTATTAAATCATCTCCTGTTCCTATGTCTGCCTTGGAGGCCACGGAATCCCTCAGGCTTCTCACGACCCTTTGCCCGTTCTTCCTTAGGCGGTTTGAAGTTGGAAATGAAGAGTGGTTTGAAATGCCCCCAATCGGTTCGACCTCCGAGACTTTTGGCTCCGGCGAGACCAGCGGGACGCCGCCAAGATCGTCCAATGGTAAATTGGCTGCGCCTCCGAGTCCGGGCTGGAAACTATTTGGAGCTGCGAGTATTCCGCCGCCAAGCCCCGGATCTAAAGGCAGGGTGAACAGCGCCGAAGAAGTCCACATTCGCAGCCCTCGCAGGGTGAAGTGGGAAGCGGGAGGACTCAGGGAGGTCCGAGAGATTATTCGCAAAGAATTGGAGCTGCAGGATTGATATAAAAATGCTGATCTACACGGCCACCCCGTAGACACATGTAAAATTGCACGGACAGTGACACGTGTCAGATACAATTTTTGAATATAGCTGGACATCGCAACGTGCACTTTGCGTCTGACAGGAATCGATGACAAATGTGGCAGCTGCAAACGTCTCTTGTGCCAGATGCATGTCTGGGAACCATACCAGGCAGGATTTGTACGGGTTGCGAATTTCAGCCCGGCGTTCACGTTCACGCACACAAATCCACGAAAAACACATAGAATGCATGTATCACTGCATAGGGTACCATAAACATAGAGGGGGCATAGATAATTCTTTGTTAATGTCTAGAAGTCCTCGCCTAAAAGCTCCTCAGTACCGGTTGTGGCGGGCAGAGAGTCCAAACTGTCGCCACCAGAGGGGTGGGGGGATGTGCCAGTCACGGGACGATGACCAAAGGACTGCATGCGAGAGGGGCCGTGATGCGTAGTAGCAGGGGATGGGCGGGGTATAGTTGACGTCGTACCAGGTGTAGCCCCGCTCGACTCTGTGTATGTCATTGGAAGAGGAGGTAACAGGGATCCGGAATTCTTTCCGTAGCGTACTTGATCAGCAAGGACAATCTCGACGAAGAAACTGCATGCAGACATCGACGATCAATACATCACCAGATAGTTGTAACAACATGCCACTCACTCGCGCCACTGATCATTCTTCATGTCTTTTCCGTACTGGTCCAGATCCTTCATCAAGAGACGGTCCATTGCGCTCCAGAAGTCTCGACCGCTTTTCACTCTTCCAGGGGGGGGTTTGCGACTCACTGTCTTTGCACGTTTCGCTGGAGGGTCCACTGGCTCTTCGCCACTTTCGATTCCACTGGCTTCACTGACATCCACCCCTGGATGGATGTATTGGTGTGCCCTTGCATAACAGCGCTGACAGAGGTTCCGCATATCAGTAACGAGCAGCAGAGATTATATGTTCCGTACCAGATAAGCAAAGTGTAGCTGAAATTCTGCTTTTGAACCTGAGCCCACCCCACCTCTCTTGTACTTGCTGAGTACCGTCCATGTAAGTTCTTCCAGCGTCATACACGGCTTACCGTCCACTGGCCTGGTACTTTCAAGCAACTGCGTAGGTAGTCAATGTACGCGCAAGGGTTAGTTGCCGGTGTGTCCTCACCAATGTGCGGAATTTGCTTCGAATTGCGCTACATTCCCTCTTAATGGCTGCACGGAGCACCTGCTCATTTCCAAAATTTCCAAACACGTTCTGAAATCCCAGTGTATCTGCACGCGACCTGAGCCGCTCCTGTCATGCCAATGAAACCCACAATAGATGTTTCGTGCAGGTGGGCAAGACATACCTCAACATCAGCATGAAGTGCCTTGTATTTTGTACGGCCTGCTTGCACGAGCATGTCTTTGCATGTAATGGTTACTTGCATCTGGAAGGCTGCTTAGCGTGTGCACAGGACATCAACTACGCACGTTACCGTCTGATCAACACTGAGTTCAAAGCCACCTTTCAATCTTGAAGTGACCGCCTCCATCATGATCTTCATGTTCTTCAAGTCTACTTTGATTTCGTCAATTCCGTTCGAAATCTTGTAGTTGGATGCTTGCTGCCAGATTCGTGAGCGAAGATCTCCGGTGTCTAAATTTTTGCCAAGCTGGGTGCATGGGATGTGCTCAAAATGACAATGAGATCTTGAGAGGCATAGTACCACTTACATAAATGAGCGTGCCAAGCTCCGAGAACTGGGTCGGCTTGAGCTCAAATTTGTTAGCAACTTTTTGCGCCCATAACTTTAATCGCTTGAGTTCCTCTTCTGACGGCTCGGCTGCTCTGCGTGACATGTCAGGGTTACTGGATGAAACAGGCATGTAGAAGGCCTGGGGACTGTTGTGGTCAAATGAAAAAATGTTCTGCGATGATACATCAGTGGTACGGGGACCCTCGTCATCAGAACCGAGGGCTTGTTGATGATCATCTCGAGCTACGAAAGGTGGCCTTGAAGCTGGACGCATGTCAACAGCATCAGGCAGAGAACGAGACATGTCGGGCATAAAACGAGAGGGGACGGGCATAGCGGGAGTTGTGTTCGATATAGCACGAGACACGTCCGGTATAACATGCGACACTTCCGGAGCAAGACGAGATGCATCCGGAGTACCACAAGATGCATCAGGGTTTGCGTGGCGTGGCACATGGAGCCGAGAAGGTCGTGGTGTCCCTATGGATGCATCAGCTGAACTTCGGATCTCATTCTATGGCAAATGATGCTTGCCTGTCGTGCTGCGTTGAGACCTGGAGCCTGGGCCCAAAAAACTCGAACCCAGATCTTCAACAGACCTGTAATCACCGTGCAGGTTCTGTGGTTGTGACATTTGGACTGCGCTCGAGAGACGGGTATATGAGGGTTGAAATAAAAAAAAAAGCAATGGAACTCGTCTTTTATATTCAAGATATTGGCAGGAAACAATGACATCTGTTAAAAAAATTGCGGTTGCTGTATTTTTGAGATGTCAATCAAACAGTCTTGTCAGTATACAGTCACGTGAAGTGGTGCAGTGTTCATGCATCTGTGCGTCTTGTGGGCGATCGCTTGCGGTGAAAACTAATACGTGGGCTTACCTGTGCGATGAAATACATTGATGAAGCGTGATGGTACTGGCGTTGGATTTGCAGTGGGCTTTCTCGCAGCGTTGGATTTCGACGACTTCTGTGCCTTCAGCTTCTGTGCATCAAGCTCGGCTGCGGCACCCGTGTGGATTGCCCAATCACGGTCTAACTGATGTGCCTGGATGCGGAATTGTTGCACATGGCTGGCATCGCGCATCTGCGCAGTGTTCAGTATAAAGTCGGACAGGTTACGGTGGCCAATCCGCTGCTGGCTCTTCATTGTCCTCTCACGTTCCTCGTAAACCGGTACCGCGGCCGTGCCAGTGCACCCGTTGCCAGCACAATTGTGCTGGACGTTGACACCACACAGAAGTGCCTTGAACGAAAAAAAAACACGGGTCAGATGCAGGCTCTCATATACAGATAGTACGTACCATGGGAGGCAGCACAGCCCAACCAGATGGCTGGATTTGCGGCATGAGATAGACACTGGAAGATCCGACGACTCGGAATGTCTCGAGCAACAATGAGCTGGCTTGATTGCGATGTTGAGCTGGTGAGTGACATATTTGAAGAATCTCGGAGAGGCGTCCGATAATTGGGAGTGCCCGTGGGGCTTCACTGTCTTGTGCAAGGACAAAGTCACCAGTACGACACACTTCCCCATTCAATGCTACAACCGACCGGCATGTCTGATAAAGTCGTCGCTCGGCATAATGAAGTGCATGCGGTACACGCGAGGCCGTATTTGTCTTGTTGAGCGTTTGGGGCCGCAACTTGTCATGTATACACGATCCTGGAACGTACCATCATCTGGATCTGAGTGCCACACATTCAATGCTATGATTGACTCACCAGCCTCAAGTGGGACTGCGTCGCCGTTGAGCCCAAAAAAATCTGCAATCATGTTGTGGTGGCCTGGGACGTTGACGTTGACCAATGACTGCACCGCTGAGCCACATGCAAGCCATTCATACTCGTTGTTGCTGTAAGGGAGATCAGTGCTCATGGGTTCACGTGCATGAAATTTACCACCAGACAAAAAATGGCGGATTCGATGACACCGTGCCATCCCACGAGCAATATCTCGTGAGGGTGCTTGTCGGTTACTGTGTATGCTGTGATCACGGATGACTGCATTGTAAGACTCAAATCCTTCGGTGGCAAACAGGATTGCCGGACCAAAGCGCCGGATGTGATCTGGCAGGTGGCGAAGGATGTGGAATTTTGGTTTATTGAACCACCGTGGCGTCCATCGGGCTGTGCAATTGAGGAAGTGGTCAATGGCCACCTGCAACGTGGCCTGAACATCATTAGTGTAGGTAGAACAATGTCCTTAATTCATACGCACGAGGTGTTCTTCAATGTTCTCAATGCATGGCTTCCAAACGAGAGGGATGAGGGCTGAAAGTGCAAGGAACGCCTCAAAGCATGGCCGGGGAACAAGGTCATGTAGAACGAAGGGTGCTGCCTGCGATATAGCACGGAAGTCTCGACCAGTGAGAGATCCTGCATATTGAACCAGCGTGTGACCTGCCAGCGGTGGGATACCGAGTCCGGTAACATCAAATGAGGCCAACCGGACCTGCAGTTCGGCCTTCTGGACCTCATTTAACCTCGACATCGCATCACGCCAGAAATACTTTACAAATCCTAGTAAGATGACGTGCAGGATTTCGACCGGGGTGTCTTGATGCGGATCAAGACCTGAGATGGATGAGAATGACCACCTTCACTGTTCAATGCTTGCAGAAAATTCTAACCTTTTATTCTCCAGACAGGGCTCATAAACTGTTCCACAGGGCGGCCCTGTGTAACTGCATTGACAGCCTCTGTATGTTTGTCCGTTCCGGCACGCAAACCTTTCACAAGCTTGAAGATGCGCTCAACAAAAACGTCCATGTATGTGTCTTTGATGCCTGTTTCCGTCTTCATTTTCGCATATCGCACCTTGCCCAATCCACTGGTGACTTCAAGGAACATGCTACGGAGTTTTTCTGTGGTGTCAATGCGTGTGCGCGGTGTATTGGTCTAAGTTAATGCGATGTCAGCAGGAGCACACTGAGAAATGGAAAGCTTACCCCGAGAAAGCGACGTGCACGATCCACAAGATCTTGCATCGTTTCTGAACGCCGTCCCTTGCCCTTCAACCGATGCACGATGTCTTCTTGAGCTGACCCTTCATCCGATTCGGCCAGACGTGAGGGGCTTTTGGCAGAGCTCGCAGCATCATCCCTATCGGGATCCATCACGGCTCCATCTGCACGCTCACAGGCTGTGTGCAAGTCCACCCCTTTGACCCAACAATTACGACAGAAGAATTTACCCTGCAGACCAATATGGCATGCAAGTTCACTTTGCATGGGATTATCACCGAGCATTGCCAGGACGCCGGGGATAATGAGGACCATCTCCCTCGCTGTCACATCCCATGCCCAGATGCCCTGCATCTGTGCGCGTCTCAATTACAAGAGAGTGAGATCTTTTCATTGGCATGATAGTGAAAACGTACTCGAGTTGATCCACAACACCGTCAAGCATTTCTAAGGGGGGCGCAATGTTAGACGTTGCAAGAAAATGAATATTGCACTCTTTGTGGACCATCGTGCGAGGCAGCCCAGCTGCAGTGAAAAGGAATGAGTTGTGCTTGTTCCATTTTTTTGATGTGTTGCCGGACGTGTCGTCGCAATAAAGCCAAATCATATAACTCAGTACACGGTGTCCTCGTGCTCGTGCACGCCACCTATTACCAATGGTGGGGTTAGTTAATGTCCACGGCAGGACACCGTGACCTCTCGTTTCTATCAAACCTGCCATGCCCCACAATACGAACGATGAATGAACATGAATAATCAGTTGTATGAAACCTACCTATGATATTGCGCGGGTCGGGTTCGCGATCCTCTCGGTAAGTTTGGAGCAGGTGTGGGAACGAGAGAAGAAGTTGGTTTGCCGTCACCTCGACAGTGTCATATCTGTGGATGATGTATCCAGTTGCATCACCGCTTGCAATTGGCTGAGTTCGCCATGCATGTGCCCAATATTCCAAGTCAAATGGTGAGGTAGAATTTCGAAGAGAGGGTTTGGTATACCAGCGCTCAGGTACGACCACAGTACCATCTGTTAACTTTGTCAGCTCAAACACATAGAAATCTTGCTGACCCCTGCGAATCATGGGCGTGGCAATGCTGGCATCGATCTCGTGCAGCCATCTCGAGGCTTGCCATGGTTGATCAAGTCGACCACCTGCATCTTCAGGGTAATGGCGTATATGAATGCGGATGCATGGATTAGCCATTTCCTGTGTGCAGTGTGTGCCAATATCATCATTTATGAACCATGAGATGTCAAATACTTGAACTTACTTGTGCGATGAGGGAAGGAAGGTGGTTGACATAGTAAACATGACCAAGTGAACCTTGATAACGGATCGACGGGACTCCATATTGGGACTGCAGTGAGTTGTCGAGATCCTTGAGTGTCCTAGTAGACGGAACACTATCGACTCCAAGGACAGAAAGCCCCCAGAGGAAGACGTGAAGTTGCGAGTCTGAGAATAACGAGCGAGGGAGGTGTCGGAGGATGTCAAGTATGCACATCTATCGATGAGTATCAGAGAATACCTGGGACATAATGAAAGATGATATACGTACCTGTTTGTCTGGCCATGGAAACCATGCATGGTTTCTAGATGTTGTATCGACACGCTGAGGTGGGCGTGCTGCTCCGGGCTGGAGTGGCTCTGTGAATCCATCAAAGGCACTCAGGATTAAGCCAAGAGGATCCACCGAGTTGACTTACCTGGATTGAAGTCGTCTTCTGGAAGCTCCTGGTGGGAATCCGATTCCTCTCCATCAGACGCAATTAGGTCGTCGCCGTTGGCTAACCATGTAGCCAAGTTGCTAGTCATCATTGTTAGCGTCTCATCGTGCGCCGACGGCAAATAGAGCTGATCGTGGTCAATCGCATCCCAGTCGAGCTGAAAACTATCTGCGTTGTCATCCGGTGGTGGTGTGTATTGCTGATTGTGGGGAACAGAAACTGGTTCTGTGAGACCTCTTAAGATCTCCCGTAGTGGTGAGGTGACCTCGGGTCGAGTCGGGGAACTCGAAGGGCAAAGACGGGGGGAAAGAAGGTGCTCGACATTGTCGATGTGTCGGGTTGTCTTCTCATGTCGTCGAGCAGCACGGCCGTCTCGCCACTTGTTGTCCTTGCAGGCAATGCAGGTCCACTTGTACTGGTTGCGACCAGAACCCGTTGCCCAGACTAATCGTTTGTCGTGGATACAACGAGGCTTAGCACATAATGCACATAGAAAGGTGGACTCACACTTCGAATTTGCAAACTCTTCGGCCATTGTTGCCAATACAATACCGAGAATTCACAAGTTCGAACTTACAAAGAAATTGAACATCAACCACTGCTTCCGATTATCGAGATCCATTTTTTTTTGTATCCACTGCGGTTTCAAAAAAAAAAGCACTCTGAGATTGTGTCGGACACAAACTGCTCTGAATATGCAGCCCGCCCTAATCGGGAATATGCCAAACTCATGTCTCACGCAAGTCAATTCTGCCTAATTTCTCAGATTACATCGGTTTAGAACTCAGGCGTGGCCGTGTAACTTGTTCTTTTCACCATTGATTTGTTTTGCGATACCTAGTGTTGTTCCCTTCATCATTACGTTCGTGTCATCCCCGAGTCCTTCAAATCCCATCAACGAAACTGTTAAGACACCTGTGTCATTTGCCGGCGTGCTTATGTACCGTTACTAATGGAGTGGCATTCTATTCAGTCTTCCTCTGCGCTTCCCTTGAAATTTGAGATCAGCATCATATTATACAAAGTCACAACATGTGAAGACAGGCCGTGTATACAGTGAAGCTTCGGTGAATGGCGAACAACTAGGCATCCAATGCCTCCTTGATGCTCTTCTCATACTCAGCACAGTCCACCACCCTTCCCTCTCTCCGGCTACTCTCAGCTGCAAACACTG
Source organism: Pisolithus albus (assembly GCA_024613165.1). Taxonomy (NCBI): domain Eukaryota; kingdom Fungi; phylum Basidiomycota; class Agaricomycetes; order Boletales; family Pisolithaceae; genus Pisolithus; species Pisolithus albus. The sequence continues at coordinate 629,813 of JANFAB010000004.1, read as the reverse complement.
TTAGGTGACTATTGAGGATTTCACTGACATCGGTGCCAAGGCATGCCTGGTTATTTGTCCTCACTGCTTCTACAAAGGCTGAAACGAGCCCTAAATCTCCCCCTCCATGACCTCCACCTTCGTGCTTAGGGTAATGCTTTGTCTTCCGACCAGTGCGAAAGTCGGTGACAGAGAACGTGGACATGTCGCCAACTATCTCACCATGAGTGAAGTGGAGGCGTGTCTGGCGTTCACATAGTAAAGAGGTATGGGCAACCATAGTGAAAGAAGCTGTTGCTCCCGAGGAAAATTCGATGTTAACCACCTGGTAAGGAGTTGCTACGTTTCGCCATAGCAGACGGCGAATACTCTTACTTGGTGGTCACAAACATCATTATCGCTCTCATACACACATCGGCCATATGGTCCGTTTTGAAGAGCGTGCGTTACGTTTTCGATGTCAGGTAGTCCGTCAACGAGAACGCTCACGGGCCAGGAAGTATCTCCCCTGCATATGGCATCCAGATAGACTACGGATGGTGAGAACTGCGCCAGTGAGAGCGGATTACTCTGCTCACTTTTTTTCGCGCTGTAGGGGCATTTACGCTCGACAGGACATTGCAGGCAGCGTAACGCACCGTTGGAAGCCACGGGTTTCTGATCCTTTCTAAAGTGGTATAGAGAGCCGAAAGACGACACTCGGGTAGGTGTAGCCGGCAGTAGCCAATGACAAAGGATGTCTATGTCACTGATGACTCGTAAAGATAAGGAATACAAGTCGGTCGGCGTGTAACCTTACTGGCAGCTTTTGGTCATGAGCGAAAACGAACTGCGCGCCTCTTTGGCCCAGTTTCCCCGAACGTAGGAATGAGCAAAGTGGTAGTAACCCACAGGTTCCACGTGAACAGCATTGACCAATTCTCCAAGGGTGCCCGAGCGAATGATCTCTGTGATGGCCTTCGTGTACGGCGAATAGCGCAACACTGCGGAATATCAGATATGAGAGTGGGACTGAGCAGACGTGATTGACCATGACCCATGCCAAAGATGATGCCAGCCTTCTTAACTGCCGCCTCCATGTCGAAGCAATCACGCAAAGTGGTCGCCATGGGTTTCTCGCACAAAATATGGTAACCCTGTGCCGCGAATGCCAGCACAACCTCTCGGTGCATGTCGTCCTGGACGGCAACGATGACAGCATCGGCCAACCGCCTTCCCAGTGTCTCGATGGTTTCAGCGGACGCCTGTAAAAGGCCCTGCCAATGGTTGAAAACGAGCGCATCGTCGAGGTTGTGTGCCCTGGCAAACAGCTGACGCGTGTTCTCGCGGGGTTCAGCGATAGTTACGACCTTGCACAGATGAGGCTCATTGAGTGCATAATGAGCGTATCCCTGACAACTTGTGTATATATCGACGGCTTCTTTGCACAGACAGAGGTCACATACCTTACCACGTTGACCGCAACCGACAACGGCGAGCGTAACCAGTTGTCTGAATTCGTTGGCGGTAGCAGTGGCCATGTGAGATTGCTGGAATGACCTTCGACTGCTACCAGAACGATGATAGCCGCCGTAGCCTCAGCCGTCGCTGAGAGAGCTCCCAACACGGCCGCGCGTATGTTTTACTAGGACCGATCGGACTCGTGAACAATCCATGCCTCGCCTCTTGCCACGTCTCGTCAAAAAGCTCAAGGAAACCCCACTCGGGGGACCGCGGCCGAGGCATTTGGACAATGGAAAACACGCTCCACACCGAGGACGACCCGTATACCAGTCGATACCTGAGCGACCATCGTACAGCGCGGCAGGCAGGGTGCAGTCCATCTTACTCGACGACCATAGTCCTGTGACCAATAGCAGGGCGTATGTCAGACACAAAGCCCCGTCCCCTCGTGTGCTCGTTTCTCCAGGTAAGATTACCACTGAAAATGCTGAATCCTATATCCCGAGGGAAATGACTGCTCAGGAGCGGGAGTGGTGGTCTAGCCCATACCGTACGTGCCATCACGTATTTCAAGCGAGTATCCGCCTGTTCATTAGCACGTAGTCAGGATGCTGTCCAGTCCAATACGATGGTGCGCGATCTCGCGCAGGCATATGCCCAGTGGTAGCCCCGCAACGTTGTCGTTAACAAATATGAAGCTCATGTGCTTGCAGACTTTCTCATTCGCCTCACTCCACTCCAACTACCTGTTCCTCGCGGGACCAAGCCCCTCCAAATCTGGATGCCAGACGGGCTACAACATCCGAAATTCAGGCGGCGGAATGGACAGCTTGCAATGTACATGACGTGCTGGAAGGACATATTTTCTCCCATTAACTTGAGCCGAAGTAAGTTTAGCAGGATGTTGGGCACAATTCTTCGCTCATGCACAGAATATCCTTTCCAGCTGTCCCATCGCGGGTTGCTCCCAAGGGCATATTTCACAAGCTGCTAGCCACACAAATTGGCCATTCCCTCCGCTTAAGGATTATCCAAGAGCTGCATTTGCTGGGAGAGAGGCTTTCGCGTACGTCAAGACATAAAGACAAAGCGGGCACTATCCTTCGCAGGCTTACACGGCAAGAATTCAGGGACCTGCGGAAAACGGGAGCAGTACCTCATCAAGATGCCATAGCTGTTATGGTGGTCCCGCCTGTCAACAGGGTTCCGAGCACGGGGAAGAGGCCGATTGCCTCGATCCAACCTGAAATCCCGTCCAACGACCAGATTATACCAAACCCATCGTATTCCGACTGCAAGGGTCAATTACCTCTATCAACGCTACACCGGGTGCAATGCGACCTACCTGAGGAAGAGGGGCATCCGTTTTCAAGCCTCGTACCGACTGCACGGGTCCCACTTTATAATGGGTCGACTATGTTCCCTTCCGCATCACAGAGAGCCATGTTACATAAAGCACTATGCAAGATTCTGGGCGCAGAGAGGCGCAGTCGTTTGGGGCAATCGGCAAACGGCTCTGACGGTAATCGACCAAGGAGATCAATATCGAACAGCGAAAGAGGAAGCCATGCATTCCTTCTCATTTCAGACGAGCGTACTGCTAAGCGCGCAGACTCAGCTGCATTGGCTATTGCTCTGTGGAGGCTGCGAATGTGGGAAGGTGATGCGCACCAAGATCAGGTTTGTAGCGGTGGATGGGAAGTGGATGGGGAGTGGCGGATGAGACATTTGCGGCAGTGTGTGTGATCGAGGGCATCGCGAGGGATACATTAGTTCTCTATAAGTACACGTTCCTACTCGACGGCCATGGGTACAGGATCTATGACTTTCGCTCCCTTGATTGCAGCGGGCAGCACGTCGTGGCCTTCCCAGAACGTGGGAAGTTGATCGCCCGGTACGAACAATCTTTCTACACCATCTTCAGTGATGACACACATACGTATGACGCCTCCAGAAGAGCCATCTCGACTCATAGCAAGGGCGAGGGCTGTCGGGAATGTAAGTGTACGTGACAAACAGTGTCCCAGGTGGACCTACTGTTCTTAACGAATTGGATGGCTTCGTCTTTACCCCAACCTTCCTGATAGGTGGCGTCGCAATAACCATAGACGTAAGTGGAGCCCGATCCTGAATGCAATCCCTTTATAAACCCGGCCTCACATATGAAGTCGCAAGCATACCTCCGATTGCCCACGGTTGGCGGAACAATCCACCGCCAACGGGAATGTTGTAGACGCTTGGGCCTACTTCTTTGTCCCAACCAGCGACAATGATACCTGCAGACAAGGCGTCCTTGTTCTCGTAGCAGAACTTCTGGAAGATAGCGGCTGCGCTCGACACCGGTGGTGCAGCACCAAACTGCTGTCTGCCAGGTGAAGCGTGGGTTATATCCAAGAGACAACATCGAGGAAACGGTAGCGTACGTGTATAACTGGAGAGCGTAATGAACGATGTCAGCGATCGCCTGGGTATCCGCGGCAGATCCTGAGCGACAGCAGTATATACGATCATGGACATGGGTAAGCTTATCCGTCACACGGTTAGCCTGTCCGCGAAAGGGTCAGCCAGACATTCCTCCGGGTCACTAGGATAGCATACGATGTAGCTTCCAGTGGTCGTGCGACTGTCGGCACCAATGACGACGCCGTGGTCGAACTGTACGGCCATGATCGAAGTCTATGGAGGGGTCAATCCAACTGTCAGAGGGAATGCACGGTTAACCTACGCCAAGGTTAACTTCGCCGTTCTTGAGTCTGTCCATGTCGATGCGATCCATTAGTTACGACTTTTGATGAGGGGAAGGGATGATGAGAGGTCAGCGTGTGGCTGACAGGCTGACGCGTCTCACAGTGACGCGTACTCGCATTGACAGTCAACTACTAGTGACTTGCTCCTTCTCAAATGGCTTCCCGACAACTACAAACTCTCTACAGAGACCTGCAGCGTGCATTCGACGCACGGCCAACTGACCTGAAAAAATGTGGTGTTCTGCTTGCGCAGCTCAAGGTTGGATCCCCAGTTGACGCTCTCGTCTCTGTGTCTCACCCAACCTTCCAAAGATCAGCTTGGTAGAAACTGGACTACTTTTACCCAATGGGGACGCTAGTCTAAACGACATGGTTATTGCACGTAGGTTCCATGTAGCTCTGTCGATGTGGTGATCGCCCATGTCCCTGAAACAGGCGACATTCTCGAAATTGGTGCATTCTGGAGTATAAGAGCAAAGGACGTCCCATCCTTTGACAGATACTTTTCTCAACTACACACTTTCTACACGGACTATAGGTCTGGAACTCCACGCTTCTTGCCCTCTCCTAGCGATAAGTCTCACGCTGCTTGCAAGGTCTAGCCTTCCGCCGTCCAAGCGCGAGTTCCCCCTCCGGGGCCTCAATCTCATCCGTTTGCTCATTCAGAATCGGATAGCCGACTTCCATACCACCCTTGAGTCTCTTCCGCTCCCTGCAGACGAAATCAACCTCAATCCCTACATCCGACACCCAGTCAACCTCGAGCGGTGGCTGATGGAGGGGAGTTATAGCAAGGTCTGGAACGCTCGGGAGGAGGCTCCTGCTGAAGAATACAAGTTTTTCGTGGACAGCTTGATGGGGACCATACGGTATGTCTCCCCAGCCTTGCCAGGCTCGTCTTGCTAAGATTTGGACAGAAATGAAATCGCCAGCTGCGAAGAGGTAGCCTATGAAAGTCTCCCAATCAAGGATGTTGCTACATTGCTGTTCTTTTCTTCGCAATCTGAGCTGCTTAAATATGCTCAAGAGGCAAGTGTATATTCCATCATTCGGGTGCAACATCTCATTCTTGCTTCAGCGGGGATGGCAAGTAGATTTGAGCGCTGGCCTCATCAGGTTTGCACGGAAGAACGACGAACAGATGGAGATTCCTAAACAGAAACTCATCGAAGCGAACCTTGCATACGCCCGAGAACTCGAGCAGATCGTGTAAATGTGCTTTTGAGATTCCAGTGTACAAGTATCCCATTTGAGTGCTGAGGGTGGATCATAACTACTCAAAAGTCTCCAAGGCTTCTCTTGCCTTCTGCTCTGCTTCAGCCACGAGATCAGTTGGTACGGGGGTATGCAGGCCGCCCGTCTCATCCCCTACCCATGACATCTCAAGCTCGAACTCCTTCTCTTTATTGTCATCGTGTACGAGATATATTCTGGTAAACTCGTCAGTACCTCAAAAAGCGACGTAGACGGAATTCGAACATTCTTGCAGCTTCTATAACAGCCTCCCGCATAGACAACTCTGAAAGCTTGAGTTTTTCTAGTTCGGTCTTGGCTAATTGCCGGCCTTTGCCTACGGCTGCTCCGTGGTACCCCTACAGTCCAGCAGCATTGAATACATGCAACCGCAATAAGCCTGGTGTACTACTGACCAGGCAAACGCCACTAGGCTCTACGACAAACAGTGACGGACCCGTCTTGTCGACGCCCCCAAAGATGGTGCTGATGCCAAATGGTCGGACGGAAGAGTAAAGCGTGTATGCTTGCGCGTACAATGCAAGCCGGTCCGCAACGGCCTAAGAGGGATGCATGAGATTCCACGACCATAACAAGGAAGTAAACCTGGGACGTTCCTTTACAGTGGGGGGTTCCCTCCATAACGTACGAATCTGGGAGCTCTCTTCGCGTGCCCTGTTGGCAACATTCCGACCATCCGCGAGAAGGCCAGCCGTTGCCTATGGAATCAAAACCAATTGCTGTCTATCATAAGCATAATCTGAGAAATAAAGACATACCATGCCGATATGTCTGTCTACTGCCTGAATGCGTCGATTGGCACCTGGTACCAAGAGTTTGGAGTGGATGAGTCTCTCCACAGCCAAAACGATGCCATCTTTCACTCTGAGACCGATCGCAGTGCTTATATACCTGTCAAGGAGGGTATTACGGCGAAAGTGAAGGGGACGCGCACCCAGAATTCTCGACCGCCTTGGTAGCATATTCGACCTGGTAAAATGATCGAGAATAAGTGGATGAACGACTGATCGAGACACTGATTGACCTGGAATATACGACCATCCGGAGAGTAAGTGCTTGCTGAGAGATCGTAGCCCGTTCCAATCGAGGTCATCGTGTCCTTGCAAAGATCGTGCGGACGCGCAAGCTCAGCTCAGGAGAGGACGCGTCGTCCACGTGGGAAGAACCGAGCACCGAAGCAAACCGAGCCAGTTCAGTTCTTGACGTCGTCTGCCTCTGGCATCGACCATGTCGATGAACCAAGACGATTGGGCTGCCGTCCTCGACAATCACCCAATCTTCGACGTCCCAAAGGCATATCGGGACAACTCGGAAGAGGAACTTGAGCTCTCCACCAATTCACTGAAAGGGTCCACCCGCAACGATGGTTACGCTCTCTCCGGAAGACGCCAGGCAATGGCCCTCAAGGACGCGGACCTCATCGTTGCAGTCCACAAAGAACTAAGGATGACTTCGTTAGGAGACACGAAGTTGGGCAAGTCCGCCAGGTCGTATAAGGTGAGCGATGCGCCTGCTCATAACACACTTGCACCCTCACCTTTTTCTGGCAGGTCCTACACACTCCCAATATCGAGTTTGAGATCCATCAGATCGTTATAAACCCAAGCGGCAAACTGCTCGCAGTTGCAGGTGCTTATCAAGTCGCGGTTATCGTTCTCCCCCGGCCAGGTTATTCGAAGCTGGTCTCGTCCACGATCGACTGCAAGTATGCACAGGTCATTTTTGCTAAGTTAGGTGCTCAACATTCTGCTAGGTCTGTGCAAGTGGGTCAATTCTACCATTCATCCACCACTTCGGTTCCCATCGCAAAAATCGAATGGCATCCATGGGGAGAAGCAGCTTCAACTCTCATGGTCATGACGGTCGATGGCAAACTCAGGTATTCCCTCATCACCGTATCCTTGGGCTCCTATGACAGTTCTACAGAGAGTACGACATTTCTGTGAACACGGAAGAACCACAACAAGTCCTTTCATTCTTCCCGGAGAGGAAACCCAAGTCATTTGTAGCGGAAGACCCTGCAGAGCGCGAAATCGCATCTTTCACTTTGGGCAGAGGCAAAGCGGACTGGGGTCCGCTGACTATTTACACTGTGACACGATCAGGGGATGTGTATGCCATATGTCCGTACATGCCCAAGAACTCGTAAGCCCTCGTTCTTGAGAACCTTACGCAGAATTAGCTGACCATCATATCAAGGTCTATCCCATCGTCCTACGTACACGCATTGGAGTGCTTTATTGCCGCTAAACAGGAATTTCTTTTACAAGGAACCTCGATGTCCACTTCCCCTCTCTCAACATTGTACGATTACCAGAGGAAGTACGTATCTGCACTTGTCAAGCAGCTTCCCCCTGGGACTGTGTTTCCGGCCGTCTCTCGCTTAGTTCCCATGCATCCACCTCATACGATTAAGAGCGACCCTCTACGACAAGGGCCTTTCCTGTTGCAACCGTCACCAAGAACCCTGGGAGGAAGTGAAGGTGGCGACGCTGCGGACATAGCATACCTCGCATTCACCAACGATGATGACGAGGAAAATGAGGGTGAGACAGAACGCCTCGGAATTGTTATGATTGCATATCAAGATGGCAAGGTCGACGTTTGCTTAGACGTCGAGAAGGTCGAAGCACGTTGGGAAAGTAAACAGGTCAGTACGAACTCACGTCCTCTTAGAACAGCAACGTGATATTTATCCAGGAAAGTTCCCGTGAACTTCCTATGTTTGCCGTCTATGAGTCGATTGACTTGGGCCTCATCTCCATGCTCGGGGATTCTTCAGGGGAACAAAGCATCTTGGATCTTCTACAGGCTAATCACCCTCTGTTGTATGGAGATCCGATGCATGATGACCGGGTCTATGTTACTCATGCATTTGGCGTCCACGCACTTGACTTTGGGGAGCTCTTGCAGTGCCTTTCAGCCGCCCTACGTACGGATGACGAAGAGGGATCGTCGCTTCTTCGAGCCCTGGAGAAGTCCACAGTCACACGCGTAACCGCCATACTGAATACGTTTTCAGTGCAACGGCGGTGCGTACACATTCATGCGGTCAACTAGCACTTGTTGACTTTCGCTTTCAGGTGCTCGAATCCCGTAATTGCAATATGCATACCTAATGACATTTTCTTGGCATACAGTATTCTCATCCTGACGTCCGTCTTCCGTATCATATGTCTCCCCCTTACTTTGCCCACCGACCTTTCTCCCCCGCGAAGTTTACAAGGCGCAGGGTCTGAAACCACCTCAGAGCAGGATGAACGAATCCTGGTTCCGGCGGAAGGTCCACCCACATATGTGTCTCTCCTTGGGGCTGAGCCATTTCAACTCCCCTCCGTGTTGTCCCAGTCGTCTGGATTGCCGAGTTTCCCGCGCATGTCCGTTGGCGCATCCAACACGAAGAACGAGTTCATGCTCACACCGGATACACTGCGCTATTTAGGGGCCGTCGTAGAGGGTTTCATTTCCCAAATCCGTGAGGTTACTCTTGCTCATCGTGCAGTGGAGACGCGCGCCACACTGCAAAGGGCGGAATTCCAGAGGCAACAGGAAAAGTGTGCAGAGATGATGAAGAAAGTGGAAGAACTTCGAGGTCTGAGATACGCTCACACTGAATCACGGGCGCAGAAGATTATGGAGTCGCACAAGAAGTTAACCATTAGATTAGATCGGACTCTCCAATTACTGATGCAACAAGCATCTCCGGACTTGAGTGAATCGGAGACCAAATGGTTCGAGGAGCTCAGAAGGATGAGGGCGGAGGTTTTTGGTGCCGGACGGTATGATGAAGGTTCTTTAGCGGCACGCATATCATTGGTGATTACGTGCAGACACTCTCCGTCTTCCTCCGCTTACCCTGCTGCTTTTAGCTGAAACGAGAGTACGAACGTAACTTGTCGAGCCTGAAAAGTGTGGCGGAAAAAGAATCCCAACGCCAGAAGCAATTCGCCGGGAGTACTCAGGGGCTTGGTATCTCCCAGGCATTCGAACTTGGCGAACGTTCGCACTTGGAGTAAGTAGTCGTCTTTTACTTAATCTCTCCTGATTCTTACATGTCTGCAGGCGTTCGAAAATATCAGAACTAGAGAAGATAATCGTGCAGATGGCATCGAAGTTGGACCTGTCGGTTGGACGTCCACCGGCGGAAGTAGGCGTTGCCGATTCGGACTTGTAATGTTTGTTCGTTGCTACTTGACTTGAAACAATTGCGTGGGTCCGAGTTTCCCCTGAAATGTGGTTCGCGTGCCGCCACGGAATGGTGTCAATTACCGTTACGGAGTCGCGTCTGTGTATGTAGGCAGTCGCAGTTCCACCATCTGGTCTGTTTTAGGGGGTGACAAAGTCGTGACCAGTCGCTGAGCCCACGCGCCTCAAACGTGGCGAGAGTCCCCTCTTCAACGACCGCGACAACAATGAGTGCTCCTCAGCAGAACACCCAGCCGAGTACTACTACTAACAGCAGTATTTTCGGGACGGCCACTGGAAACGCTGGCACGAGCACATCGACCACTGCACCCTCTTTCTCCTTGAATACGGGCAGCAACCCGTCAGGTCTCTTCGGGACGACGGGGACGGGGCCTCTCTTTAGCAACCCTACGTCGTCTGGGGGCTTTTTCGGAAAACCAACGACACCAACTACTAGTGCCCCATCGTCAAGTGCACCCGGCACTGTGCCCGGCCTATTTGGTGGAACTACTGCGACCACGACTACATCCAGTATCTTTGGGAGAGCGACATCTCCAGCTCTTGCAGTGCCTTCATCGACTGTCCCTGGATCCTCACTTGGTGGTGCGGCAGCTGGCACAACGCCGACCACGACAGCTGCGAATGCTACGGGATCGTCGTTCTTTACCATACCCCCGGCATCATCTGGCCAGAGTATATTCGGGAATTTGGGCGGTACCGGAGCACCCGCTCCTGCAACTTCCAAACCCACCTCATTCGTACCCTTGACGCCGAGCGCGTCGACGACCGCACCTACCGCTGGCAGTACCACCTCTTTCTTGGCGGGTACGGCAAAGGACACTCAAGGCAAGGATGGCACATCTACTACAAACCCGTCAGGTAAGTGGAGGAAACATGTTTGTCGTTCTATGACACTGATGTATCATGAAGCAGCCCCGACCGGCGGGTTGTTCAGTGCCGTACCGCCCAAAGCGATAACGCCGAGAAGAAAGATGCCCCAACAGGTGATTTACAGTTGCGACAATCTCTTCCTCGGCAAAGACTAATTTGATTGGACATAGTTGCTTCACCATTCAACCTGTTCGGAAGCAGAGACAAAGAGACTTCTTCCGACAACAAAAGTGCAACAGCCCGTAAGACCCCTTGATTGAGTTTTCGAATGGTCTTTCGTAACACTACAGTAGCTTCTGCAGGCTTATTTGGCACCAAACCAGGTGCTGCAGCCACCAGCGGTGGAGCGACGACAACCCTAACAGGTGGGCTATTGACAGCTGCATTTCATGTTATGCGCGCCCTAACATCATTGTTCAGGGTCTACCCTGGCATCCAAGGAAGGTGACAAAGCCAAGGACGGTCGGTAGCACAACGTCTATCATGTCTTCATACTGAAACGTTGTGCAGTCGCCTCATCCTGTACATCAATCGCAGTTGCACCGCCTTCTGTCCTCAAAGGAAAAACCGTCGAGGAGATCGTCAATAAATGGTCTTCTGAACTTGAGAATCAAGTCCGGGAGTTCAACAAGTTCGCCGCTGAGGTCGCAGTCTGGGACCGTGCATTAATGGAAAACGGAAACAACGTATGTCTCCTTGTCTTCGCTTAGTGGCGTGCGTCGGCTCAAACTTGATACCAGCTGGCTGCGCTATACAGTCATGTAGTGGCAGTAGAGAGAGAACAGACTGATATCGAGCAGACCCTTGACCATATTGAACAGCAACAACGAGACCTCTCAACGACTTTGGATGCATACGAACGGTCGACCGAGGAAATCCTAGGAACCCAAGGCGGGAGCTTGCGGTCTTTGGACACAGGACCTGCTGATACGGAACGTGACAAAAAGTGAACATTCCCCTTGAACCTCGCCTGTATTTATTCTAATTTTAATCCGCAGTTACGTGCTGGCCACCGAGCTGCATGCACATCTCGACGACCTTTCTACATCACTGACGCAGATGATTGATTCCGTTAACACGTTATCACTCTCTGCTACCAACAACATTTCTCCGCACAGCGGTGATGACCCCATGATACAGATTTCTCAGATTCTTAACAGTCATTTGGAGAGCCTTCAGTGGATCGACGGTGCGGTGCGGGAGGTCGAGGGTAAAGTCACTGAAGTAGAGCGAAGAGTGAGGGATGCAGGATTGGGCAGCTCCTTAGGAAACGGCCTTGCACGGCCAAGGGGCTTCGGGCTACCTCGGTAATAGTGCACAAAGGTGGTAAGGGATGCTCGGATTTGTCGGTCAATGCGAGATCGCATGGGTGCCCTGTTGCTCATATGATCCTCGAACGGCAAACCCAACGATGCGATTAGACCCAGTCGTGTTCCGTATCCAACTGCTGTGGATTGCGCGTTGCGTTGTAAGTAAAATAACGGGTCAGGGTAGTACGTCACGGCAACATGCAGGAATTTGTGTTCGCTCGTACTTGCAAGAGACATTTGCAGCGTGCGACGCGCTCACAAATCGCCTCTGCGTGGGGATAGCTTCATATGGAAGTTGGTTCACACGGGAATCACGTAACAAGATAACCCCTGGTGCTGCTGAGATACCGGCACATGGATCCCACTGACAAGAAACTCAGTCTGCGTGCATTCTTGAAGATTTTCACTACCAATGACATACCAGTGTCGAAAGCTATGGCATTTGCAAGCAAAGCGTTCGTTCACACCTGCGGTGTCCACAGTCTAGTGACCTTGCTTCACGGCAGATATGCCGAATTCAATTCGCCGTCGGGATTGGCCCAGCTCGACGAGGCAAGGTTAATTGTGTTGGGAGTGGAGGATAGAGCCTTGCGCAGGGCTATCCTGGCGGCTACGTGCAACGCCGGGTATACGAAACCTGGAGCGAGGGCTGCATCATCCGCTGTGCAAGACACGGTAAAATCGCGTACTTGATACCGCATGTCGATGACGATCTCTTTTCCTAGGCTATACGACCTAAGAAGAAGCGCAAGTGTGATAGTGATCCGGACGAACGGTTGCAAGAATCTCGGCTTAGTGAAACCTCCACATACGGTAACTTGGATTTTGAGGAAATACTGGATGAGAAGGTGGGCACTGGGAACATGCTGCCATGTGCAACACTCTACTACTACAACAGTGAATAGATTTTGAAGAGCAAAATGGTGGTCGTCAATCGCGCCCCCGTCATGACAGCGTGGGCTACGATCGTGGCTGAAAGGCTCGGTTTCGACAGAGAAGAATCTCTGAGCATTGGTTAGTCCAGCGCTCAACATAACTGTCTTAACCATTGACTGGCTTGAAGCGTCCGTTTATACAGAGGCGAACGCGATCTCCAAGGGTGTATCCTTAGGGCTCATCGAAGAAAGAAGGAGAAATGACATCGAAACCCTTCCTGAAGGAAAGCAGCCATACGTTGATCTAATGGGTCGACGGCAAGTACACACTCTTTATGACGGCTGAGGATCCTCATGGAACCATGTGGTACTAAATGGACAGGATGTATGTATTTATGTCCGTCGTATGCTCCAGGGGCACCTAATCCTATTGATAGTCCACTATACCAAACTCGCAAGTCCAAGTGGTTGGCACTTTCGGGAGGCTCTCCTGTCTCGCCCAGCACGGCGTTTTCATATATTTCTCGTTCTTTCCGGCAGACGGCCCCATATGTAATGGGGTCTTTACGTCTACTAGCAGAAAGCTACTCCGCGCCGAAGCTCAACGAATTGGGATACTCGCTCTATGCTGATTTCAGACCAGCTGTGGATGGCTGGGGAAAGCGGGGCGAACTTCGATGCGGTCGGATATTGTCTTTGAGGGAAACTGGTGCTCCCGAGTTAGCAGCCGAGACGTCAGGCAATGCAGCAGGGCCTTCGGACAGGCTTCGAATGGGCTTACGGCAGCGAGAGCAGACCGGCGTGCATCCAACAAAAAAAGAGGACATGCGCTCGCTGGAGGAGTACGAGGCTGCTAACGACGGAGATTTTGATAATATTGATCTTAATCACCTTCCATGAATGTCGTTACAAGGTCGGGTCCTGTATCTCATACACGTACGTCGAAAAGGGTATTCGCGGTCCTTACTGCTTGAGCTTCCGAAGGAGAATTGGTACGTATAAGTCCTGACGGGCTGGGGTGTTGGAGTGTTAAGTATCGAAAAGCGGGTCGGCCGATATAGAGGCTTAGCCGATTCTGCGACATTTTACTACTGTCACTCTCTCTCGGGTCCCCTTTCATAGATTTCGTCAAGGACACTTTCTTTCTCATCTTCTTTCTGTCGCTCATTTTTTTGTGAGGATCCTCGTGGGCTTTTCAAGATACCTTCATGATACTTTCGCCCTCCCAAGACGATCGCCACGTCGCCACTGACATCGCTGAAATACCCTACATTCTGCCCGCAAGGGCATGGTCATTTTATACTCTTTTCTGGCTTATTGTGCTTCCTTTGTGGTCGGTGATACCCATCGCGTGGTCATTTGTTATATACGTATTGTGGACCGGTAACATCTGGTCGTTTGGCTGGAGTGGTAGAATATGCTTCGCGATCGCATTCAGCGAGGTAAGCCACGGGTTGTGCTCGCGTTCGGCCACGCTGATCGGTTGCCATTTAAAATCCAAGGTCTTGTTTAGTGTGCACCACTATAACCTTGTCAGGTCTGTATCTGGACCACCACTGAATGGCGCGAGTAACCTGGCCGAGAGGCAGGCAAGTTTTATCCGTGTCTTGAAGAGTGGTCTTGCAGATCTCACCGAGGAGAGCTACGACGAAGAGTCCCTGGATGACGCGCGGCCAGGCAGTCCGGCTGAGACTATCGTCCAGCTCAAAGCAGACGACCCTCGCGCTGTGGACTTTAGGGAACGGATGAGAGCGTGGTACGTGCCGTTTTCCCATCCGGCGATGGCACTTTGTGACAATTCGAACTTCGAATACCAAGGTTCCGCAGATCAACCTGGTCATCGGTCAAAAAACGAGACGCTTATGCTTACCTCTATTGGGTGTTCTACAATAGCGAGATGCCTCCCTTGGAGTTTCTGACAGGACAACAGCGCGCTGTATTAGACGATGCTCTTTCACGCGTAGAGAAACGTGCAGGAAAAACAATCCCCGACGAGCCTAGCGTTGGTGTTCAGCCTGTCCGTCTCACTATAGATGAGGTAAACGTGAACTGGCGACCTCTCACTTGGTATGTTATGGCGCTAGGTGGTAATTGGATGCTCAGGCATTGGCTCAGTTTCTTCGTACGGCGCACGGTTTGGCTGCTATAACGGTTTAGAGTGAGTCCCAGGACATCGTAAACCGATACTTGGACTCATAAAGCTTTCTTACCCAGGTACTTCGTGCGTATACCCGAGTCATGGGACGCCGTGCATGGTCGACGTCCGCTCGTATTCTTGCACGGTCTTGGTTTGGGCATGATGCAGTACAAAATCTTCCTGTCCGACCTGTTGAGGAATCATTCCGACCGCCCGCTTTTGTTCCCTCTGCAACCACACATCAGCCAGAATATTTTCCACGTTAGATTCTTGACGCCGATGCCCAGGCAGGAAATGATTGCTTGTTTAGTCGGCCTTCTGCGAGAGCTGGGCTGGGTCCCCCCGGCAGACGAGCCCGATGATACCCATGAATCCTACAAGAATACCAAGTCGTCGATGTCAAGCGGAGTCGTCGTGCTTAGCCACTCGTAGTACGTGTGTGGGTCGGACATGTGGGCGTCCCATACTAAAGTTCTTTGAGTGCAGCGGTTCATTCGTGCACACGTGGCTCCTGAAGGCTTACCCTCACATAGCCGTGCGCTCTTGCTTCGTGGATCCGGTTGCAATTTGTTGCTGGGAAGGCGGTGAGCGCATTGGAAAGTCGTCGAACCTCCAATGACATCTGCGCTGCACAGACATGTGTCATAACTTCCTATACAAGCCCTGCACTACGGTATGACGCAAGTGATGCGGCTGTGTGTCGTCTCATCGCGTTTCTGCCAGGCATCGAATCTCTTGATGAGGTATTTCGTGGGCACCGAACTTGGAGTTGCGAACACACTTCAACGTCACTTTGACTGGGTGTCGAATTCACTATGGTTCGAAGACATTCCGAACGCACGGGATCCCGATAGGACGCTTGTGGTGTTGGGAGGGAAGGATGCCATCCTCAATGCAGAGGTGAGTGCAGGTCGATCAAACTTATTGCCTTGCCACTGATTGTGCCACGGTGTACAGCGTGTCAGACGGTACCTATCGACTCACGGTGTAAGCAAGGGGATCTACTTTGACCCAAATGGGGCCCACGGGCAGCCGTTGATAGCTGATGGGCTAGGGCATGATACTATCATGAAGTGGTTACGGGTAGCGTAGTCTGCAGTGCGTTTCGTTGAAGCGGCGACTGGGCTTCTTATTGTATTTGATTTCCCCGGCTGACGATTATCAGCACATATAAGACGAGACGTGTCCAAGGGTGAAAACGGTAGACAGATATGGCCAACACGCGGTGAAATGACTTTTTTACGCGTGTTGCGATGATCGACTGCGATGGGACACGAGTTGTTGGGGCTTTCATCGATAACACACGCACTAAGCCTGCATGCAACAATAATAGGGACAAACTTTGTGCAGACTACTTAGCGGCCTAAAAACCAACCTACCTCGTCTCTCTGCCCTTTCACTCCTGGGACGAGACTATCTGCATCAATCCTTCCATTCCCTTAGCTCTCAACAGTAATGCCTCCCAGAGGTGACCCTGGTCGTGGTCGAGGCGGTGCCGGTCGCGGTGGTGGCGGCGGGGGACGCGGTGCTGGTGGTGGTGGTGGTGCGCCACGCGGTCGCGGTGGGGGCGCCGGTCGAGGTGGTCCTCCACCCGATCGAAGCGGTCCACCAGCTGCTGGCAGCACCGCGTTGCCCGAGGCGCATGTTCAAGTAGTTGGTGTGCGACGATCGGGCTACGGCTCCGCTGGTCGCCCAATTACCGTATCCTCCAACTTCTTTAACATCACGCCCCCCGAAGGAAACATACACCACTACGATGGTAAGGTTTCCGATAGTCGATGTTACCGTGATCTTGTTGATCAACAACAACTGTTTACCACGCACAGTCGGTAAGTTGCCTATCCATCTTCCTTCGGCATCGGCATCTTCTCATAATTGCTGTATTGCACACAGTAATATCCCCTTCTGAGAAGACGCTTCCGGCGCGACTCAACATGGACCTTGTTAACCACCTTATGAGGGTTGAGGCCGCGGACGTCTTTACGCGTCCAGCTGTCTATGACGGCAGAAAGAACATGTTCGCTCCTAGGGAGCTTCCTCTTGGACCGAATGGAAGCCAAGAGGTAAGTTGATCTTTTATCAGTACACCCAGGTCTTTCGTTCAAATGCATATGTCCAAGTTTAATGTCAGCCTTTCCGACAACGCGAACAGGGGAAGTCCTGGAGAGAATACTGCTGGGCGTGGACCCAGGGTATACAAAATTCGATTGACCAAGGTAGCTACGATCAACCCCGAGTAAGTCGCTGTAATGTTCCTCGGAAACCATATATTTAGGCGATACCCTCTCAGGGTCTTGCAACGCTTTATCTTGGGGCAACAATCACATGATAACACAGTTTTGACAGCCTTGACGGTAAGTGCTATTGTCCCTGCTTGACGGGGTGCTAAGATGGTCCTCGGTGCATAGGCGTTGAACGTGGTGGTTCGTATGGAGCCAACTATGAAATACCCGTTCAATGTTAGATCTTTTTTCACGGATCGGGAAACCAAGGATATCGGTTCGGGCATAGTCCTTTGGCGGGGGTACTTCCAATCAGTACGACCCGCAATTGGCCGTCTGCTCGTCAATGTCGACATTTCTACGGGTACTATGTACAAGGCTGGCCCTCTTATCGACCTATGCCTAGACTTCTTGGGAAGACCCGGGCAAGCACAACTGTTGAGCCCCAAAAGGGGCATGCCCGATAGAGAACGCATAAGGCTTCAACGGTTTATCGCCGGAGTACGAATAACCACGACTTACACTGGAGAGCGAGTACGAAAGACCCCGCGTGTTGTTAAGAAGCTTAGTAGTGCAGGCGCAAATAGCCTGAGTTTCACTATGCGAGATGGAAAGACGATGACCGTTGCCCAATACTTCCAGACGCTCCTTAATAGGCCCCTCAGATTCCCCGATAACATCTGTGTGGAGGTGAGCTTTTCGCCCTCGTTCGACGGTCGTGCTGTTATACTGTCGGCAGGTTGGTACAGGGGCACTTATCCCTGTAGAACTTTGCGTGGTTCCTAACGGACAGATAATGCGAAAGCAAGTTCCCCCTGAAAAGACCAAGGATGTTCTCGAGTTTGCTACGATGAAACCCCATGATCGCTTGGCAAGCATTAGCAATGGACTCGCGGTCAGTCATTTATGACTATTTCGTTTCAAACGTTCTCAAGCGGTCGTTCAGGTCTTGGCGTATGGGCAGTCGCAGTATGTACGCGAATTCGGGATGCACGTCGACGAAGCTGCTGGTCCGATCAAACTCCCGGCGCGAGTTTTGCAACCACCGAAGCTGAGGTACGGCCAAGGCAGTCGCCAGCCAACCGTTGTACGTCTTGTACATCGTTATTCCATTGCACGAGACTTACTTGCAGTTTCTCGCAGACTCCATCAAATGGCTCATGGAATATGTAAGAGCTCGCGTCCTAGGCACTTTCATAAGGTTTTCATTACCGGTTAGGGTTGATAAACGCTTTTTCCGTCCGGCAACCATCGAACGTTGGATCGTGGTCATTTATGAGCGCCAACAACGCTTTACTCAACAGTCTGCCCAGGACATGATTGACGGGCTCGTACAGTGCTCCCGCGACGTGGGTGAGTTAATACCTAGGTGATGTCATTTTCAGCGACACTCAGTCCATTCAAAGGCATAAGGGTTAATGACACGAACCCCATAGTCACTTGGCAGAATGGCCAGGGCCGCATTGCGGATGTAGGTCTTGTCGTACTCAATTTGATGGGTAGCTGATTCTGCTCCCCTCCCAAGCAACTTCGGCAAGTAGGCAATGAGTGTTTTCAAAAAACTCAACAAAGGCCGACGCTCATCGTGGTGATACTCCCGGAAAACGCCAATGACATTTACACAGCGGTAAAGCAGTGAGTGAGATCTCACTGCAATTCATATGCCATCTAATACTACACTTCCGCAGCTTTGGCGACGTTACAGTGAGTGCCGACACCTCACGCGATTCTTTTGCTAGGCGGTTAATCCGGTTAGGTTGGTGTTGCCACACAGTGCATGAAAAGCTCAAAGTGTTTTCGGGCAAAGTCACAATACTACGCGAATGTGTGCCTGAAGTAAGTTGTCGTGTTTCTCTCCAACGCTGTCACTTCACGAAGTGTAGGATCAACGTGAAGCTCGGTGGCATCAACACAATACCTGATCCACAGTCCGTTAGTATCTTAACGGACCCGCGCAATCCGACGATCGTGATGGGTGTGTCTACGCTCTTTCATTGTACGATGCGACTGAGTGTGATCCACTATTTCCATCAGGTGCCGATGTTATCCACCCGGCTCCGGGGTCTGAGGGTCGCCCCTCGTTCACCGCATTGGTTGGGAATGTAGACTCGGACACCGCGAAGTACATCGCTACATGTCGGGTGCAGACGTCTCGCCAGGAAATCATAGAAGATCTGGAGGAAATGGCTAAGGTAAAAATCTTCTTACGTGTTTCGTTCTCCTCACACTGTTTGCAGCACATCTTGGGAATGTATATGAAATACCGGCAAAATTTCGAGAAGAAAACGGGCAATATAGCACCCACGCGTTTGATATTTTTCCGGGGTTCGTTTCTGACTAGCACTTCAGCATCTTCTAACAACGTGTTGTAGATGGCGTCTCCGAAGGACAATTCAAAGAAGTATTGGAATCCGGTAAGTCAGCTGTAGTTCACGGCTGCTTTCATCAGTTGACTCGTTGGCAGAATTGAAAGCGCTGAAAGGTACGTTGTTGTGAGGGACAGTTAGGCGGTGTCCCGAGTAAAATCCTCTTTCAGCGGCATGCGAGAAGCTCAAGATCAATCCCAAAATTACGATGATCGTCGTAGCTAAACGCCACCATGTCCGCCTTTTCACGACCAACCCTGGAGATGCTGACCGAAGCGGGAACTGCCCTGCTGGGACGGTTGTTGATCAAGTGGTCGCCCATCCGGTCGAATTCGACTGGTATTTGATAAGCCACGGTGGCTTGTTGGGAACCAGCCGGCCTGCGCATTATAACGTGTTATACGACGACAATGACTTCCAGTAAGATCATTGCATCGGCCGCCCCCGCTTTGTGCTCATCGTACTCTTCACAGAGCGGACGGCCTGCAATCCTTGGCATTTGCACTGTGTCATGTCTACGCAAGGTCAACTCGCTCCGTGTCAATCCCTGCACCCGTTTATTGTGAGCCCGGTTGTCACATGCTAGAGTATGAACCGACACTTTCACAGATGCGGACATCGTTTGCAGTCGTGCGAAGAATCATTATGATCCTCAAGGTGGTCTCAATCTTTCGGATACTGCAACCCATACGGACACTACGGGAGCCGACAGTGCTCTAGAAGCCTACAAGCGCAACTTCAAGCCGCTTCACAACAACATGACCACGCTTATGTACTTCTCTTGAACATTCCACTGCTGCAAGTCGCATAGTCAAATTCTCCTCCCTGCAGAAAAATTCCTGATGTCTGAACGTAGTGTGTAAATACCAGTTTTCGAAAGCTGTCTTGCTAGCAATTCCACCGAAACAAAACAATTACTACAAAAATATACCACCTGTCTCGTTATGTTTGGCAAACGTAGAATTTGATTCTGATGTAGTCTCCCAATCGCTGATGCCGTGGTGGGACAAGGCAAGCTTAAGCATGAATATGCGCTCGTCTTGCGATGCCCTGTGGTATGCTCAGCCTTGGAGGAGCAGCATAATGTCGGAGTACGTGCAACTGTCACTTTGTTCTCTTCGACGGCTTGGCGAACGTCTGGGTCTTCCAAGTAATCCTTCAGTTCATTCTGAGTACGTTTCAAGTGAACGATCGAGTTTTGCAGTCGGCCGATTTCTGACCGAGGTTGTGAGCATGCGAGCGTTTTATTGCGGTCGCTCACCATCCGAGGCGACTTTGGGATCGAGTGCGATCGCTTGCTCGAGGGTGAATGGCTGTGGATATCGCGGGTTGTATTCCATGGTCGAGGGAGTCCTTAGTGATGTTACTATGACTCGTCAACCAATCATTCTACGAGTTTGGCAATTGGACAAAGATTGCTATCGGGTCTCACCGCGACCAACATGGCACCACCGTTCCTCGCTCTACTCGACAGCGAGCCAGCGGAGGACAGTGTTTTAGATGCACTCTCCCGCGTTACTTCCTTGGTAGTCAAATCCAACCAGGCTGTCCCTAATCACTTGAACCGGTACATCCTCGTAGACGACGCTTCAGTCGACCGGGATCGGGTCATTGCTGCCCTTGATGATGGCGCAGAAAAGGCGATTGTCCCATTGACTCTCGCCAAAAAACTGGTTGGTATCGTTCCAGCCAGCCGCTTGTTTCTTCTACTCGATGCTGCCAACGTCAGTGCAGTACCGGACTTACTCCGCAACGCTGTCTGCGGCGTCTTGCTAAAGATACTTGAGGTCGATATTGACCTTATCCAGTCTATATCCGCCTTCGTTGGCTCGACTATATATGTCTTGCCCACGGGCAACCCATCCACCTCATTGATCATGAAACTCGCTGCGATCGGGGCATCACTTGTTATCCCTGTTCAGCAGCTCACCACCGATGCTACATCACAGACCCAAATCCACGTCGGGGACGCCTTTCTTGCACCCCTCATCTCAGACAGGTCCGATGGGCTCTTCCCTACCGTCATTACTTCGCACCCGGAAGGGGGAAAGGCGCTTGGCCTCGTCTACTCCTCTAGAGAGTCTGTCAAGGAATCTATTGTGTCCGGAAAAGGCGTGTACCAGTCACGCAAGCACGGGATGTGGCGCAAGGGCGAGACGTCGGGTGCAACGCAGGACGTTGTCCAAATTCGCATGGATTGTGATTCGGATTCCCTCGAGTTTCGGGTAGTTCAACACGGCGCAGGGTTCTGCCACCTGAACCGGCCGTCGTGTTTCGGCGACGTTGATGGTCTATCTGCCCTCGAGCGTACTCTCAAGGCTCGCTTAGCGAATGCCCCAGAGGGCTCCTATACAAGCAGACTTTTCAAAGACAACAAGTTGTTGCGAGCAAAAATCATGGAAGAAGCGGATGAACTTTGCCGCGCGGAATCCAAGGAGGAGATCGTGTTTGAAGCTAGTGATCTGATCTACTTCACCTTGACTCGATGCGTTGCCGCAGGGGCAGGTATGGGAGATATCGAACAGGCGCTGAACAGGAAGGCGAGAAAGATCACCAGGAGGCCGGGGAATGCCAAGCCCCAATGGGCACCGGGAGGAGAAAACCCTCCACAAGCCGCTCCCAAGAAACCAATCATGGCTGACGCTCCCGCTGTCGATGCAGACGAACCGATCTGTATGCGGACTGTGGACTTGGCTACCACTGCGCAGGAGGAAAGAAAGCGACTGCTCAAGCGTCCTGTCTTGCGCTCCGATGAAATGATTGCCAAGGTCAAACCAATCGTTGACGACGTTCGTGAACGGGGAGATGCGGCCTTACTTTACCTCACGGCTAAATTCGACAAAGTACAACTCGAAACACCCGTCCTTCTCCCACCTTTCTACCCTCCGCCGTCTTCAGCCGCAGGAAAATACCATTTAGACCATGCTGTCAAAGATGCGATCGACATAGCCTATGCAAACGTGCGAAAATTCCATGCAGCACAAATCGACGGCAAGACCCTGGTTGTGGAGACCACGCCTGGTGTAACTTGCTCACGCTTTGCTCGTCCAATCGCGCGCGTGGGACTATACGTACCAGGAGGCACTGCCATACTACCATCCACGGCTCTCATGCTTGGTGTTCCTGCTCAGGTAGCAGGGTGCGAGCAGATTGTGATTGCCACCCCCCCTCGCCCGGACGGCAGCATCTCTCCCGAGGTCCTATACGTGGCTTATTTGGTAGGGGCTCATGCCGTCCTGAGGGCGGGCGGTGCCCAGGCTGTCTCAGCCCTCGCCTACGGTACGCAAACGTGTCCCAAGGTTGATAAGATTTTTGGACCTGGAAACCAGTGGGTGACGGCAGCCAAGATGCTCGTCCAAAACGATACTGAAGCCCTAGTATCGATCGACATGCCGGCGGGACCGTCTGAAGTGTTGGTGAGTAGCGTTCCTCAGAACGCTATGTCCACTCTAAAAGAAGCGCGGGTACCGCGTTCGTTGTTCTTGCTGTGAACAACAAACGCGGTACTCCCTACTTTATAGGTCATTGCAGACGATGATTCTCACCCTGAATTTGTTGCCGCTGACTTACTCTCGCAAGCTGAACATGGCGTGGACTCGCAAGTTGTCTTGGTTGGCGTCGCATTGTCAGATGCTAAGCTAGCTGCAATAGAGGCAGAGGTCGACAAGCAAGCCCGCGCACTGTCTCGTGTCGATATCGTTAGGGAGAGCATATCCCGAAGTCTGATCATCAAAACGCAGACTCCTGAGGAGGCGCTGCAGTTCTCCAACGAGTATGCACCAGAGCATCTGATCTTGCATTTGCGAGATGCATCCATCCTGGTCGATAGGGTCAAAAATGCTGGAAGCGTTTTTGTCGGTCCCTATACACCTGAGAGGTTAGTTCTTAATTGCTTCTTGAGATGCCCGTGTTAAATCTCGGTAGTTGCGGAGATTACGCGTCGGGGACCAACCATACCCTTCCGACTAACGGATACGCACAACAGTTTAGCGGCGTCAACACCCAATCATTCCAGAAGCACATCACCTCACAGGAGATCACGAAAGAGGGATTGGAGAGATTAGGGCCTGTTGTCGCTACGTTGGCAGACTGCGAAGGGCTGCAAGCCCATGCGAACGCAGTGCGGATACGTTTGGGAATTTGAGCTGTGTACTATCCTCGTACATCACCTTCAGTAGTCACTACTCATAACCTGGCCATCACTAAGCAGTTACCGTGCGGTGGTGTGGCCACGTCGTCCCAGGGTAATCTATTGCCTTGATGTGTAACTAGACTGCGGAAATACTAAGTATGAAAGGAGGTGAAGTGTGGACATGTCAATTAGTTCTGTATAGTGCACGCTTCGCAACCTTGACAATAAGAGGTGTGTCCGGGAATGCAAGTGCTTCGAGATTTGTGGCGTACTGAAGAAACTCACGTCAGAGTACTTACAACGGAAGTATGATCTGTAACATACTGGTGTTGGAACATCAGCACCGGTGACACGCTCGACAGGGGCATCGAGGTAATCGAAAGCTTCACTTTCGATTATTTGGGCGCAGATCTCACTACCCACACCGAACATGGGGAAACCACCCTCAACCGTGACGAGCCTGCAACAAAAATAAGCCAGGAGATAAATAGACGCGATAAGCACATTCTAACCGGTTGGTCTTCTTGACCGATGCCTTAATTGTCTCGATGTCGAGAGGGCGAATACTGCGAAGGTTGATGACCTCAGCTTTGATACCTTCCTTCGCAAGAATGTCAGCAGCCTCTAGGCTATGCGTGACCATCTTGCTATGTGCAACGATGGTAACGTCGGTTCCTATACGCTCGACCTTGGCCTTGCCGATGGGTAGGAGGAAGGTATCTGACATGGCCTCAGCGGACATCGGGAAAGGGACACCATACATCATTTCGTTCTCCAAGAAGACAACCGGGTTAGGATCACGGATGGCCGACTACGGAGATGAACGTCTAAGACTCGGGTCCCACTTATGACGTCGGGTCCCGCTTACCTTAAGAAGACCTTTACAATCCTCGGCACTCCATGGGCTGACAACCTTTAACCCCGGGACTTGGCCATACCAGGATGCATAGTCTTGAGAGTGTTGGGCCGCGACGCCGGCAGCAGCACCGTTCGGTCCGCGGAAGACGACAGGACAGGGAACATTACCGCCAGACATGTAGTAGGTTTTTCCTCCTGAATTGACAATTTGGTCAATGGCTTGCATGGCGAAGTTGAACGTCATGAATTCGCAACTGTATTGGCAAGAAGTGAGCTAGGCTAGCACGGAACATAGGTTGAACATACATTGGCCGGAGACCAGATAATGCGGCACCGACAGCAAGACCTGCGAAACCCATCTCGGTGATGGGAGTGTCGACGACCCGCTTCTCTCCGAATTTGTCCAGAAGGCCCTTGGTTACCTGGGATGCGACTTTAGACGAGGAAAGGACGGTGCTTCGACGAGACGCACCTTATATGCACCGTTATATCGTGCAACCTCCTCACCCAAGATGAAAACGGTCTCATCGCGCAACATTTCCTCCTCCATGGCCACATTAAGCGCATCTCTGACGGTCATCTGCGAAAGATGAGGACGGTGTCATCAAAGACATCATGAACAACCTACCGAGTTCTCGACCTGAGTAGCATAACAACGAGCCCATTTTGCACTGCGAGGCGTGCGAGCATGCGTCGCTGCGGGTATGAGACGAGAGAGCACCGCGCGGGTAGCCATTGGGTCCTTTTGAATGGGGGAGGAGTAAAGAAAAACTTTGGGTCAGTAGCGGGCCAACGGATAAACGCGGAAAACCCGCCAATTTATTTATTTAGTTTTATTTTGTCCAATCACATAGCTTTCCGATTGCTCGTCACTTGGTGCGTCCAACTGGTTCTCTTGCAGGCTCGACTTACCGTCATTGACTGACTGCAGCAGCGCAGTTATGCACCTCGCCAGGTTGATCACTTGGATGTCGTTCTCCGTGCCCGTTGTGAGGTAGAAACACGTCCTGCTGCAACAAGGTGAAGCACTGGAGTAGCGCTAGATGACAACCCGCTCCAACTAGTTTTGACAGGCCTCGTAACGAGTTGGGGCACAGTAGTAGTCTCACCTTGAGCATAGGTACATTTAGCAACCATGGGGAGGATCGGTGATCTATCTGTCAGCTTGGGTACGTGGAGACGCCATTTCAATGTCAACGGTTGTTCTCGTTCGAAAGTGCGTTTCAACCTACTTTGTCAGACCTTCGAGCGTCCAAGAAGGGTGTAGAGACCGCCTTCATAAACCCCCGGAGCAGCAACTATCTGCACGCCTGTCTGGGCGACATACAATGCGGGTAAGGCTCCGATGAGCGGTCTGGCTATGTCGTCCTTAATATGAACTCTGAAGGATCTTGGTCAAGAGCCAGATATCCTCTCCCGCCAGGAAAGTAGGGCACAGAGGTATGTACTAGACCAATTCCGGGCGCCTTCTACATCATCTTTCATCCTAGATGCAAGAGAAGTTGAGGAGCGAGGGTTGCAACTCATATGGACGGGACATTTTTGTCGACGCACGCCTGCAGGGTCTATTAGTCAAACCAGACGACGCTAGTCTTGTCAAGGAGGGGCTAGCACTCGATGCATCGCAGGTGTCGAATGACACCGAATTCCTTTGATGGGACTTCCGGGAGTGCAGCCCATTCCACAGACTGTCAAAGAAAAATTCCCCTTGCTCTCCTCAATTGTTTCTCCCCAGAAGCCAGAATCGACAAACTCGCTATAAGCTTTGTCTTCCATGTTCTTTGCTTGTCACCTCCCGCCTTTCTCCGGCATGCACTTCGACTACTATACTATGGTCAGGAAAAGACGCTCATCGCCTCATACGAGACGTACAAACAAAACAATTTCCTCGATTCAAATGGTTATCACAGCTGAAACTTCTAGCAGGGATTCACATTAAGGCGGAATCCAGGGACCCCTGTATCGTCTATACAGTGTTTCTGTCTCCGTCTTCTTTTCCTTCCGGAGTGCAGCATTCATGCTATTGCCCGTAAAGTTTATACATCTCGGCTTGTAGGTGATGCACAAGCAAGTGCAGGTTTCAGTCATTCGAGGACTGGTCTTCCATTCCGGGATGACGTCTACCTTCTCGGTACGTTTCCCCTATGCCCTGTTCCACCGCGCAGTTCTAGCCTCATTGCGTGCATAAACGCCCCAGTGGCATTACTTCACATTAGATGAACTCCACGGGGACTGCGTCGCTCTCCTGTGCGCCGATGACCACGGCAGCATAGCCAAGTTGGTCACACCCCATTTCCTAACAATACGCACACTTCACATTCACTATAATCTGTCTCTCCTGACGAGATTCCGTGTCGGAAGAATTACTGTAACTCAACGTCATGCCGTTGTCCACCTTCACTGCGCAACACTCCAGCTTCCCGTTTTCCCGTGAGTGGGATATCGTGGTCGTTCCTCCACCAGTAGCAAGAAAAAATGACTTGTGACACAACCGCACATCTGTCGACTGGCCAAAGATTCTCCAACGGCAATGATACTCGATTACTTAGGGGGGCTACCACCCCTTCGTTATTACTCGTTGTTCTGCTGAATGACAAGGGTCTTCCTAAGAGGGATTTCGCGGAAGTTTGGGACGCTCCATCACTGTGTCGAGTCACTTATTCAGTGGAGCATTCCCCTGTGATAAGGACCTCCTAGGACGTAGTTGTTGACTGCCAATGAGTTGTCAGGCAATCTTCGCTATCGATAACTTTCAGGTGCCGCCGTCCAACAATACAGAGTACTCGCACTATATCCAAGCTCAACAATTCCAGGGACCTTCTTCGCAATTCCCACTAACTCATGGGCGACCGTGTTGCACTGAGGAACAGACGGAAGTATAAACTGTATAATAGGATGATAGAAGAAGTCTCGATAGGTCTATATGCAGGTCGTATCTACCTCTAAACACCAAGTCTAGAGCCTACCGTCAAATACATTCTAAAGGTCTGAGGACATACTTACTTTCGCTTGCTCTGTTCATAAACGAGATAGGAGATTGATACCGAGGGGACAACCTGTGGAAACATTGGTCGACAAGGAATTAGAGCGCATAGACAGATCGCAGACCTTGGCTAACGTCGGACATAGCCCCCTGTAGAAACCTCTCCAACCGTCGCGCTGGTACGTTTTGATGATGACATCTCGGACACCAGTATACCGTTCGGGGTGGCCAGAAGAGCCCGAAGCTTGTAGGCGTGTGCGGACAAGATTCAAGTGGGTAGACACTCGTAGCGCCAACACTCCCAGAAACGCTACCGAAGGCGAGAAGCGCGAGTACGCCAGGCTCATCTCTACCAGTTGACCGCACGTAAGCCAGTTTCAAGGCTTCAAATGTGCTCATGTCAATGGCAGAATAACTGCAACAATCATGTCATCCAGTTCAGACGCAGCCCATGGAGACGAACGCACGGGAACACTCCAACCAGACCAATCTGTATTTCCTTCAATAGGGGACAGGCAAGTAAATAGAGGTAACACACATGCAGTCCGCGGTAAAAAGCCCGTATGCCTCCCAGGCTGTACAAGCGTCGCATCGCCTCCACCAAACTTCGCTTTTGGTCACCGGTCGAGCTCATCATTTGCGTCTGCCAAGGTAACATGGGCAAAGAAATACAGTACATGTCTGCTGCTCTACCTTTAGTGTCTCGATTGGGTATATGCCTATCTCACAGATCAGCACTACGACCAAGAATTGAGAACATGGACTCACTCAATTGACTTGTAATTCCACCTATACCGCCAGCTAAAAACCGGCTACTGCCGCTGATGTCCCTCGAATCACTAACACGATCCCGATGCCTGGCGAAGGCACGTTTCTGACGAGTAAATAAAGTAAGAAAACAACACCGGGGGGCAGATCCAAGGAGACGAAACAGCAACGAACAGCAGATTCGTATGCAAGAAATTTGATGGCGGACTCCGGGAAAATCTTCATTACAGAAAGCCCATTCCCAGTCCAAAACGCGAGGACGCCCCCCTCGGCGTATATGCGTGCTACGGCCCCACCTATTGCCTTTAGGCCACCAACACCAGGTTTTGGCCGTAGTGCCGTACCACCCATTTCGGGAGGGCGAGTAATTAGGAAAACTTTGAGGCGATCAAAAGGGGCCGTGCACGTGCGAGACACTGGTGCAGAATAAGATTCCTGAGCTGAAGGCCATGGGAACATCATTACCAGCACCGGCAATCCCTCCCGCCAACAAGAACTTAATTGCCGCACTGCCTTGAAGCCAATCATGGTGTCCCTCTGCGTCCTCTTCGGTGTGGTCATCGTCGTCGTCGTCGACTGGGGTATACTCTGTTGGTTTCCAAGATGACGGCATTGGAGGCGGTTTGTCAACCGCACTCAAGCTGACATCACCTTGCGTTAGTCAAGAGAGTTGACGACTGTGTGTTCATGAGGAGACAGGATGGCAGACCTTCCATCGCCTCCCTAGCAGCACCGTGTCCAACGTCGCCCATGGATCGCCTGCACTCGTAGTATCGGTAGATCTCAGAGGGGGATGGCTTTCGTGGTAGTAAGAGCAGAAAGTTACTGAACTCTCGGAAATTGACCGCATGTGGGTGAGGTGATGATGTTAAAGCCATCATGAACTCCGCCAGGCCGGCCGAGGAGAGTTTGATACCTTCGTGCCATACCCATGGTTGAACACGAGCACCAAGCACGGGGAAAGGAATGACGACGCACCAGCCTTGCTCAGCGCAATCTGCAGCTCCTCTGAGTCCAAGTAGCCATTGCCATCAAGATCCAATTCGTCATGGAAGACGGACCACAGCTCTACATTCAGCAGTGTCACAGAAGAAACACTTGACAAGGAAAACGAAAGACATGTTACTCACCAGCTTCCTTACTTTCCGCGTACTTCCTAAACTCAAGCCATTGTATGTGGGTCGGCCTTCCATCCGCCATATGCCCACCACCACAACACCGCCCCAATAATTCATCGTCATAGATCTTCCGCATGGTTTCCGCTTCCCCGCTATGTAAAGTCAATGTGTCGCTGAGTTGTGGCCGCCGGGAGGCCACTGTATCCGAGCCATGGTAGCTTGAATGAGGTAAATGTTTCCAAAGGGCATAGAGTCTCCGTTCGCGGTTTTCTGCACCTTCCTGTTCGCGGAACTCGGAGAGGCTATGAGGTATGGCATTGTGAGACGGAGAATCGGACCTCAGATTGGGTATGACCGGCCGATCCTGTGCACCAGAGAAACTATCTTCGAAGATTTCACGATTCGTCCGTAGAGGAGGCGGTGGGGAAACCTCGACCATAGTTCACTGTCCAAGTTAGAGTGGAGGCTATGAAGTTATGATCCTCCGAAATCTGGATGAAGTGGATCACGGACAAGAAGAGGAGGGCCGGTGTCGGCTCAGACAGACATTGTCTTTGCACGTTGCTCGAACGTTTGGGGTGTGTGGAGAGGAGACTGTGCTCATGTCGTGTTTACGAGTGCTTGCACGCCTCGTTATTACCCTCGGACCAAGTAGGAACACTAATATGTAAATAAACACGATTACTATCGATTACCTAGTACCGATCCCCAGGTCGAGACAATGCACGAGTAAACTCGTATGTCATAGAATACTATACTGCGCCGTAACTTTCCATAGTCCCATGGAGAAATGCAATAAAAAAAAGGGAGGAGGAGGCGTTTATGACCGGCAAAGAATCGCCGAGGCGACCAGCACGCGCAAGCGCTTCAATCCATCCAAACCTCGTGCTATCACCTGCCGAAGAGTACCCGGCCTGGCGGGCAAGCCCTTCGACACAGCGGATACCTCATTCCTCGTGCGCATCTGCTCCACAGATGGGTTGTGAGGATTTTGATCACTTTTCATGCTGGTCGCCCGCGTTGAACGAGATATATTCTTCTCGGAATATGGCGTAGAGGGTGAGGGCGTTTGCGTAGGACTCGCGGAACGCAAAGTGGGTGAGACTTTTTCTAACGAAACAAAGCCACGGCTTGACGGATAACTTGAAATGGGATGTTCGTGGGTCGACCAGGAAGGGGGTGGAGTTGGAAGGGGAACCTTGCGCACATCAGGCAATGGCCGCACCGGCCTGGGTGCAGGCAGCGGAGATGGTATATTTGGCTTTTGTCCGTTGTGGCTAGGAATCGGAGGCAGGCTACGCGCCTTAAGACCGATGGTTTTTGGGATAGACGTAGGCGCCATTTCCCCGTCGCTTACCTCTTTCGAGATGGCAATGGTAAGAGATTCCACTGACAACTCTGGGGACTGTGAGTGCCGACGTGGCAGAGGGGGGGTTGGGGGCCGATATTCCTGGAACATAAATATTAACTGTTGTAAGCACATGGGTAGAAATTTCGTACTGCCTGGGTCCTGCGTTTGCCTGCTGGTCTCGACCAGGGTGTGGGAGAATCAGGGCGAGGTACAGCTTCCCCATAGCAAGTCTCGCAAGGGGAAGGTGGAGCGAACGTGAAACTTCGGGTCGTTCCAAATTCCTGTGATAAATCGTCAGTAGTGCGTCGTCAACACCTATGGACGATTAGGCTACCGTGCTGGCCTGAGACTGCCTTTCACCTTCTATCTCCCCGTCAGTATCGCTGGCCAAAACGTCTCCGTCGACAACAGTGTTAATTGTAGGTAAGGTCGAGTGTCTCTCTTTCGAAACCACCCTGTCAATAACATCACGCCAATCCTCGGGGAGCTTGACAACCGGAACTGAGTATCTTTGGTAGAGGAGTGCCATAGTTGTAGCTTACCGGCGGCATGTCCATCTGTGTCAAGGAACCGGAAGCAAGTGATATTTGCCCGAAAGGTGCCCCTGGTGAGGAGGGTGGGGACGGCGGCGGCGATGGGATAAACTTTGGCACAGGTTTCCTACGACTCATCGAGCGTCGCCCGTGGTCTAGTTGGGACATGTTGGTAGACACCAGGGGGTTGTCAGAGTACACCAAAAAGACGGAAGCCGGGTTAGAAACTAAGAGTCCCAGGGAGGGGATAATACACTGGGTACTGGACTCCGACGGATCGAGAAATTATAACGGCCGCGTATTAAATAGAAAGCCACCAGTAGATTCATTTGGAGGGTGGGCTGCCTCGAGTTCATGCACAGGTAAGCCGTGACTCAGGTAAATTGCCTTCAGGTCAAAAGCCCACGTTGGAGGCAGGACGTTCTCGGATGCTCACCTCATGTTTTCCATACTTGCGTTGTGGGAGAAATAACCACGAGGAGAAGTCCTCGAATCACGACAACCGCGTTTGGTTTCTGTACGAAGAAGTCCACCGCCATTTGCGTTGTACAAGGGCAAACCACGCCTAAAACCTGTGTCAGCAAGCACACTGGTACCTCCCCCTGAACGGCCAAAAGACTGAAGGTATGCGCCCGGGGCTGTTGTACCTGATCAGCTGGCATAGCGTCGTGGAGTTTACCGGGCGCCTTGGAGACTAGTGACATGATCGTGGGGCCACGATTTCGAGCCGATGGGAGCAGGCGCACCTCAGAACTTATCTACCACATTCACAAGTCAGAAAACATCGAGCAAGGTGGGTGAAAATGCCACGTCACGTCACGCATGCAAACCAGCAGTCGACGGGACTACCAAAGCAACTGTAATTATGGGTACAGATGGGTCATTAAATGGCGTTAGATAAATGCGTTAAACAAGTAAGGGTAGTGGTGGTCGTGATATTAGTGGGTATAATTTCGCCCTAAAACAAAACCGGGAAGAGATGGCAGTGCCGCCTTGTCTTTGGGTAGAGATGATGGGTGAAAAAGACGTGAAATGAACCCTCCCTGAGCAAACATAAATAACCAATGGTTACCGGAACCGGTAAGATACCGGATCCCACTCAGGGCATTGGGACAGATTTGAAGGGTGCAGGCTGGTCTAGCCTCTGACCCTCCGTGTGCGATCGTGGCCTAGATTGCAGTCTTATCGTCGTTGGCCATTTGAGCAACCAAGTCCGCTTGTCCAACTCTGGCTGCTGTGATGGTGATTTAAGGACGAGAGCACGCAATCGTTCCCGACCCAGAATGGGTGCAAGTGAGAGGAAAGACAAAACTGCCAACTTGAGCACGATGTCGGGGGATGCCAGCAACGATGACACAGTCTCATGTGCCGGTGACGCTGCGGACGCTACAGTCTGGAGAATGTCACCAATCTTGATGCGAATTATTGGTGAACCGCCGCAATAAAGGAGTACTCGTTACCCACCTGACACGTAACCGCAGTCCATGGTAAACAGCCGATGAACGAGCCGAGGGTGCAGTCGGACAATGCGACACCACACACTCCGCACGCGATATTAATTCCCGACCAAGGTACAACGCCGACGAGTCGTAGTATGGACAGACGAACCCAAGCTGGTGACTTTAATTTTGAACTGGTAGACAAATCCGGTTCACCCTCGATGGCATTTCGTGTCATTTCCAACGCCCGCGGCCATAGACGACTCAACGAAGGTGCCAAAGGCATGCACAACAGAGTTGAAAATACTGAGCCCATGGTTGTCAAAGCAGAAAGAAGCAATGTTGCCCACAACGGATGGAATAACGCGCCGGCCAGGACATTCTATATAGCCGGATGCTTAGCCCGACTCGTGGAGCGTGCGAGTCAAAATGTCACATACCCAGATGACACTGCCTGGAATGGACCAGGCGTGTTTCCACACTGCTGTTACGGATAGCACTCCTATGACGTGTGCAAGAGGACCAGGTCCGCTCTGTGAATATCTTTGAAGCTCCAAATTGAGCTCCGCAAGTTCAGAAAGGGTGCGAGGCCAGGTGACCGATATGGGTAAGGAGTACAGAGACAGGAATACGAGTGCGGTCGACAAGGGGAACAGGAGCACAACCAGCAAGAGGGGTTCATGCACCTTGGCGAGGTCAGATACTCCTGGTATTATCATCAGAGGAGGGAAACAACTGACTGCAGGGATGCGCGAGCACAGTCGGTGTGACTTGAGAGTCTGTTTCTCGTTGAAAACGTCACCGAAAGCGGTCTTCTGTGAAGAGGAAGAAAGAGGAAGCACTAAGTCGTCATCACTACTGGGATATGGAGATGATGGAGTCGACCAGTTGATGGAGTGTTGTGTCGGCACGTGCAGCAGCTCGAGGCACTTTGAGACCAGCAAGGACAGCATGGATGGTTTAGATAAAGAAGAAGAGCGGGAAACGTGAGGAGCAGGAAAAATGCTAGCTGCTGTCGAGTGATCGACGGTGGGGGTCGAAGGCTCTGAATTCTGCTGAACCGGCAGAACCAACGAGGAGGAGCGTCGTCTACCGAGCGTACTTATCGTCAAGGCGGGACGTACGTTCGTGGAGGATGCACGATGACGGTTTGGTGGAGGCACTGCCAGCGACATTCGAGCAGCTGCACGGTGGAATAAATCCTGCTCGACAGGCCAGTGCCAGAAATTCGAAAAACGCAACCACCACAAAGCCGATGCCGCCGCATCAGACACAAAAATCAGTCGCGTGACGTAAAACTGAGGTGACCCGACACGGCATCTCGGCATCTCAGCTTCATCCCGACGGAAGCGGAGTTTCAAAGACGGCGTCGGCCGATCATGTCGTCTATGCTGACGAAGCTGTGACCAATGCTTTCTGCATAATGAAACCTTTTCACGATGTGTAATACATGAGAGAGAGACATGGCATGAGGTAGAGAGAGTGACACGAATGTACTCGGCTAGATGCATAATAATCGAGCTTAGTGTGCCCGCCGGCTCTCCTGAATGACAGTGCCAAGCTCCTCAAGTTTGCGCTTCGAACGGAGCATGGTACCAAGCTGAGCTCGACGTCCTCAGGTTGTGAGAGACACCGGGATATCAAAACAGAACTCACCCGCTTCTTGGTCAACTTCCGCGCCTTTTTGTCCTGGCAGGATTGATTGTGGTCACACACTCTATCTATACCTGAACGGCACCAGTCATACCTTGGAGTTTCGCAGCAGCTCCATTACTCGTCTCTCGTACGGCGAGAACCCTGCGACCTCGCGAATTATCGAGCGCACGAACTTGTTTTTGGTTGATTGAATGCCCTTCCGCTGGCTTGGGCGAGATGCCTTGGGAAGGGAGGTAGTAGGATATCCCTTGTTCAATCCATATCGCAGATCTGCTCTGATCAGTCCGCAAGCTATCCTGCTCAAGGCCACGCGAACATACTGGTGCGAGCCATGATCTTGACCGTGCTTCGAGGGTTGCTGGCTTCGCGTTGCAGAGAGACCGGTAACTTCCCACAGTGGGGATACGGGTGGCTTGGACCTGTACAGTTGTTTCTTCCGTGAGAATTATCTGCCGAAATGATCGTATCACGTGATGCAACCTCGCGTTTGCACTGCAGCACGGATGAACGCGCAGGTAACGGATCAATCGATCATCGGTAGTCCTTCATCACCGCATGCTCAGCCTTGCTCCGCTCGCACAGGAGGGTGGTCACACAGTACAATTTGTACACGGCAAACCACCTGTCATTTGCGAAGAATCCGAGCCCAGGGTTCGTTCAATTTCAGTGATGCATTTGGTCTGAACCCAGCTGGATAGAACCATTGGGACGTCGAAGCGCCCAAATGTAAAATCGTGCTTTGCTACGTATCCAGAGTCTCAGCCAGTGGTTCGAACCCTGAAATATTCAGGGACAGTAACTAAGTACCATGTTGTGAAGATGGGGAGGGGAGTGCGTGAGTCAACTACAATGAGATTCGTGGTGTGGAAGACATCGACGCACTGACCCCAGAACTGGAAATTTACCTCGGCAATTATTTCAGTATTGCCTGACCACCTTCACCCTTCCTGGGGCCGAACTCCTCGCTGCTACGTGGTTGATGTTCTCTTGAGGGCGAGTTGAGTCAGATGTCGGTGACGGGAGAGCAGAAAAAGGTAGATGGATAGGTGTTCGCAACGGCTTTAGGTCGACAGATGGCTCACCTCTAACTTGGTGTCTACGGTTCCCATCCTCCTCCCCCTCCTCTTCCTCCTCTTCCTCGTCCTCGTCCTCTTCCCCATCAGCAGCATCCTGTCCTCGGCAGATGTCCTAAATAAGTAGCGACCCCATTCAGAACAAGCGTCCTACCGGATCAAAATCTTCCATCCGTCTGTCTTCCTCACCCACCTCGTCTACATCATCGTACTCGTCGTCTATCCATCTTCCACGCCAATCCACTAAATCCAGTTCATCTGGGCTTTGAGGTCTCAATCGCAGCCACTGCATACGGGGACCGGACTTGGCTCGTTCGTTCACTTTGAACCCATATATTCGCGGCTCATATACGTGTCCCTCTGGCCGCTTTTGACCTCCATACGGGTTCGGGTTCACGAATGCTGCTGGGCGAGATGTATTATTGCCTGAATCACTATGTGGGGACCGTCCTGGTGACAAGGAGGAATCTGCGGACGACGAGCGTTTGTAGAACGGTGCTGGCGCAAGCTCGCGATAAGTTTGGAAAAATAGATGCGCGAACGTAGTACCAAAAAACGCTCCTACAGTCCTCAAATTCTCGTAAGTGGAGGCGAGGGGTAAAACAACGGAAAACATGCGGCACCATCAACACCCTGAAAGCGACTACTGGGAGGGGCGTAAATGTCATTGCAATTCGGGCAGTATAGCTTCACGGTGTCAATTCCAGGCAAATCGGAACGACCACATGGGACAACGTTGCATCCCGTACAGTATACTCGCGGACAAATGCCAAAAGCGGTACCTTCGTATTTTTCGACCTGCACTACGGATGAGATCGGTTGGACCAAACTTGCAGGATACGAACCATGGATTGTAGGCCTGCTCGCGTAAGAATATAGCGCTGATGAACGAGACCGTAGAGTAGTTCTGCAGACGCTTCGACTATGGAAACATCTGGAATTCTTGAAGAATCCTCATCTGGAGGAAGGATATGTTACATCGACCTTTTGGCGCGAAATCTCAGTAGAAAATACCTGGCTCGACATCCAGTACCATCTCCATCGCTTCCTTCCAGAAGGGTACCATCGTGTTCAGGCCGGTAAGGTTGAAATCATCTTCGATGAAATCCTCTGCCACTTCGCAAAAGTATTCGTGGCCAGGAAGAGAACAGAACCAGCTAATCCATGTAAGTGTCGACGTAGGCGTTGATGATGCTAGTGGGGAAGAGATGGGGTCAATGGGAAGCCGACTTATGGGACTCGACTTGCTCACTGTAACCCTCCTCCGCCTCTTCCATCACCTCGTCAATTTCGCCATTTCCACTGATGACCTCCTCTTCCAATTCGACCTCGTCCTCGTTTCCTTCTGTCAGGCGTGACATCATGACCGGCTGAGGTCGTTTGGGCGAGTTTTCAATGTCACCCTGCCCTCAGCGGCGTATCTCAAAATGGCAATGCCAATGGTTGGAGCTCCGCTCTGAGACTGGGTAACGCTCGCAAGTTCGAAAGTACTCAACGATTTACTTGTAAAAATGTGTATCACCATTCGAGTCGTCATCATGTAGCGATAAATGTGCAGGTTGTACTTTCGTTCACATGGCCCGTCCAGAACGACGTCCCCATAATGATCAAGAGTAGTAGCTGTCCTGCACACCAGCTGATCACCACGTACAGCCAAGCCTTCCACCCGCCTAGCGCGACCACCTCTGCCGCGAACGTACTTACTGTAGTGAAGCACCCACAGTACCCATCGCCAAGTCCTTGGAGAAGGGAACATGCGGCAGGTGACACGGACGAGGGGAGTCCCTGTAATACGTGGAATAATCCGAGAAGGGCTGTCCCTATCGCGTTAGCGGCAAATGTTCCGAGAGGAAAATACTTGCTGCGTTGATTGAGATATATGGAGAGGAGATATCGAGATAATGTTCCCGGGTAGGAAAACAGGAGTGCTGCAGTTGCCTGATGGCGAAAATCGGCAGGCAGACAGAAGTATGCAGGGAATGTCGCAGCATAGGCTAGGACGGATGCGGTGGTTAAGGCGTACCGGACGCCCCTGCTCGGGGAGCGTGGTGCTGGAAAGTAGGGGGCGAACAAACCGCATATGTGAACGCCGAACGATATTGAAGCCAAGGAAACTACGAGCGTAACCCAAGTCTTGGTAAGGCCGTCAAGAAACTGGAAACGTAAATGAACTAAGCATGGGTATCGCAGGCGACTCGAAGGAGCCGGACATTTTGGAGACCTCCTCTGGAATAGTGACTGGCATCCACCCACGAGTCGAAGACATCCACTTGCCACCCGGAAAACGTAGTCAAGGATCCACAGAATCCTACACAACTAGGTTTAAAGATGCAATGGCGGAGGTACGGACGCCGAGCTAACCTGTTGTCACTGCCGTGTACAAGGGTCCGTAGCTGTAAAAGTCAATAAGCAATGTGACTTTGAACAAGACCACACGCTCACTATCTTCCAAAAGGGGCTCTCATCCCCAGCGCAATCCCCATGATGAAACAGCCGGTGGCCTGCACGTAGGCCAAAGCGAACACGCTCTGTCCATTGAAGGTCGTAAGAGCTTGCAGACCGAGTCTAGCGAGGGTTCCAAAGATAGAAAAGGGCATGAGAAGGGCAAGGACGTGAGGAGAAAGTGGGTGGTATATCTTCGAAGGGGGGAGTTCTTCTGCATCGCTTGGAGGACGATCTATCGTAGCAAGAGATTCCACGCTGCGCACGGCTTGGTGGTGGGCAATTACAGACCCAACGTCCGTCCCGCGAGATCGTGTCCTGTCAGGGGCTTTTCCGGCATCCGGTGCAATGGACATCGTTGTGTTTTATGGTGGCTGCAGCGGACGAGGGTTTTACGATCGCGTTCCGCCACTGCGATTTGATTACATAACGTGAAGATAGGCCAGTGATACTGTGTGTGTACTCGCCGTGCAGTCCTAGCTACGATACGGATAATGAGAGAAGAGATAGAATGGGAAGCGCATGTCAGAAGAGCGCGAAGCACGGCCTCGCATTGGGCAGGTGTGTGACCCAACCCATCGAGTCATGCATTATAACCCTCCATCTCCAACAAGGAAAGCAATCTCGGTCGCGCCATTTGGCGAGCTGAGCGTAGAGAAGAAAAAACTCTCACCCGCCTGGTAAAAAGGACCTCAGTGAAGAAGGAGAGCTGAAAAAGTAAAAACGCGTTCTTGTCACCAAGCTTTTGCTTAGGGCCGGTCGGAACGCAAGCAGTTTTTTACTCCGAGCCATGATAGCGAAAAAAACGCCATGGCAGTCGTGTACGACAGTTCTCGGCACCGCCTTTCACCACTGAGAGTAAGACGAGGTTGTCCGGCACAAGTCTCACTCCCATAAGTTGGACCAGCGTCTCACCCATGACAAGTGGTTCGCACCCCCTGTCACTTTACCATGTCGAGTCACCGTGCGAAGTCGGGACCATTGCAGAGCCCTCAGTCAGCCATTCCAGACTTCTATTATGTGCTCTTCGCGTTCTATGAGCCCGCATTGACCATTCTGGGCTTCATAGGCGCACTCTACGACCCCGAAACCGTGACGACTTTTCATTTCCTACGCCTAACGTGTCTCATTAACTCACGTCCTTGCAGACCCACAACACCCAAGCGCCTTGGCCAGCCGACAGTCCACCGCCTACTCCCCTGCCAAGGGCGTCAGTCGTCACGGTCGTTCAGCTTGCTCATGTCTGTGCCCTTATGGGTTTGATCAACTTTTTCATGTTAACTGCTGCGCGAAAGCACCTAGCATCCCAAGTTGTCATGCAGGAGAAGATTGTCCGTGCACTGTTGATCCCACTTCTAGTCGGGGACGTCGTGCATCTCTACGTGACGCTGTGGGCTTTGGGTGACGAAAGATGGGACATTGCCCGCTGGAGTCCCATGCTTTGGACCACCATCATTGTAGGACTGACTCTGATGATACCCCGCATTATGTGGCATCTTGGTGTATGGAGATACATGGACTCGAGGGACAGTGTACATGCGCGGGCACTAAGCCAAACCGATGTGAAGGAGAAGGGGACTGACATATAGATACTGTAGAAAGAAAATGTAGGGAACGGATGATTTATTTGTGTTATTTACCGCACTCCAAGCTCTCGAAGGTCTACCTACTATCAGCCGACACAGGATACCATCCTACCGTGAGTACACACCAGCACGATGTACATTGGGTATTGGATCACTACATACCGTTAGCGCGCCGTTGCGGTTCATGAAAAGTATAGGAGATCAGTAAGGGCTGTTTACAATGCTAGATCTGTTGTGTAGACCAGTCATCGGTCCAGCGAGAGATGCCCTCGTAGGTCGCTTCAAGTTCTTCTTGTTGATCGCCAATACGTTGTTCTCTAACGCGACGATCTGAAACCGGGAGGGGTGAGGGAGGGACGTGAATACGCATGCATGTAACACCCACAATCTCTTTATCATCACCAAACTTGAAGTTGTCCTGCACGACGGTATCTTCATACTTCTTGATCTCGTACTTGTCAAGTTGGCCTTTCTTCACTTTCGCGAAATCCCAGGCAATGACGTATTGACCAGTTGACGTAACAATCGCGTTTTCTACTTGGCCTTCCCCTTGATTGAATCTAGGGATACCGCTCTCGTTAGGAAACTGGAGGTAGCTGGGCGACAGAACTTACCGGGCGGGCGAAAAATTAACCTCCTGATTCATGTACGCAACGTGTTCGGAGCGAAGCTGTAAGCGCCGCGGCATTGGTTTGGCGTTCGCAGGGAAACTACGATCGAAGCCAAGGGATCCAGCATATCGCCCCTCTCCAATCAACGTATCGATCAAGAGTAGGTATGCCTTTGTGGTTGCTACAATCCACCGTCCATCTGCAGTAACATCGATACCAATGATAGGGTCTCCGAGGGGTGGCAATGCTGTCTTCGCGTTCTTCCCAATGGAATCGAAGAGTCTAATATCACCCTTCGCACTCGCCACAGCCAGCTTCCCGCTTGAGGTCGTAGCCACGCCTGAGAATCTATTTTTACTGACGTACTGCTTGTACTGGCTGTCGACCATTTTCAGGCCGGATATACGAGGGTCTATCCGGAAGAGGGCGTTGTGCGAAGCGCCTACCAGAGTTTGCTCCGGAGTCATTTGTGCGAATTTATTATCCGGGGCGATGTGGTCGACTGTCACGTCCTCGTGGACTTTCCATTCCTCGACCACCTTACCACGCTCGATGTCCATGTTATATAGGGAATGGGGTTCAGCCGGATTCATCAAGACCATCTTGGTGTCCTGGTCATGTAACATTACCTTGGACCCGAACCTTCAGCAGTTTAGTCGGCCAATCAGAAAAGTAATAAATACCTCGCGCGGCTTAAATTCCCTCCCTTTCGGAGTGGAAAGCTTACTGATAGTCGCATAGTACTTCACTTGGTTGCGACCAGCATGGGAAAATACTCCGATGTTATTCCCTCGTACGACGTAAGAACGGTCTCCCTTGTAACCGATGGTCAGTTGCGAATTCCTTTCTCCTTGGAGCTGAGGGGATGCGATGTCTTCCTCTTCCTCCTCATCTTCACTCGGTTCTTGACAGTAGAATGAATATGTGTAAATAGGAAAGTGGTGTATCCGACGTACCCTCGTCGGGGTCAAGCTCAAATACAACTTCCTCCTCATCCTCATCTTCGTTTTGCGCGTCACGCATCTCGACGTCTTCGTTGGTAGAACTTATCACGTATGCTTGCTCATCGGGCTGGGTTATGGATGAGCTCTGGATAATCATCAGGAACAGTCAACCATCGGTCACCTTGATCTTGTTGAACGGAGAGTGATGAAGAGCCTCCCATGCTGCTCGAGCAAACGCGACTTTGAAGTGTTCATAAGCATCACTTGAGTTGAACTGAAACGCCCAGCTGCCGTATGCACCATCGACATAAAAGTTCCATGTCACAGAGTGAGTCTTCGGCGACCAACGGGGGTTCATATCCGCCGCGATTTTGTGCATAATGAGGTCCTCCTGTTCATCCGTTGCCACGATCCAGTAATTGTAGTCGTTCGATGTGCTTTCCAGGATCTTGGCTCTCAACAAGCCATCTCGGGCACTTACAAATCCGTCTACCTCAACGTCCCATACGAAGAATTGGGCGTCTTCTTCGACAACAGTGGCAGTATTGGCAAGCATAGCTTTGATCTTATTGGAGCTAGATTTCGGCGTCTTTCGCGGACTAGTATACTCGCGTGATCCTGTTGGTGACGCGCTCTCGGACGCTTCTAGAGGGGCTTTCTTGCCGACCCCTGCTCTCTTTGAAGCTGGCGGCCTGCCGGATGTCCGTCAATAGTACATGAGCTGACACGATCCACTTACTTCCAAGTGAATTCAGAAAGATCTTGATCGCCAATATTGTCTGCACTTGTCTTGTACTTTCTTTCGTACATGGCACGGTACATGCAGGTTTCGAAGAAGGCCCTGGTTGGCTCATTGGTCTCTTCTGTCATGACGAATTCGTAGAGTTCATCTACGTCTCCATCCAGATCGCGCCAAACGAACGTAGCCTGATTGTCTGCTTCACCTGACCCTAGACGAAACTCCAGTTCTTGGCTGATCAAGAACACCCTTTCCTCATCGGCTAAAGCTAATTCAAGACCGAGGATATCGTAAGAGTAATTCACATACTTTCGTCTTCATCTTCCAGTAGCTCTTGGTCCCCTTCTTCGTAAACGCGGGTGATCACGAGTTGAAAGTTGTGGTCAATAGAAGGGACTCTGCGGATGGTGGCAATCGCTTCATTGTAACTGAAAGCAACATGAAGATAGATATCAGCCAACGGGATATATTTCGCACATGCACTCCCTGGAAGACCGAATATTTCCAGGTCTCACGAGGTAGAGCTGACCGGACTCGATCTTGACTACCTCGGCAGCGTTGGGATCCTCTGCCACGCCAGGTCAGCGCGCAAAACGAAGTTCAGTATTGAGGCAGGACGTACGCCATACTTTCGCTATCACTGTGTTGTAAGGTGTGAGCGATGATACTCTGCCGGCGTCGGTCTCGTCTTTACTTACAGCTCCTGAAGATGTTCATTGTGGCAGCCGGGCGAAGCGTGATGGCGTCGTCACAGGACGCGGTGTGGTTACGTCACACGTACCTTTCCAAAAACAGAAAGCGTATATGTAACTGCGATTCAAGTCCACCGACCAACTACTTGTCACGCACAAATGAGTTCATCCAGTATGTTTTTCTCCTCTCGTCGACTGAAACATTTGTTTTTTCAAGCCCATCTCAACAGGCGATACTGCATCTGGGACGGCCCTGTCGGCGACCCCTAGTATCAGGAATCGTGCAGCTCACTCCACGGAGGTCAGTGAGTAGTGCGAGGTTCGTATCACACATGCGATTCATCCCACGCACAGCACAGCTCGCCCACTTCCACCACTATGTCCGATTCTGTTAGCTTTTATCCTGCAGAGGAGTCGCTGTCTCCAGGGTTCCTCCGGAGTCAGAGTTCCACTTTCCTCAGCCCTCGCAAAATAGTCATTCGTGCTGATTCCACACTGGTTACATCATTCGATCCTGCCGACAAGCAGTTGTATGATTTGTGGGCGCCGAAGAACTGAGGCTCTCGCTTCTGTATCGTGCCCAATATAACACGCTGCTCTTCCATGCCGAGCACCATCTCGTCTCACCTGTACACGAAGATACGAATGCTGCTAGGCATCTCTGTGTGCTTCATCTTTCCCCGGGATGTGTCTCGTTAATAAAGTTCTCGGGAAGCTGCAATGTTCACCGCTTCAGCTGCCAACTCGTTCACATAGCTACGGAGTATGGTGATCGTGCTGGTTTTCTCTATTTGCTGAAGTGCTTCACTCATCAGGCTCACCGAGTCTGGGCTTTCCTACGGGGTTTCTTCCCAAGCAATGAA
Organism: Pisolithus albus; assembly: GCA_024613165.1. Lineage (NCBI taxonomy): Eukaryota > Fungi > Basidiomycota > Agaricomycetes > Boletales > Pisolithaceae > Pisolithus > Pisolithus albus. Next base: position 586,616 of record JANFAB010000004.1, on the reverse strand, counting down.
TAACACTTCGTGCCGCTGTTACCGGTTCACTGTTTCCAATCACGAAATACTCATACCGAAGTTTGGCCCAGAACCGCGCGCACAATTGTTTATCGCACCCGATCAGGAAATACTATCCTCCATTTCAAGTGCGATTTGGGCGAGCGATCGCGTGTTTCATTGAACGTGCCACTCTACTTTACTTCCGGCTTCTCAACTCGGTGGTCTAATGTATATCACTGCTTCGTGAGAACAAACTGAGCGGCAGTCCTTCCGATGGAACTGAGGTTGGCATTAATCAGCCAGCATGTGTTCCATCGGTACTTCATGGCTCCATTTTTCTACACGTGCCACTTGATACTGAATATTGATGCAAGAGTTGCCCACGGTCCCGTCGGCATACCACATTGTATCAGCCCCACAGAGTCTGCAGGAGTACCCGTGCTATCCAACGGTAACGGGCTCCTCTTTGTCCTCTCTCTCACTTGTCTAGGAATGGTTTCTGCTGTCCGGGATTCCACCGTCATGCCCTCTGTATACTCGTATCTGAACCAAGGGACAATTCTCAAAACCCTTTGGGATATGTTCCTTCGAACACTCTAACCGGAATCGCCATAGGTATGTACAACTTTTTTGCTAGTCGCATCATTGGACTCGGTTACAAATCACTACTCAGCCGTAGTGCTGGCAATTGCGCTCACACTATCGTTCTTGTCTTTGCGATACCGCACTACATGGATGCTCGCATTGGTTATCGGCCAATACTGTGAGGTCTCCGTCGGTCTTTCTAATAGAAGTCTGAGCCACTGCAGGTTATGCCATTGGATTCGGTCTCCGATTTGCACTACACTCCCATCCGGACTCTAGTGGAATCTATATTGTCGAGTACCTATTCATCGTCCTTCCTGTAAGTGCGCGCGCTTCTGAGCTGGCTGGCCATATCATAATCCACGCCGCGCAGCCGTGCGCTTTCATAGCAGCCGACTACATTCTGCTCGGCCGTCTTGCCGCATACTTGGCCTGTGGGGAATATGTCCCCTTGCCACTCAACAGAATCACGCGCGTCTTCGTGATATCAGATATCTCAACTTTCCTCATTCAGGTATGTGCTTCGTTGCCGCCAGGCGCCATATTGAGAGATGAGTTACTGTTGTCCAGGCCGCTGGAGGAGGCTCAACAATATCTCACAATCCGAACGTAGCTTTGGCTGGCGAACACGTGAGTTTATCTGGCACGGTTTACAGGAAACCAAGTGACGAGCACTCCTGTGCAAGATATTTTTGGCGGGCCTCTCTCTACAACTTTTATCCTTTCTGATCTTCAGCGTGATCTATGTTCGTTTCCTTTACAAAGTATACACCCTGAGGCCAGAAATATGGAAAGGTGACCAAACATAAACCTTGGCACGAAGACTGGCGAGCCTTAGCATGTGCTCTCGCTATCAGTTCTATCGGTATTCTCGTATGTAACTTTCCGAATCTAAGTCCAAGGACATGATCATCATCATGTCGCAATTACAGATCCGTCGGGGGTATCGCGTAGCGGAGCTTTCCTACGGTTTTCATTTCTCGATTCTCCTTCGCCCACCACCTAGCTTAGAGTCTCACTTTGCCTGACGTGTCTTCGGGTGTGCGTTCAGCCTGCAGCCTCTGAATCTATGACGCCTTCCAACACACCTCACTGGGGATTCGGCATTTCAGGTAAGAGGTTTCTTTCAGACCCGAGCTCGTCTCTCCTGATTTCATCATTTCAGGGCGCATATAGTCATGAAATGAGTGGGCCCAAGCACGATGGAAGCCCAGGGTGTGTGTCTCCTCCAAAACCTCCACTTCCGGTGCGATGCTTTACGAGCACGATCCAGAGCTATTGACCAAACCCTCAGGCAGATCTGGTGTACATCGAGCATGAGTATATGCTTCCGTAAACCATGTAATGTCGAGTGAGGTCATTCCAAAGAGGTCTGTAGCTCACGGCTATGTGACTCTATCCCAGTACTCATATGATCTGGAGCCGAGCTGGTCATTTTCTCCAACTGTCCTGGCGTTGAGAGCTATGGTAGTCTTTCTTCCCATTTGAACCCCTCAGCAAGCAGCACGATGAAAGGTAAGTATAATTGTGGCCTAGGATGTTCAGCAGCTCAGCATATGCAGGCATACGACGACGAGGCCACAGCACTCTGCCACTCGTAAGTTTTTAATTATGGGCAGTACAGTCTTAATACTCTTGGATAGGCCACGAATAATAATTGGGACACGAAGAGTATCAGCAATGGCACCCTCTACTAGACTCAACATTCCTCTCGCACACTCTCATCATTCATTCAGACGCTTTCGTACCTGCTCAGATTCCATGTGATTCGCTTAATACCCAGCACTGGAGCATTCGTTTAGGACTTCATTTGGACATTTACTGTTTCATCCGCTCGCAGCATTAATTTTCGGCTTCATTCGGAGCATGCCAGGAGGGGTGTAGCGCTAGCTATTAGCCCAAGTATTTGGATTGCTGTATAGTACGGTCCATGCAATGGAATGATATTTGGTAACATATTGTGGTAAGGCTTAAAAACTCGCTAGGATCATATCCCGTCCGAAGTGATGATATAACAAAATGGATAGCTCCTGCACCCAGTATATGAGCGGATATGACATTTTATGATTAGTACAAAATTATAATACAGAGTCACACAGGACTCTGCCCCGAAATGTTGCAAATATGATTTTTTGTCTAGGTTTCATAGTAGAATATGTCGAGATATTGTCTTGTGTTCACAGCCACCCCAAAGCTCATATTCCATCACACGGGGTCACACCCGGTGATGTCCAGTTTTCACTGGGTTTCAAGGATTTCTTGCTACGACAGAGGCATACTTCTACCTTTTAGATACCCTACCCTTAGTCATTGCGAGCGCAACTTACATTCCGTATTGGCCTGGTAGGTTCATCCGCAATAACGCTGAACAGAGCACCAGCGAGTCCAACCCTTCCGTCATTCAACCGTCGTTCCCGAAATAATAGATTCTGCAATGTTAAACTTCATATGTAGCATATAGAACCCGTTTAGCCAGAGCATCTGCTGACGCTGTCCAAGACGGCATTTGTCCTGCGTCTGGTATACGAGATGTAGGACATACTTTAACGCCACAGGTAGAGCATACCTACCTCTGCGACGGCGCCGACCACGGCTCAGCCCATTATCTGCAGTGTGCGATGATAATCAATCGAGCGCCAATACGATAGATCTCAGGCCTGACGCAATGCCCGGATCAGACAAGAGCCCGCGAAGTCGATGAGTCACTCACCCCAGACGCATGCCATTCAGAGACCTTGCAAGAAAGTCGCCAATCCTCCCTGAGTGACATGTTTCTTCTGTGCCTTCTTGATCTCTTCCCGGCGCCGGTCACGGGAAAGCATCTCACGCAGCGTCTGAGCTTTCTTCTCCTGACTCCTCTTGGGTTTGGGAGGAAGTGGGGGTTCGGTCGGAGTGGGTAGCGTTGACGTTTGAATCCCTTGTCTGGAAGGGACGTCGGACTTATCCAGTGGAACATCGGTTATTTCACTATCCGGAGCCCTTTTCAGGGAGAATGAAGATGACTCCGCATCGGATTGAGTGATGGTTGTCGTATGAAGGCAGGGCACGGGAGTGTCCATGATGTATCCGCACATATGACAGACCCTCCTGTATACTCGCTGGGGGTGCTCAGATCGTTTTTTCTTCTTTCTACGTCTCACAAGTAAGGTAGAACCCTGTCCGTCAAACGCGTACGCCCCGCAGCGCGAACAATGTGTAGCGGTTAGGCTACCGGCAGTTTCGGGTTGAAGGTTTTGAAATCGAGCGGCATGCCAGGCTGCCAGGGATGGAGATACGGTGAGCAAAGTACAAGACGTGCTCAACCGATACTTTTCTGTAGCAAGAGCGCAGTCGGAGGCAGGGTTCATGGAGTAAATATGTGGGCAACCAAATTTGGCGAGGGGCGATTACACTAAGCGGCTCGCCAATCAGTTTTTCTACCATGGCAAAGTCACTGCGTTCAAAAGCAAAGCGTGCTTTTCGCGCTAAAAAACGCACAGAAGGCGTATACGCGGCAACGGAGGCTGCTCGTCTCAACAGGTTAAACACTATACTCGCTGGTATCAGCAAACAGCGCAAGGAAGGAAGTGTTGCCGGCGACAATCCCAAAACGCCAGAGCTAGACAACCATGGCAGGTTCGTTCACAGGTCGGATTCATGGGCTCGATCCCACCTTCATGGTGTTGTTTGAATCGTGGATCTACCACCTCACACTTCTTCCCTTGAGGGGCCGCCACTGATGTGTTTTGTCTCTTCCAGGTGGCCCTGCAGGATGTGCTATACCCCAAGAAGGTACGAGGGAAGACACTGTCATTTTATCGTCGTCATTAATTTCTTACAAGATACTATGGACCTGGAAGAGTCGGAGCAGGCACAAGCGTGTCCGGAGATATCCAATCGTGTCTCCACACACGGTTCTCGTGGTTCACGGAGGGAAGATTGGCGGAAATCAAAGGGAATGGACCCCATACCAAAACGAAAAAGCATGAATCGCCAGGGAGGACTCGCAGCACGGAGGAGAGCCGGAAGACCTTCGCGGCGGAGATGAACCTTTAAAATTCGAGTCTGATGAACACCTAGGAAACGTTTTTTGGCACTCAGTAGTCAATTCGGAGAAGAGCGTCCAATGCTCATTTCTCGTGCCCTAATACAATTCTGTATCCGTAGGGACCAGGCCTTTGTATAAGTAACAGCTGTACCCAACGAACTGTTGGGCTCGACCATATATCTTCGTCGACTCGAGGTGGTGATGACGATTGTATGAAGTCAACGCTGCCTCAACTACTACACCACACAACCACTTTTCCATCTGCCCCTGCACTAACAAGCCACGGTTGTTTGTTCACCCATCTAACCTGCAGGACGCCCAGTCCATCACTGACGTCGTGGCCACGAAGAATTTTTAGAGGTACGATTAGCGGATCAGTCATCAGATCGTTGTACACTCGACTGTGGAAAACTTGAATGGAACCATCATCCGAAGAAGAGGCAAAAAGAGGGTATGTTGGATGGAAGTGCAATGAGCGGATGGCTCGGCTGTGGTATCTAAATGCAAACATTAATCCCCGTCACCAAAAAAAAAATCGTGAGGGCACTCACCGTAAGACTTTGTAGGGCTTTTCGCTCAACTCCAGATCAAACCAGCAGAGTTTTCTGTCATATCCGCCAACAATGATATGATCCCCAGAAGGATGAATATCCATAGAAGATATCCATTTTATACCCGGCATCAGGGTTTTGAGCAACTTCTGTTGCATTAGGTCGTACAGCCGGACATATCGTTGTGTCTGAAGGAGCCACACTTGAGAAGACACAATGTACCTAAAAATCCACAAACTTACAGCAACGAAGAATTGCGGCTTGACGGGGTGGAACAAAACGAGTTGAATAGTGCCTTTGATTTTTTTAAAGGGAGCCTGAGAGTGTCTACGCGACACCTGGTGAATCCATACTTGGCTTTCGCTGCTCGCTGTGGATGGGAGACGATACTATGAGTAACAGGGGCAAACAAACCGTAGCAAAAAGAGGTACGCACAGACTGACGCCAAATAGTCCCCCTTGCGATGCCATGTTATTTGTTTTGGAAGGCCTGATGTGGCCGGGAGAGTGATGGTCAATATTACACCATGCTCTACCCGGGAGGTTGACGCCCACTTGATAGGCGAGGCCGTCGGGGGAGCAGGGGCAGATGTAAGTGCATTTTGTGTTGATAAAAGAGTAGCACTAGGCAGGTTTGGTGGTACAATGAAATGTAGCTTGTCCTCCCTAAAAATGGTTAGTCAGGTAGTAGGACTTCTGGTTGACCAATACCTACACGCTCGCAACAAAATAACTGATATCTGTTCGAGGACACCACTCAATAGCACCGATTTTGCTGTCCAACGTCCAGCGTTTCACCTCGTGGCCAACGATGACTTCCCAAAGGTATACAACACCACTTTCATCGCCGCTAGCTACCCACGCACCATCTGGACTCACACTTACACACCTTACTCTACTGCGAGATTGTATAACTTTGAGACTTTGATATGTCGGGAACGGTCGCAAGCTACTGGGACTCGGAAGCTTAGGCAGAAGGCTGTTAGGATCGATGTTGAGCTTCTTCCGTTGCACGCGTGGTGCGAGGTACAAGTCCAGTTGTCGGTTGAAGCGCTCCTTAATGAATTGGTCGTATCCAGGTACCAGTCGCAGCGCCGAGTATTTTTGAGGAATGAAATCGCGCTCGCGATCCTCTGGTTCAGCATTTTCCCATTCTTTGCGCTCTGCCTCTGTGGGAAGGTATTCCTCTGGTGGATTGTAAGATTCGGCATGAGTGGGTAGCGGTGGCTTCGGTGCAGGGAGAGGTGGAGGTTGGACAGATGTGGCTTCATTCCAAATAGCATAGAACTGTGGCGTGTTATCAGCAGTTTTGGGTTTGGAGCCCACAATCCGGCCTTGGCGAATTGCCCGAACAATCTTCATAATCTGTAACAACCGATAAGTATGTATGCCCGCAAGGACGACTAAAAGACCACACATACCTTTTGCTTCTCCCACTTACTGGGGAGCCACCTACGTTTGGGTTCGGGTGCGGCAGACAAGGGCATAACTTCTTGCTTTCCCTTCCCAGTGAACCACTCCACTGTGGGCTCGTACGGGTCATAGCCTGCATCGGGGTTCTCCCCCAGCCGTAACCTGCGGATGATGTCCAACTCCTCAGCTGACAGCGGCTTGTTCATCTGCATGTTCTTGTCGAATGCAGAGGTCCTGGCCAAATGTCAGCGAGGAAGATCTTGCCCCACATGCACGTACCAGGAGGCAGGATCTTCTACCGTCTCGAGGAATTTGTCTAGCTCATCCCCCTTGGCGGGTCGGAGAACCCGTTTTCCGTTGATATCGTAGCCTATGTGAGGAAGATCATCGTACCAATGCAAAGGGACATTGCCAATGCGATTGGGATCCTGAGCAGGCGCACCGTCGTGAGTACGAGGTACAAGGATGGGCCATAAGCGTACCCACGTCCTCGGTAGACGAATCTGAGTTGTAGTCTGGCTCAATCTCTGGATATACGCGCTTTGGTCGTCCTGTAATGTTCGAAACAGTGGACTTGGCTTTCGGGAATATGTAAATGGCAGAGTCTGAACCAGGGTCCTCCTCTGTGTCTTGATCCTCGTCCTCGTCCTCATCCTCTTCATCCTCTTCGTCTTCCTCCGACTCTTCACTTCCCACTCCGCTGTCAGTTCCAGTGTCAATCTCCGGAAAGTCTTCAACTTCACTGTCAGTATCCGCGTCCTGATGTTCATCGCCGCCTCCCTCCTCGTCGCTCGCCAAAACCAAATTTACCGCGTCACTGAAGGCGGGTCTAGTTTCCCCCTCTGGCTCGCGCGTTTTCCTCTTGCTTCGCCTCGACTTGTCCTCTCCTAGCGCCATGTCGCGTTATAGCTAGCTAAGGCTCGTTCCGAAGTAAAAATCGACGGGTCGTGCCAAAATGACATAAGCATGATTTCGCATTCACCGTACAATTTTACAGCCAGTTGCAGAACGTTGTAGTGTTTGACCAAAAATGGCAATGTACGGACTTTGAATTCTGTAGCCACCGGCATCGTCGGCATGTTTGGCATGCCACTTGCCCTTCTGCCGAAGTAGCATTGCTGCGAAGCAGACCGACTAGATTATCAGATCAAAGTGGTAGCTTTCAACTTATGTACTGTGGTATAACGAACTGAGCCTCTCAAGTGAACAAAGTCACTGAATTCTGTTCCATCTGGTTGTGTTGCTGCATGGCAGCATGACAACAAGGCAAAGCCTCCAGTAGATGTATCATTCAGACCCCAGCTGGCAGCAGGCTGCAGACTCCCAGTCACTAGTCATTCTTGGCATTTACTGCCACATAAGTAGCTAGGTAAAGTCAAGGTCATCCTAAATGTAATTCTAAATTCTGCTGATTGCATTGGGTGAATCATTTTCGTACAACCAGCCACTTGTCATTATGATACTGCCATTGGTTTCAGTTCAATTCAACACTTCGTTCAGGGTCGCACCGTCGAACTATACCGAACTGACAGAGAATTTGCATCAAAGTGAACTTCGAGTTGAGTATGTCGAGTGCCCAAGTCACGTGAGGATTCCCTGTTTGTTGCTATTACCCCATATGGGAACGGTTGCAGTCGGAGATACATTTTTCGAAGTCACCCTGTAGCCAAAATTTTTCGGACCGCTACAACGTTCTGCAATTGGCTGTATGGGCGGGACAAACTCAATAATACAGTTCTCGGCCACGAACGTGGAAGCGGGCATGAATATAATTTTTATCACGTAGGTCAAGGAAGATCAACTTCCCATTCCATCCGGAATGCCCAGTCTGCCTACTTCTACAACTAACTTTTTCAAACAAAGAACGTGTGGCCAAGGTGAAGACTCAAGAGACGTGAAAGGTTGGTCGAAAGTAGACTAGCGGGACTGCAGTGGTAACACAGGTCCGTTGAATAAAGTTTGAAGGAAGCAAAGGTGGAATTGACGTAGGTGCATGTGTCCATTATCTGGGTCGTTACCTGCGGTGGTCTGATACCGGCAGTCGAAGCACCAAACACATAGGTTGCTTGAAGCGACAAGGAATGAAAGGCATGAATCGAACGCGTTAGGAGAGAAAAAAAAATCGAGAGAAAATTCGATGGCCACAACCCTAGCGGCCCGGGAGATGCTCTCAGTAAACCTCGATCGACTCCCGGCGCTCACGCGCATCCATAAGCACATTGAGTCCGCCAATGGCCCTGCGCCTGATTCTGCTGGCAAAGTTCTTTGGACCCAGCTCATCACTGCCAGAGGGCGGCCCACGAGGTTGCCTAATGGGCTGGCTGATGAACCTCTGTTGCAACGCTGAAGGAGGGCTGGGGATGACGGAAGACGTGGGGCGGCCGACCCCAAGTCCTTCATACAGCTTCTTCGCAGCTTCCTCACGGGGAGAAAGGAATGCCATATCGTGGGAAGACGAGGGCGTCAGCGGGATCGACAGGGAAGCAGAACTCGCGGGTGACACTGTATCATCATCGATGGTGAAGGTGGGAACACCACGTACTCCGGTGGATATGAAACTCAACGGGCGGGGTCGCAGCTTGCCAAGCGTACTGCCAGTGGGAGGTGGTGAGAGGCGCTCACCGGGTGGAGGAGTAATTTTGACACGGAGTGAAGCAGTGGAAGCAGTCCGTAAGCCGCTGAGCACAGAATTGGTCGTACTCCCGCGTCTCCATGATGTGGCAGCATCGGACTTGGACGGCACGTTCTCTTCGTCGGCTGTGTCGCTTAAGGGTGGTGAGCTCCTGTAGGGCGCGCCTCCGTGAGCGAAAGTCTGCCTGGGGGGTGAGCAGCTCTCGGAGGCTTGCGGCGCTGATGGGAATGCAATGGTACTGGCGGCAGGTCTAGCACCATATCGCCCGCCAGCTGTGGCAGTCATCGGGATTTTCTCTTGGGGAGAAGTGCCACTTATCCCCAATTGAGCCTTCAACAACTCAGCTTGGCAAGGGCGACGAGCTGGAGGGTTGGGGCCGATGTCAAAGCTGGTGGTGGTGGGAGCAGCCGTAGTGACCGAGTTCAGACCAGAGACACTACGCTTGGCTTTCTGACGGAGTGCCTCCGCTAAAACAGCGGCCTGTACCTGCTGGTTGCGCTGCATTTGGGCGTTCTGTGAATTATTTGAGCGACAGACTGGGTTTGGGGAGAGACGACTGACCTGGAGACGCAAGATTTCGAGCTGCATCAGCTGCATTTGCTGGTAGGCATGAAGTTGGGCATCAGCGGAAGAAACCGGCTGCTGGACCTCCTGCGAGTAAGCCGGGCTGAACGGAACGCTATTCGGGTTAAGGCCCTTCTGACTGGCAACCCGCTGCCGCACGAATCCGCCGTTCGAACCATCGAGAGCGCGGGTGAATGAGCCCGCTCCAGAAAGACCGTTGTTGTTGGGAATGCGGAGGTGCTGAGTGGAAAGCTCGCCCAGTTGGTCGAGGTCTTCGTCGTCGAAAGCGGACTGCTGGAAAGAGGTGGACACGAAGCGAGGGATGTTGAAGGAAGCACCGGGGGCGGCAGTGTGGGGTGCACTCATGGAGGTAGCGCGCACACCGCCGGTACGAAGGCCGTTGAGGAGAGAAGCACGGTGACTGGTATGATGAGCGGTGGCCATGGCGTTAATTCACGACGAGTGCGGTGGTAGAGAGCGATACGAGAGGAGAGTGCCTGGAAAGCTAGCAATAGTAGAACACGGCGCGGGAGACGATATGATGAAAATGGTCGATTAGAGTGCTTATAGGTGATGATACAGCTGGAGAGAAGGATGAGCGGGAGCCCCACAGACGACAACTCGTGCGCTCACTGTGCAGCCGGGGGTGGTATATAAAAAAGAAGAAGAAAAAGAGATAAAAGGACAAAGACAAGAGGCTGAAGAGATGTGTTCTGTTTTGTCTGAGGTGGACGACGTCGTGCACACCACAGTAGCGCTGGCCTGCGAAGGAATATATTATTATGGAGAGAAGAGATGTTTTTTTTTTATATTTTTTATTTTGAAGAAGAAAGACTTCAGATGGACGTCGAAGTAGCTAAACGGAAGAGGAGGAGGAGGAGGGAAGAGAAAAAAAGCAAGGGACCCAAGCGCCAACCCAGCGTCACAGCTTGAAACGAAATCAAGAAAGCCGTGGCTGTCCGGTCCCGAGCTAAAACTAATCAAACCAAGCCTCGACCTTCTGCTGCCAGCACGTGTAGTAAAATAATCCCTTATATTGTTTCTCCTCCATTCAGAGGTTCTTTTTCGCACTGGCCCTGACACGTGTATCAAATGCTGCACTGCGTATGACAGTGTGGGCGGTGTGAAACGGATTCAACATCGTCTGCACACCGCGATCTCGTCGATCACCAGGCATCCCAATGGTCGATGACACGAGCTCACCTTCACATACAGCTCCCACACATCGTGGAAGAATGCCCGGATCCCCTCGTCGTTCTTCGCCTCGTGCAGTAATATCAACTTCACATCTGTAGGTCCTCCGCATGAATACAGCACCCTGGGGACCCTATCAGCAAAACACTCACTGCCAGGCGTGATGAACGCAGATATCGTCCACTCGTTGAATTTGTCCACAGACTTTAGATACCTGTCACCATTTCATAGATCTCTTCTTCACTTATTAGACAGGGCACTCGTACATCGCGTTTTCTCTCCGCATCACATCTTCGATGTTATCGAGGCTGGCGTTGGCAATCATCTGCACCACATGCCTGTCTTGACCTCCTCCCATCTTCACTCCTCCTCCCGGCACATGGTGCGACTGCGTAGCACTCGATGCTCCAGACAGCGCAGTAAGCGTCCCTGCAAACGCAGACGTAGACCACGTTGGTAGATTCGACGTCAAAGGATACGAAGTCGACTGAACTGGCTTGCTAGAGTAATGCGTCAAGCTGTAGATTGGCGTGTCTGACGGCGACAGGAGAAATAGATGGTGCGACATGCGCCTCTGCGATGGTATGTGCCTAAGTTGCAAGGTCGACAGTCCGGTTGTGTCTCGCCACCTCACCGTCACACCATGCTGGTCACCATGATGGCTAGCATCCCCCTCTTGCTATCCAAGCGACCTCCAATCGGTCATCGACAGTGTGCTATTCGGTTTTTCGATCCCAGCGTCCGTTCCCTCAGTGCAAAGGCCTCCCTCAACTTCCGACCAGCGCAAACCTTGTACAAGCTTGCACTCGACTCTACTGGAAATGACGTCCCACCAAAACCTCTGCGAGGCATCCTTCAATTCGTCCGGACAAGGGCTTTGAACGCGACTCACAGAGACGGTCTCCGGTTCAACAGAGGCAGCTCATCCGGATGGGGCAGACCCCCACCTCGTCGGGATTGGCTCGACTCGTTGGACAGCAATGTCATATTCTACGGAATAATCGCCATCAACGTCGGCGTATATCTCGTATGGCAGAGTGCCATCTCTAGCTACGTGCGTGTCCGTTCACTAGCATATTTTGATGATCACTTACCTTTGTATCTTTCTTGCACTAGCGGGTGATGGGTGATCCAACCTTATTGATGTTTCTCAGGAATAATTTCCTCGTAGACATACGAAACATATCCGCAGGGCGTATGTCAGTTGTACATTGGTTTCCATGAATCACCGTTCCCTCATTGCTCACACAGCTGGACACTCCTTACTGCCTGTTTCTCACACAAGGATACCTCACATGCGTTATTTAATGGGCTGACCTTCTACTTCATGGCACCAGCGGTCATGCGGTTGTTAGGAAACAAACGCTTCCTCATGCTTTACTTCCTAGGTTCGTATTTTGACTGTCGATTGCCGAGATCACGCTTACCGATACGCTGAGCAGGTGGCATATCTTCCAGCCTCGCTAGTGTAGCGTGGAATACATTTGTTAGGCACGAACCCGTCTCTTCTCATGGTGCAAGCGGTATGTCACTGCCCCACATCGTCCGATACCTTTACGTTATTGGCTCTGATGCGGTACACTCTAGGTGCGATCATGGCTACCATTGCGTTGTACGCGTGTGCATTCCCTAGCAATACCTTTTTGATTTTCTTCGTCATCCCCTGTCCGGCGTGGGTGTTTCTGCCTGGTATCCTCATCTACGATGGATGGCGCAGCATTTCAGACAAGGTACGTACGCATACTTTTGCCCGTCTGAAACTGCAATTGAAATGAATCTGACACTTAGCGCACTACGACGGATTCGGCTGGGCACGTTGGTGGGTTGCTTACGGGTGTTGGGTACTACGTCTGGAGATTTGCCCTCCGGCGATAAACACGTGTCATTTCTATGAGAATAGAATGCATGCGATTTTCAGCACATTCCTCATTTTAGCTTGATTTCATCTAAATTAGTGGACGAAAATGATACTTCCAACATGCGTGCAAGAATGCGAAGATTTCCAACCACAATACAGGGATATAGTAGTTGGTGCGGACTGACATAGGGTATATTGTGCAAGTGATATGGGTGAGCGATGAAAGGAGTGGTATGAGAGACGCAGGTAGAGGCATAGACAAGCATAAAGAGTAACAACCGGGGATGGGAAGCACTAGTGAAACATACCAAAACTAGAACCTCCATCATTCCTTACCCTGTCCTCGCGGCGTATTCATCAGTTTATCAAGTCTTCCCATTTGTCCCTCAAGTTTTGTCATTCCTGCGTTGCTCTCCGACGTCGTGGCAAAATCCAGCCCCCGGGCACCGTGCTTCTCGAAGTAGTAAGTAAGGAGATTCTTCTTGTTATCATCCAGTCCATCGAGGAGCGCAAATAGATGTCCCTCGTCCCGCAGGACCAATTGTGCAGCAATTATGGCAGCATATGCAGCTTCACGAACCACGAGAGTCGAGACCTCATTGAGTGCCTGAGAGAAAGTAAATGACCATCAGAAGTTGGCAGTGGCCTGGATGAGGGAACGTACGGCGATGAAAGTTTGCTTGAGCCTTGGTAGTTCTTCTTCCAAAACCTCCACAGGTAACCGAAGAATGAATTTTCCAAGCGCAATCAAACCGAATGCATGCGATCCAGCCTTAACCAACGGGTCTGACGCCGGTTCGGCAAGAAAAGAGCGCAAACTACTGTGCATTGTTGTAAGCCCGTAAACAGGTTCGACATGCGCTGCAAGGGCGTCTCGGATGGTCTTCGTAGCTTCAAGGACCTGGCATCATCAGCACCTTGGAAGCAAAGTACGGATCCGACTTACTTCCGCCGTGTTAGAATAGCGCACTCTGAATAGTGCAGCAAATAGATCCGATTCTCGGCCGTCCAGAAGGACCGCCTGATTGTTAATTAACTCCCAGACGACGACCAAAGCATATTCCAGGAGTTGACCATCCTAGAAATGGATAGACGAGGAAGTTCGGAGGAGAGGACCTGGAATGTGATATACTCACCTTGGACGGCTGCAAGAATTTCATGAGGCTATCGAACAAACGCTCGAAATTCTTGTCTTTTTTCCACATGTCCGGGATCAACGGCGGTAAAGAACGCGTCACTGCAAGGAATGGCGAAGTGGCCGAAGGTAGGCCCAAACCGAGACTCAAAGGCGAGGCAGAATCCGGTGGGACGGGATTATTCGTGCACACCAGCGACAACTTTTTAAGGACGCGGACGTCGGGATCACCTTGCTCGAGCGCCTCGATATATTCGTGAAGTTCCTGTAATCTATCTTCGACTTCAACTCCTTTCAATGGAGTGCCATGATCGATCGCTGTGCACGGCAGAATCAGAAAATGTATCAAACATGTGACGAGCCGCAACTGACTGGACGCTCTCTTTAGCCACCAGCCATTTTCATGAGACTGATCCCTTAAAGGCTTGATCAAAGGATCAGCTGGTTTGCTGCCGTTGATTGGGCTGTTTTTGAACAGAGCTGCCTGACGGAAGATCGCAGCATTGCGAGTATCAGGGGTTACAGGAGGCGCAAGGCTCTTTTGTACAACTGGTACAGTTGGCCTTTCCAAGTTCTGCATGTTGCTGCCACTCCCCAGTAGTAATGATGCCGGAATCGCAGGGTGCCTATCACCCTCCTCCTCAGAATCAGTCAACTCCAACAGACGCTCAGCAGCACTCTGTGCTTGCTCCGCGCGAGCACGAAGAGCATCTTCTACAGGTGGATGTTCGTTCGGCTTCCCAGGAGAATCAGAAAGCGTATTAGACACCGTGTTCGGCGTCGACACTCCCGAAAACGACGGTTCGCGGGAAACCACGTTCTGTGTAGGGGGGAACATCTTATACGGTGTAGAGAAAGATATTAAGTTGTCGGATTCACCCATATCCGAATCGCTGTCATCTGGGATAGGTATATTAATGGGTAGAAGGAGGGACTCTTCGTCGTCGTTGATAATAGGCGCAACAGATAGTTTTTGAACGGGAACTGGAACGATGCCCGTCCGACCAACCGGAAGGTTAGGAACACTTGGATCGTGAGGTGTGTGCAGCCGTGATTGCGTGACCCGACGCACGGGGTTGCGGCCTGGAGGTGACGCAGGTACAAGAGGAGATGAAGTACGGCGACGCGTTGTGTCAGTAGGACTCGTCGGGGTGGAATCCGAAGGTGTTCGAGAATGGGCTGTGAAAGTGGATGCTGACGCACTAACGGACCGTAATGCGCCAGCGTTGTTAGACAGAATTCGGGACCTCGGATGTGTCTGGTGTGACAGGGATGAACGAGGAGACGTGACCGACAGCGGCGTGGGTGAGGGCGAGCTCCTTCCGTCGGAAAAGTTTGGAGTTGGACTACTGGGTGAGACCACCTTCCTCTTCGCAGGTGGCGAAGTAGCTTGCGTCGAACGTGATGAAGAAGTCGCCTGCTGCTTGAGGGTAGGAGGTGAGGTTGTTGTTGCTTTTGACTTCGATTTCGCGCGACTGGCAGCAATAGCCGCTGCTACGCTGCTTTTCTTTGCAGTGGGAGTAGTCGGCGGAAGTACAGGGACTGCCTCAGGGTCTGGACAGGCCTTCTCGAGCTGCTTGCGAGCTGTGGCATCCAGCGACTCCAGAATTGACATGGCTTTCTCGCGCCAAACCCCATGGAAGGCCCAAAAAAGTCCACGGCCACTCTCTCGAACGCTGGGGTTAGGATCCGCAAGTGCTTTCTTCACAGACTTTTCCATAATATCCACCCCGCCCACAGATTCAATGTACGCCCTTGAACGAACACCATGAACCTGGATGTAGTCCTTCATATGACCTACCCCGTATACTCTTGTCTGTACGTTCTTGTCTTGTAGGGTACTTGAAAGGAGAGGAAGAAGGGTACGAGGGTGTGGTGAGGCATGTTGGATGATTGCTGTGAGGGTTTGCTGCGACTGCTGTGCGATGATCTTCTTGGTGAAACCGGCCATTCGCATAAGGTTGACGACGAGAGTTTCATAGAATGGATCGAGTCCCGTTTTGAGGGAGAGAGCAAGTTCTACATAAAGTGAACATGTGTTGGAAGCTACAGTCGTCCTCAAACTCGCAAGCTGAGCAGACCGCCACCCCTCGTTAGCAACGTGTTGGCGAGATAAAAGAAGGGCCCACAGTTTTCAGCGAGTTCTGTATGAATCCATCTTTGAGGCACTGCAAGAAGACGTCTGGGTATCTTGTATGGATATCTCCCTTGAGCATCCCTCGCACTCGCTGTATTGCACGTTCACGTGCGGCCCAATTGTGCTCCGTTTCTCTACCCTGAGGGAAATATTCACTGAAAGATGACGCAGATTCATAAGTTTTCTCTCACCTCAAAAGACTTGGTCATAGCGGAAAATTCATTCTCGAGATCCTTGCTCGATGCTATCTGTGCATAAATCAGGGTAGCGAAAGCATCGTAGAGCAACAGTACCCACGAAGGCAGGTTCTACTGCTGACGCATTCGGGCTCATCGACTCATTTGAAGGTTGAGAGAGAGTGGGCGAATCAACCATCGCTGCTCGACTAGCAGGCCGCGAAGCCTCCCTTGCACTCCCGTGACTTACTGAACGGGCCATAGGCGTAACAGCACTAGGTCCACTCGAATGAACAGTAACTGTGGGGCGCCTATTTTGCGAAGTCAAACTTGATGGAGCAGGCTCTTTCCGAAGAGGTTCCGTGTAATCCGAATACTCGCTCTGTGGTGTACTCGCGCCTTTGTTCCGAGTACTGTTCATTAGCTTCGAAAGCACGCTATCCACGATGGTTTTGCGGACGTTTTTCTTTGCCATTTCCTTTTTGAGATCTGCTCGTGCAGCGTCCGTCACGACTGGACCAGTGAAGAGCTCGGTGACGGATGGAATGGCGCAGGCACGAACGTTGCTGTCGGTATCCTCCATAGAGTCCACAAGCAGCGACAGATATGGCCGTATGGGAAAGTGTGGGTGACTACGACGAATGTGTACGAGAACCAGGATTGCCTGCAAGAAGATCATTCGCCCGTCCGCGTAAGCAGCTGGTAATGAAATTACCTGCTCCCGAACCCTCCAAACCTTGCTGCTCAAACCGTTCTCCTTCAAAAGTCTTTCAAACATTGCAATCGGAGTTTCGGTATGCTTAAGGGTGACAAGTCTCGATCCTGAGGGAGAGCAGCGGAACGCGAACCCGCCCATCATGACGAGCGTCTCGCGTGCCTTGTCACGAGCTTTTTCGCGGGCATCTCCCAGTCGCTCAATGACACCAGGGGATGGAAGGAATGCGTTCATGACTTGTCGCAGGGTATGTACATCGATGGCCGAGCCCGACGCAGATGATGTGGACAACGAGGGAGAAAACGGCCGGACACGAGTGCTGTTTGCCACTACAAGATTCAAGAACGACGGTAACGCGGAGAGTGTTGCAGTGGACAGATGTTGATTTGGGTGCCGAAGACATGACTTGAGGGTAGCGATGAGTGGTTCCGGGTCTGTAATCTTTGTGGCCGCGACTCCAGTGAACGCAGTGTGTATGACTGGAATACCCACCTCCACCTCGGCCTCGAATTCGGCCTGTAACTTTGTAACCGCACTGACCTTGCCTTCGACATCTAGAAAGTGTGAATAAATGGGACGTGGTGCATGCGAGTTTGCTCACCATTACTGTTGCATTGACTGACGAGCTTTTCGAGCCGATCGTTGCTCATGCCTAGATCGTCAAAAAATGTGATGATGAAGAGCAAACGCAGGCCAGTTTGAGCTGAACAACGGTTTTGATGATGACGTCCACTTATTAGTATGTCATGTGGCAGGCGAGAAAGAGCGCCATTTCGCTCCCAGCGTATAAAACAAAACAACATCTCTGCACTGTACATACTGCCACCGCTGTACCGGGTCTCTACAACACGGCTGGCCTGCTCATAGCACGCCAAAATCACGCGTTGATCATATCCCAAACTCTCATCGACATCCCGTCATCCTCTTACGCTTGCTTGTCCGAGTGACCGAGAGGCATTCCGGGCTGAACGAGGTCCCTGATGCGTTGTTTCTGTAGAGCCAAATTATGAGGGCAGGGCCAAGCACACCGGGTCTGCTTACCAGAACTTTGAGTTCGGGGAAGCCACCCTCAATTTTCCTGTCCCACATCAATTTCGGCTGGGCGTTCTCGAGGTTGAGCCAGATACGGAAACGTCCAGCGGTGTCGTCCGCGTTCAAGGGCATGACAGTTATAGCCTTTAGCGTTGGAGGCGGGAAGGTCAAGAGCAGTTCAGTGGATACCCATGTCGCGCGATGTAACCTAGTATTGATAATGCATTGCCCGCAAGTTCAATCCCCAGCTTTTTGAGCAGGATGGAAGCGTACCAGCGACACTGTTTGTGAATATCGAGCACGTCAGTAGGCGCACAGTATTCTGGGGGTCAATCGAGCATACTCTGTCACAAAACTCGATCGTCACGGTGGGTGCCGGGAGTGGACTCGGTGGAAGGAATGTGGAAGGGTCGACGAGCGTGTCTTCCCGTCGTTCTTTTCGTTCTGCGGTGGTCTCCATCGTCGAGGTGAACCGATAAGATGACCGTGAGCGATCATGTGATCGTCGTCGTCGGACGCGTTTTATGCAGTTGGCCTCATGCACCGAGTTCATACTGCCATGGACGGAACCATACTCACGTCAGATTCGACTGCAAATGGCTCTCCGGTGCTATGGACAGTGCACGGTAAGGCGTTTCATGTTAGCACACTAGGCTGTCCCTCATCCTTTCACCAGTCGAAGTCCGTCTCGCGCCGAAATCAAGACGAAGAGTGGACATCATCCAGAACCTCGTGCGGGAGTTCATCCAATCCTCATATGAGCGTCTTTCTCTCCCCTCTGTCCTGCGCGGCTGGGATGTCGATTCGGTACTGGCATCTTCCGTCGAACGAATCGCAGTAGCAGAATCTTCATGTCCTGCAAGCTCACTACCCCTGGACGAAGTATATCTGCAGATACATGCATACCAGCCCTCAGAGTCTGATGCAGTCGAAGAATATGCCAACGGAACGGGTAACGACGGTGCCGATCAGGTCCATGCCGCCAGCGTATGCGAACTGCCGTGCAAATCGTGGGAGGGTCTCT
The DNA here is from genome assembly GCA_024613165.1 of Pisolithus albus. NCBI lineage: Eukaryota > Fungi > Basidiomycota > Agaricomycetes > Boletales > Pisolithaceae > Pisolithus > Pisolithus albus. The sequence goes on along the minus strand of JANFAB010000004.1, from coordinate 567,591 downwards.
GGGACAGCCTGTACTACCCAGACAACATCAAACTCAAGCTTCTCGACTATATACATGCTACCTTCGTGCTGAGCGACGCCAACATTGACTGTGGGTACATGCCGGTACCAGTCGAGGATTGTGGCGTCCCTGACATATCCAGTCAATCTGGTGTCTTGGAATAGAGTCGTACTGCTTCATGGCCCTCCGGGAACTGGAAAGACGTCCCTGTGCCGCGCATTGGCGCAGAAACTATCGATACGACTGTCGCATCGGTACGCCGATGTTTACTCTCGTCTGTACTCGTCCGACGGAACAGTTGATATGACAGTTATACCCAAGCCCGCCTACTGGAGATTAACTCGCATTCTTTGTTCTCGCGATGGTTCTCCGAGTCAGGAAAGCTCGTGCAACGCCTGTTCAACAACATCACAGAAATGGTCGACGACGAAGACTGCTTCGTCGTGGTTCTCATAGGTCACTATTCCCCTTTCCTTAATACGTTATACTCAACGCCGACTTTTTTCCCTCTAGATGAAGTTGAATCCTTGACGGCAGCCAGGGCGGGAGCGATGGCCGGGACTGAACCCTCGGATGGTTTACGAGTACGTCCTTCGGCATCGTTCCGTCTCGCGTGCGTTCTCATTTCTCCAGGTAGTCAACGCTCTCCTTACTCAGCTCGATAAGCTGAAGCAACGAAGAAACGTCCTTGTGATGTCAACCAGTAATCTTGCAAAGGCGATAGGTCTGTCTCACTCGAAAACTGGCTTCTTACGCTTAATGGCTGGAAAATATGTAGACTCTGCCTTTGTCGACCGGGCGGATATCATCCAGTACGTGGACTTGCCCCCTCGCCAAGCCATATATGAGATCCTGCGGAGTGCCCTGTGCGAATTTGTCGCCAAGGGGTTGTTACAAGATGTAGTAAGCAACTCGTGTCCCCCGTTCGCCTATAGGGGGCGGCATGACCTGAACGAAAACCGCAGACCGTCCCGTCGTTGGAGGACGCAATGTTTACGGAAGAAAATACCTGGTGTTTTGATGGTCATGCGTCGGGCGATACCACGGCATCGCTACGTGCTGAGCCAGAGAAGGTAGGTAGAGCACTACTAAGGCTCGCCGATATGTGTCGGGTAAGTTCGCCATCCTTTTGTAACAGTAAAAAAAAAAACCGAAACTCTCAATTATTTCTAAGGAGCAGGGCCTCTCTGGTCGTGCTCTCCGCCGACTACCCGTGCTTGCACTTGCTCAGTACGTTGGAGGAGGAGTGAGCACTTCCGGGAGCACAGCGTCTCCCGGTGGGATGTCACGAAATGGATTTCAAGCTGATGTCGGTGTATGGTTGGACGCGATGAACAAAGTAGTCAGCGAGCGCACCGTTGACCGGGGGAAATTGCAGTAGATCTTACTGGTTGTACCGTAGTCGTGGCTGGGGCTTAAGGCATACCAACCAATCCATTAATACTGCATAAGATACTCGAACCTTCTCGCCCTCCTCCATGGTTTACCGACCCTCGTGCCTGCTCTGAAGTGTCGGCAGAGTCCAGCTCCTACGGTATGAGGGGTCGACTGAAGAAAGTCAATAACGCTCAGCGAACGGTCGGCTGCCAACTTACAGTAACCTATCGGGGGAATCAGTGGCGTAAAATCATTGCACCTCGCTGCAGAGATGGTCGCGAGTCCCCTCGACCGATTACCACCCATAGGCCCCTTTGCCCCCGTCCTGCTTCCTGAGTCGGCGGACGCGTTTATCGCCATGCCCCTTTCCGTTTTGTAGTTGACAATCCCCGTCCAGTTCTCTGGCAACACCTTGGTTCGCTGACCCTCCGTAGAGAGGTAGACGTCCTTGTCGTTCCGGACCCGCCGACTGAGACGCTCCTTGATACGCCGGTTCAAGCGGGCGCATGCGGGAAGGTACTCGTCTACGTAGAATGTCGATATGTCGTTCAGATCTTTTCGGAGCACCGCGAGGTGAACGGACAACTTGAACCGTTTTGAGGGAGTCGGTGGTTCATTCGACGAAGTGTTGTTATCGGGACTCTCGGGTTCGGAGGGGGAGGAGGAGGGATGTTCGTCAGATGAGGAAGATGGTGTGGAAGAGAGCAGGTGCCGTTCTTCCAACTGGGTATAAAAGTAGATATCCCGAGTTTTCCTCTTGTACGCCCGGCGCGTTATTACGCCAACGAACCTCATTAACGTCAGATCCCTACTCCGGTTAGCCAAGCCAAGTAAAGACAGAATCATATCTCGGTTGATGGCGAGTTGCACAGGAACCACATCTTCCGGCGTATGATACAGCTGAGTCCGGAGCGTTCTGTCTGCAGTGCGGTCGAGCCGCGAGGCCTGTAGGAGATAGTGTCTAGCGAACGTCGTGTGTCCGGCACGGGAGAGATGTCTGAGCAGGATGCTGTATGTGGTCGTGTTAGGCGATGCATGTGGACTGTGGTGAGGCGGCGTGGCAGCGGGGTTGACGACTCCAAAATCGTCCTCGTCATCAAAGTTCATGGAATAAAGACGGCTCGCTTGGGGTGGAAGGGGCTGCGTGAGGACCTCGAATGCCTGGACGAGTCTGGAGGTGTTTCCAAAGCGGCCAAGCATGTCAAGTGTCGTGTTGAGCGCAGCGGTGGAGAATGGCAGGATGGTCTGACCATCCGGGGGTGGGATGGTGCTGTCCAAGTTATCCAGATCGATGCCATATCCCATTTTCATGATTTGGGAGAACACGTCCTCGTCGGCAGTCTCCTTCAGTATGCGTATGGTGAGGTCGAGCACGACAGACGTCAGGGGTACGTCTAGAGACTTGAAGTCTTCTAGCAGTTTCCTACACGAGCTCATCGCGTCGGCCATGGTCTTCTGCCGCTGGGTCCTGTACATCGGGAGCGACAATCGATGTGCGATGGAGCGGAGACAGAGGGCCACAGTGCGATCGGTGGGCTGGAGTTTATGGACGTGTTTTAGCTCGTTGTAAACCTGGATGGAGCCGGTGTAATGTCCCACTGCTGCAAACTGTGTCAGGATGTAGTGATAGTCGTCCAAGGTGGGTGTCTCGCCCACGAGACGGATATTCCGAATGACGGTCTTGAGTCGTGCTTCGTACACGTATGGCGCACGCGGGGGTGCGTCGTCTCGCATACCACTGGCCGCGGTGGGACGCAGGACGGAATGATCGGGTACGCAATTGCGGAGAACGCTTTGGTGGATTTCGAGTGGGATGTCATGGTGGTCGAGGTTGTTGGTGCAGTCGACGTAGCATGCCCAAACCTCGGAAGAGTCAGGAGTCTCTTGAGAAAGGCTGTTCACGAGTGCGTTGAACTTGTGCTCGCGCCGCACGTCGTGAATTGGTGAACCACGGGGGTCACGGCAGACGACGCCCGGGAATGGCTCTGGGGGCAGGACGCTGGCAGACAAGCGTCTCGTGGTGAAGCGGATGCTACAGCGATGAACCCAAGCAGGTGCGATTCGGAGGTGTGCTATCGACCTTTGCATGGTCTGCTGCTTATAGTGACTCCGCCTTTTTTTTGGGCTCTTCGACGACACGAAATTTTCACACGTCGTCGTCTCGTTCGATGGGCGTATATCGTAGCGGTCTCAGTAACGTCCGACCCGTTCCGTGCACGGCGAAATGGCAGCAAGGACGCTCAGTGGTCGCTCATAGTTCGTGGTCGTCGTGCCATTTGACCCAAGTGTAGATGTTCCCAAAAAGGTAAGTGGGACACTGGTCGAAAAAGGAAATCTCTCTTGGTGGTCGGTGCACATGGTCCGTGCGCAGGTGTCAAAGGTATATAAGCCGTCGAGCGACGTGAGTGTTTCTTCATACTTACCTTGATGGCACAAGCCCCTTCATGGATCCGGGTTTGTGGGCCGTGGGGACCTTCCATTGCACGGCGACCCTGTCCTCAGAGGGTGCCTGTGGTTTGTATGGGCTTCGGCTCATGCACCGTCTCAATATTTTCCTGTCCTGCCATGGCCACTCTGGCTGGGCAGGCCCTATTTTTTTGTTCTTTTATTTTCCTAACCCTAACCCTAGTCACACTGTATAGAGATAGAGATAGATAAGTTGAAATGTTTCCAGTCCTCGACCCTTTCCAAAGAACATGTCCGATGGTGCAGCCAACCCGCATGCTCCAGACTCTCCACGATCGTCACAATCTCCTCCGCCTAGTGGCGTGCAGGGTGATCTAGAGCTTGAGTTGCTTGGGGTGGCTACCGCGTTGTACAATCTAGGTACGACGGTCATCAACGATTCGACCAAAGAGCGTGACAAGCCCAAGCAAGTTGGTGCCAGAGCGTACGATTGTGGTCTCATGTCGTTTTTCTCATTTGACGGAGAGCTTCTGCTAGCAACGACGTGGTCCGCCAGCTCGCGACGGTGGACGACCTGTCGCAGAGCATTCGTGCGATGGTTCCACTGCAGGTGTTGTCAGACATCGACGACGCACGCAATCCGCTGCAGCTGACTAAGGAGCGACTGGAGCGGGCTGCGACTGAAAATCAGTTTATGAATGGCAAGATAGCGGCCATCGAGGTCAGTCGTCTTTTCTTTCCTGACCGTGCTCTGAGACCGTCTGCGCAGTCGTATCGCAACCTGTTCAACGAGGCACTGGCAAAGAACTTTCCTGAAACAGCAGAGTATATCCACGACCGACGAAGCACGCCTGGATAAAATCACGCGCGAACGACGATAAGTAATTAAAAAATTAAAATACTCCGAGATTTGCCTCTCCATCGGCGCGGGTTGGCCGCGGGTGAACGGAGTCGGCCCCTCAAAAAGGCAGACGTGGTTCCAGGCGCGGTGGGTGGGCCGTTGCCGCCGGCGCAGGGATGGGAGATCGTCCTCGGGAAGAGCGACGCGACGGGCAAGTCTGGAAGAGGACCCCGGGCACGGCGAGGAAAACATCCGAGCACACACTGTGACCGCGTGTCGATTTCATTTTTTCAACAGCCTCGAGGTGGCACAACTACAAATTCCGGAGGCAACCCGAGATCTCGCGATATCTGTTTCTCCCTTGAGCGCTGGACTCCTCGGACTCGTCGCGGGCACACATCTCTCTCTCTCTCTGTTAGATACACACTTGCTTATTAGCATTTTATCGTACGAAAAACATGTCACGACGAGCTTCGAATCGCGAGTGCTATGCACGTGCAAATGATCGAATCCTGCTCGCATAACATTTGAGTCGATAACAACGAAAAAGAGAAAGGAGCACCGACGTTGTAGAACAGCTCGTGTATGCACGCATCTCCGTCTTCCCAGTGCGAGACCATGTCTGCCCTAGTTAACTACATGCATATATCGTTCTCGTCGCGCGTAGTATGTCGTACTCACCGACCCCCTTGATTCAGATTCTCGTTGATCTGTACTAGCACGACGTACTTGCTGGGGAGGGGAAAGTCATTGGTTTAAAAAGAAAGAAAGAAAAAGAAAAAAGACACTCACAACCCACTCGGTTGGATCTCCAGCATCCGGTCCTTGACGCGCTCCTTGATGTCCTTCATCCAAGACTTGACCTGATCCCGGTCGCGTGGCCAGACTGCGTGCTGCAGCGTCGCTTGCAGCAGCTTCTTCATGTACGCACGCAGCAGCTCCGTGTCGAACGCCGGCACGCGCGGTGACGCCACCTCGGAGCGAGAGACTGGAGAGCGGAACACTAGCGACGGCGTCGTTGACATGGCAAGTTGGCAGCTGCTGCTGCTGCGTGTTTTGCTACTGTAACATACTGTGATAATCAACTCTTCTCTGTGTTTGGTCTGCGGCGCGCGCGTCTTCCTCTTCCTGCCATGTCGTCCATCCCATTCCCCAACCCCAGCGACGACCTCGCCCCAGATGCCCTTCATGACTCGATACACTCCCAGTTCTACTCCCCACCCACCTTCGACGTATCCGGCTCATTCCAGATGAACCCGCTCTCCGCTCACCCACCCCGCACACCTCGCTCAAGCACCTCCATCACCCCCACTTCCTCGTCCCATTCTCGGCCCCTCTCCGCTCACTTTGGCTCCGTCAGCATCAGCGTATACGACGAAAAGGAAGAGGATACCCAACACACTCGTGCAGACGCCGTACACCATCACACTCCTGGCGACGACGGCGATGAACCGGCATACGAACTCGACGAAGAGGACCTGCGTGTCAAGGCAGCAGACGACATGGTCCCTCCTCATGAGGTCTGGCGGGATATACTCTCGACGAGCTATGGTCGTGATAAAGCATTCGTGAGCATCCGTCGCTCCCCCACTCCAATCGTCACTTCACTCCCTCCTCATGCTACGTACAGAAAGTGATGCAGTATTCTATCCGCGTGTACCTCCTCTTCCATACCAAGCTGCTCTTCCGCAATGGCCGCTCCCCATGGCAGCAGGCAGTGGTCCGTCGCCTGGAGTCCGCTCGCTCGGGTTTCTCGTTCACCAGGTAAATTGACGACTCGTCATCGAGGACCATATTTCCCCTGACGCACGTGGACAGGAAAATGCTCATATTACTCAACTGGCTCACTCCCTTGAGTACCATCCTTGCACAAAAGACCGTTCCTTATGCCTCCCTCGATGGGTCGTCGTTCTCTCACCCCATTGCAGTCGCACCCGCCAAGAAGCCCCCATCATCGCCGTTCGCCGGACAGCTACTCTCACACCCGTTCCTACAGGCCCTTCTCGCTGCTCCTCCACCAGTACTCCTCGACCTCGTCAACGGCCTCTCGGACGACATATACACCCTCTCGAGGCTAGGCCTTGTTGGTCAGAAAACGGGTGCGAGGGCAGCACGGTTTGCGGACTGGTGTTGGTTCTTCGGTACCTTGGTTGGCCTCGTTCAGAACGGGATCGAGATGAGCATCGTCGAGGGCCAACAGCGGGAAGGTAAGTCGAGTTCAAGCTACCGATGGGAAGACGTCGACAGCCGTGTCTTTACAGTCGAGAACCGTGCCTACCAAGAATCCATGTCCGGTGCAACGTCCAAGTCGCAACCCAAGGCGTCCAAAGTGGATGAGAAGGAGCTGACGAGACTACAGCGAAAAACACACTGGCTACGGCTCACTCGCGTGAAACTGGTGATGGACCTTATCTTCGTCTGTGCGTTTTGCCGTCGACCATCTCGCCGTGTACGTTCACTGATATGGCCGGTTCTAGCGTACGATGTATTTAGACTCTCCCGTGGCAAGGATGTCATACAGTCGTTTACGGGATTGGTTGCTGCCATTCTCAGGTAGGTTCACGGGGGAATAACGTCCGTCCGTCCATTCATGCTAATCTTGCCCCGTACTCAGCTCGTTGAAACTGTATGACAAGTACAAGTCTGCTTTAATAACGAAACTGCTATCGAGTGCCATCTGACGGGTGCTTGTCCCACGTGGCAGCACCCGCCTGCATCGCTGGCATTTCATTAGGTGGATTTGCCCACTCGCCGGTGTATATATTTCCGTAGACCGATAGCTTTTCCTCGTCAAAGGGGGCATCAATCATGGCCAACGCCACCAAGAGCTGTGACTTTTAGATGGGGATGGCGGCGCCGATACGCTACGTTCCTTCTGTAGCCTGTCCACTTCCTCTTCGAGTTTGCGTATGCGTGCATCAGCTTGGTCGAGGAACTTTTCGTGTGCCAGCGTGCACTGGGCGAGATGTAAAGCCTGCGATACCCGGAAGAACAAGTGAAATCAGTTCCCACTGCTATCAGAGCGCGCTATCACATGGGGTAAATGAGCACAGCAGCAGCGTCTCAGACGATTGCGTTTGGCAGTTCAAACAAGGGCGACGGGGTGAAACACGTACCATGTACACTGCCGAACCGAGGAGAGCGACGGGAATCATGGCGGGAAGCATAGACGAGTACCATTCTGCATGTTTGTTTCTGGGTGCTCGTTCGCTGTACGCCCGTGTGCTCGACCGTGCGATGATACGTGTGTGTGCTGTGATCATGGCGCGTGCGTGGTGCTTGGCTTGGACGACGAGGGGGGGTCGTCAATGGCGTGCGACCCCCTCTATATAAGGCAAGCAGCCGATCGCAGTGCCGGTCCCGTTTTATATCACACTTGCTGGCATCCTCCTCGCCTGCTTCCACTCTGTGCTCGTCGGGCAGCGTCCTCTCCGATCGACTCTGCAATACCTGGGCTGGCCTCGCAACCTGCAGCGACCTTTGGAGTTCACATCCGCGCGTATTCACAGTGCGAGCTCAGATGGCTACGGAATGCCTGCACACCTTTGACGAGAAACTCGTCCCTCTCAACCTGTCATCCCCCGATCATCCCCCAAGCTTACGGTCCAGCCGTGCCAGTCACCCTCAGCTCACCTCGTCTCGTCCAATGCCCTTGCACTGTGCGCGCTCTTCTCACCCCTCGCGATACGTCCGTCCCCGTAGCTTGCGCGTATGGAACCTGTTCAAACAGTGGTCTCCGGTGCTTGCATACGGCGCTACCAGTCTCGGTTTCCTCCTCGCCATCGCATTCTGGAAAACAGAGGTTTTTGACGGTGAGTAATGACATCCCTCTAATTGGTTCCCAAAATTAGCTCCTTTCGCCCGCCGTGCTCTCCCTTGGTGTGCTTTTCGTGCCCATACGCATGACCCAACCGCTTGAAATGGATTCTGACTTGCTGTCCCTTTTTCTCTCTCGATAACCTGGACACCGGCAAATTCACAGGGCTCGATCAACTCTCGCATTGGTTGCGAAACGACGAGTACTTTGGATATGCCGTGCTCTTCTGTCTTATATTCATCACGACTTTCCGTACGTATGCCCATTTATTCTCCCTCCTGGGAACAAGTACTTGCCGGATATTCACTCGTCCTTTCATTTTATCCTCGGAAATTCTCTCACCCTCGCGCAGCCCCTCTCCCACTATATTCCACGCTGATCACATTGTCTGGATATACATATGGTCCGTGGATTGGTGCAGTCATCTCATACTCGGCAGCATTATCAGGTGCTATCGTCGTGTTTTCCTTATCACGTACATTTCTACGTGAACCCATCGCTCGATGGCTGCAGTCCACACGTGGTCTCTGTCGAGCCGTACGTGCCATCGAACGCAAACCATCACTCCTGTTCCTGGTTAGATTGGCCCCGTATCCGTATAATGTCCTAAATGCACTTCTTGCGGCCACTCCGACGCTGGAGATGAAAACTTACGTGATATGCACCGCTCTCTCCCTCTTCAAAGTGATCGTGCACACCAGCATCGGTGCGGGAATTCGTTCGTTCAGCACACACCAGGCAGCATCCGACGAGAGCGGCTGGAGTCGAGTGTGGACAACGGGCGGCATCATGCTCTGCGTAGTACTCTTTATCTACATCAGCTGGGTCGCACGCCGAGCCGTGGATGACGAACTAGAGGACGAAGCAGAGGTGAGCGCTAGCACGTCCGAGGAACGGGTGGCGTTCCTGGCTGTGGATTCCTCTATGGACGAAGAAGCAGAGTTACATCCGTACAGCCGTCTCGCACCTTCCAGTGAAGACATGTCCGAGGCACACCTTACGCCCTCTCACCCCATCTCGGCACGGTGATAGGGACCCCCTGTTTCATAACGCAAAGAGAAAAGGAAAAGAAAGAAAAAGAGAGAGAGAGAGAGACAAACCACGGGACATTTTTTCGGACACTATACAGAGGTCGTGTGTGCCTTTGCTCACCTTCCTTTTCATAGGGGTTAACCCCCTTCTCCCCACCTTGCACTCGACCAACCAATATATGGACACCACACTCATTCAATCATGTATGTATGTAACCGCCTTGCTGATATCAAGGGTGTATTTTTTCCCCTCCTACCAACACCAAGCTTCCTTTCATCTACTTTCGTTTAGTCACGGTCTTACCTCGTGCTTAATTCTGATTTTACTCCTTTGAGTGTAGGTACACCGTTTGATCTGTTGGCCCGTGTCTGGTCATTCCCCTCGTTTAGCCTATCGTCAGTAGCAATCGTATGGAATCAATGCCCTCCGAAACCACGCAGACGGAAGGGGTTGCACGATCGTGAAGATGGGCGCCGGCCGTTTTATCATTACGACCAAACGGAACAGCATGCTCGTGTTTTGCACAGCATTATGCGTACGATGATGGGCCAGACTGCTCAACACCAAGTTAATACACATGTAAGGGTTGGTCAGTAAACCCCCCTCCCCCCCCTTTGTGATAATGGCACTTATCGTAACGCCACCGTGTATGCTCAGAAGTGACTGAACCTTGTTTGTCCCATTTTGTGTCATGTATCAGATCTCTGTGCCCCAGAACTCCTGCCCTGCATAGCTGGCCCAGCGGCTGCGGCACGGATGGGCATTTTCCGCGACACGCGACCCATTTCATGGCCACGGGCGCCGGCTCGTTTCTCAATGGAAGAATAGCTTAGGGCAGTACCGCCCGCCCGAGCCTCCCGTCACAATTAGACTTGACTTTGGACGGCGAAAATGCATCACAGCACGAGCCGAACTCGCGCCCGGAACGTCAAACAATAAGGACCTGAGGCACGCCCTGTCAACACTTGCGTGAGCACCCATCACGGTGGATTTCCAAAGTGTCTCAATCGTCGAGGTTTTGTTGCTCGTTCGTTCCCATCATATCACGTATGAGTCAGGAAAAAGAGAAAAAGAAACAAGATCAATTCAACAAGCTACCACACACCCAAACAGGCACAAACAGACGGTCGAAATGCAATAATGCCGCGAGCCAAATGGACACTATTTACGTACATGCCTCCGTTGGGTATGCTCCCATCCCGATCAGAATTCTGGTCAGACAGATACTCCACGGATCGAGATCCGATCCATGGCCAACTTGGGTCGACTGCTCGTTTGGGGTCATCGATACCACACAAATTTACCCAACTCACGATGGGGTGATTGCGCGGGACGCAGAAAGCCAACTGGGATATCAAAAGATACGGGGGTAACAGTGTACGGGTAACCGTATAAGCATAGCCAGAGTGATGGAAAAAAAAGAAAAGAAAGGAAAAGAGAGCGCGAGGTATCTGGAAGTGTATATGGATGGACGTTTGATACAGATGAGATGGAAGAGGTATACACGACAGAATGGACAGATGAGGGCAGCAATGCAAGGCGACAACTGGATATCGATGGATGGGGTGAGTCGTGAAAATATAATAATGAACGGACGCGGGGCATTTCCGATTTCGTTTCAGACAACTGCTTCGCAGCAATGAAGCAAGAAAAATCAACAACCAGGGAAGAGACAAAATCAACAAGGAGGGACGATCGTGAGCACAAAGAAAAAGAAAGAAAAAACAAAATCAGGCAGCGAAAGCATGAATCATCGTCCAACGTCTGGACTTGAGCAGTCGTGCAACCTACGTGCAGCACTCGTCCTAACAGCCTCGCGAAAAAAAATAACCGACTTCTAAAGCTCGCGGGTCGGCTTGGTATACTGCGAGGGTAGGTGATCGTTCAACGGCACGATTCCATATTCAGGCGAGACTGGTTCAAACTATCTGTCAGTAAGCCACGCAGTATGGCATCAGCTGTAGTATGACAACTCACAGCGATTGATAGCCGTCTCCGCATATCCATCGGTCAACGGCGGCGTGTTTGCCTGCGAGGACGACGTATGTGAAGCTCCACTAATAGACGATGCGCTCGTGGAGGGGCGTTGGCCAGCTTGAGCGTGGTGACCCCATCCGCCCCGGCAGTCCATCGAATCCATCGATGGATTGTTCCCAACGGCAGAATAGGCAAAGTCCGCATGAGTGGATGTGAACCCATATGGGTCGACAGAGGACAACTGAGCCATGCTGCGCACACGGGGCATGCTTACGTTGTGGTCATCAGCAGGCTGTGGCGAAGACGAAGGGCGTTCTGACGTGTGGTGGTCATATGGCGAGGGGTATGGGCTAATCGCCTGGCTATGGCGACGTGGGCGACGAATGCTCAAGGAGCTCGGCCCATATTGCTTCGACGATGACGGCGGGCGCGACGTAGGGGAATCTTGCCTGTGATGGCTCGAGCTAGGACGAGAGTACTCGCCATGTTGGTATGAGTGATGCGGAGACTCCTCGTACGGCAGAGAGGACACCGAAGAGATCGAGTAGCCCGTGGTGGGACGGCTGTGGGTGTCCGGTGACAAGGAAGGAGGGGTATGGTCGCTATGCATAGACACGGCGGAATACGGGGTATAAGACGTGTTGATCGTGGGGTTTGGACGTGCGGTGAAACCGTTGCTTGCTGGAGGGTTCAAGAGGGACGAAAGACTGCCAGAGTGACTCGAAGCCGAGTTGTTTGGAGAGAACGACCAGCTGGGCTCCGGATACGAATATTGGGACGTAGAGACCTGGTTAGCGGGATAGCCCGTTCCAGGAGCCATTGCGCTGAACTGAGTGGTTGGGGATTCGTCTGCGGGAGAGATGGACTGCAGGTTGTGGGAATGGCCGTACATGTTCGGGTGGGAAACCGGTTCAGAAGGCACGGCAAGAGGGGGCAATGCCGCACGAGGATATGAGGTGCCCCAACCTGCAGCGCCTCCCTGGCTAAGGGGAGTGAACGAGCCAGGAGCAGAGAAACCGCGAGCCCGACCGCTGAAGGAACCATTCTTTGCTCCGACGGGGGGAGGGACGGAGAGGGGCATGGGGGCGACGCCGATAGCAGAACGAGGAGGAGGGATTGTAGGCGCTTCCTGGGACTCGCGTTTCCTAGGCTTAGGGAGACGCGGTGGCACACGGCGTTTGAAGTTTGCGACGACCTCGGGGGGAGAATGGCGATTGAGGGTGGGATGCGCTACGAGCCATGTTAATCGCGGGGAAGGTGAGGGTGTGAGGGGAGGACGTACACCAAGTGCTGGCATCGGGATCATCGATGGCAGGGTCGACGTTGCGGAGGTTTACTTTGCGCATGAAGCCATAGATCTGCCGAAGGGGAACAATGAAATGAAACGGATAGGAGATGGCGGGAGAAAGAAGCACACACGTTTAGTTGCCGAGAGAAGCTCGCAAACCTGGACTGACGGTAGACGGTCGGAAGGACGTGGAGAGCGAGTTGCTCAGGTCGTTCTACGATGATATGTTCGCCCGCAGGATCCCATCTGATCATATGCTGGTTCTCTGGACGCTCGAGCAGGCTGTATGCGCACCGGTAAGGGGCTGGGCCAGGAAGAGAAACAAAGAAGGGGGGGAATACGCACGCATATAGCTTGGTGAGGAAAGTCGCCTGGGGTTTTGACTCTGACTTTTGGGAGAGAGGCTGTTGTTCGTGCATTTTGAGGGGTGTGCTGGGGCTGTCTTCTGGCGGGGAGTCGTTGGCAGAGTAGCAGGGAGAGCTGAAAGGGGGACGTGGGTGGTAGGAGGGAGCGTAGATGTCTTGCATGTCGACGACGTGAGCGAGGCGTGTTTATAAGAAGGAGAAGGGAAGAGTGGGTATCAGAGTGGGATGGGGTATATATAAAGGAGAGTGTGAGTGTGTAAGGAAAAATATAAAATATAAAACGACACAGACACCGCCGGCGACGACGACGAGGACGACTCTGCGTTCCTCTTTCTTCGATCGCAAATGGCCGTTCCAGTTCAAAACACAGACCAACCTCGGTGGAGAAGCCCTCTTCACCGAAAATAGCTTTACGTGACCTGACCTGCCTAATCCAGATATATACGTAATGACACATCGCACAACAAGCCGCGGCTCGGAAATCACCTCGGTAAACTCAGCCCCAAACAAGCGCACACACACTCTTCATTATCCATATTAGGCCACCAAACCATACCCTCGGCGCCGAGGTATGCTGTGCTTGTCCTCTTCGAGCATGTCGACTGCTATGTTGTCTTTCATGTGATCTCATTCCTCCAAATGTCCGTCTCCCTCTCTCCTCACCCACTCACTTTGTTTCTCTCTCTCTCTCAGTGTGAGATACACCGCGTGTACCTAATCAAGTCAGTGCTTGACACGTCCTCACGGCATCTTTCATTTGCCAAGCGGTATCTGGGGTCCCCACGCCGATTTGCAAATTATCCGCGTCTGTATCTCGCTAGTCCGTTTATGGTCGAGAACGACACGCCGTCGTTGCTTGTCTCGACGTCGGCCCATACAAAGAACTGCTCCTTCCGCTGCGACGACGACTCGCCCACGCTCACGGCCCGGGGCCCCTCCGCGGCAAGGGAACATGTATTCTGCCCTCCTCACCGCCTCTGTATGTCCACCATCCTCTCAATTAAACCCGTCGTCGTCTATATTTATATATGAGCACCGTGTCGTAGAGGTATCCATCCAACAACGAAAGAATAAGAACCGAAATGAAAAAAGAGTGCAAGGACCGGAAGTGGCAGGGGAAAAAAGAAAAGATGGTGCGATATGTGCGTGCAATGCCAAATGATACAGTTGAAACCATCGTTATCTCCAGTGGAAAAACAGAAAAGAGTCATTATCATCCAGAAACAGACAAACCGGCCCACGCAGCCCCGTCCAAATCGTACGGAGGAAAAACCACCGCATCAGTCCTTGATGGTCACCACCACAAAGAGAGACACCGAGGACGGCCGTCGCGACAGGGAGATAGGACGACGACACGAGTCTTCAACTCTCTCCGTCATAGTGGATCGTAACGCTGTTGAATGCACCAAACAGATCTCTGCCCGGTGGCACGTCCATCCCGTCATCGTACCCCACCGTGTGGGGTGATGCCCCCGTCTCCAATCCAGTCTGATTTTCGAGATGAAGCGAGTTGGACTCCTTCAGGTGCCGGAAGTTCATTGCATCTGCGCCGTTGGACGCTGCAGGAATGATCTGACCAATGCATCGTCATCATCCGTGAGCACAGTTATCAGAAAGGCGAAAAGTAAACACACCGGAGGCCGCGTGTGACGCAAGAGACCCCAGTTGATCTTCGCAAACCATTTATGCTGCTTTACCTCGCTTGCACCGCTCCTACTCCCTAACCGACTGCGCTCGTCCTTGTCCAGCAGCCGAATAACGATATCTTTACACGCACTTAACCACATGCCATCAGCTCATCGCTCCACCATCAGCACGAGCACCACAGACCTAGATATCTTGGGTGTATCCCGGAAATGTACTGGCAATAACCGTATGCTGTTAAAAGTGTCATTTCGCTCCTTCCCCTTGAACGGCGTAGTCGCAAACTACAGCAACCGAAATTCACGATCGCGCATAGATGCGTATATCAGCGCAACTCCCCTCGGCTAACGAAAGATACGTTTCAACTCACGATCATCTCGTAGATCAGTATGCCAAGCGTCCACCAATCCACTGCCGCCGTGTGACCTTGCGCAGCGATAACTTCAGGAGCTATATACTCTGCATTTGTATGTGAAGCAGAAAAATTAGCTCGACGTCTAGCACCCTAACGGGGAATAACCCGACAACTAACCTTCGGTGCCGACGAACGAGTTAGTCCGAAAATCCGCTGTACACGACATCGTATCAATTATGGGGATCTGGGAAACGCCAGGCAGACAGCGCCGCATGGGGTCAACCGGGGGGCGAATAAAGTAAAAGGTAATGTCATTACCCCGTTGGGCTCCGACTGGTGAATAGTGGCAGGTCGTCCTCCCGGATGTCCAGACTGTTTCGCCAAATCGAAATCGGACAACATGATGTGGCCCGATTGATGCAGCAGGATATCTGAAGAAGCAATGCAGCCATGGGAATGGTTATGAGGCGGTAGACGTTTAGAGTTCATACGGCGCGACACCAGCAGTAGAAGAACTTACTTTCGGGTTTCAAATCGCGATATATGAAGCCGTTTAGGTGCAAATACTCGAGGGCAGCCACCACCTCAGCCGCATAAAACCGTGACCCGTCCTCGGAAAGGCATTTCCCCGGCCGCGTTTGAAGGGCTCTGAAAAATTCGCCTCCCATGCAATACTCCATGCAGAAGTACAGATATTCCTCCGACTGGAAGGAGTGGTACAGCGTTACTATGAACGGATGGTTCGACGTAGCGAGAATTTCTTGTTCTGTCAACGCTCGCTTGATTTTCTTGCGTTCGATCATTTCCTTCTTTGAGAGAACTGACGTCGAAGAACATAAGGAGCATGCTCTGGGCATACGATCGAGAAGCTGAAAATCACCTTTCATGGCATACAGTTTGTCGGTCTTCTTTTCACGCACGAGGTAAACACGACCGACATCACCTTTCCCCAGCATCTTAACCTTGAGAAAACTGGACGGCCCAACTTCAACCTTCACGAAACTAATTATCACACTACTGCAGATGCATCACCGGAACCTACCGATCGAACTTTGATAGAATTGCTGGAGTACGTTCTTCGGAACGATGCCTTGCCGTTGCCATTGACTGCATTATTGTTTGGTATTCTCGACCTTGAAATGCCGGACGATTGGTATCGATCATGCCGCGTTCTGGACGAACCCGACGACGAAGTTTCAAGAGAATCACCGCCTTTCTCCAGTGACCTGTGTTGTCCATTAACGGGTGCTGGAGGAACGACTTCGGCAGGTGCCAGGAGCCCATTTTTGGTGGGTACACCCGATCGCGCACCAGAAGAAAAAAGGTGTTTGGCATTCGGCGCAGAAGCAACTCGACGGATGAAACGGGTAGCAGATGCACTCATTGCCTTTGGAGACAGTGGTCCTGGGCGTGAATGCGTTACCCCAGCCGAGTGGGGAGATGATTGCTGCAGAGTCGTAGGGGATGCGAAGCTGGACGGTGGCGGGTTTGGAGCGCGACCAAAGTTGAAACGCATCCTTTCCGATTTCGTTCGGAGGCGTGCATGACTACGCACTGTTTCAGACACGCCGTTTGCATAGCCGTTCAACGCCGCTGATGGCTGGATAGACTGCTGAGATGGACAGGCATTCACCCGCGAATCAGAAGGTTTTGTAGTGACTCCGGTATTGGAGTCACTCGATAACGTGAAAGACGAATTGTAGGAAGAACGCTGGTCCCCAGACTGTAGCGTACAAGGTGAGAGGGAAGGGCTGGGTGTCACCGGCACAGCAGACCTCTTGGCCGGTTGCAGTGGCGCAGATATGGTACGGGAGTTGCAATCGACAGCAAGTGCTGGTACGTTCCCGTTGGCTGAATGCTTCCTGGCCGAGCTCGGTAGGCGAAGGAAGGTCTTCCAGGAGTGGGATGGTGTGGACGGAGCCGTGGAATGCATGACAACCTGGCAGGAACTATGTTTGCTGTCTGTCGATTGACTGCTTTCCAGAGCACGACTTCCACGGTGATGGAAAAACCTTTGACACGAGGGGAGAGAGAGAGACGACGAGCAAAGGTGTGCGTCGCGAAAATGTTTCGCTGGGTATATCGAGAAAAACGGGTATCCACACCAAAATTTGACGAACGCTTGTATTGTGTGTACCTTTTCACCGCGTAAAACCAATAGAAAATGGACGATTAGGTAAGGCGGCAACCTCGACTCTCATCCAACTCAACATTCTTTTGCGCTCATCGGTCGCTGGCTGACATGTCGCGACCTCTTTCCAAGGTAATCGACCGTCAGACACGCCAGGATCTCCTACGCCGGTGTAGTGACTGCGCTGCAGGACAGATAACCTTTTTTGAAAAATCAGACGCTCATTAGACTGGACCACGTTATTGCCATGTGACTGCATTGGATTTGCCGTAACAACGTGGAGACACCGCCAAGTGTTCCCCTCCCCCCGGGCACCTGCAAGTGCTGATTTGCTCCGGGCAGATGCGAAAATCATTAATCAAGCACAACTCGGGGAGGGAGAGAGACCACGATATTTGCAGTGCACCGCAGCATGCAGTACTGACCAGAGACACGTCCATGAAGTCACTTTCCACCGTTCATGCGATCAGTGGGATCCGTAGCCAGTTCATTCGTATCCTTCTAGAAAACTGCCACAATGCTTAGCACTTCGAGGCTGTTCAGATTGACGGCGTGACCCATGGTGTCGAGTACTTAACGTGCAGGTTTACCCTGTGCCCAGATCGAAGCATGGTACTCAAAACAGTTGTGGCGCAGAGGACAGTGCAAGCAGTGCATCTGACTCGCGGAAAACGGGGATTAATGGGTACGTTCCAGACCAAGAACCACGTCCTCGAAAGCTGTGCCACGAGCCCAAGTTCATGCGGGGACGCTTTTAGCCGTGGGTTTCATGGACGCCGCTTCGTTCCGCTCTGTAAGTTGTAAACCTGCTGCTGGCCGTGAACACCACACCTGCCATGCATGTTAAACCCATTGCTATGCGTGACAAGTCTACAGGCAATCCGGAATGTATGTCAGGGACCTGTGGCAGTGGGGCAGTCAACCCGAACTCCCCAGAAATTCATTCCTATCTCGGGGAACACAGACGACTGTTTCCCGTTTGTCCACGTACGCTCATCCGCGATGCATGTATAGCCATGTCGTAGATGCAACGTGCATTGGCCTCAGGGATGCCTCACAAGAAACCCGAAAGACTATGCGGCTTTTGAATTCGGGTTAAGACTTGAGGTTGGCACCATGGGGAGCGTTATCGATGTCTTGTAGATGTAGATGTACCCTCCGGGACTTCCCTCTCTTGTATCCACCTCCTCGGCCGCTTTTCCACGATACCTGCGACACCACCTCCATTCAGTGTCTCCTCGCCGTCTGCGTAACGGTTTCTATCAGGTCGCACTGGGCAAGGCAGGACGTTCGACGCAGACACGGTCAGTACCGCGGCGAAAAACGTTAGCCCAAAAAGTGCAGAGACAAATGTGCGATGTCTTTGGGACTTTATGCGAAGGGTTCTGAACATCCTAAAGCTGTAAATAGAGCGAATGAGCAGAGTCCTTCAGAAGTACTGTCGAAGGTGTACCAGCTGAGCCCATGTCCACACGGTTTCTTACGGAAACAAAACTTTCGTAATGCTTTGTTTTCGTAGTCATCCGGCACTCGCCGGTCGACGTTTACATAACTACAACTTGGGCAGCACACGGGAGACCTATCCCGTACTCGTCGCCCGTCATGCCCAATATTCGTGTCCTACGGGACATGAAGGCTCGTGAACTCGTCAAGGCTAACGAAGTCATTCGTCGTGCCTACCTGTACGTAGCCCGCAATGAAAGTCTCCCTCCACAAGTACGCCATCAGGCACAGCTGCAGTTGAATACCTTCGGAAGGTACACTCGACCCACCACTGTTAAAAATCGCTGCTCTGAGTCTGGTCGCGGCCGAGGCATTATGAGCGAATTTGCGCTTTGTAGGGTGAGTTCAAATTTCTCAGGTTTTAGCTGGCCCAGCGTCACATTCTATTTTCCAAGTACCAATTCCGGTTGAAAGCATTGAACAACGAGATCCCTGGTGTCCGCAAGGCTTCATGGTAGTTGTACCCTCTTTGGAGAGGTGGGTACGCGGGATCTGTCCTTGCAGAGAAAATCTGAAGAATGTTGCTCCGTGCCGCTATCCCTCATCTTGATCTATCTAATAGCAGGTAGTTTTGCTCTTGAGGTCTCAGCCCGTACAGGACTCAGTAAATACTTTCCCAGTATAATATTCCTGTGCCATACACATACCTTTTGAGGTTGAGCGAGCACACCACCTTGAAAAACTGCACTCTGTACTTCTCCGCTCGAGCCAACAGGTTCCTACATTATACCATGCTGAAGTCGTACCGGGGGATTGTCTGCAAAAACCCCTATTCTTTATGACGTCTCATAACCATCGCGATTGATGCTGGATGGTGAGGCATAATACATATACATGTTAGTAGCTACTATTCTGTTAAGAGACGGAGAGAGAAAGCGAAGACCACACAGCGAATCAAGATCTAAACCTATACACCTCCCGGATTCTGAGTGATACTGAACATCCGCGTGAAAATGCGGTCACTTCCCAGATGACAGTAGTACCGCGTTACGACGGGGGTTCGCTTTGTGCACCAACCGCTGACAACTTCAGTTCCACTTCTCCACGTTCCCGCCTCCAGCGATTACAGATATCCAAGGTTGCTTCCCCAACCAAGTAACTAGTCATACAGACGTTAAGACGTGCTTCGTTCTGAACAGTGCGAAATCCAAACCTGTATTTTTGTAACCACTGTTCCGACAGCTCCCAATTGCTGTGGGCAAGAACATCGTCACCATGTACTCTTACGGCTTTCTTGTAATCGTATAAGCAGTCAGCCAAAGAAAATTGTCCTGCGAGAGTGTGCATCAGTTATTTAAATGTCATTGATTAACCGAGTGAACAACCTCTTAAGAGTATGATCCGATCACGCAACTCCGGGTGAATGATGCGATCAATTACGCTTTCTGATTGAGGTCAGCTTCGAGCGGTGACTGGTTAACAAGGATGACGATACCATGATTCATCGTCCTGTGGAAGCTACGGTAAGAAGTCGGGCGCTATTGAACTAATGCGACAAACGCACTTTTGCACCAACGTAGGCCGCAGAGAGGAAGGTAGGCAATAGCTGTTATTTCGTGCATAATTGTCCAGATGATACCTGTGCATGCAATGAGAAAACTTTAAGCAAAGTCCAGAAGTGACACACCTGATTAGTTTCATGGCCTCAACCTTTTTCGAATCTTCGATTTCCTCGTCGTCGTTTAATTCTTCAGGTGTTGCATTGGCTTGTGGAAGAACGCGCGACTGGGCACGCACTATTCCATGCTTGGATGAAGAATAGGACATGGTACTCATTCCTTGGTCCATCATGCTCATCTGTGGTAAATACGTGTAACCGCTGGATGATGACGGCGAGTAGTGAACTGGGGTTGCCGAAGGCGTAGGGGGTATGAAAACAGAAGAACTAGGGTGCCCATTACGCATCAGGTCGGAAAAGATATTTTCCTGAGGTGATCGTGCGGGAGGTGGATATAACGTTGTCGCTGCTGGTGGCGGTGGCGGCACGGTTGTGCTCATCGGTATAAGTAGCGGATACGCGTCGTCTCTTTCGGCTGGATTGTCGGACCCAGCAGTCCCCCTAGGTTTCTTGGATTGGCTGGACATTACAGTGTCCTCCGAGGGTCTCTTCCCGGACCCAATGTGAGGACCTAGGCTTGACGACGTGGACTCAGCTGAATGTGCGGTCTTGTACCCGCCCTTTCTCCTTTGAAAGCTTTCCCAAGCCGTGTCTGTTTCAGATTTGTTGAGAAGTGCCTCGAACTCATGCGCTCGATATCCCAATTGTTCCATGACGCCCCCAGCGCCTTCACCGATGAAACCGGCAACACTCTTCAGCAAATTACGAAGCATCAAGTTTTCCGCCATCAAGTCTTTGAGAGTTCAGTGACTCTAAGCTTCCCGACGGACGGTGACATACCCTTTAGGATGGCCCTAAGATCCGTAAGGGCTTCATCTTGTGAAGCGGAGAGGAGTTGCACCCGAGCCTCAAGGTCTCGTATCTGGACGTAACTTTTCAGCGGCCGGACGCTCCGCGAACGCTGGACGCACTTTCTGTTGTTTTCTCAGACGAAACTCACGCTGGGCTATGCGGTTCTGGTCCCTACGGGCTGCCTGGGAACTAGAATACGTTCAATCTCGAATGCGAATGCACGACTGAATCAGTGGGCCTTACTTCGGATTCTTCTTCCTTCCAGGCTTATTAGGGCCATAATTTTGGCCGCTTTGACTCTCGTGATCCGCAGGAGAGCCTATCTCCGAATCCTGCCATGAGCGATCATATAAGACTAATGACAAATGCGCAATAGGTTGATATAAACTGCCTACGAGGTCATCTTCTCGAGATTCACTTCTTAAAAATTCCTTTGGCATTTTCGGGTATATTTTCACATAGAAACGACACAAACCGACTCTGCGAGACTGCGTCAAACTGCCGTGATGGATTCAGAGATACCGGGATGCGTCGGTGCGGGTCAACGTATCGAGTGGAACGTTTGATGAAACGCTTTGCTGTGATGACCAACCTGTGATTAGTAATAGCCCCTGTCGGTGGATGGGATTAGCTGACTCATGTATAAACATGAGTAAATACCTCGTCAGCCGCGTGCTTACATAAGACATTCGCATGCTGCACAACTTGTGAAGTACTCAGAAACGTTTACGAACGACCACGGTGACCTCCGCTAAGTGTTGGCAGTGCACCAGTATGGTGGATGGAGCAACGTAGGTGGAAATCCACGACAAAATTCCCCAATCCACTCGCCAATCTACTTGGCCAGCGAGTTCATTACCGGTGATGATGCCAGTTCAAGGGGCTAAAGTTCCACTTGGACCATGGAGGTGGCAGGAGACTCGAGAATTGCGTTTCCAGACGAAAAGTACAACAGTGTAGTCTAATAGGAGTATGTATGTTTTGGCGATCACGACAGTGATGCACAAGCACATTTCAGTGAAAGCGCACTGTCTACGCCGAACTGGCGAAGCGACGCTGGACAGTACGTCTTGCGCTCCAAATACTTATTCTGCAGAATTTCTCGCGGGCGTTCGAGGTCAGCTTTGTCACTGCCAAAATCGTCCTACTCAGATTTCGGGACGGCTTTGGAGGCTTGCCATTGAATCTCTCACCCACGTGCAAGCACACCAAATTTGCGACTGGATGTCATGTGCGATTAAAGGAAATGCGGCACACATCAGTAAAAGCTAAGCGCTCAAAAAGCAGGTCTTGGAGCGCTTAGCTTTTCCCCATATGTATTAGCGTTTTCTTTTGGCTAGCAACTCGGCTACAGCCTCACATCTCCGCGATTCGAGAGTATTCATGCGTGCGCAGGTTACGAGTACAGCTAAGTGCACATTGAACAAGGTAGGAATGTACATTAGACAGTATCATGGTCTAGTCAACTTCGTACTCTAACTACTGTAAGTACTGCCAAGTAATACAATATTTTCGCAGTATGTTTTGTACGGAAACCGCTGTTGCTCATTCTGCAACATAGAGCTGATCAAACGGGTGATTTCGACGTATTGCTTTCCAGCAGTGTTGCTTGAGAATTCAGTTGTCGAAAGTCTCCCTTCCTGGAACTCGCCCAATGCACTGCCCAAAGCGGCACCGGCAAGTGCGACCAAACCATTGATTGTCGCGGCGTCGTTCGTGTCCAGCGACTTCGCTATCGCCCCTGGCATGGTCCACACACTAGAAATGAGGGTATGAGTGAGCGCGCAGTGTCCGAACTCTCGACGAAATTCCTGATTTAGCTATCATCAGGAAGAGGTCGAGTTAAATTAGATAAATGCGTACGTCGGTATATAAGAAGTTGTGGTCTTGAAGAAGATATTCGACACGCAACCGAACGGCCTCTCTTATCTGATTTGTGTCGAGTGGCAGCATCGGATTTAGATTATATGCGATGGACACCTGTGCACGCGCAACGTTCTTGAACAGGGTGCGAACAGGATCTATTATGCGGGCCACCTGCGAGATGATTTTCTTGTCTTTGCTTTGATCGACCGAGTATTCAAAGGCTATTGCAGATGCGGCCACCTCATGAACAGCCAGTGGGGATCTATGAACGGACTTACTTCCGATTACCTTGCTGACAGCTTCAGCGAGTGCGTCTTCTGCAAATGATAGTGCTTCGAGTTGGGATGGAAATGCATTTCTGCAGATAAGACGTCGACGCATCCCATGTTTTGCCTCAACCACCACCTGGCTCAATCGGGCTGCCTCCATCTCTGAGATAGTTCGAGCCGCGGCTTCATTTTGCTGCCGTGGGGGCGACGCGTGCGGGGAGGGCGGAAGCGCCTGATACGATGCACTTGGTTGGCCCAAGTCAGTCTCCGAGATAGCTTGGGAGGGCAGGAGCGTTCGGCGTGTTGCGCGGCGGCCTGTGATCTCACGATCAGTTCCCATCTGGAAAGGAATCAGCTGGGGATTGATATGCGACTACCCATATGCCTACCCTGATAACACCGATGTTAACGAATGCACCGCGTTCTGATTCAGAGGGCCGTCGAGGGCCGTAAGCGAAAACACGTCGGATGCCGCTAGAAATTATTGGGTATGGATTGGGTCGAGCAATCTGTGATATTTGCGCGGATGCTTCGGTGGACAGTCGCCGAGGATAACTTGAACTAGACGGCGTCGGCAGGCTGATGGGTGCTACTGTCACATGGCCGTCGGCTGCCTCACACAGTGGGAGGGCGTCGCCGGCTGGGAGGTATGGCGCCAAGGCGACCGGGAATTGACTGGCCGTGTACGAGGGAATCCCCTGGGCGATCGGGGGTGGGATGAAACGTTCTGAGGATGTAGCAGGCAGGAAGTTCGTGGACGGCCATAGTCGTTCTTGGACCATCGAGGATCGAGGGTAGTTATCACTCCCCACAAATGCACTCACACTGGTCTCGTGGTTGTAACCGTCAATTTCTTCCTGCAAGACATTCAAAGCGGGCTGAGGGATTGCCATTGGATCTTGTGTAAACTTGCTGGGGATGCCGAGTTGCGACGTATCCGGCTGCAAGCATGGGTTGAGCCCACTTCCCTTAGGCGGTTTCTGCATACTCTGTAACTATTAGATATGCATCGTGTACTAGCAAATGGTAGCAGCTCACCTTTCTTCCTCGATTGCTCCTCATCGCCGCTGGTATGTTGGTGGTACAGCAGATCACAGTCAGCGAATATTAAAGGTAAGCATCCGTAAACACGTTTCAGGCAAGTGGTCAGACGAGAGGCCTGCTTCCTCATTTGGAACCTTACCAGCAGGCAAAGAAGCGTGTGGACGGCAAAGATAGGGATTACATAGCATTCTTGTGATGACTACAACGCAGCAATACAATTCTTACACGTTACGAGTCATGAGGCTTATCTGCGAAACGATTCCCGTCGTTAACGTATAGGAGTTCCAGGCTGAAAACACGCACCATTCAACGTCACTACTATCTCCCGTTGGAAAGGGAACCTCGGGATCACTTGAATAGGGAATCTCTGGGTCGCTTGGAGGGGGGGCCTCCGGGTCACTTGCAGCAGAGAAGCTCCCATAGGGAATCCCAGAGGAGCTCCGGTTAGATTCCTCGGCATCACTGGAATCCGCAACCCCAAAGTAGAAACCGCGGGACTCCTCGGTGTCATCGAAGACACCTAGAGAAATAGCGACCTCCTCAGCGTCCTTGAATTCCTTCTGCATGACACCCAGTGCTGAGGCATCTCTCTGCGTTGCTTCCATTAAGACGCTCCTCTCCTCTGGACGACCCTCATCTCCGCCAAGATCTAGACAGCACTTCTTGAAAAATTCGAATCTCGACACTGATGTAGTATTCTTCTCTTTGAGATGGTTCAGGGAACGGTCAAAAAAGCGTTTCCACCTCTCGAGTCGTTCGATCTCCCACGTCGCAGTGAGAATGCGATAACGAGTTGCTTCACAGTCGGCATATTGAGCCATGACAGCCTCACGAAGAATATCACCCGGTAAGTGCATGTCTTCGAGTTCCATTCTGGTTGTTTTCTTCTTCGTATCTTCGATCTGATAGAGCTTAAGACAGGTCCAATGGGAGTTGTCACCAAAAATACCTTTCCAGCTCCCCCATCTGTGCTCGGATGGGGGCACACCGCACCAGCAAGGGCTGTCTGCATAAAGGTGACCTGGGGGCAAGAATATTGGCGCTTGTGGTATGGGGACAACTTGCTACGAGTAGCCTTGCCAGTGGAGGAGGGGGTGAGAGAATTCAGTTTACCCTTTCTGCCACCTCTGGCATTTGGAACATCTAACAAGGTCGTTATGATAGACCACGGTAGTCAATAGTTGTTTCACTTACCTCCACGTTCCTCCACAACAGAAGCACCCCTGTGCACCCCCTTGGCAGTCGGGAATGAAAGGTTTGATTCAACATATGGTAGACCTGACCTAGCAGACATTCTTGGACGGTCGATTATTCCCATCCACTCCTTCGTGATAGTCTTATGCTGACCGACAGTTGGCGGAGTTTGAAAGACTTGGAGTAAATTCGTTGAACGCTAGCTGATAACAAACCAACCACAATGAACGCAGAACCAGAGCCCACTGATCCAGGTGAAACTGGGGATGGCAACTATGTGTCTCTATCAAATGACCAGTGCGTTCGTTTATGTTTTTTTCTGAGTGACTCTAATGAATCGACCAGGCGCCCAACGAAATGTCCAGCCTGCGGGAAGGTGTTCTCCTCAACTGTGGCAGTCTGCCACCATCTGCAGGACAATTCCGAGTGTGGTCAACACTTACTCCCTGTTCCTTCCGCCTTCCGTGTACCACCGAGATCCGATGCACCACGATTTGGTCAGTATCACCCGAAGTCCGGGTATATCTTTGACATGGGCCAGTCGAATACTCTGGAGCGTATGAGGCTAGACAAGCACGAACTCAAACGAAAAAACAACCCTTATTTCCCTTTCTCTTCCAAGGACGAATGGGAATTGGGTAAGTTCCTATACCGTAACCTTAGCCAGACACAGATCGACGACTTCCTGAAGCTCCAGTGGGTAAGAAAACAACATGATGTCTATTCAGTAAATCTTACATCACTTATACAGGTTACCTCTAAGGATCTACGACCTGTCTTTCGAACCGCTGAGCAGCTCCTCTCGTGGCTGGATGTGATTCCTAAAGGGTCAACTTGGCGGTGCACAGAAATCTGTCCTGAAGGTTACGCAATGAAGGAGCCGATTTACCTCTACTGGCGTGATGCATTGGAAGTTGTACGGGATATATTCGGGAATCCAGCGTTTGCAGAACATATGGTCTATGATCCATACCACGTTTATGAGGGGGCTGAACGCGAATACGGTGAATGGATGTCAGGTGATGAGGCACACCGAATTCAGGTGAATGCTTGTCCGTGTGATCGTATTACCTCGCTAAACACTTCACAGAATGAACTTCCAGATGGCGCCACTATCGTGCCTGTTATCCTTGCATCTGACAAAGCCCCGGTCACAAGGATGAGTGGAGATCGCGAAATGCACCCACTTTTCCTCACAATTGCCAATATCAACTCCGAAGTCCGTATGAAAGCGACAGCACATGCTTGGGCTTGTGTCGCATATACCCCGATCCCAGAATTCCTTGCTCACTCCGATTTTCATTCCATCCTCGAGGCTCGTGTGTGGCACCGCTGTATGGACATTGTGTGCGCCAATCTAAAGGTTGCTTCGCACAGAGGCGTTTTTATGGCCGACCCCCACAACAACACTCGTTATTGTTTCACACCACTGGCTGCATATACCGCCGATCTGCCCGAGCAACAAATGATCGCTTGCGTTTCCAAGTATGCGTTACTATTACTGTACACGGCCACTCGATGATCAACCGCATTTTTTCCAGGTCTGCTTCGCCCATCACCACTGCCATACAGAGCCAGTTTGGTGATGCTATTCGATATCCACCTCGTCATGGCCACGACACCTTACAGAAGCTTCATAATATATGCTCTACCTCAGGCGAAAACATAGATCCTTGGAAGATAAGGGAGTTCCAGGTGGCAGCGAAGAAGCAGCACCTTAATGGCGTTCAACTCCCATTTTGGCGGGACTGGCGCTTCTCAGATCCTGCGATCTTCCTCGTTGGCGAAATCCTCCATGCTTGTCACAAGTGGTTTTTTGACCACGTTCTCAAATGGTGCAGGTGGGTACTGGGAGACGACGAACTCGACGTGCGTTATCGCTGCCAGCACAAGTACGTTGGTACTCGCCATTTCACTGGGGTGTCGCATGTGAAACAGATGACCGGACGTGAGCATCGCGATATTCAGCGCACGATTGTCGCGGCCATAGCAGGTGGGGCGGATGCAACTTTCGTCGCTGCCGTTCGTGCAATAGTCGATTTCATATACCGAGCTCAGGCCCCGACGTTCACGACATCCTCCCTCGAAGCAATGGAGGCGTGTTTGGCCGAATTTCACCAGAAAAAGCATGCTATACAAGAAGCAGGTGCGCGGAGAGGAAGAACCGGTGACATCCCCCATTTCCATATTCCGAAACTCGAGCTATTTCAGTCATTTGGTCGCAGTGTGCACAATACCGGCTCCCTCATCCAGTATACAGCGGATGTGAGTGAGCGACTACTGATCACCCACTGCAAAAATCCTTTCCTGCGCACCAACCGGAAGTCCGGTTTCACACAACAAATCACCCTCCTCCTCGACCGTGAGGAAGCCATACACCGGCTTGACTTGTACACGCGTCTTTGCCTCAAAGACGCCTCACTCAAAGACTTGCTATCTACGGAGGATGGCGCCCCGCCGCACACGCCACCAGTGGTTTCAGAGGAGTATTCGTTCTCCGGATCTGCAACCCATCGCAATCATTTCTTGGACGGTTTCATATCTGACGATGCCACCACTGCCTTTCATGTCACCAAGAAACCCGACTTCGCCGACAAACAAGCGTCTTACTTATCTGCTGTGTATCATCTTCCCGACTTCCCAACACTACTCATTTCCACTATTGACAGCATAGCTGGCCAGAACTCCCCCTTCCGCAGCCGACTACTCAGAGGATGGTCGAAGTTCCGGATCCAGATGCAATCCCATCTCCGACCTCTTACCCTTTTGCCTAGCCAACAGGTCCAAGCGTTGCCACCCTCTGACGCGCATCCTTATGGGAAATGCGATACAGTACTGGCTCGTGTTACATCCCCTTCAGGTGTACAAAGTAAGTGGATTGTAGGTGGTTTTTTTTCCAGCGCTTTGTGCTCACTATTTATGACTTAGCAGTGCTCGTTGTCCAAGTACGCGCTGTGTTCGCACTTTCTACGAGAGGCAATGCCCTTCCCCCAGCGCTCTCTTACCCCTTCCTCTACGTTCAGTGTTTCGCCTTCATGGCAACACCATCCGAACAGCCGGAAATCGGCATGTATACTGTTCGCCGTATGTTCATCGAGTATCCTGATGGTAGTAGGTGCCGGGTGGGTGCAATCATTTCGATTTTGGACGTCTTGCACGCAGTCGAGCTAATACCAAGATACGGAGTCACTGCTGATCGGAATGTTACATCGGAGACATCACTGGAGATTTACGACGAGTTCTACCTTAACAGCTTTTCGAGCAAGGAATTCTACTACGCCATACATGATGATTTGTAGTGACCATACAATTGCTGTTTCCATCGCACAGAGTCTGATTTTTTGGATGCCATTGGCCTATAGTCGAGGAAGTAAGTACTGTAGTACTAGTAGACACGGCCATCTATAAATTGCGATTCAAATTTTTCCTGCATACTGGTCGCGCTGATCTCCACCAATCATCACTCGAGATCTCTGTATGTAAACCCTGTTGACACCTGTCACCCTATGCGACTATAAGCGAGAAGTCGACCAAGTTACTGATGCAGAAAACAAGTAATCGACATATTGCAAGCTATAGGCGACATTATTATCGTATGAATCATGTGGCGGTTGTCACGATTGACAGTCTTAACCGCATGGTGGAGCTCTTCCCACCGTCCCGGCCCTTCCCCCGAAGCGTGCACAGGCCAAGCACGTCGCGTGTTCGCAATAGAATATCCCCTATCAACTTGCCTACGAAACATTTATCTCGGGCCATGGACACCCTTGACAATGCAAGTCAGGCAAAAAAATGTTTTGGTTTTCTAACATGTCAGACAGAGCCGTCGGACTTTGTTTGGAAGAAAATCCACTAGTCCTAATAGAGGAGTAAGTCCTTTTCACAGGCTACTCCGACCAACATCCGCAAACCCAGGCGGGTCATTATGGGCTCATAATGACGGGGTGTTGTTTGCCGAGTAGCCGACAATTCAAAAACAATTCAAAAACTGTAGATGCGCATGCTGTAACCGAGCCGTCTTGCAGATGAAGCGTGTTTGCCGCAATACACTCTTCGATGTTTTTAGATTTTAGACTTGCTTCGTGGGTCCACGTATACAAGGCAAGTTCTTGTGCTTCCTTGAGACGTTGTCGGTCACTACCAAGGGATCAGGATCACTCGTCGAGCACGTTCCCTCGCGACGTAAACTGCCCTTGTACTAAGAATGGCCGACGTCGTGACACCTTACGCACTTGTTTGACCATAAATTTTTTCAAGGGGGTGTATCAGCAACCCCAACAGTTTCTCTCGTCCGCTTGAAACTCTCGCTTGGACACATAGTATGCATTGATCTGGTACAGTTGCTCGTATGTGTATCTTCCTTTTATTTTCCCCCACGACAACACCACCGCGGGAGTTTTAGAGAAATCGTCATAACGGCCCCAATTGCCGCTTCGCTAAAATATCCAGGAACCGATGGGTGTCACGGCTCGCCATGGCTCAGGAATCATTATCATTTGCTCTACTGAACCTGCGCAAACTTGCCATTTCTATGCCATTCGATCACGTACTTATCACTATGTATGAACAGTACAATCTGGATATTTATACGTATTCTCTGCCATCCACCCATCGCAATTAATCTAAATCCCGGAACTTGGATAGCGAATACACCCGCACAAACCTTTAAAGGCCTTTCATGAGATTTGTGCTGCCTGCCAGTTGTCCCAGGTCCTCCTTTCAGCTCCCACCCACTCACAGCAAAAAGGGAAACGATGTCAGAGCCTGACATCGACCTACGATTCATATACGATGGGAATTCAGATGCGCGAAATTTCCGCGTGTATCAAGTGATAGAGAATGCGCCCGAGCGACTGGAGGTGTATAGGGTACGTTTCACTCCCTGACAGTGCCCCTTGAAATCACTCACCTCTGTACCACATTCTAGTTCCACCATCCGACGGCGGGCCATGTTACGCCGACCACGACCTACAAGAGGAAGAACCTTGCTGTGCTCCAGTGGGAGACCGCTGGACGAATCGAATGGCCAACAAGTACCAGTGGAACTGTCTGGTTCGGTGTCGACGAGGTTAGTCGCTGAATGAGTAGCGGATTTTCCAGATCCACAATTCTCCCACAGGTTCCGATCAAAGACTTACGGAGAATAAAGAACGGTACAAGCCAGTAAGTCGCTTTCCATGTCAGTTTGCGTGACCACCAATGAGAAATCCTCAAGGTCGAGGAGGTTCAAATGCTCGGGGAACGAGTACAAGTGGAAGATTGCAGGAAACGGTCAGGACTTGTTTGTGAGTGAATACCATGATTGTCATGCCCTGGTTAACTTCAAGCCACTTTCAGTGTGTCGATAGCAAAGACAAACATGTTGCCATTTGGACCGCCCAGGAGATGTCGCTCAAGATTGCGCCGCGTTGTGTTACTCTTCTCGAACGGATTGTAATAACATGTTTTATTAACTTGTGGTTCAAGGGGCTTAATCGTTGGTGAGCTCACGTGTGCATATTTACTTACAATACACGCCCACGTACAGTAATAATATTGTCTCCAACCTAATGGTGGTACGAGCATACAAATGATATCGAAGTCCTCGGCTATCTAGCTTCAAATTGAACCACTGTTGGATAACTCAGTGCAAAGACAAAGGATATAACAAGCCCTTCCTACTTCGCTTCGTCCTCTTTTTGTACATGATGCGATGTCCACACTCTCGACACCGGATGGGTTCTCTGGATTTTATTTCGTTCTTGGCACCGCAGTCTTGGAGACGATGGAGCTGTTTGAGTCTGTAGAATATTACCGGGAAGAGGAGCGTACCTGCACAGATATACTCCATCTCCTGGCGTGGCCTTGGCAGGAAGTCGGCGGCGCCAGCACTGGGGGCACTGGGTGGATAGGGCTGGCTCATCGGTGCGGGGGGGGGACAAAGAGCTTGTCATTGTGACGTGACGTGACACGATCCTAAAAAGCGTGACGCAGATCTTTCATTTGTTTGTTCGGCTTTGTTTCGGCTGGCGACGTCTGACGTTGACTTGGCTATTAGTTCGCTTGTAGCTCTCAGTGCTTTGTCTATTTTCCTACAGGGTCAGCGCTCTGAAACCTGCGGGCGATTTGGACATTCTGCTGGCTGTATCTCGCTTCCAAATTTTTACGGTCTATGTGCTGCACAGAAAAATCCTGGTGCGTAGCTTTGCTCTGAGAAATTTCCTTGGCGACGAATTGCCTATTGTTAGCTGTGCGTGTAGGAACGACATGGAGCAATCCGAAATTGCGCCTAGCTACGGTACGCACAAGGCATATGTGACGACCGGCCATAGGTTCGTACATGACAACCACGGGGCGTCACCAAGGTATCTGCTCGCTCATTTATACAATGGCGGTTCCGGGACATGCCCTGTCTCTGAGTTGTCGTCTGCACTGTCCGATGGCTGCCGTCCCCTCGTTC
Organism: Pisolithus albus; assembly: GCA_024613165.1. Classification (NCBI taxonomy): domain Eukaryota; kingdom Fungi; phylum Basidiomycota; class Agaricomycetes; order Boletales; family Pisolithaceae; genus Pisolithus; species Pisolithus albus. The sequence continues at coordinate 535,633 of JANFAB010000004.1, read as the reverse complement.
ATCGAGCTCATGGCCTCCCTTGGTCTCGACGGTGACTCAAAATCATCCTCACGCTTGCTTGTCTCGCCCGTGCGACCCCGGTCTGGTTCTTGTTCATCTACTTCCTCCGACAGCTCGATCAAGGACCGGAGTCCCACTTCACCAACGTTCAACTTAGCGTTCGATTCTTCTCGCCACCCAGTCAACGATCGTCACCACTGCAGTAATCGTTTGAAGGCAGCCAGGTTTACGCCGTATATCTCTACTGGGGTCAGTCTACTCCTATCCATGCTACACCAAGACAGGCTCATCCTTGGCCAGACTCTTGCTAAGCGACATAGTACGGGCTCGCTGGTCGTCTCCGAAGAAGACCACGACAAGGAACCAAAGGTGGGCGATAATTTGTTACTCTTACAACGTCTGGTATGTTCATATGTTATGCTTATGTTCAGTCTACATCACCGTCATCTTCCTCCCCTCGGCGTAGGCCATCCCCTTTACGGTTCTCAAAGGGTGGGAGGGACGAACATGCTAGCACTCCTATTTCGTCTTATCTACGTCGCAAAACTCCCCAGAACTCCCCGACGGTACCGACATTCACGAACCGAGATCCAACAGAGAGGCCCGAAGCAATAGCTCTACCTTCGTTGTTCTCGTTATGATGGTCTTCACAATCATATGTCAAGGCGTCTGGCGGGAGCATTTTTTCCAATTGGAGATTTTCCACACAATCAGCATCGATTCTATAGGCGTCGATCGCTGAACTACTATGATACTCGCTAATTTAAGTGAAAGGACTCTTTCAATTGTGGTTCGTGGACTTGGTCATGTTGACTCCCTTCTATGCTCCGTGGATTTTATCTGTATATCGCCACTCGTATATTTCTCCTGCAGTGTCCTACATTACTCGTACTGGTGTCTGTCTTACGACCCTGGCTAATCATGATCCTCTTCTCCTGGCCCAGGACAGTGCTGCTTAAGGTCCGCGTAATCGTCGTACCGAGTTCCACACCAAAAGCAATATGCGTATTCTTCGCGAAGGTAGGCTAATACCAGGCTGAGTCGGTCGCAAGGCTGGGACCGAGTGTTAATCGTCGCGCGCACGACAGAAAAGAAACCATTCACCCCCAAACGCAGAAAGTGCGCGGCCTCTTTGAGTGTTTCGAGTGTGAACACTTCCTGGTGTGGTGATTCTGGTTGTCTTTCATTTACGACATCGCCGTCGTCGTCGACGTCATTATCACCCATTGGCACCAATGCATCCGCTTGCATCTGCTTGCGAAGTTGGACGGCGTTGCCACCAGCAGCCGCTGATGATGCTTGAAATGATTCCGAAAGGGCTCGGGACAACGAAGGGGGGATGGTGTCGGCATCGTTAGGATTGAGCCAGAAGACATTAAACTAGACAAGTCACCGAGGCAGGACGAAATGACAAACGGGGCCACTCACAGGAATACCCGCTTCTTCATCCAAGTTAGAGCACGTCCGTTGAGCGAGGATGAGGCGGGATTCGGCGTGCCTCTGCTCGTACTCTCGTCGGGAACGGTCTCTAAAGCTTTCTCGCTCAGCCTCGTCCGCCATCTTCGCCATTTTGGCAATACGCTCGGCGGCACCAGCTGATCTTGACCGTTTCCCTAGACCTATACCTTTCTTGCCTTGCAATACAATACCGTGTCGAGTGAAAAATCAGTCAAGATAAGACGGCAGCGTACCTGCCCATTCGTTCAGAGGTAGGGGCTCGACATTGCGTTTTGGTTTTGGCGCATCGGTGTGCGAGGCAGGGGGTGAATGTGACGTATCAGGCAGGGTAGCCACTTTGGTTGGCGGGCTGTCCTCTGACCTTCCCAAGGACTGACCCAGTTGGAATCCCATCTTCATCATGATACCAAGTGCTTTGTTCGCCCCCGCATCCTTGTCTTGTCTTGCGCGCTCGAAAAGACTCTTGCTGAGGCCGTCTTCTCTGGACTCTTGTTCCCGTTGTCGCCGACTTTTGGTCCGATTCTGTTCATTCCTTTGACGACTCTGCTTAAGGGCTTCTTGACGACGTTGTGCGTAAGTCTTGGGTTGCGTAGTTCCCGACGTTTCGACAAGAAACTTGTCTGATAGATAGTCTTCCTCGTCGGACATGGTGGTGGTGGCCCACAAGTTATTTGGGTCTCGCCTTTGGCCGTCAAGTCACATTTGAACCGTATACCATTCATAAAAGTGAACATTTAAGGTCGCCTAAGTTGACTACAGCGACGCTACAAGTTTGCTGAAGAAAACGGCTCTGGACCGCCAACAGGAAAAATTTACTTGACTCGGAGAAACGCGAGTAGCTTAGCGGAAGAACGAGTACTAAGTCAGGTCGAAACGTGAACATGCGTCAAACAGGAACGAAGTCAAGAAGATCTGGAGCAAGCGGTCACGAGGGGAACATGGTGGGCAGCAATTAAGAGGCAGGGGCCTCAGCTTCGTCTGGCTTGGGAGTGTTAACGGCAATCTTGACAGCAATGACACGCCCTCCCACTTCCTTGCCCTGAAGAGTTTCGATTGCCTTCTGCTGTTCCTCCTCGCTACCAACGTCGACGAAGCCGTAACCCTTGCTCTTCCGGAAACGTCCCCACCGCCTGCGTACGACGCGTGCAGAAACGACAGTGATGCCGGCCTCCGTGAAGAGCGCGGACAGTCCCTCATCATCGATGCTGAAACCGAGGTTGGCGACAAATAACATAGTCTTAGAAGGTTCGCCGACGGGGTCCTCGCCAACGGGACGTTGTGGGCGACTAAACCTCGGTTTTTTGCGCGGCTGCTTCTTGGGCGCAGCTGGGGTGTCGGTTGCAACATCCTCCCCAGTAACAGCCTCGGGAGTTGCCTCCTGCGAAGCCTCTGCAGGAGCAGTCTTGCGCCTGGGTTTACGCTGTGCGCAGGGTCATATACGATAAGCAATGGACCAACGAGGGATGGTGGGAACATACGTTGGTCTTCTTTTTCTTCTTCTTTGGCTTAGCCCCTTCGCCGGAGGCCGGTTCGGCATTAGCTGCAGCGTCATCGGGTTTGATGTCGCCGTTTGCTTCGGCCTCGGTGACCTCGCCGGGTACGGGTCTGCTGCCGCGCCTGCCGGGTCGTCGTTTTGTCCTTCTTTCTCTTTTTTCCTTGTCTTTCTGGTCGGCGGGCTTGGCGATTTCGACAATGACTTTGCGGCCATCGAGTTCCTGGCCGGCTAGGAGCTCGACTGCCTTTTGAGCGGCTTCTTCTGTGGACATGGCGACAAAGCCATAACCTGCGGGTCTTTGACCGCGTGTGATGACCTGAACTGAGGTGCTGGATGAGGGAGGTGAGTAGTGAGGAAAGGAGAAGTGGCGGAGAGAGACACGGACATGTCGCTCTGTACGGGTGCAAAGAAAGACCTCAGCCCTTCGTCCGTGGTGGAGTACGCAAGGTTGCCAACGAAGATCTGCGGTGGTGAGTGGATGAGTGGACAGAGGAGCGGGAGGGGGACGAGTGGCACCTTGAAAGTGGGAGCTTCTTCGATGACAAGGTCTTGAGTAGCCGGAGGCACGCCATTCTCGGTCACTTGGGCGGCTTGGGCGTCAGACATTTGGGCGGGATGAGCTGGTGGAAGGGGTGAACGCAGGGATGTCGATGAACGATAAAATGAACCGGTTTCTTCGTGTCAAACTTGAGGGTTGAAAGAAAAAAAAAAAAGAAAGAAAAAAGAGATGCGGTGGCGGTGGGAGCCGCTTTTTGTATGCGACAAACAAACACGCGTGCAGCACGCCTCATGCGTGTCCGATGACATACGATAGAGCACAAGCGACGAGTCGATTACATGTATTAAAAAACCCCCATCGAGGCCCCCGTCGACGGCAGTGGACGAGTAACTCGAGACGAGTGTTGTACTCAGGCCGTGTATCTTGCGTGCGAGTGATTACGTAACCCTACTATTCAACCGCAGCCCATTTCTTTTTTTTTCTCTCTCTTTTCTTTCTTCCAACTCGACGACGACGAACGCCGCTCGTTTTTCGATACCCCCACGCTCGCTCCTTTATATCCGTCGTTCCTCCCTCCCCCTTCCCTTCATTAAATCTTAAGGTCTGTTTAAATACCCGTCGCCGCTCTTCCTGCTTGACGTGTTCTTTTTCTTCTTATTCTGCTCCCCGTCGGTTCTTCAGGAATGGCTGCAATCAAACTACTTAACTTGTTTGCCCTCGTCTCTGTCGCTCTGGTCGTTCTTTCTGCTGGTCCAGTCTCTGTCAACGCTCTGGCCACCGGTGACGGCTCTCGCGTAGCCCGCCACGTCCGCGGTCACGACGCCGTTGCTAAGAGGAAACGCGACACCAGCTCGACCTCCACCGGCCGTTGCAAGCCCAGGGCGACCTCCTCCCTCCCTGTTACTACCGCTACCTCAACCCCCGCTGCAACCCCTGCGGATTTGGGTGTGTCGACTGCGTCGACCTCCCCTTCTGCTGCCGCCGCTCCTACGACCACATCTAACCCTGCTGCTACTCCATCCTCTACGCCTAGCAGCAGCGGCAACAGTACCTCAAGTGGCAAGAAATGGGGCCTTGGTTGGCCTAACGGAGACGCTAGCTACTTGTCCAACTTCGCTCGTCCCAATGTTGGCTAGTAAGCATCTTGCCGTTATCTCTCATTCATTCTCTTCACTCGCGCTACAGCCTTTACACTTGGAGTCCTTATCTCCCGTCGGGCCTTTCCGAGCTAGGCATCGAAGGTATTCCTATGCTTTGGGGTTATGATCAAGTCAGCGACTTCCAGAATTTGGTCGTCGCGGGATATGCCAACTACGTCCTTGGCCCGAACGAGTATGCTCTATCATTCTTCGATGACCGCCTCATCACTCACAATTCATTCGCCTCAGACCCAACGAGCCCAGTCAATCCAACATGAGCCCTTCGGATGGAGCTAGTCTCTGGCAACAGTACATCAACCCTCTCCAAAACGAGGGCTACAAGCTGATCTCTCCCGCGTGCACCAACGACCAAAGTGGTCTTGACTGGTACCAGCAGTTCTTCGCTGCTTGCAGTGGCTGCCGCGTAAGTCTCTTCGAGGTCCAACTCAATCAGCATGTTCACTGTCCTTGATTTCAGGTCGACGCGATCGCTTTCCACGCCTACACAACCGACGCTCAATCCGTCATCGACTACGCTACTACGCTTCACAACACCTACAACTTACCCGTTTGGATTACTGAATTTGCTGACCAAAACTACAGTGGAACTGGCGGCCAAGCTACCATGGACGAAGTCTGGTCCTTCGCGTCCACCATCATTAATTTCGTCGATAGCACTGATTGGCTCGAGGTCGCTTTCCCCTTCGGTAAGGTGGAACCTGTCTGTGTCTTGGTGTATACTCACGTCTTCCAGGTGTTATGTATGATCTCCAGGGTGTCAACACTGACAACTCCCTTCTTGCCAGCGATGGTTACCCTACCGCTTTGGGTTACACTTACTTTGGTTAAGGGTTCCCCTCGTATTAGCCTCCCCTCCTGTTGGAACGTGGGACTTTTCTAGATATACCCCCTTCAACATTTAAGTTTGTGTTCTACACTCGTGGGCCTTTGCTTAGCAACGCCCGTCCACTTCTTTTCACCTTCCCTATATCGTCGCTTTATGTGTCTGTTATGTGACGCTGGTTGGCCTTGTTGAACAAGGTCATCGTTCGTTGAATGTCAAAGTTGGTGTGCAAATTCCACTACATTAGGTGAAGGCGAATTCGGCCCAGCATGAGCAACTCGGCAAACCCACAAAAGTATTTCCTTCAGTACAGTACTCTGTGATAAGGGAATGTTGGCCCAACTCACCCATGTTAACCCTTAGCAAGTGATGCGGTAGTCCATCCTCACAGTGCCTAAGATCATGACCATCTATCCCATGTCTTGACTTACGGATGTCTGTTTGGAGACGGTGTTGCGTGATCACCACTATCAGCAACGGAGGTCCCATGGTCATGCTGAATGTTGATAGCAGGCACGGTTGACAAGCCTTCCCCGCTTGTCTTTCATAACCGATACACTCAGCAAACGGCACTGACGACGAGGACGGGTGTTGAAACCTACGAAGACGCCGTCTATTACTTACCTCCGGACATGGTCAAGCATCTCCCACCTGTCATCAAGCAGCTTTTGACCTTGCGCAATCCTGAAGCGTGGCCATCTCCGCCTATCGAGCGACTCAACAACGTATTTGCACGTACCCTGAACGAGGCGAAGCAGCTGAACGCCGAAACTGGCTGGCTTGTTCTATCGGTGAGACAGCGTCTTCTAATTTGCATCTCTGTCGTACCTCGGGGCGATTGCTAAACACGCGAAATGACAGACATGCACACTCCTTACCACCAACCGCCCCTCGGCTGTCGGTCACTTGTATCGATTTGCTACTAGAGCAGACCCGGGTTCGGTTGGAACACGTCGCAACTTGGAGGATGCCATCACCCGGGCTGCCGTCATGCGGGAGGCGGCACTGAAGAGTGTTATCTTCGTTGGCGTACCGCGGGTAAGTGGGTGCTTAGGGCAAGTGTGAGCAGAATAGCCTGACGGAAACAAGACGATCTCGTCGCTAGCGAGCTTGAGAGAGGCCATCGAAGACGATGTGTACGCTGCACTGCGGAAGCATGTCATCAGGTATGCGCGTGTAAAATGAGTACTCGTTCATTATGACCTCGTTTTCCTTTTTTCTTTTTCTTTTGCCTTCTGCTTCTTCTCTCCCTCACACACACGTACGCAGGGATGCTAAGCCACTAAACATCGAAGCCACTATCGAAAGGGGTATGGCGTTGTGGAAGTCAATTTATGAACCCCATGCCGTCAAATTGTACAATAAATTAGGTGACTTTCACCCGGATTTCATCGGTGCGTGCTTGTTCACCCCTACCCCGTGGCCCTTATCCATCACCGATGTGACAATCTCATCACACCGCCTCCGCTACATGAGTTCATTGTTGGCTAAAATCAGCTTTTATTAGCTTTCATCATTCAGGCGTACGGCACGATTCTGTCCCCTCTGCCGCGAGGACAACTAGAGCAAGGCAATCTCACACGGGCACTGGGTTCGGTTGTCGCGGTCGCCACCCTCCGCGCGGAAGGAAGAGTTGGTCCCCAGCTTACGAGTCACGTATTCGGACTCTTGAAAGCCCGATACGAAAAGGACTTGAACGACGAGGACAAGTTTCTCTCCAGTGACGAGGGTGCAGAATGGGTCATACGCAGAGTAGACGAGATCGTCGACGCCGTAACTGCGGACACGCAAGACGGGCTGGCGAGGGGAAAGCTGTAGATGTGTGATTAGATCAGATCGGAAAAAGAGAAAATGATACCAGTTCATTCGATCAGGTCATTCGTACGAGAGACAGCGAATCACGTTTCCCTCTCCCACGAGAGCCCGAACGCGTGTTCTCTCACTGCATCAATTTTCTGACATCGTGGTTACAACCGTGACCTTGGGCGTTCGACTCCTTGAGAGGGGCAGCTGGCTGTATTGCAGGTAAATTACAAATGTACATGAATTGAGTGCAAAAGCGTGGACGCAGAGTCAGTGTATGTAATGTACAATATGAATGCCCAAAAAAATCGGCGTGCGGCGTGCATGACGACTAAAGACCGAAAGCCTGGCAAAACCGGTAGAGCATCGCTGTCACCGTGACGGTGTCCATGATGGGTGGATGCGTCTGCAATCAAACATGAGGTTTATGACACGTTCATTTCGACGTGCTACTTACAATTGTCGCCGCACCAGCGTTCCGGAGGAAATGAAGTTCCCCATATACATCACCGATCTGATACCGGGTGGGCCGGGTAGGGCGGAAAATGGCCACTATGTTCCCCGCGGAGTCCTCCAGCTTGTGCATCCAGTTAGCTCTCTGCTCGTCATCTCGAGGAAATATCAGCACACACCACGACATCCGGAGAACCAGGGTTTGGTCGCCAACGGTATGACAGGCCATCCGGCGCATTGAACATGCGCGCCCCCTGGAACATTATTGGCCACATATCCAAGAGCCCTGCAGGATGCGACTTACCGGATAGCGCGGATCAGGTCGAACAAGGTCGGCCATCGGCACCGCGTTCTATGTCGAATCAGACGTCATTCAATCTGCGACTGTCTCGGTTTACCTTGCCGATTACTGCACGCCCAAGACCACCGTTCGCAGCCCACTCAAGCTTCGCAACACGGTCTTCCTTGTTCGTACGCACGGTGCGCCACAAAGTGGTAGTACTTTGCCCACTGGGGTTGACTACAGTCTGAGGGTGAGGCAGGTCAGACGCAGTCGCAAAGCTACTGGAGGTGGACCAACTGAGAAACGGTAAAGGACACCCCATGTGTTGAAGAGTTGGCTTTCACGGGGGTCTTGGTTTGTCCAAGAGAGCACGTCTGTTGAAGGTTGCATGACGGAGTCGTGATGAGTTTACTACAAATGCTCAGAAGAGAGTAGAGGAGAATCGGGCCAACTCTGCAGAGCGATGATGTTCAATGGCATCTTTTATAGGTCAAAGTTCTGAAAATATTTGAAAACGGTCGAGTTGGTTCTGCCGTATGGCGAATCTATCGAAAACGTGGACGTGACAGATAAAGGAGTGTAATGCAAGAAAACGTGCCGGCGAACGAAGCAGATCTCATTAAGCGTCTAAGGTCTTGTGAGTGGAGTAAAGGACCAGTAACAGCACGTCAGACCGGGGACTAAGTGATCGAGAGAACACGCGTCAGGCGTTGTGTAGTGCTTCGAGATGTATAGGCCAACGACACGATGCCAACGTTGTGCTCACAACAACCTGCTGTTCTCAAGAGCACAAGCGATTGATGCTAAGCGAACGCACAGATAGAGACTGTGTCATGAGATCAGATTACGCAGGCACACCGGGAAAAGATCCAACAAGAAAAATCCAAGAAGAGTACACGCGGGGGGACGCGACAAACTTGACGCAATTAAGCAAGTGCACGCGGGAAGGAAGCTGCCGCATAAGGCAGGAATGGTGAACACGATGGCCAGTGAGAAGGGAACTGAGAACGTGTTCCAGGAGTGCGGGTTACGTGCGGTGAAAACTAGCCAAAGCGTGTCAAGTGCGTGGTGGGAAGACCGAAATGTGCCTTTGCAGGACAAAGCCATCGAAGATAAGCAGCCTTTTCTGTCTGAGACACAAGGCGTGTCCCATGCACATGGGCACGTCCTGTCTTCCCATCTTCATTACACAGATCCCATCAATTAGGAAACAGAGTTTTCAGTCGCTGGAGAGCTCACCAGAAGTAGGCAACTATGGTACGAGAGAACAGGAGACTCGCCATTATGAAATTAAATTTTAAATGCAAGTGAACGAACTTAACCTTGCACAACCTATACTGAACCAACCGGCACCTCGTAGCAGTTTGCCCTGTCGATTAATGACCTTCGGTACATGATGTCGGTAACGACGTGCGTACTGCCAATTTCGTTCAACCAGCGTTGTCTATTATCTACATCGGGCACCTCCCACATCTCCAAACCACGCAGCGGAGAGATAGACCAAAACATCGATAAGACGGTTGCCGCTACGAAGCAAACACGATAAGCTGATGGACGGCTGACATTTACTATACCTTACACGCACAGCTTTTTCTGCGACAGCGTTAAGTCATGACACGACTTGTAATCCCAGGGTTCTGGCAGTTCCAATTACCGTGCTTGCAATTGATTCCAACTTAAGGTGCTTAAGGTGCTCGTCCGTCGCCTTGATCTTCGCAATTTCATACACGTGTTTCAAAGAAATGGTTCCCATGATCTCATGTCCGGGACGAGCGGGTCCCTTCTCCAGCCCTGCTGCCCGCTTCAAGAGCCATGTCGTAGGTGGCGTTCTAGTAACGAACGTGAAAGTGCGATCGGGTTGCACGGTTATTTTCGTTGGTACAGGAACGCCTGGTTCTACGTGTGCTGTCCTTGCATTGAACTCCTTGCAAAAGTCCATGGACTTCACACCACGAGCACCTAGAGCCGGACCGACTGGTGGGCTAGGAGTTGCTTTGCCAGCAGCGATTAGCAAGCGCTATACATGATGGGTGATTTCAGCTTTGAGTCACAAGATTTTCTCGCGGGCATTGTACTTGCCACCAGGTGAGCTTGACCTTTGGCTGTCGCCTTGGACATGATGCGCGACTGCTGGACAAGGTCGAGAATTGGATGGGGTGACGACAATTTTTCGCAATGGCTTTGCAGGGGTTACCAAACAGGTGTCAACCAAATCTGTGATCTGCAGGCCGCATGCGTGCAGCACATGTTTACGGTGGTACTTGCTGGGCGTTTCTCGGCGGTAAGTTTTACACGCCTCTTGTCTCATGAGATCGGACGTCATCCGTCTGGCAGGCCATCGCTGATAACAAACAGCCAGTAGCCTACCAACCCGATCTTCGTGCCCCTCAGTAGACACTTTTTGGGTTAGCCAGTGTTTATCGCTACTTCCGAGACACTGCGTCCTTGCGTCCACCATCGTGTTTCGTGGTGAGAATCAAAACGTCATGCTTAATACCCCTAACCACCACAGCAATATCAACCGACCCCAAGGCAGCTTACCGCATGGTGGCCAAAACTTCTTGATTAAAACGAGCCATAATTCTTCGATTTCGAACTACAATCAAGTGCGCTGATTGGATTGTTATGTCCGTTCGCTGAGGTAAGAAAGCATCCTGTACTACGTACTTTCCGGCATCTTTCCGCCTTGTGTTCGGAACTTCTCTGTGCGGACCGGTAATAACTCACGAAGGCACCGGTGTCTGCATGTCATTGCATTCATTCCTCCTGGAGTACCCCTCACCTTATAGAACACTTGCACACTTGGCTGCGCACGTCGCACGCACGCACGCTAAAGATTAACGTGGCCATGGACGAAGCTGTGGGGTGTACGAGTTCCACGCCCACATAGTTGGCTATTCTGGCAAGGGTCAGGTGGCACGCTGTTGGACTTACGACTGCGATCAGGCTAATATTTGTCCGGCATAATCTAATTGGAGAAGAAATACAAGGCAGCCTCATGTTAACCCTTGGTTGGAAGCCACATTGGAGGGTCGATGCTCTCACAGAAGGTCTACCTTGTTCTGATGTGACCTTCTACAGAGTTACCGCCTGCACATCGAAGTTTTCTTGATTCCGTTCTCTTCGCACCTGGAGGGTTTCATATCTCCCCTCCCCCTCCCCCCCATTTCCCCACTCCGGTGTTTTTCATATCCTACGCAGGTCAGGCGTGCGGTGCACATGATGAGCCTGTACATCTGGGAAGCAATGGACAACCATTGTTATCGGCACGGGATGGCCTGTCATCTTGAACTGCACATGTTTCAAAGGAAGTAACTCGAGTGTCGCGATATTGGAATCAACGAGGACAGTGTGTATCGCGTCCCCTGCAAGCTGATAATGGCCTTTCCACACCCCGTGAGTAAGTCCCTGCTTAACGCGTATCTGATATTTACGGCAATTTTTTTGGCAAGTACACTTTACACCATGAAGTCCTAATGTGTTATCCTGGTCTGTTTCTGGTGCAATAGACTATATGGACGCTACCTCCTTCGTAACTTAGCATCCGGACTCTGATTGCCAATACTGAGCACAATCATCTGCCGTATGTCTTCACGATTCCCATTTCACAGTATTTGATGTTCTAGATGTTGGAACTTCGGAAGGAGCTGACATATAGAAGTTCTACGCAACCTCAGAATAGAGTCATGGTAAGGTGCTTGCGGTCGAGCGCGGGTTGGCTGGATGTCATCGGAGAAGTGATTTGTCCTAGATTTCACCCGGTTAAGATCCGTGGCAAACATTTTGTCCTCTGCGGGAGGCTAGAGTCGCCTTGTGATAACCACATGCAAGGTCAGAGATACTGCAGTTGTGAACAAGCGACTTTTGGAATGTGCATCATCTACTGTTTCTGCGGTGCCGGACCACATGTGAATGAATCCATTATGATTCCTAGAGACACATTTGATGTGGCCAGCTTCAGCGTGCTTTGCAGCGAGGCAATTCTCTCTTTGCCGTTTCCCAGTGAAGTGAGGCAGTTGCTGTGTGGACAACGTCGGGCATCAACAATGTGGGGTTCTCCAAGTGCATGCCAGATGTCATTTAACGCATGCCCAAAACTAGTCGCGTGCTGGGGCGGCCATCTGATGCGGAGGGTCGTCGCGACCTGGGATAATAGCGATGTCGACAGCGCAAACATTCGGTGTGTCGCAGAATACGCCGTAACTACGGTTATCAGCCTCTAGGATGTGAGTTGGGCAATTCGAAATCCAACAGACACCTACATTTTCTTCCCATGGATGAAGTAACAGTTACCCATCACGAGTGACCGTCAGAAGAGGTAAATCAGCGGGTTCGGCCACGGCGATCCGTCGCGACCAGCCGCATTGCTTTCTGGGCAAAGGGATCCTCTCATGCGGGCGGTACGGTATCCGGATATCTCCATTATGAAGGTCGTGAGCACAGGGTCATCCTGCTGCCATCCTGCTCCTGCCTGGCTTTGCAGAGGAAGAAGGGTAGTAAATGCGGACGGGGTGTACACGTAGTGGTGACCTCAAGAAGCTGTCTTCCACATTGTTTCTGGCCACTCTTTCAACTAGTGCCGCACCGTGTTGACCTGAATCCTGTGGAAGAGAGATTACACCTCCTGAGACACCGTTCCTGCGAATCCTCCTCCCTCAGCACCGTCACAAGGCTTGTCTCCTTGATCATACGATGACAACAGTGCACTCATCGCTCAAGAATCGAACATGACGAGCACCGATGCATCACCTTCGTGCAGTGAGATCTACCAATGCCGGTGCTGCGCGCTGCTATGAAACACAGTCTCGGACATGAGCGCAGGACGGGGGTCGCCCATGCGATGGACGTCATGGGCATCGGTGACTTACACTGCTGATGAGAAACCATTTGGATCGGTCCTGCTTCTTGACTGGGGAAAGCGAGGGATCTTTCAGTAGGTACTTCCGAGCTTAGAGATGAGCGTACTTACAGAAGCGGTCAGGTACGCACGGTTTCTAGCCAGTGGCGATGGGGCTGCCAGTTAGTCGGTCTAATAGACCTGTTATCGCAATATCTACCCTGTCACACTTAGCAGAATGTGCAATCAGTTGCAGAAACCGCCAGTAGAACATACTTGACCGTTGAAAGGACACCAGCGTGCGACGATATCGTCTTCTCTTTAGTGACACCACTCCTACAGCCTGTCGGGTGAAAAACAACTAGATCTCCCCGCCGCCCACAAGGCGGTGAGCAGTCCCACCCACCCTTGGCAGCAGTTTTTTGAGGTTCCCACGGTCTTCAGATAGGGTTTCATTGTAAGGCGAAATGTGTCTAAGAGATACCCCCCCTCGGCGTCTTCCCCACCAAATTCCCGATTTGGACAGGGTGTTTCTCGGCTGTCGGTAATGACCCTCCTGCTGGAAAATTTTTACACCTGGTCATCTCCCCGAGGCTCCTGGCTGATGTGAGTGTTGCCGGGATTGCTGTAGCCCGCCGTAGGAGGTATGTCAGAGCCTATTCTGAGGCTACCTACCACCATGATTTCTCCATCTTTGTAGCCGTCGCCCCGAGGCTCTTGGCTGATGCTGAGTGTTGCTGGATCGGGATTGCTGTAACCCGCCGTTCGAGGTATGTCAGAGCCTCTACCACGATTTCTCCATCTTTGTAGCATTTCCCATGTTAAACACGAGGTTCCGACGAGTACTGTATGTTACAGCAGAGGCTCTGACGACTATAATATTGTCAAAATAGTATGACATTTCACGAATATGTGTGTTTGTGTCTATGTGATGGGACTGGCTTCCGTAGCCATGAAGCCACGACGGAAATCTAAAAGCTGCTGTCGATGCAGGATTTGTGTAACGATAAAGATGAAAAATGCAGACACGTCTACAGCTCGCACACGGCCTTGGTACTTTAAGACACGAAAGTAGACGGGAACATACATAGCCCCCGGTGCCTAAACTATCCTTGGGCTTCGTATTAACGTAGGGAAAAACGGAGACATACTGATACGTACCTTTTTACACGTCTCCGGTAGTTGCAGTATCGCCGCCAGCTGGTGGGTCGATTGAATCCGATACAACATCTTGGCAGGTTCCCGCAGAGTTTTCGAGTCCATCTTGAGTTCCCAGCAGCGCACCAGCATCGGATGGCGCCAAGTCATATACCTGGGCCTGTCGATAGGCCCTCACGGGTAGCTCACGGCTACCTCCGGCGTTAGCGTATTCAGTCTCGTGCACACCATGGAAGGGGGGAGGTACATTGGTATGGTGTCCGAATCCCCGCATGCCGGGTGGCCAATGAACCGTTGGATCATTAGCATAGCCGTGGGCTGGGTAGCGATGCGGAGCGAATGGAGGTGGAAGGATGAACTGCGGGTGATAAGAACCATAGCTGTAAGGTTGTGTTGCCTTAGATCACACCCGCGAACTGTACCGTATGGTATTCGCAGTGTAAATTTTAAGACAGTGATGTCCTTAAGTCACTACGACGATTTTTATATACTAGACATGCAGGCATGTGATACCGGAGTATCACATGCCTGCGGATGATTACAGACATTCTAAATTAGGGCACGGCCCCTAACACCCTCCCCCTGTAGAGCCGACCTAGGCTCGTAAGACGAGAAGAAAAGAAAAAAGAAAAGAAAAAGGAAAAGGAAAAAGAAAAAGAATAGGGAAGACCCTATGTACATTCACGCGAGATGTTGAATCTCGCAGCACTACCAATCCGAGGGTTACGCCTCATTTCAGCAATGCAGAGCAAGGTACGAAAGGTGTTGAACCCTTCGTACCACAACTCGAACTGAGGGGTTACGCCCTCGAGAAGACGATCCAGCACCCGATGTAGCGTCCCTTCTACATCGGAGCCGGCTCGTCCCTCATCTCGCCCTCCTCGGGCTCATTATTTTGTTCGGGAGTCCTCTCCCGCGAAATTCGACCTTCCACCCCCAAGTAGTTGGGCAGGTCATAGATAACTACAGCGGAGCAGAAGTCCCTAACGATAGGGAGCTCTGCGTCGCTGATTGTGCGGGCCTCGTAGGCCGCAATGCGCTCGGTAGCGATCCCGAGGGCCCTAGCCTGGCGCTCGACCCACTCCTTCGAGCGGTTCTCCTTCAATACTGGAGGGTCGTTGATTGCCGCCCTCAGAAGATCGAGCGCGGCTCGCACGTTGGGGTCCCGTTCCCCCCCATTATCGACAGCGCGGGTAATGTACTCTCTACCCGCCCTCCTGGCCCAAACGAGGGCATCGTCGGCATCGTGAGGAGTGATGCCATTAGCCGCGAGGTATGCGGCGATATCAGCCATACCGGCTGAGCGAGTGAACTCCCCTTCCCAGGGGACACGGGTACCATCACGAGGGGCCACCTCAGCACATTCCAGAAGGGCTCTGTAGCGACCCTTCGCTGCAAGGAGACGAACTAGCTCCCGGAACCAGACCATCCGGTCATAGCTCCCTCTGGGGACTGGAGCCAGTCGTTCGTAGAGGAGGAATCCTCGTACTAATTGTGCTGTGGGAGGGCTGATTTCCCACTCGTCGTCGTCGGGGCGCTCACTGACGCCTAGCGCCCCAGGGAACATTCGCGAGAGCTCGGAGCTCTCGTCTGAACCGTTGTACCTATTCTGGTACTCGTGGATAAATTTAACCCAGTCAGCGACTGGGGCTTCGAGGCTCGGAGCCTCTCGTGGTAGTTCGGGGATCCCCCCTTTTCCCTTCTTTCCGGAGGTTCGACCTCCTCCTCTAGGATTAAACGCTCGACCCCTTGGAGGGGGTCGTTCTTGATGAGCAGGGGCTTGGGGAACCCCAGGGTTTTCGACCATCAGGCGGTCGCGGAGAGGCACGATGGGTCTCTGACCCATCTCTGGCAAAGGAGCGGCGGGTTGACCCTCTATCCGCTGTTGTAAGGCCGGCTGTCCACCGGCGGGTTGTAACGCGAGGGCTTCTTCCTCCCTCCTTGCCCTTTCCTTGTCTCGTAGCGCCTCTCTCCTCTGGCGCGCTTTCTGGGAGGCCCAAACAGGCGGCCTCCATTCCTTGAGTGCGAGGTTCATGACCTCGTTCGTGTCTAACCTGCACTTTTTCCACAGGTTAACGTAGGTGATCAAATCTTGCGCCCTACGGACGCAAGGAGCGTTCTCCTCTGGTTCTTCGTACGCTTCGGCGTACAACTTGCGGATTTCCTCCGCGGTGTTAACGAGTCTAATGGGACCCATTATCCCCCTGTCCCATCTGGTCACTGATGCGACGAGGTTTCCTCGTCTGAGGGGAACAGGAGGGGGGGTCCCCTGGCGAATGTTGGCGAGGGCGGCGCCAAGCCTCTCATCATTATAGGCGTAGAGGTTGTCATTGATCCTCACAAAGAGGATCGACCTCACGCCATCCCTGCCTTGCCCAAGGACCCGTACTCTGTACGGGTTCTCTTTTCCCGTAAATTCAGGGAAGAGGGTTCCCTGAGAGGCAGTATCGACGACCATAGGGATGTCGTCATCGTAGCATTGTTGAACGGAGGTATCTTCCTCCATGGCGGTGTATTCGTAATCAGGCGCTGCCTGATGGGTATCGTCGTCGAGCTGCTTCGCCTTGCCCTTTCTCGACACTACAGGTTCAACCTGCGACGCAGGTTTAGCCTGTACCCTCCCCCTTGAAGAAGAAGAGGGCTGTGGTGCCGGTGGAGGCGGCAGCCTGGAGGAACTAGCCTCCGCGTTTGATGAATAAGTACGCCCCCCCAGGGAGGCGACACGAGCGCGTTCGAAGTCACGCGCAGCTTGCTCAACCGTAGTGGGAGCGGGGATGGTGGGGGTAGGTTCGCGTTGAAGATCATCGATCTTCCGGAGGGCACGACGGAGGTCGTAGGAGGTGTCCTCGAGATCACGCTCGAGACGGCTGATACGACGACGTAGGTCGTCGTAAGGGGTACGTTTGATGAGACGCGCGGTCTCATCAGCCAAAGTAACGATAGCAGGCATGATACCTGCGTCGGACAAGGCCATGCCTTGGGAGAGATGAAGCGCGTAAGACGCGCACTGGTCACAAGCGCCGTGATGGCGCAATAAAGGAAACTGGGGGTGGCATTCCCAGTACGGGCAGGAACGTTTGTCCCGGCGGGGCTCATACTCGAGGGACGACGAGCGTGAGGGTGATCGTGGCCGCTTCTGGCCACTGCTGACCGTACGCAGACTGCGTCGGTCGACGGGGGACGGGGAGTACGAACGTGATGGCGAGCCATCGTGAGGCGCGTCGGAACGCGCGGGGGATCTGCCTCGCCGGGGCGAGGGAGATCGGGACGGGGTGGGGCTAATAGAGCCTTGTGGGCTCGGGGGTTCTCTGCGACGGTGATCGCGGTGGGACATTGTATCTACTAGAACGTTATGAGCGTTAGAGAAAAAGAAAAAGAAGAAGAAGAAGACGGAGTATTGTAAAAAGAAAATCACGTGATCAGTAAAGTTAATGCACGTGAAACGGTGAAAATGTGATCGGAGGAAAGTATATACTCTAATTAAATTTGGTAACTATGCTGTGCTCGAGGCCGACGGTATTATTGACGGTATTATTTTTATTTTTATCTTTTGTTTGTTTTTATTTTTGTTTTTTCTGACTTGTCCGTTTGCTTCCGGTAGTAGTCTCCCGACTACGTTTAACCACTTAGTGGTTACCGTACGCCTACGCGTACTATTTCGCCCTTCGGGGCAACTGGCGTATACTTTGTACGCCCTGGAGCTCGAGGTACCTGTCGAGGGCCTCAAGCTCCTTACAATTAGACACCGGCTCCCATGTCGTGTCTCCGAGGTTCCATCTCACAAGGAACTCTACCTTGTTATTCGTCCACCGGTGAGCCGTTATCTCATCTACTAACCACTCCTCTTCGTCGGTCATACCGACATCGTAGAACGCGTGCGCGTCGCGCCTCGGGAACAGAACATCATCGTTCTGTTCGTATCTACGCAATAACCCGACGTGGAACGTTGGGTGTATGCGCCGCTGGCGCAATTGTTCTGGCAGGTCCAGAGTGTAGGTGTCGTTCGCGCTGTCACAGCGCAACACTTTCATCGGACCGATGAATTTGGGCACGAGCTTTCGTGCACGTCCCTTCGGAACGCTCAAGTTTTGAGTAGAGAGGTAGACGAGGTCCCCTTCTCGAAGGCTGAAGCCTTCCTTTCTTTTCTTATTCGCATGGTACGTCTGTACTACCCTGCTTTCAATGATGGCGTCATGGGCCATCTCAAGATTTTCTAACGCTTGTTTTACGAAGGTCTTCACCCCTGGTGCCGTTGAGGGCGTCCCCCCTCTGACTCGTTGCATCACCTCGGGCATGTACCCGTAATTTAATTCGAAGGGTGCGAACCCTGTCGAGCTACTTATGCTTGAGTTGATCGCGAACTCGACCATTGGCATCTTCGATGTCCAATCCGTCTGGTCTGGTCGGACCATGGCTCGTAGCATCTGCGCTACATTCCTTATCGCTCGTTCAGACGCTCCGTCTGTTTGTGGATGGAACGCCGTCGACATTAGGAGCTTCGCTCCCAACATTCTGTGCGTTTCGCGCCAGAAAGTCGACGTGAACTTCGCGTCTCGATCTGAGACTATCGTCTCTGGTAGTCCGTGTAGTCGGACGACTTCCCGTATGAACATCCCCGCGAGCTCTGACGCTCGTATCGTCGTAGTCACCGGTACTAGGTGTACCATCGACGTTAGACGGCACAGGACCACCCACAGGTAGTCGTGCCCGTCGCTCGGTGGGAAGGGTCCCACAAAGTCCATTGCTATCGACCCCCAGGGTCTTCGCGGCACAGGCAGACTGTGCAATAGACCCTTCGGTCGTTGATTGTCGTTCTTTGTCGTCTGACATATCGGACATGTTCGACAAAACTTGTCCACCTCCCGGCCGAGTTTCGGCCACCAATACCATCTGCGGATATAATCCGCTGTCCTCTGGGATCCAAAATGTCCCAGCGTCCTGTGCGCTTGATCGATTACCCTGGCGATAGCATCATCGCCGTCGTACTTTGCATGGGGAAGGCATAGCACCTTCTCTCCTCCACGATTTCTCGTGTATAGAAGGCCATCTTCCCCTTCGAACTGAGGATAGTGTGACGGCTGTGCCATCACTTTCGCGAGTACAGGATCGCTTCTATATCCTGCGCGGATAGCGTTCAGGAAGCCTGGTGCTTCTCCAAATACTATTGGGGAGGCTTTAGAGGCCTCGGCAGATTCGAGTATCGTAGGGTCTTCCTGCGCACTTGCGCTAGGGGATTCCTTGTTACTCTGATCTGCGGCTGAGGCCATCTCTTTAGCCTCTTCATATCTTTTCTCGACCTTTTCCTTCAACCGGCCACTCTTCCGAGGGGTATCTCCCTCTCTCATCGCTGATAACTTCAGCTCTCGCCACCTGTCTTGAGGGAGGTCGTCCCCCTCTGGGTCCAAACGTATATCTGCGTCGGCCCATTCGACTTCATCATCGGAGGCTACGTCCCCTCCTTCTTGCTCGTAGTAACGAGAAAGGCAATCCGCTACGCGGTTCTCCGTGCCTTTTGCATAGACGATGTTTGCGTCGAATCGTGACATGTAGTCCAACCAGCGGACTTGTCGGCTCGACAGTTTTCGTTGGGTTTTGAGGTACCCCAACGCCTCATGATCGGTGACGATCGTAAACTTGAAGCCGAGGAGTTTATCCTCCCACTTCAAGAGCGCTTCGATTATTGCGAGAGTTTCTCGCTCGAACGTTCGATAATTCTGTTGAGCATCGCTCAACTTTTTCGACATAAATCCTGCTGGTCGGCAGGTTTTCCAGTCGGGCCCCTGCCCGTACAACGCACCTACTCCATAGAGTGATGCATCACACACGAGCCATATTGGCTCTTCCTTCCGCGGATCAATAGGCCGCAGGATCGGATACTTGCACGCAAGATCCTTGATCACTTGGAAGCATCTGTCGTGGATTTCCCTCCACTGAAACGGATGTTCGTTCCGTTGTATACCAGTCAGGGGCGTAGTATACGCCGATATGTCTGGCATAAACTGTGCTAGATACTCCACTAGTCCTACGAACCTTTGGACTTCGTTTAGGCTCTTCGGAGTCCTCCAGCTCCTGATTCGAGACATCTTGTCTCTATCGGCGTGGACGCCCTTAGCGTCTATGATGTGCCCTAGGCAGTCCAACTTTTCTGCATAAAGGTCGCACTTCTCCTTCTCAAGGTAGAAGTCGGCCTTTTCCAGTGTTTCAAACACTATCCTGAGGTGTCGCTCGTGATCCTCAATTGTGTCGCTAAAGATGAATATATCATCGAGATAGACGTACACAAAACGTCCTATGTGATCTCTGAAGATCACTGTCATAAGGCGTTGAAACGTCGCAGGGGCGTTACAATCTCCCTGCTGCATTACTTGACTTAAAAAGGTCCCATATATCGTCGAGAAGGCCGTCTTCCAGACGTCTTCGGGTTCTATACGAACTTGTTCGTATGCGTTTGATAAGTCGATCTTTGAGCGATACTTCGCTCGTGCTACGTCCATTCGTATCTGGTCCTGATCCGGGAAGGGGGTGACGTCCTTCACAGTATTTTCGTTTCTCTTGCGGCAGTCAATGACTGTCCGCAGCTTTCCATTTTTCTTCGGGATGCATAGCATCGGAGCAGCCTGTGGGACGCTTTTCAGCACCCACCATTCTGCGTCCGTATATAGTCGGATTTTATCCGACAACTGTTGTTTAAGCGCGTCAGCGCACCGTGGCAGGTGGTACGCGTACTGCTTCCTTTCGTCTATCAGGGGGATCCTGTGGTTTACCTCCCGTAGTGGGGGCAGTTTCGGGATCACCCCGCTAAGCCTGTGCTTATACCGTTCGAACCATTGGTTCCGTAACTGAGGTATATCCTCATTGCTCAACAATTTTTTTGGCTTTATTATTGCGAGATGTTCCTCGCTTTTCGTTGAGCCCCTTGGCTCTTTTACTCTATCGGATCCCCTCCCCCCTTTAGAGCCCTCGCGAGACTGAGGCCTCGCAGGGCGCGAGAGTCAATGCTTAGGACGGGTTTTACCCGTCATCAGAGCCTCAGGCTCTGTGAGGAGAGGCACGCACTCTGCTGCTATCTGTATCATTTTCTCTGCGAAATTTAAAATCGCTTTAGTTTGTCTTAGGAAGGGGATTCCTATTATACAATCGTAGCGATCAATATTCGCTACATCGAAGTATAATTCCACTTCATAATTTCCAATGCGTAATGTGGATATTCCACCATGAGTAATCTTCGACCGGCTGCCTATGCAGCCTAATTGCAGCGTCAGCTGCTGTTCGAGGGGAAAGACCCTCATCTTCGTGACCTTGGCGAATGCCGGGCTCACGAAGTTACCCGTACTCCCGGTGTCTATCATCGTATACGCGGTACATCCGTTAATTACGCTCTGCAACGTTGCGCACGTCCGCAATTCAGGACTTATTTTGGGACGGGATCCCACCACATTATTTGTATGCATAGCATACCGAAACGATCGTGTCAGTGACTTTGTCACCGGCTCGATCTTTGCAGCGAGATCCATTGCTGCCAACCGTGCGGTATGACGATATTGTCCTTCGTCGTTCGTGATAATCACATCACCGTGGGGGGTCACCACTATCATATCGTCGGGATATATTCCGACACGGCGATTAGTTTCAGTGGTTCGTTGGAGGCGAACCTCCATTGTTTCCAGTGCTCTTCGCACTTCTGGGGCCACGCCACTGCGTTCCCCCAGTATTTCTAATATATCTGCGATCGTCTGAAGCCTGTCGGCTTCCAAGGACCGTATCCGGTCTGCCATGGTTCGCATCGCATAACGCGTGCGATCCATGTTCATTCCGTGTCCCTCCATTTGCGCTCGGTCGCAATCTTCCCAGCCGTGGTCGTACTCCCTACGAGCTAATTGCTCTGGGTATCGCAACGCCACGTTCAACATAGTGTCTCCGTCGATTGCCGACTCGGATACGTGCTCTATTCTCTGAGCACATTCTCGGCATGAAGGTTCTTCATGGATTGCACCGTAGATGGGAGACCAAATCCATCGATTTCTCGTAGACATAGTATCTACCGCGCTATTAAATTCTATGGCATCCTCCATTTGGGAGTCCATATCTTCGTCTGCTATCCTCAGAGACGCACTCCACAGAGGTCCCCCTGTACCTCCCATTACCGATGGTTGATATTCCATCGTATTGTCTCGGTTGATCCATACCTTACCCCACAGGGTATTGACTATCACTACGTCGGGATAAATCCCGACGTCACTCTCCGCCATACTTTGGCGGCGTATGTCAAATATGGCATTGTCCAGGTGCTCTTGTAGCTCCTGACTGCGTCCTGGCAGATGTCGCACGTCCTCTCGTGCCAATACCATTTGTCGCAGGGCATTCCTACGATAGCCCTCGCGGACTCTGAGATGGAATGCCATCGTCTGCAACGCAGCCCGTACGTGATTCGTACTACCATTCGCATCCGAGAGTCGTATGCGGTTTCCTTCTCCTACCCCTCTGTGGTATTCACGCCTAGCGTGTTCTTCCGGTACATTAAGTGCTCGTGCAAGGGACTCATCCCTACTAAGTAGCCCTTCTGCTACATGGTCGACTCGATGTCGACATTCGTCGCACGTCCCTTCGTGCACTGCTCCATAAGTTCCGGACCATTCCCACTTTTCCTCCTGAGGTTCTTCTTCGTAGGAGCTTCCTTCATTTGCATCTGGGAAATCACTTCCCGCCTCGGAGACTTGGTCTCCTTTTGACGAGTCTTCGTCATCATGTACAATGCGCATCATGGCGCAAGTTACCTCCTCATCGGAAGCAACAGCTTCGTCTTCTTCGTGTATAGCGCCGAAGTATGCGACGGGCTCGTCGTCGTCGTCAATCTCTGAGTACATTTCGTACTCGTCGACGATTTCCACTTCGTCACAGTGTGATCCTTCCTCGTGATCACTAGATTCGTTGTGATCGGGTTCACCTTCAACGATTTTTCCCTCGTCGGGTTCCTCCAACTGATCTTTTGTGAGGGTATCGCGTCCCTCTTCCTCTTGGACGTCTACAGCGTATAGCCGCGGCTTAACCGCCGCTTTGTTCTTGTCCTTTCGAGGATGAGGGCAATCTGGGGCCATATGGCCCACCTCCGAGCAGTTGAAGCACGTAATCCCCGGCATGAACCTTCGGGGCTGCCGTCCTTTCTGCTGCGAGTCGTCTCGCTCTTTATGATGGTACTTATGGTCACCATCCTTACGGTGGAACTGTCCACCCTTCCTTCCAGCATCAGCGCCCTTTGGCGCAAAATTCGCCTTACGTCGATATAACGTATTTCCCTTCTGGAAGTACTTATAATTGTCCTTATTCATGGAGCTACCTGCGCTCCTGTTTCCATGTGGGTGTGAGCCACTTCGTCCCTGGGAGGTCTTCCCTCCAGAGCCGGCGTGGCTCGTTCTCATATGCATATTCACTGCTTTCTGCGCAGTTTCCATGCGCCTTACTTCTTCGAGGATCTCCTCGATCGTTGAATGCTCTGCGGATATTCCGCGAGCTTCGAATATCGATTTGATTATAGAGTGCGGTAGCCCCCGCAGGAACTTCCTCCTGAACGAGTAGTCGTCCGGAGGCTGCACCATTCGGTGCGCACGACGCTTCAAGTCGTTATAATACGCAAGGGCTCCCTTGTCATATTCGAACCTCGTTCGATCATACTTGTCGGCAGCGTTCTGCGCCGACGCCTCGTGGACAAATCGCTTGAATAGTCCACATATGAGTTCTTCGAAGGTCCAGTGATGTACTTGTCGATTCGGGGAGTCGACCTCTTGGTCATACCATTGGGAGGCTAGACCCTCCAAGTACAACCCAGTGTACAATACGCGATCTTCATCGCGATCAGGGCCGGTGACCTTGAATGTACGAAAGTACTTTAATATCTGGCCCAGCCAGTCGTCGAACTTATCCAGGTCATCCTGGCCTCCGTACTTCCCGGGCTTAGGCGGGTTCATCGCCTTCACTTCAGGTCCAACCTGTCCCGTCGGTAGCCCGACTTGTTCCCAGATACGCTGTGCGTATTTGTTTTGCATGAAATCCATGTACCTCGTATTACCTGGGGTGAATCCCCTCAGATAGTTCGGTCGGTTTCCCTGGACGACACGTCGTCCCCCAACTATGGGGATTCTCCCATACCCTCGAGGATCGTCATCGTCCTCTTCGTCCGGATCATCACCGCCAGGGGGTCCTCCTCCTGGAGGGCCACCGTCAGGGGGACCACCCCCAGGGAATCCCTGACCAGGGAAGTTTCCCCCATAGTTATTTCCTTCGGGAGGGCCGCCTCCATCTTCATTTCGACCGTACCGAATCTCGGCCGCTTCATCTCGATCATTTCCTCCAGGGGTATTATCCCTGTTTCCTCCGGCAGCGTTTCTGGCTGCAATAGTGCGATCTCGAGCCATCTGGTGGAGTATCGCAGCCCCCCGCTCGTTTCCAAACATCTGTCGGATTATATCCGAGTCTCGCCTCGAGAAGTATGCAGGGCGATCTGGCATGTTAGGGGCGAATCCACCCCTTCTGCCGAGAGCATCAGTCCTTTCGAATGGGAGGTTTTCCCTCCTTACTGGCATTCCTGGCCAGAAATGAGGGATTGTCCCCTCTCTCTTAATCGTAGGTTCGACATCCGGAGTAGTCGTCCTGCTCGCACTCTTGGCGGCGAGTGCCCGCCTATACCTCTCTAATTCTTCTGCGTGATGCACGCCGGGGTTCACCCCGTGATTGTCGAAACCTTCGGGGCCATACCCGTATTCCAGCCATTGTTGCTGCAGATTCTCGAGAAAGTCATTCATAGCCTCGAAGGCCATGCGAGGGTCGATTGGGGCATCCCTCTCACTCGTCTCTCTCCTCGAAGGCTCTTCGCCTTCTTCAAATATCTCAATTGGAGGACTCTGAGTCCTTCGTACTAACACGGGGTCGGAAGACATTCGTGAGTTATCTAGCTCAGTGCGCTGAGGAGTAAGGGGACTCATCGAGTCTCTGGCTGCCTCATTCCCCTCTCTTGCAGCTCGTTCGATGCTGCTCCCCAAAGTCGTTGAGGTATTCAACCCTCCGGGCATATGCGCACCCGGCGCTATAGATCCAGGCTGTCTGGCGCTCGTCTCTTGGGAGGCGCTTCCGGCCGGCGGCTGCCTGTCCTCCGTGTTCCCATCATTTCTTTGGACCTCGGATGGTCCCTTTTGCTTTCGACGACTATTGTCGTCTAGAGGGGGATCCCCTCCGTCGGGCGGCTTGCTCTGGCCCGACTTTACTGCGCGAGCATATGCGCGGGTAGCCGTGCGGCTCATTGCGAATACTTTGACGAGAGTTCAAAAAATTGTAAGGTTGTGTTGCCTTAGATCACACCCGCGAACTGTACCGTATGGTATTCGCAGTGTAAATTTTAAGACAGTGATGTCCTTAAGTCACTACGACGATTTTTATATACTAGACATGCAGGCATGTGATACCGGAGTATCACATGCCTGCGGATGATTACAGACATTCTAAATTAGGGCACGGCCCCTAACAATAGCGGACCTCAGAGCCTCTGCATGAAGGGTCATACCACCCGGGATTCATACTCGGGTGGTAAGGAATTCCGTCGTAACTGAACTGGTCGTCCCTGTTGTACATCCTGTCAGCGCCCACATTTACCTGCAGCTGATGGTCTCTATTTATTTGCGGGTCATGCTGACGGCGAGGCTGAGGGAGGCGTGGTTGACCGTATAGCTCCCCTGGCAATTCACTAGCAGGGGGCTCCCGCTCCATCCCTCTTTCCCCAGGAGAAATGCCAACATAACCTTCCTCAGCAGCTAATAGTCTCACAGAAGCCGCAGAAATCGGGATCGTGGACTCAGCTACGGACGTGCCAGGGTATATCCTTCGGTGTAAGTTGAACGCTGCATCCGGGTCATCATTTCGCCCTACTACCCGCACTGGACGTGGCCTTGGTCGCCTAGGCTGAAGGTGAGAACGGTCCACGGGTAGATCTACAGTAGAGTCAGTACAGCGATGTCATTGTCAGAGTGAAGACATACGTGGCGGTGGGTCGTGATGTATGCTTCTGACGTCCTCTCCGCTCTCCGTGGCCCCAGTCACCGGGGGCGAGACCACGACTTCAGGTCGTTCTTGCGGAGATTCACATCCTGTGGCATAAAGTTGTTAGTACTTAGAAGGTTCATCTTGTAATGGTTCCATACCTGTTTCACGTACAGCAGTCTCATCCCCCATTGCTACGATGCGGAGGTGGAGTCAGCAACTATTAAAAAGTGTCCGTGACTTACGCTTTGTGCCAGGGGCGCCTGCTAATGGTACATCGCGTGCTTGAGTATCGTGGGTATGTTCTTGTCCACGCTGTAGCTCCACCACTGCTGGGACCATTAGATCGTATGTATTCCGACATTCGTCATGACTTACCTTCACCAGAGCGGTGTTCAGGGTTTGATGCACCCGGTATTCGATTGCTGGAGTGTTCATGTGATGCATTACCGGTAGCTGATTCGCCAGCACAGATATGTGGTTGAGGGAGTTGTGATTGCACTGTCAAAAGAGTGTATATTCAGCGGGAAATATATTCAAAACCTAGGATGTTTCACCTCCGGACTGAGGAGGCTGCTGGCGCAGCTCACTTGGTAGTCGGACAGCACGAAGCTCCTTCAACACGCTGCTGGACTGTTGATCCCCTTGGACCCGAGTTGAGGGCTGTTGGGACTGCGTCTCTAAAGCAGCTTGATTACGTGGAATGTGAAGGGGATATTGCTAGTGACTTACCTTCAGTGCGCAGAGGCTCTTTGGGAGATAGGTTTGGTAATTCGTCACGGTGAGCAGGCACGTTGGATGTTTGATCTTCATGGGGCTTTGACGGAGCGAGCCGTGTACGCATTGCTGAGGTTCATATGCGAGGTTAGGTGAGTGTACATCCCAAGAAAATGTCAACTTACATTGCTTGCCGTGGATTTCCACCGAACGCTGTTGACCATCGATGGACGCCTTGGATGACGCCGCGTTTGGCTCATCTCTAGGGGGATCAGACCCGAGCTCTTCTTCACTGGATGATCCAGAACTGAGTGGCGATATGAACCGAAGTTTATTTTTCTTGGTTGCTGGTCTCCTTTGTGGCGAGGCCACGATGGCTCCGGGTAGCCTTTCTTCTCTAGGTGAGTCGGAATCGAACGGTGAAACAATTCGAAGTCTTTTCTTGGGCGCTGATCTTGGCTGCGAAGGCGCTTTCGGTACCTTCAAATGGGAGAGTTGCGTAGTGTTCGAGTTCGGCGAGGATGCCACTCGTTTTGTGGGGCGCAAGGACTGCTGGAAGTTTGCTTTGCGTTTGCGGGTAGATGGGCCTTGCTCATCGTCTGAAAAAAACAATTGAGCATATTCGTCTGGGGCCTCCTCTCCGACTCCAATATTTGTTTCACCGGGCTCGGAGGAGTCTCCAATCGTGATAATGCTGGGGGGTCGCTTCCCTACTTTCTTGGCTGTCGTAGTAACCACTACCTCCACTTTCTTATGGCTGTACATAGATTTCGGTGCACCTTTGCCAGACGAGTCCCTTCCCCCGACTGCAGCCCTGTGCAACGTAGAGCGTAGCGTCCTTGGGACAGGCGACGGGGATGAGCTCGAATTTCCTTCATCTTCCGCTGTCCTATCGGCAGTCTTTCCGCCTCCTACCTGCCTTTTGATCCGCGTCTTGGCCGGATTAGGGAGGCGCGCTGGGCCCTCATAATCAGTCTTGCCATTGTAGAAAATCCTCTTCGCCCTCGACGACTTTGAATCATGCAGTGGTGGTGCACCAATGATGACAGCTTTCTTGGAGGCGAGGAGATCCGCTAGTTGTGGATCAGTTTTAGTAGCCAGTGACGAGCTCATTTGTACTCACATTTGCTGTTCGGTTCAAACTTGAAATGCAGCCTGTGAGGTCCATGGTCCCGTATGGCGGCAATAATCTGCGCGCATTCGACCATAGTGAGGTCCGAGATACCTTTAGGCTTGCTACGCGACGAGCGCTCTTGTCCAGGAAACAGCACCGCATCTGGCCAATTTACGCAAACCAGAGCATTCTGGCCAAGTTTCTGGGGGAGCTGTTTCCAGGGAAACAGTTTTCCTGAAGCCCATGATTGACCGTGATTTTCTGAAGTCTGGTCAGAACCATGCACGCCACGTCAAGTGATATAACAAACCAATCAAGGCAGTGATGAGCTTCTTCACTAAATTGTGATCCTCACGTTCATCACTCCCGTTGTCCTGCACAAGGTCGTCATTTTCAGAGGTTAGGTCGACAACATTACATCCCGTGTCGTTATGTTCCTTTGCTTTTCCTTTCCTGTCGGTGTGGTATGCCTCTGCCACGCATGCTAGAGACGACCGGTTGCTGATGACGCGAACCAAGCATGAGGCTGGGAGTAGCACTGGAAGGTCGTACTTACTATATGTGAGCTTTGAAGTGGCCGATGATCGCGTCGGTGTCAGCGTGACAGCGCTCCACGAAAAACTGTTCAGTGCCAGAGAACTGTGAGTCAATTGTAGGGTATGATGCGTGAACTTACATCCTCTGCGCCTGGCGTAGTGTATGCATATCCGAGGGACGCATCTTGGTTCACAATGCTACCTGCCATTACAAGTGCTGCTTCGATACCGTGTGCTTTCGATAGGGCAACGAGCTGAACAATGGTCGGCGGTGCCCATGAGGCCATCATAACAGAGCTCACCGACTGAGTGAACCGTTTCGCAGATTTATTGAATAGCTGCTGCCGTTGAGCGACAGTCTTCCCAGTTTCGGTATACTGCGTACTTTCCTCGAATTTGATGAGGATCTCTTGCCAAGTATCACTGTACTCCTTCTTAAAAAGCTCATAGCACTTTTTGCGCACAGTAGCCGCTGTAGATTGCTTAGAGCAAAGCAATACGTCATACTTCCGACGTGCACTTACAGGGTGTGCCATCAACGGCGCCAGTGAATGACCCAGACTTCCGGAGACGTTCTAATTCCCGCTCTGTGTAGTGGGAAAAGTACTTCGAGTATCGATTCCAGTCGTTCGCAGGGTTCAGTCGGGAGTACTGTTTGAGGAAACGATCAAGAATCTGCTGAGGGGGTTGTCCGGAGCGTGTCGCAAGGTCAGTAAGGTATGCGGTGATATGGTCCAGGCCCTCCTGGATCATGTCCAGAACGGCCTCCGACGGCCTTCCTACCACAAATGTACTCCCATCGAATATATCGTCTGGATTGATACTGTTATCACAGAAGTGTAACTCTTCAGGTGAGACGACAGAATCCCCTGCAGAAAATACAGATGCGCACATGGCACTGATGAAAATAAAATTGCCTACCAGCTACATCAGTCATTTGGAGGGTTGAAGTGTCACCACCAGTAGGTAGCGCCACCGATGGCACTTGAAGAGTGCCCGAAGCGGTACAAACAGTTGCAACGTCACTGTGGGTAGGCGGTGGGGTCCCCGACGATAATTGGACAGTGCTGTATGCAGGCTCTGTAATGAGAGAATTAAACCACCCTCTATTGCAAACCTCTGACATCTGAGGCGTACCTGGCGTAGAGTTACTAGAGGTAGGGTTACCAGAGGACGCCTCATTCCCCACAGTAGCGAGACAAACCCGGGCATCATCATCGTGCCCCCTTGCGCCTCCCTGTTCATGGCGAAGGGGCTTCTTTGGCTTTGATAAACCACAGGAGCCTAAATGAGCGTAAACGGTCGGAAAGAAATTAGCGAGTAGGGTTGGTAACCGTACCAGTGTCTAGACCGGTGTCACTGTGCTCCATCGAGCCTATCTGTACCTCGCCCAGTGGCTCCTCCCTCAGGGTCGGTGATTTGCGAGGGCCTGAATGAGTGGATACAGTCAGAGATAAAGGCGTGTGGGGACAGCGACTCTTACCAGCTTCAAGGTCAACACACACAGCGTCGCCGTGCCCCTCTGAGCCTCTCTGCCTGTGGTCAAGGGGCTTTGCCCTTGGCGTTGGTGAATCACAATAAACTAGACCAGCGCATGCAGTCAGAAAAAAAAAAAAAAATGCAGAATAGCCAATCATACCGGTATCATGCTGAGCACGAATGGCGTCACCAAACCCCTCCGAGTCTCCGTGATCATGGCTAGTTAGAAATAGCTCCGAAGCGCATCGAACTTCAGGGGATGCAAAGGATGGATTATCACCAGCAGAACGGCCAGGAATATCTGCGACAGGTGCCGGTGAAGTGGTTTGCTGATTGCGACGAAGCTGCGCCTTGGATATGAGACCACCGTCTCGATTCGTTGCTTTGATAGCAGTCCGAAGACGGGTGGGTGTCAGGATTGGAGGCGGAGACGCCTTTGCCCGGCCCCCACCGCCCACCTGCAATTCAACAAAATCCACGTCCAAGGTATCCATCGCTGAAGTTGAGAAAGGGAGATCAACGAATAAAAATATGGAACGACCCAACTAAATAAAGACTAGGTTGGGCACGTGAAGGCAGGTGCACTTACCGTGAATGGAGTAGCAGCAGATTGGCTATGAAAGACCATCTGTGCAGTATCTGATGGGCCGTCAGTGATTTGCGAATCTGATAATTTCCGCCCAGAACCTAGTGTCCCTGTATGTCCATATGAAGGTACTGTGCAGGGTCTCATGGGTGACGACGGGTGATGGCGGGGCGGTAAGGTGACGAGAAGATGACTCGATTGGGAGCTAGGTGTAACCTCGAATGAAAGAAGGCACTGACATGAAAGTACAAATATAAAAACACACCATTGCAATCAACGAGAATTTCGGGTTGAAATGGGGTCCAGATTGGGATCTAGGAATTACCTTGAATGAATGCGTAGAACCGGGTGACAATCCACTGACAAGGGCGACACACGTCCGCCAACGAGGAACAGCGAACAGAAGAGACGAACCACTCGTCGAAAGGGCGACATACGTCCGCCAACGAATATTAATGAGTAGAACAGGGTGGGAGGGGGTGACAATCAGCTGAGATGGGCGACACACGTCTGCCAACGATGATCAGCGATTGGAAGAAATGAACTACTTGTTGAAAGGGCGACATACGTCTGCCAATGAACATCAACGAGTAGAACAGGGTGGGAGGGGGGGGAGAATCAGCTGAGACGGGCGACACACGTCTGCCAACAAGGAACAGCGAGTGGAAAAGATGAACTGCTCGTTGAAAGGGCGACATACGTCTGCCAATGAACATCAACGAGTAGAACAGGGTGGGAGGGGGGGAGAATCAGCTGAGACGGGCGACACACGTCTGCCAACAATGATCAGCGATTGGAAGAAATGAACTACTCGTTGAAAGGGCGACATACGTCTGCCAACATATATCAACGAGTAGAACGGGGTGGGAGGGGGTGAGAATCCGCTGAGAGGGGCGACACACGTCTGCCAACAAGGAACAGCGAGTGGAAGAGATGAACTGCTCGTTGAAAGGGCGACATACGTCTGCCAACATATATCAACGAGTAGAACAGGGTGGGAGGGGGTGAGAATCCGCTGAAACGGGCGACACACGTCCGCCAACAAGGAACAGCGAGCGGAAGAGATGAACTGCTCGTTGAAAGGGCGACATACGTCTACCAACAAATATCGACGAGCAGGACAGGGTGGGTGGGGGTGAGAATCAGCTGAGACCGGCGACACACGTCAGCCAACGATGATCAGCGATTGGAATAAATGAACTCCTCGTTGAAAGGGCGACATACGTCTACCAACAAATATCAGCGAGCAGAACAGGGTGGGTGTGGGTGAGAATCAGCTGAGACCGGCAACACACGTCTGCCAGCGGCGGTCAGCGATTGGGAGAGTGAGTGGGAGGGACTACTTGTCGAAAAGGGCGTGTCACATATGTGCCAACTAAGCACGAGGGCGCATCGCAATGCAATGCGTGCGCACGCTCCGAAGCACTCCGTGATTGTCTCCGATGTCCAAATTTGGTCACTTAGCACCGCCACCTGCAAATTTCTCGCACTAAGTCAATCGCCAGTCTTGGGACTTACTACAAAAAAACTCACGCGGCGCTGAGCTGTATCTAAACAGGGAAAATGGCCAGGACAACGGTGGGTGCGGCTAAAGCCACGTCTGGAGCTGCTCCCCGAGTGAAGCCGTCACTCAAGCAGGCGTGCACGGCTTCTGGCAGAACGGCCAGAGTTATTTCCAGCAGAGCAAAAGCAACCAGAGGCGCATCTAGCAGAGCAACCAGGAGCGCGTCTGTCGAGTCTATTTCATCGCTAAGTACCCTGACGACGGTCCCCTCCTCCCCAGTGCACGGTGACATGTTATTGCCTGCCTCCCAACAAATGGACCGATGGCCTACTAACAGAGTAAGTTCTTTGACTTGCGCGACCGTATAATACTGACACCACTAGTATTGTTACCTCTGCCACAATGGCAGTAAGTCTCTGTTCTGCTGTGACTCATGTCCACGAGTCGTATGCCAATACTGCCTGGGTTTGGCGGAGGTCAAGCCCGAAATTTGCGCTTCAGACGTCAGTTTCAAATGTCCCGGCTGCCACGAACTAGGGGAGCGGGATGCGAGGTGCAAACTATCACCCTATCATGTGAGTAGACGTCCTTGAATAACCTAATCGAGTTTGACAACAATTCAAGGCTTTCACACGCAATATCGACGGGAGGTCCACTCAGGTCCTTGAAGGTCCCGTTATCATCCGAGGCGTCTGCGAAAGGGCATCGAAAACTCAAGTATGTGCCGAATCGATCCTCATTCTTCACCTTGTCTGTGTGGGCATGGAACGCCGGGGGTCTCTCCCCAAGCTCTTGTACACCTCCCTCGAGGACTACCACACGCAAGACTCGCTCGTGTACGAAGAAGTATTTTTTGATTTCGGGACGGACGAGAAGCTCGTTCGATGGAGTAAAAAGGCAAGCCTGTTGGGCGCGAGGCTCGCTGAGCGAAACTTCGGGCGGAAAATCATTTTTGTTACGGTCCACAGCGAGGTAAACCGTGGCGACTTATTTGCGGGCAAGGACAGAAATGGCAATGACGTTGCCATGGAAGTGGCGGATGTACGTATTGATGCTCTCTACAATTTCTGGTTTCTAATTTTTTTTAGTTCGTGAACTGCCTATTTAACCCGCCTCTCGATAAGGTAGTATACGCGTCCACGCTGTTCATGCTTACGTGCGGTCATGTGGTCGCATTTGAAGAGTCGTACAAGGCAATGAAACAAGCGATCACGCGGTGAGCCATTCTTCATTAATTCGCGAAGAGTTCTTCGAAACTAATGACCACTAGTCTTCGACCCGAATTCACTATCATGTTCACCGCTCCGGACTTCATCAGTGCCGTCGTCAAGGCGTTCATCGTGACATACTCTATCCAAGTCCTTATTCAAGGACACGATCTCGTTGCTATCTTCCAGGACATCCTCAACACATCTATCGACTTGCGCATGCACACTGACGTGATTTTATTCTATATCGAAGGTTTGCTGGCCCCCAAGGCCCCATTTGGTTCAAGACCTTGTACACTCAACGGCGCTGTACTTCCTTCGATCATCGGGTACAGATATTCATGGTACCACAGTCATCGCCATCCTTGGGGCAAGTCTCTGCCCATGGGGTGCTCGAAATGTGGCGCTATTCGTCCGTGGTCCCGATCGAAACGTGCGCAAGATGGTTCGCGCGCCAACGCTCGGGCGATGGTTGCTTTGGGGTGTGACGAAGAAGTTGTGCACGCAAAGGCGCGGGTGTCCACTTGTCTGGGGTGCAAATCAGAAGTGCGTTCAGAACCTCTATGCGATCAGTATGAGATCCAGGGCGACAAGATTTCCGGTTGGATCAAGTATACCATTTGTGCTGCAGATACTCTGATGTGTTATTCGTGATTCATATAGCTACTTCTGTCTAAGGCATGCAATATCATGGCTCCGTCCGTAGGAGCTCGTTTACCCTAGCAAACTATCTTCGTATTCGGCGACAGCAAGTACCAAAAGTTACGAGATAATAGGAGATAGAGGTGAGTAGAACAATCCCGTCTCGTCATCGTCTCCAACTCGGTACGTCCTCACAACGTCTCTGCGCTGGTCATCCCATCTCATCGTCGTCTCCAAGTCGGTACGTCCTCATATCCCTCTTACGTCTCCTGCATTTGTTGATTGCATTTTTTTGACCGGGGACAAGGTGCTTTGTCCATAAAATAGCGTACCGAATAGATGCATTACCTATGGGGTGATAGGAGATAGAGGTGAGCAGAACAGTCTCGATCAGGAGAACTAGTCCAAAGGTGTATCGATTTCTACGTATAGCTTCCAACGCCTATCATTATCGTAAAGCCGCTCATAGCCGTACACCACTTGGCCACAAAACCGGGTGTTCAAGCAAGACAAGGTGCGGGCAGGGAAGACGTTCCTAATGGCAAATAGCAACCGCAACTCTGGCAGATTTTCGGAGGATTTCACTGACTGGCTCGATACGCTAGATGAGACGTCACAATTAGTTGTGCCACCCGTGGTAGCCGTCTTTTGAGTTGTGTACTCCTCATGCTAATTTGCCCGCCAGGTTCTTTCTGCGGTATCTATTTTTCAGGAGAACGAGGTGTCTAACCCAACGGATCCAAGGACCGTCCCTCGGGACATGCTCCTCTGTGAGCGTGTTCATCTTTCTCCCCAGGTATACTACATAGTATAAAATGTGAGGTCGTCTTTCGCAAGAACTAATGCATTTAACTGCCCCAGGATCCCCATGGTTTTCACTACTGGATTTCACGTGCGCGGGTTAGTGAGAGGCGACACCTCGAGTCACGATTCTCGGTGAGCCCTCCAGTCGTACTGGAAACTTGGCACCCTGTTAGCGATGCAGACGCACCACCACCGACTTGGCTCCAGCGAACCCCTGGCCATCCTACTACCGCATTGGTTTCTGTCTGGCATCTTGTTCCCCTCTTTGCGGCTCTTGCTTACCACGAGATGGATAATTACGCCAACGTATGTCTGATTATATGATACATTCCACCACGTCGACTGACCCACCTTCCAGCGTGCTGCAATCCTTCGCTGGGCCGCAGCCTTTGAGGTCAGTATCCCCCCAACCAGATTACTGGTTACACTAAATCATGCATAGCCCCGTCTCTTCTACTGGGGCTTAATGCTGATCCCTCGAGGTTACTATGTTAATGATGATGGACACTTCGTAGTATACTAGTTATGTGGTGTCTTAGACATGGATAATATCGAGTCAAAAAGTTGCTAATGGGTCAGTGGACTCGTATAAGAAACGGGACACAATAGGCTTTGCGGCACGGATAGCCAGAGTAGCTTTGATAGATACACAGTGCGATTACGCAGAGGGAGCACTACCGACGGAGGGGAAAAGCTACAACACAAAGGGCGAACCAGAGATGCATCACTGAAAGAGGTTGCACGAAGGGGCTAGAGCTACAATACACAGACAGGATGCAGGCTGGAAAAGCGGTCAAAAGGGCCTGAACTACAATACACAGGTAGGTTATGTGGGGTGAACATCAACAGTCGAAATACTGTAAATCAGCATCCAGGCCACTAACGTCATGAATGCGTCTTCAGTGTTATCGTCTGACCATTGACCTTAAGTCTTAAACTACATAATCAATTTCCGTGTCTCGATTGCCCCCTCTCGCCGTCATTGATACGGACATGTCTCGCCCGTCAGAATTACAGAGGACCTTTCCATTCGGTGCGTGTCCCTTCTGGGCTATAGAATACAGCTGCAGTGCTTTTCAAATTCCATTTGCTTCTGCTTGATTTGCATGGTCCAGCTACGGTGGAATTTCCTGTTCTCCACTACTCATTTTGTTGTTTTTTTTTCGTGTACCCTTACCACTACACGGTCTTTTTGTCACTGTCTGTGGGTGTGCAATTCCAGCTCTATCAATCACGATAACACAGAGTATAAGTACTAGAAGATATAGTGTGTACACTTAAGTTAGTATTGCGACACGGTGGATAAGAACGCCGAGGAAGTGCCGGAAATGATTTATGTCGTGCTCTTCCATGCCAGTGACCTCATATCCCCTCAGAACAGCAGCCATCTGCGCCAACACCCAGACGCCGCAATCATGGCCATTGGTTTGGCGTGGTTCGAGCTGTGATGTTAAATAGACATCATATCATCACTCTGTCGGACTTACCAACACGGGATAGGCTGTCCAGTTGCCCTGATCTTGGCGAGTAGTTCCCAACCTCCGAGTCACCATGCTGGAAAGACGACAAATGAGCCGCATGATGTCCTGTGAATGAGTTAGAATATAATTGGGTTGCGAAAGATGACCCACCTTAATATCATTCCTCCAAGGTTTCTGCTCAGCGAAGCTGTCGAACAGAAAGAGCTGTCGAGAACGAAACCTAATAGTGCAAAGGACCCAGTGGCCCACAGGCAGTGGACGATGGATCGGAAGGATCCAGACGGGCTTTTCCCAGAATCGTGTCCACGAGAGGTTGCGCCAGAGTACGTCATCTTCGGCATTAAAGCGAATGCGGGGGAGGTCATGTGTTGAAAGTACAGCGCAGGAAGTCGCAGTGGGACGGAACGTAGAGTACAGCAAGGTGGCACAGCCGTTGATGCAGGTGTCGTTGAGCCGACCGGTAGGCGACATTAATATGTCGATATCATCTGGAAGGAAGGTTTGTCGTGGGAAGCCGGCAGGTGCCCATATTACAGGCGCCGTGATGGCTGGGAGATCAACGCCCTGTTCCAAGTCGATAGTGTAATCAATATCCAGTGCCTGTGAACACGTCAGAGAAGATTAATAGTAGAAATGCGTCGTACACCGGGAATCTCCCATTTAAGTGACACTTGAGATAAGGTTTCGGATTCAGGCTCAAGCTCGTCCTGGTCATCAAGAAGGCCAACTCCGAGGACATCCGAGAGTGCGATTTGTTCCGGTTCAAGGGACAGGTCCGGCAGGTCACCACCTAGCAAATCAGTAACACCCCACATGTCCTCATCCTCAGCACTGTTGGTGTGATTATCGACAATCACTGGTGAAAGCCAAGATAGCGAGGGGAGTGAGGCCCCTGTAATAGCATCTGCGAGCTGGATGGAAACTTGTGCTTGGTTAGCATAACGAGAAGGAGAGCATAAAACTGTTGGCCATCGCTCCTGCAGCTCGAGTATGGCTTCAAGGCGCTGTCTTAAAATTAAATGATAGTTGCTATCTGCAACGCAACTGATTCATGAAAAGGACTTCTGATGTACTGGAACTCACTTTCGGGCTGTCGTAAGGCCACTTGAATGGCAGAAAGTTCATATCCGAACCAGCGGCACATATTGTCTGCTTCTAAACCGAGACGACGTTGTTCTTCCACGCAACGTTCTCGCTTGATAAGCGCTCGGATACCATCTCGCACGTCAGCATCTTCTAACCAACGAGGAGTCTCCCCTGCAGAGGGGGTGATCCAGACGTCCTCCATGAGGCTCACATCATTTCGTAAGTCGACAAGTTTGGTAGGCAGTGAGGAAGGGAGAGGAATTGCCCAGGAGGGGTCATATAGTTGAGAGAGCTGCTCACAGTAAGCGTTGTATTTGCGGATGGCAGCCATGAGTGCAGGTTGGCGTTTCGCAATCGCCTTGCGCGTTTGCTGATGAAGCTTTGTACCTAATCATTCCTTAGACAGAAGAAAGAAACTTGTAACCAAGGACGTACCTAATGGCTTGTCTTTACCGCCAACTGCGCGGTCCAGTTTATCCCATTCGAAAAAACTACCGATTGCCCGCTTGCGTATGTTTATTTTCAAGTCGCGAGCCATGAGAAGGGTGCGCACGAAGTCGAGACTGACATTAGTGAGTTCTGGGAATCGCTCATGAACGTTGAGTGAGGAATAAAGAGCCTCCGCTGTAACGGCCCGTACTTTTTCACTACTTGTTGTAGCGTAGTCTTAGCGTACTTCTCCTTATTTATCCACTCTCTGGTTAGGGTTACTAAGACGCGCTCATAGACGCTCTACTTAGTCAGCTGCTTGGTCAGCGTTGCCGCCTTGACTCAGCGTGTACTGCTGCAGCCAATGGCGTTTATCTCTCTTTGTTTGGTTTGTTCTACGACGTTCCACGGTACAAACACTCTAGTTAGTATAAATACCGTCTCTCTTGTCGTAGACACTCCAATCGAGTTCATTTGTGCTTTGCGCATTAACTCAGTTCGTCTATCCTCAGCCTCTACATCAGTCAAGGAGTGACCGATAATAGTCTTCGGATTATTGGTGTTACACTTGAACTCGATTATCAATTATCCCTCACTCCGCTTGCGCCCAGGCATATAGGGCAACCATACCCGGACTCCAGGGTTAAGGAGCTTCATCTTCTTTGTTTCTCTTCTTCACGAGACGACGCCTTTAGTCTCGTCCCCTTTACGGCAAGGGGTTGTGTTTGAAGAAGACCCGTAGTTAGTAGTCCCGCTGTCCGTCAAGGGCAGTGTGAAGGCGCAACCCACATTAGGGGGTGGAAGCGCATAGTTTAAAAGTAGTGCCCCTACGTCACGGGAGGTAGAAACGTACTACCAGTATTCCCAGTTACACCGTACTATAGTTGGGACAGAGTACCGCCACTGAGGGCAGGGAAAAT
This sequence comes from Pisolithus albus, assembly GCA_024613165.1. Taxonomy (NCBI): domain Eukaryota; kingdom Fungi; phylum Basidiomycota; class Agaricomycetes; order Boletales; family Pisolithaceae; genus Pisolithus; species Pisolithus albus. The sequence continues at coordinate 497,134 of JANFAB010000004.1, read as the reverse complement.
CTCGCTTCAAGATTCCTCGAGTAAAGAAGTCGGAGTCTTTGGCTCCCCGTATTAGGTTCTCTCCTTACCTTAAAAAGGAAGAGTCGCCCGTTCCCCCGCTCCTGTTCGCTCGGGAAGTAACACCCCTCGAGCAACAAATCTTCGGTACCCCCGAACCACTTCTTCCTCGCCTCTCGCCCCTTCCTCTCCGCTCTCCCTCCCCCGACCCTAACCTACTGGGCTTCGTCCTGCACGTTCCGTACAACTTACGGAATAGACAAACTATTCGCCCTCCCCCTCACACCCCCGTAACTTTCACTGGTCATGGACCAGTTCACGCAAGACCAGCTGCACTTTATGCAGCAAATGACGGCCATGATCACGGCCCAGGTCGCCAACCAGGTGGCCCAGCACGTCGCCGGTGCCGTGGCCGGCATGCAGCCAGCAGGCGGAGGGGCCGCCGCTAACCCCAATCAGAACGTTGACCCCACGAAACGGGGCGTAGCTGACCCAGGAACGTTTGATGGGTCAATTAGTAAATTTGAGGAATGGTGGGCCAAGATGAAGGCCTTCATCGTTACAGCCAACTCGTCCAGCCCGAGGGCGAGGACGCTCATGGTCTGGTCCAGGATGTCCGGACCGATCGCCGGAGCATACGCGCGGGCGCGTATCGACCAGTGCCTCCCCACCGGCACGTGGCCCTCTTACGACGACTTGGTGGCGGAAGTCGAAGCGCGCTTCAGGCCGCTTCACAATAAAGACTGGGCTAAGGATCAGCTCAGCAAGATTCGACAAGGTTCGGCCAGAACAGAGGAGTTCTTGGCCAAGTTTAACGCACTAAGGACCGCGTCCGGGGTATCCGACGACTACGCTATCTTTATGCTGGAGAGGGCGATCCGCCCCGAAATTCTTCAGCAAGTTTTCGTTCAGGGACGCCGCAAGGCCACTTGGGCGGAATACGATGTTGAGGTCAGGTGTCTCGGAGCTGCCCTGGAGGCAGTTAGGTTAAAAACTGGCGGCACGTCCTCTCGATGGGGACAAAACTTTTCTCGACCCTCGCCCGGGGTTACGTCAGGGCAAGGCGCGCCTATGGACATTGGGGCTGCGCAAGGCGGTTCTGGAAGCCGCCCTAAAAAGGACTTTTCTAACTATCAGTGTTACGCGTGCGGCCAGAAGGGCCATATACGACCGCACTGCCCGCAGGCCGGGAACAAAGGCAAAGGGCGCCAGGTGCGCTCTGAAGGTGTTGACCCGCGGCTGGCCGCCATGGATGGGATGACGTTTGAGCAAATCGTCGCCCATGTTAGTAAATTAAAAGAATCGGAGCTGCAGTGAAATCGGGTCCTGCAGTCTCGGACAGTTCTCGTGCTGGACTTGTTTCTTTTTCTCCTTTTAGTTTTTCATCTCGCTGTGTCTCGGTTTCTTCTTCTAAAAATAGTACAAACGAAAATACAAAAATAGATAATACAAAAACACAAAAAAAGGTTTCGTTCTCGGACATAGTTACTATAAATAGGTTTTCTCCTCTTTCTGTAGATAGTATGGACGATGAATCGGACTTTGTACCTACACCGTCTGTTGGAGGGTCCCGAAAGGGCTCGGGACCGGACGTTAAACTGGCACCGCTTAATTCTCCGAGCAATAAAACCTCTAAAAATAGCGTTTCGGAAGGATCCGAGTCGGTTAGCGATGCTCAGGCGACGGTACCGCCAAAATCCCGAGTTCGCACGCTCAACTTAAAGGATCACGTTGCAGTACCTATTATTATTCGCACTAGGAAGGGTGACGCACACGCTGTGCAGGCCTTGTTGGACTCTGGTGCTACAGGTGTTTTCGTGGACGCTAAATTCGTTGAACGAAAGAAGCTCCCCAAGTTGTCTCTCCCACGAGCTGTGGATGTATTTAACGTCGATGGTACTCTCAACTCCGCTGGAAGGATTACGCATCAGGTACCGCTTAGAGTTCAGTTCGGAGACCACTTCGAAGAGTTAGTAGCCGATGTCACGGATCTGGGATCTCACGATATGATTTTGGGTCACACGTGGCTTGCCACTCATAACCCGGATGTCAATTGGAAAACCGGTGAAATCTCAATGAAGAGGTGTCCGCGGAGTTGCAGGCAACTCGCGCCGAAGCCGGCCTTCGTTAGACGTATCGAAAAGGAGGAGGTCCAGGCCCTCGAAGACTGGCATAACGTATTCAGAGCCGACAAGCAGGAGGCTCCTAAAAAGGATAAAACCCCTGAGGAACTGGTTCCAAAGGAATACCATGAATATTTAAGCGTCTTCTCTGTCCAGGAATCCGAACGCATGCCGCTTAGGAAACCATGGGATCATGCGATAGAACTAAAGGAGTCGTTTGTTCCGAAAAAGGGAAGGTTGATCCCTCTCAGCCCTGATGAGCAAACCGAAGTTAGCAACTTCGTTGATGGACAGCTTAAGAAGGGTTATATTCGGCCTAGTAAATCGCCGCAAACCTCTCCAGTGTTCTTCGTTCCTAAAAAGGATGGAAAGAAGCGCATGGTACAGGACTACCGTTATTTAAACGAGCATACAGTCAAGAACTCGTATCCGCTCCCGCTTATCTCACAGCTTGTTGACAAGTTGAAGGGATGTAAATTATTTACAAAAATGGACCTTAGGTGGGGATACAATAACATCCGGATCAAGGAAGGTGACGAGTGGAAAGCTGCTTTCGTCTGTCATCGTGGTGCCTTCGAACCGCTGGTGATGTTCTTTGGTTTATGTAATTCCCCTGCCACGTTTCAAAATATGATGAACGACATCTTCGGTGATATGGAGGACGTTCTAGTTGTATATATAGACGATCTTATGATATTCACGAAAACGGACGATGAAAAGGAGCATGACAGGATCGTGCTAGAGGTGCTTAGAAGGTTAAAGGAGAACGACTTGTTCGTCAAACCAGAGAAATGTTTATTTAAGCAAAAAGAGGTCGACTTTCTGGGTATGATAGTTGGCACGAATGGAGTTAAGATGGACCCCGCTAAAGTCGCTGCTGTACGCGATTGGCCGGTTCCCACTTCTGTTCGTGGAGTTCGAGGCTTCCTTGGCCTTGCGAACTTCTACCGACGTTTCATAAAGGATTTCGCGCAGGTCGCGCGCCCCCTTAATGACCTAACTAAAAAGGACACTCCGTTTCTCTGGTCCGACAAGTGCCAAGTAGCGTTTGATACGTTAAAGGAAGCCTTCACGACCGCGCCCATTCTTATGTTCCCCGATCAGGATCGGAAGTTCCGACTAGAAACCGATGCCTCGGATTATGCAACCGGAGCCGTGCTCTCGGTGGAATGCGATGATGGTCTCTGGAGACCAGTTGCCTATTCGAGTCATTCGCTTAGTGGAGCAGAGCTAAATTATACGGTTCACGACAAAGAAATGCTAGCCATCATCCGCGCTTTGGAGCAATGGCGTCACTACCTTGAGGCCACCCCGTACCAGTTTGAAATTTGGACGGATCATCACAACCTTAAATGGTTCATGACGTCGCAAAGGCTTCAGCCACGCCAGGCGCGTTGGGCGCAGTACTTTAGTCGTTTTAACTGTGTTATCGTCCACAAACCCGGAGTGTCGATGGGACGACCGGACGCTCTCTCTCGCCGCGAGGACTTGGTGGAAAATCGCGAAAACGCTAAATCTGAGGAATCGTTATTTATCAAACCTGAGCAAGTGCGCGCTGTGCGCTTAGAAAACCCCTTCATAGAAGAACTGCGCAGTCTAACGGCCGAGGTTGACGCTGGAACGCTCGACCGACGCGACGGTTTGCTGTATGACGGAGACAAAGTTTTCGTGCCTGAGGCACTTAGACAGAAGGTACTCGCTGCTCTTCACGATTCACCCTTAGCGGGTCATCGGGGCGTAAAAGGAACTCAGGAGTTGATCACACGCTGGTTCACGTGGTCCACCTTGAAGCCCGATGTCGAGGAGTATGTAAAGCATTGTCAGACGTGTCAAGCTAGCAAGTCTAGTAACAAGCCGCCGGCAGGCGAACTCAAATCTTTACCCGTCCCTGATGGGCCTTGGAAGGATCTTACGACCGACTTTATGGATATAGGAGTCAGGAGCTCCTCTGGGAAGTCTTACGTCTTAGTCGTCGTTGATCGGTTCTCTAAGGAAGCAGAGTTCATTCCCTGCACCGAAAAGGAAACTGCCGCTAGTACGGCTCGGCTTTATTTAACTCACGTCTGGAAGCATCACGGCCTTCCGCAGTCTCTCGTCTCGGATCGTGGACCGCAGTTCGCGTCTCAGTTCTCGAAGGAGTTATTTAAGATGTTGGGTGTTGAGCAGAAGCTCTCGACGGCGTTTCATCCACAAACGGATGGTCAAACAGAGCGGTTGAACCGCGAAATTCAGCAGTACTTACGGATGTATGCAAACCATCAGCAGGAACGATGGGAGGATTGGCTTCCCCTGGCTCAATTCGCGTATAACAACTCCAAGTCTTCTTCTACTGGCAAGTGCCCCTTTGAAGTTACCCGTTCTTACACACCACGAATGGGCGTCGAGCCGACGACTTCTAAGGTAGAAGCAGCGGAGGAGACCGCTAAAGACTGGTTCCAGGTGTTCCAGGAAGTACGCGAAAGTCTGGGAAAAGCTAGGACTCGTCAAAAGACTCAGGCAGATAAACGACGATCCCCTTCCCCTGCTTACTCCGTAGGCTCGCAGGTTTGGCTGGCTACCGACCATTTATCGCTGAAGGATCGGCAGAGCCGGAAATTGACCGAAAAGTGGATAGGCCCGTACGAGGTCTCGGACGTTTTACCCAACGCCGTTAAATTAAAGTTACCGCGCTCGATGCGCATACACCCGGTAGTGAACGTTTCACGGGTGAAACCTTATCTCGGTGCTCTTGATGGGCAACCGGTTACTCGGCCCGGCCCACAACGGGTTACGGATGAAGGAGACGTCGAATATGAAGTTGAGAAGGTTGTTGATTCCCGCTTGAAGCGTGGTAATCTTCAGTTTCTCGTTCATTGGAGGGGATACCCGGAGGAAGATCGCACTTGGGAGCCCAGGTCTGCTCTTAAGAATGCCCAGGAGGCGATAGACGATTTTTACAGACTCCACCCCGGTGCCCCCCGGAAACTTCGTGCGCTCTCGACCGAAGGTCTCTTTTTCTCCGCTGTACCCGACCCTTTGACTGCTGTGCAGCCTATCTGGTCTCGCCTGGAAGTCGAGCCATAGGAGGGGATAGTGTAACGGCCCGTACTTTTTCACTACTTGTTGTAGCGTAGTCTTAGCGTACTTCTCCTTATTTATCCACTCTCTGGTTAGGGTTACTAAGACGCGCTCATAGACGCTCTACTTAGTCAGCTGCTTGGTCAGCGTTGCCGCCTTGACTCAGCGTGTACTGCTGCAGCCAATGGCGTTTATCTCTCTTTGTTTGGTTTGTTCTACGACGTTCCACGGTACAAACACTCTAGTTAGTATAAATACCGTCTCTCTTGTCGTAGACACTCCAATCGAGTTCATTTGTGCTTTGCGCATTAACTCAGTTCGTCTATCCTCAGCCTCTACATCAGTCAAGGAGTGACCGATAATAGTCTTCGGATTATTGGTGTTACATCCGCCTTGACGACGAGCCTCGCGTGACTGCGCTCCATGCTTGCAAGAGCTTCGAGAATCCCGGGACTTACATCCCCCCGTTCTATGGTTGTCCGGGCTGCTTGGATGACTTTAGTAGTGGTGTCCAAGTCGGCTTGCAATGAGAGCACGGTGTCGAGCTCTTTCTTGAGCTTCATGGGGGCATCTGGTCAAGTCAGCTAGGAATGGGAAGAATTTGGATGGTAGGAAGGGATACGTACGTGCTCTGATGGACAGTTGAGCCGCCCGTTGATTGGCCCATTGTTCCTTGAGCTCCGCAATACTCACACCGCCGTTGTCAAGGACTTCTTGAGCGGCGGAACCTTGTTCGCGCACTCCCTTCTTGAGGCGGCGCCTCACCCAATCACCGAGCTCAGTCCGCATTTCGTAACCAATTGCTGCTGCATGTTGATCGAGGAGCCAAATGCGGCGTTGACGCTAGGTAATGGTGAGCTAACTAGGTGACATGGTTATGATATGAACCCACGGATGACACACGTTCAATGCCAATAAGTTTAATGAAGCGGGACCACAAGCGCTCCGTACCTTCGCCATCAGATAATCCTAAGCCTGAAATGAGGCGTGGGTTGTAAACGAGTTGACAGGCCCATTCGTGACCATACGCGTGCATCGCTGTTGTCGCAAAACGAAGGCGGGACATGACAGCTTGGTCGAGGATGTCAAACTGAATGCCAGTGTTCAGCAGATGAATAGAGCAGTCGTCCAACGTACCCGGGAGAGTGAGCGAGATAACACACATCCTACATCATACAGTACCACTATGTTAGCCTGGGGTGGAAGAAGAGACAAGAGGTGATCAATGAGGGCGACGCCGTACTTTTGCTGCTCGCCTGGAGTGTCTATATTTGCAAAGAAAAGCGGAATGTCATGTCGACATATGAGGGCCATTAATCCGGTGTCGTCAAAGCCATCCGTAGATGCCTTTTGCTTTTGGCCATCCGCAGCTTCGTACGATGCTTCACACTGGTCAATGGCCTCATCAGGGACAGCGGATTGCGTTCTCTTCGATGGATGTCGGCGGGCCTGAGTGATGCGGCGTCCAATAGCATCCACCTGCACCTTGGGAAGAAAGTAAGATGGTTCATAGGATGATGGAGAATCGCCCGCTGAACGCCGATGACGGTGATGAAAATTACCATCCATTGCAACATGGATATCACCGCCTTTATCCAGTGGAGTCCCAAACAAGACACCACCGAAGCAAGCTGGGCATCGTTGGATGAGAATCTCGGCGCAGGAGCCCTGGGAGAGAGGCTCCCGCTCAGTAACCGGAGGCACGGAGGACACTGGAGGATGCTGGGATTGGGAGGCAATAGCAGGTGGCTTGACGAGACGTCGACAGCGCTGGAGGATACTTTCCACTTGCTTCTCCACCTCCACTTGAAGGATAGTATACCATTGCGCGGCCTGACTGAGGCCACGCCGGAATGGGTCTTTTACAGTTGTCCCCTGGCACCAGTCAGCGTACAGTGGGGCGAATGGAAAGGAGCACAGTTTCACCTACTTGTTGATTGGTCACGCGGAAACCTCGCCTACTGTAGTAGGTACTGAGAGCGGCGGCGAGTGCGTTGATTGCATCGCACGAACGCTCGAAAAGTGCACGATAGAAAGAAAGAAGTTCCACTGACACGGCCATCCGGGGCTGGGATGGTGCAGTGGGAAATAGCCCGTGGGAAATGAGGGTTTGAGGGAGTGTGGAACAGTCGCAGCTGGAAACGTTGATAGACATAAAGCCTAATGCACGTCGTTATTCGGCCGCAGAAGAGTGGAAAGGTACACAAACTCACGGTCAAAAAACAAACACAGTAGATTAGTGACCTTTTGTTCTCGGCAGTGCGCAGTACACGACGAGAGAGGTGAACTGAGGGAAGGCAGAGGTTTGCCTAGCGTTGCTGTCGTGTACTTGATGAAAGGGTCTATTATAGTTCGGATGACAGCCTGCCAGCTCGCACACAAAGAGATAGACTTATTAGTAGGACGCGCGATGCAAGTGCGTCCGACAGTTTCATTGCTAGAGGTTGCCTCCTCGCTGTCGAGCGTGAATAATACTTCTTCTGGTTCTATTGGTTCTGGAAGGTCCACATGATGGTGGACGGGAGATGTCGCGTCACTGCCGATGTGTAATCCAGATTCAGAAGGCAGAGGAGCGAGTAAACCGGCCAGTTCGTCGAGGAGCTTCTGGCGTTTGAAGGCGTGCGCAGGAACGGAAACAGTCGTCATGGTTTTCTTCTTATTCCTCACCTTTCGAGGGCTGCAGAAGTGTCTTCCCATTCCTTTGGTCGTAATGGGCTGAGACGATCGGGAAACACGGCCTGAGGACATGATAAACTGTCAGTGAGTGCGAAGGACGATCGATGAAATGTGTTCGTGAGATGGTAAGAGCTGAAAAAAAATCATACCGCTGGGAGCCGAACAGCTCTCTGAAGAGACTCCCGGAGGTCGAGCGGAGCTCCGAAGAGGATCTACAGAGGGTTGGTAAATGCATATGGATGTTTCAGAGGAGGATATGCCGGGGGGAAGCCGACGAAATGATTAACGAAATGATTATTCAGCGCCAGCCGGGTAGTTCCGGTGCGGATGGTTGGTCTCTTAGATACGTTTCTCATAACATAATAACCCCATCTGTATGACCTCTATTGATGCCGAGAACTGCTGCCTTAGGTGGTCCCACCACAGCAGCAATCATGTGCCAAAATTGGGAATTCGCCAAATAAATCCTCAAGTCGCGGGTCCGTCGTCGAGTCAGTGCACTAGCAATACTCGACTCGCGACATGGAGGATGTACAGCCCAACGAACTTCGTATGTCTCGAAAGGGCTCTGCAAGGGTTCCCACAGTTCGCAGCAGTCACCGGGGAGCTTCGTGGAGGGGATATCGTGGAAGAGCACAGTTGCAACGCACCCCGGAAGACAATACCGCGAAGAGATCACAGCCATGGCGCAGCCCTGCTCCTTCCAAGCAGCGCTTGACAGCCCAACCTCCGCCACGGCTGCTTTCGCACGAGAGACGCTCTTATAGTCAGGGTTCGAAGAACCAGGCCGGGATGGTCGCTCATTTCAATCAACCACCTAGGAGAGCCGAACCAGGTGGTGTCAGTGTGCCACCGGTTAATTGTCAGCAAGATTTCTCGAGTCTGGGAAAGCCAAGAAGGGATTCTAAACGATTAGATATCGGACTCTCATCGGAGTGCCTTGGGGGGGCCCTTGAAGGCTCTCAACCGGCACGCGAGGAGTGGGTCTCGGAGAAACGGACACAACTCTTCGACCGCGATCGCGGGTCGTCGGTCAATGGCTTCCAGTGTGGAGACCCAGATCCGAACACGCTCTTCTCACGTGCGAACCATAACCGGATTTGCGGCCATACGGAAGGTAGCTACCTTTCCTGAGTGCCGCGGATGGCTGTCCTAATACTCCCGTTACAGATCACAGTTTGCGTCGAGCAGTGCACTCTCCAGCTCATGGAGTGGATAGGAATGGTCACCCTAGTGAAGGACAGACCCATCCAGCTGTATATTCATCATCGAGAATTCAACCAAGTTCACCTCAAACCGCCAAGGTAATTTGGCTTTACATAAGTCTCTGAGGCATTTATGAGTTCTCAAACAGCTCGTGGCGACACATAAACCTGATGATCGGGAATCGGGTTACGTGACTGAGCCAGAGGCGGTCGCCCCCGTAAACATGTTCACCCCTTCACGGAATTTAATCTCTGTTGTTGAAGCCGAACAACTTCACGAAGAACACTTTTACCAGATCCCCCGTAGGGACGGTCACCAACATGCCTCCAGCCGGGAACTGGCCTCTTCAGCGTCCACCAATCCGGGTGAGATCATCGATCTCACCCAGGAGCTGTTTGAATCGCCCGTTGAGAGAGTCCGTAGGTGGGATGCCTTCCGCTCGGGTGTTCTGGATCTTCCACTCTTATCCCCGACTCAAATAATCACCAACCACTTTCCGACGGCCACGCCCACTACCAGCAGACTGGAGACCGAACGGGACACCGCGGAGCCGCACCCGGTGGAAGACGATGGCGGACATTGTCACTACGCTCATCCAATTGTCGTGGAATCGGGTCGTCCCACAATTCCAAAAGCCCACGAGGGCTCTCCTTCCTCCTTCGACCTCCTAGTTGGAAACTTCCACCTGCCTCTCGAATCGCACGACCGTTTTCGCCGTATCGTAAACATCCATGATTTTTCCCGTATTGTTGTTACTATGCACGGTTTTATTAGCAGGGTTCGCGACACGATTTTATCCAGGCGTTTTGAGACTCTGTGGTCACCGAGTATCCCTACATATGAGCACGTCGACGATGCGTGCCTTATTCATTCAGGTCACGACGCCGTCTCAGTCGTTCTCGCCCATGCAAGGGAAGATGCACAACTCACATTCCTATCACTTAAAGACAACCAGGTGAGTGACACGCTGGTCGGAAGCAGTCATTGAGGATGGCTTGCTTTGCGTAAGGTTTTCGGGGAGAACGACCTCCGTCGGGACTGGAATAAGATGAAGAAGGGGGGTGTTAGTGCTCTGACCACGATGCTGCAACCTATGAAATTTGCAAGCGGAGGTTATGACCACCAAATTCACCTTTGGTCCATGGATGACGATCTCTCTCGTGCCTCGTCTGTGCAACTGGCTGTCAGGCACACGTCCATGATCCACTCCTTACTGCCAATACGAGACACAAGCCATAAACTCGTGTCCGCCGGAGCGGATCGTAATATCCACTTTTGGGACCTGTGTTCTGAACGTGTAGCTCGTACGCTGAAGACATCGAATACCCCACACAACATACATCCAACAGAGTCACCTTTCTGCACATTGCTCGAGGTAGCTCCTATGCTCTTTATATTTGGTGGTATGGCTCATGGACGGTTAGGTTGCCCACTTAGATCTCCAAGTCGAGGTTCACGATCATCGCATGGCACCAAGATGTCCTGTACAGAGGTTTGGATATCCTGCACGAGTACCTCCGGGGCGATACATGAAAGGTCAGATATCGTCTCGACCCCTCCGTCCTGCACCTAACCTTCCATAAAGGGGATACATGGTCACATTTCTTTGTTACGGGAGATCGCAGTGGTCAGGTGAGGGTTTGGGATCTGCGTAATGTATCTGGAGAGCCTTACGTCGTGAGTGCGGTGGTACTCGGATACGCGAATTTTTGCCAAACCAATTGCAGTGTCAATGCTTCGAGCATGAGGTCACCCAAGTGGTGAAAGCAGGGAGTCACATTCTAGCCTGCTCAAAGAGAAGTGAACATAGAATGATCAGTATCCATGATGGCTAGGTCGCTACCCACCCCTTTATATATGGCGGGGCTCAAAGCTCAACTCAGTACAGTAGTGTAAATGTATCCGTGGCCGTCGTGTTTGTAGTGGCCCACATTTATGGAAATCCTTGAAGCCACCTGGTGCAGCTTTGGTCAAACAACATTGGAGTACATATGTCTGGGCAGGTGAATGGTACTCTCAACCCCAAGATCTTCGCAACAATCCCAGTGTTTTTACAATGCCGAAAGCCCTCACGGCCGACCGGGTTCGAGGTGATTTTTGAGTCTTAACATTCCTTGAAACGCTGGGTTCAGCGTTCGCCGGATTTCCATTGCGGACGTACGACCAACCGAGTGCGTTCACGAAGTGCATGGACCCGTGAGATGGAAGGGTACCAAAGACGATAACTCACAAATCTATTGCAAGGGGCACACCGGGAACTACTCGATCACTGACTCCTAGTAGTCCTAATGAAGCTCACCTCGAAAATGTTTTTAAAATTTTGGCTTGTTCACCTGGCATCGCGTGCCCTTCGTGATTACGTCAGCGGAGAGCAAGTCTCCTGACTACTCCCTAATGAAGCCGGAGCCGGGTGTGTGCCTCCGATTGTCTGTTAACGTTGTCTTGAAGCATGTCAGCGAGTGCTAGACGCCTTGGGGAGGACGCCGATCGAGCATACGCTATCCAAGTAGCGGCTGGTACTAAGGTTCAGGCCCATTCGACTTGATGTCTCGTGGTAACTCACGTCCCTCTTGCGCTTAGAGTGCCGTCGTGTATGGGGGGTTAGGTTTGGGAGCGGTTGTTCTTGCCCACTGCACCTGGCCATTCTTCAGGTAGGCGACCTGCCACGTCCTGGATAACACACTGCAGGGCCACTCGTCACAGGCATCAAACCCTAGCATTCAAATCTTTCTTGGTTTCCACGTGTGAGTATTCAAGTTAACGTGAACGCCGTGCCAATTACATGCAAAATCTTCAGCTACAGTGTTCGGCCTCGCCATTGGAGCCGATAATGCCCTCCTCTCGCACGAAGCGGAGCGGCGTCGTTCCGAGAATGCCATTCGCCGGCAGGCCACGTTAGAACTTTCCCGACGTGGTATGGTACCAACAGAAACAGCCATCGCCAAGTGGCGAGCCGAAAAGGCACAGCAGTTCTCAGCTAACGGGGATGGAATGGGCTAAGGGTTGGCTCACTTGGCCACCAAGTAGCTGTGATGCTACTCTTCACACTTCATGAGGGCGCATCTGACGCCTTGTAACCAGTAGAATGTGATTCAAATTGCAATGGATACATTACTCTATCTATATGTCATCAAAATGCTCACTGCCAGTCCGATGGTACAGCTTGGGCGGGTAAATTCTGCCGATAGTTAGTATGTGCAAGGGATCCCCGCATCGGGAGCCCAGGTAAATTTCCGAAAGACGACGAGGGTAAAGCCGGAGGCATCTGACCGTTCAAAGGTATGTCTGGTTGGGAGAGGGGGGGTGGTAGTGGCGGATACTTGGGATATCCAGCCGGTGGCTGAGGTAAAGCGGGACGAGGAGGGGTATTCCCATGACCTTGTACCTCAGGGTGAGGGTTTGGAAGTGGAGGTGCCCGGATATTTGGCACCTCGTGCGGCAGTGGCGGAGGAGGTAAAGGAGGCGTCGTATGGGCAGAGGACACACGGTGATACTGAGGAGCTGGGGGAATGCCTGGATACGAGCTGCTGCTAGTGAACCCAGCCACTGACTTACGGCGATCTCGCTGAGACTGACCGGGCTGCGGTAGTGGCCGTGACCCAGTAGGGGTAGTATTGTGGAATGGGGCTGGTGGTAGGTATTCCCGCGGGGGAGATGACGACGTGGAACCGTACCTTGGGCGCACCTGCGGAGGAGTCGATATTACAGTTGGGGCTAACGGCGGCGGAGCGGGGGGTCCATTAAAGTATTCTTGTGACAACATGTTAGGATGAGATGGGAATGGAACAGCGATCTGCTCGGAAGAATGAGAATATTGTTGATACGAGTTCTGCAAGTGCGGGTTTTCAAAAAACTGAGAAACGCGATGGGAGGCAGCACTCGGCGGGTTCGGCGCCGCCAACGAATTAGGTGTGGTGGGAACTGAGGTGTGGCCCGAAGTGGAGCGCTGAAGATACTGAGGTTGGAAATTGGATGGTGGTGGGGGAGGAAGGGGTGGCGCCGAGTACCTTTGTAGGTGGTTGAAACCTTGGCCTTCCAAGAGGTACGTGGGCGTTCCCCCGTAGGATGTTGGAGTAGGTGCAGTCGTGGATCCCGGGACAAATCCAGAAGAGATTGGCGGCATGCTATGGCGAGGACCAGCATGTCCGGGTACAGCAGCAATCTCATATGGTGTATGATATCGAGAAGGGCCTGTATTTGTCGTGGAATTCGTCACGTCGTAGACAAAATCTGACATGTTGGTTTGACCATGTGAGTCCGGACCGTATGAGTGTTGAGAACTAAAACTTGCTGAAGTTGATGGACGTATGGTGTGATTAGTAGGCTGGGAAGAGATAAGTAGTACGGATTGGGGAAGGGTATTAGACGCACCGGGTAGCTTTCCCTTCTTCGACTATCCATCATGCCTAACTCAGAGAGATCTTCGGCTAGGTGGTCCACTGACCCGACCGAAACCCGATTATTTCTCTCGTAGGGTGCAGAGTATAATTCAGGACGGGCAATGGACGACCTGAGAGAAGATGGTAATGAATTAAGATGATTGCCATCAACGTCAGTGATTTTTCCTGGGTGAGAACCAGTCTCTACTGGTATGGAGGACCCTGGGCCACTATAGTTTCTGTTTGGCGTCTTCGGCTTTTGAGGGTAACGTTTTTCAGGTGGCGGCTCCTGATAATCTATGACGTATGAGAAATCGGTAAGATCGAGGGACGCACATTCGACCAAAAGGTTAGCTCGAGGTAGACCTCCCCTGCGTACTTGTCTTTGTTCATTAACGTGAACCACTCTGCGAATGAACATACAAGAGTTAGGCTGGTAAAACGACTATTATACGTGCGTACCATCTGTTTCACCCTTCGTCAGTGCTTCTGTGAGATCAACGAGGGTTTCCCCGATAAAGTCAGGGTCGCGAATGTCGTCTGCGTAACACTGCAGCTTCATGAGGCATCCACCCTTGATTTTCTTAGGTCCCTTTGATCTCTTCGGTGGCAGTGGCGGTGGAAGTTCGTCCCTCTGTGCAGGTTTTGGGATTTCGGCTTCCATATCTTCATAGATTGTAAACCGAAACTCTTCGTCCCACTCCGGATGTTGGCCACCGCGTTTGATTACCCTGGTCCGGCGTTTGTGATCATTGTGGGTTATCGCACAGTATGGGGCTTGTTTTCCTATGTGCCTCTTGTTTGGTAAATTTTTCTGCATGTCGAGTTAGATGCGTGGCAAAGAGCCGCAGTACAGAAGCATACCGCCTTGAGCACAACAACGATGAGGGTTCCGATCTCGCGACAAGTGACAGACATGTATGGAGTATCAAGTGGTGTGAAGAAGTGGATAGTGGTCGATTACAGTAGACCAGCCCACTCAGTCATCTATGTGTTGTTCGAAGAAGACACTGAACGAAGTACGAGTCGACCTATCAAACCAAACCCCAGGCTCCTACACGCCGTCTGCTGCTCGTGTGAGGGCAAATTCCGACGGCCGATTCCGAAATTCAAACCCAGGACAACTTTATTTCCCTCACACTCACAGCGACGGCTGCCCGCAAACATTTGTAAACAGCCTCAGCCACAGTGGCGCGTCCCGTGGACTTCGAAAAAAATTGCAGGTAAACCAAAATTAGGGTTACATATTTATAGTTAGGAGTGCCGGATAGTCATAGGTATACATGTCACGTCCCACCGGTCCCGTGCCGCGCAGAGCAATCCCTTATGGTACCATCGCCTTCTGCTAATCAATCGCCTCGTGCCCTCCCATCATTATCTAATATCCGGTCACATACGCAACGGGTCTTCGGAGTACGGCCGTGTCTATGGCAGCTGAGGGTGGCCGAGACGATCTTGAATGGAGAAAAGGATGTCATATGTATTGCAGGCACTGGAATGGGCAAAACACTGACCTTCTGGATGCCACTTCTCTTCCGACCGGATGGCATGCAAATTGTTGTCACTCCTCTAAATCTGCTAGGGCAGCAAAATGTAACGTCCCTGGCCAAGGCCGGTATACAGGCGATCTCAATCAGTTCTGAGACAGCCACACCTGCGAACTTCCAGGTAAGACATACCTATACGTGCGTGTATGACTTGCGTGACTCTTACCAAGTGGTAACTAGGCTATTGGTGCCTTCGAATATCGGGCGATCGTGATTAGCCCCGAGCAAATCATGCGTCCGGAAGGAGGATTCGAGAAGTTGCTGAAAAATCCGCTGTTCGTATCACGAATCATCAGTATTGTCATCGATGAAGCACATTGTCTTACCGACTGGGGGGAATTTCGACCAGAATACCGAGAGCTTGGACGACTACGCTACGTGCTACCACGTAGTGTACCGTTGCTAGTAACGTCTGCGACAATTACAAGGGCCATGCTCCGTGACATCACTCACCTACTCCAAATGTGTCCCAGCAGGAGGACCACAGTTCGCCGGTCCAGCGACCGGCCTAACATCAAGATTGGTGTTAAAAAAATAAAATACGCCCTGAATACTTTCGCTGACCTGACATTCTTGATCCCGCCAGGATTCAAAGTGGATGACCCTCCTCCCCCTAAATTCTTGATCTTTTTCGATGACATACCGGACTCAATCAACGCGGCATGCGTCTTGCGCCGTCGTTTACCTTCCGAATTAAGAGAGAAGATCCGCTGGTTCAATGCCGACATGTCAACAACGTACAAGGAAGAGGAACTTAGAAAACTTACCAGCGGTGAGACGTGGGGACTCTGCACAACAACGTCGTTTGGGATGGTATGTACCACCTGAAAGTACCTTGGAGATGAAGATAATCAATGTCAGCAGGGTATGGACGTACCGGATATCTTGATGGTGATCCAGTGGAGAGCTTCATGTAACCTATCTGCTCTCTGGCAGCGTTTCGGTCGAGCGGCTCGAGACAGACGTCTTACTGGAACAGCGCTTCTGTTTGCTGAGAAGGAGTATTTTAATGACGAGAAAGCTGCAAAGGCAGCTAGAAAAGCGAGACGAGAGGAGACGCGCAAACGTACAGCAAAAGAAGCCCACTTACGTGGAGAAGCGCGTCCATTCAAACGCGCAGCATTGTCTTCGTACAACGGAAACCCCATGCAGAGTCCTGTCATAACCCAACAGGATGGGCTGGCGACAGCAGACGGTGATTTATCGAATGGAGATTCGGGGGACGAACAGAGTAGATCGGCCCTCGTGGATGTGGATGGGCCAGGTGCTAAAGGAGTTGATGCGTTGCTCGGCATGCTGGCAAGGGGAGAGGAATTTCCAGGTCAGATGCTTCACACTGGCAAACGGCGGAAGAGGAACCTGGACTTAGGACTCGACTTACTGATCAATGCTGAGGAACAATCGGACGGAGGTTGCAGAAGGACAGTCTTCAACGTTTGCTTCGATAACGCCGCAGCAGGTGGGAAATTCTGCCGCTTCTGATTCTGATGTGTGTCTCAGCGTGTTCCTATAGAATCGGATCACCACGAGTGCGACAGCGTCGACACACACGGCTGTTCCCGCTGCAACATCATGGAGCCCCCCACTTGCTGCGATATCCACAGCCCATCCGACTTTTCTTCGTACGAAACCTGTGTTCCAAAAGCAACCCGCGCGACTCAACGCTCTCGCCTCCCGAAGTATACGAAGGACAAATACGACTACGCATTAGAAACTTCCCTTCTCGACTGGTGCGACGAAAAGACAGCCGCTGTTTATGGATGGGCTTGCCTTAACGACGATGGCCCTGTCATCATGAGCGACTATACGCTCGACCGCATCGTCGACTGTGCGCATCACCGCAAGATCGAGACCTGTCAAGATCTCAAAAGGGAGACGGGTTGGATGGATAGCGAGCTATATGGTGATGAGGTCCTTTCTCTTATCCGAAGACATGCGCCCCCACTCCCCTCTGTTTTTATCTCTACACCACTCGGCCGCGGCGCAACTAGCAGCATTACCACTCCCACAGTCGCTCCGTTACCCCAACTACAACTCCCTGCAACATCTTCCATCGCCAACTCTGGCTCGCCCCTACCGATTACCCGGAAGCGCGCGAGTAGGTGTAGTGCCTGTGGCCAAGAAGGTCATAATGGTGAGTGCAACTTGTTACTGCAGTGGTTTAACGCTTACCCGCGTTAGTTCGCAATCGTGTCTGTCCGAACCATCCGTCCCGCGTCTCCGCTGAGAACAAGGAGAACGTGCGTCAACAAACGTGTTAATACTCGAGGTTGTATGCTCATTTTTATTTCGCAGCTGCACTCACTACAGTAGTTCCGCTATAATGTCGTCTAATCCACCACCTTCAAGCGCTTCAAACCCATCCCCTTCATTCTCTATTAATACATCTCCTCGTGCAGCTTTTTCCATCATTTCTCGTCCCTTATCTTGTAGGTCTTCTACCTGATGGCGGCTTTTCCTGCCAGGAGATATTACATGTGGTGAATTTAATTCTAGTCGTTCCTGAATTTTTCTGAATGTTTGTCTCATATCTGGCGGCGCATGGCTGGTTGTTAGGTGAGTATGACTGAAGTCTCGTTGTACTAATCCCTGCAGGTTTCGGTATACCTGAACAAGCGGTGACTCGAGAATTATGCGTTCGACTGAACGGTTTGAGTTCTTGCCACCATTTTTCACCTGCAAAAATTCAGCGGTGAGTTATCTTTCATAGCGAGAAATTGTACACCTCACCTTCGTGAACAGATTATTCAGCTCGACGCACCAATCTACGGCCCTCCATTTCATCGGCCGACCAGTAGGGTTTACAAGAATGTGGTAGCGGATTGCGTGCTTTAGGCCCGGGGGGTAGACAAAGTGTACGTTGTAGAGAAAGTTGGTCATCTGTGTCGCATACTTATGCTTGCCGATCGCCTTTAGGATTGGGACCCAGCTTACAATGGAGGCCTCGACGCGACCGATATCGCCGCTGTTCATTGCGTATGATAGTTCTTCATACAGCAGGAAATACTTGTTCAACAGTAGCGCGTTTTCAAACTGTAAGTCACGCTCCGTTTCTTGTCTCCTACGCATACGACGGAACTGACTAGTCGCCACAAACGTGCAAGTAATTTCTTCGGCCATCGCTTTTAGGTCATCCAGAGTCGGCTTCGAGTGTGCGAATGCTTCAAGGCTACTAAAACCCTTCTGTTTGCAGGCGTGTACCCTCCAGCAATCTAGACGCCGACATATACCTGCATAGCCAACAAGCTGGTGCATCCGACGAAAGCCAGGCTTTGTCGCAAAGATGCCGGTTTCTCTCGGGCGTAATTGCGCAACGTCACGCATGAGGCTTGTCTCGTCCTCACGAACAGTCGATGGATAGATGAAGCAACGCCACAGTGCGTCAGCACAAGCCATCTTCAAGTGAAAAAGTCCAGGTATGAAAATGATATGCTGAAGACGATTCCAGGACGTAGATTCGATCGAGCGGCGCAATTGAGCTGCCTGGAGCCGTTCACCAGTGCCGAGGTCGCCATGCACGAGAACGACAAACTTCGATATGTCTGGCGAGTCGCTGACAGTCGCCTCCGATGTCACTGCAGGGTCTTCCACTCCGCCTTGTTCGAGTAGTTCCATTACCGCCTGAATGTTCCCGCTAACTGTAGAGTTATTGATATCCATCGCTCGAGCCGCAAAGATTGGCGTCTTCACGGTAGGTATTTGCTCGACTGGTTCTGGGCTGTGGATCATTGATTTAAATTGACGGAAATACTCCGGCCCGTGTCCACATAGGTCGTGCAAGAATATCCATGAATTAAATTGGTTGCGACAGGACGCATTCACGTTCAACCTCGATCGTTCGGGCTGCAGTCGTTCTAGCAAGTCCCACCATGCACGCTTCGGAGGAGTACGTGGTTCGTCTACAAGTGGATTTAATGCTGACCTCCTCCACAGATCTTCTGAACACTTCAAGTCGTCCAACGTAACCCCATGGACTAGTGGAAACATCAAACCGGAGGTGAGATGCTTGAGCGAGTCATTTGACTTCTCAACAGTTGGAGTGTCATGTTTCAGGTCGACATCAAAGTTATCGTACGCGTATGATGCGAGCAGTGACTGCCCCAGTCGCTGCAAGGAGTTCTGTGATTCCTGCGACAGAGATTGGATCGCCCGATTTATTGAGTCCGTGGAGACCGAAATCCCGAGGTGAGCAAGGGTATCAATGACCTTGTACGGCGTGTGGGCTGACTGCAAGAACAGGCCCAGGAGACTTTGAAGGGCGTTGGACTTCTGGTTGAGGCCGTGCATAAGAATACTACTAATTATTGTTTTTTTCTGATCTCATTGATTCCGGTTCTTTCACAGGTATAATATGCACGTACCATTAACCCTATTGCAGAGCGGCGCTTAGTGCGCATGTCCTTGACCGGTGGGCGTAAACCACACTCCCCGGTGAGCTCATTGATCATCCCTTCAAGATCAATTTCATCGACGTCGTCCCAAAAGCTTTCGAAGACTCCCTCCAATTCTGATTCACCTCCTTCCTTATCCTTTTCGCTGCCCAACTCTCCTGACGCATTGTGGTCAAGCAACGAACCAAGGAGGCTCCACCACTTCGGTGCGCCCTCTTCTATTTTTTGTGCCATTTCTTGGAGACTGAACTCTTCTAACTGTTTAGTGGATGCACTAGATGCTCTGAAATGCCATCCATTGTCCTCGGATGCAAGGGAGCGTAGTTCCTGTAGGTATATATTTTCCACCATGCGAAATGATTGCGCCGCAAACTGATGTCGTCCTGCAGAATGATACAAGAATGCATTGAAGACTTCCCCGCAGCGCTTGACAAGCTCAACAACAAATGGATGGTTTTCGTATTGTGGACAGGTAAGCAGCGTCACAATGAGCCCAGCTACGCTGATCTGGCACTGGTCCAGTGCCTCGAACACGATATGGAGAGGTAACATGTTGTACAACACGTGTTGCCTCGCATCGCTGTGTATCCTAAACAATACAGGGATATCTGCTCTGCGCGGCACGGGACCGGTGGGACGTGACATGTATACCTATGACTATCCGGCACTCCTAACTATAAATATGTAACCCTAATTTTGGTTTACCTGCAATTTTTTTCGAAGTCCACGGGACGCGCCACTGTGGCTGAGGCTGTTTACAAATGTTTGCGGGCAGCCGTCGCTGTGAGTGTGAGGGAAATAAAGTTGTCCTGGGTTTGAATTTCGGAATCGGCCGTCGGAATTTGCCCTCACACGAGCAGCAGACGGCGTGTAGGAGCCTGACCAAACCCCAAAGTACGCAGAAAGCCACAGGACGT
Source organism: Pisolithus albus (assembly GCA_024613165.1). Lineage (NCBI taxonomy): Eukaryota > Fungi > Basidiomycota > Agaricomycetes > Boletales > Pisolithaceae > Pisolithus > Pisolithus albus. Next base: position 476,841 of record JANFAB010000004.1, on the reverse strand, counting down.
CGCCAAAAAAGTCAACCGTCGTGGCTGTGTTGCAAACGACGACGTTCGAACCAGGAGACATGGCATATTTTATTCTACACATCACAAGTAGTGTACAGTGAAACAGAAAACGGGTGGACTGGATCGAAGGCGTATCACAGCGATAAAGTGGAGCCAGAAAGAGGGGTTAGTTACAGATGGCTGGCGGTACAAGTGATTGCCCCGCAGCTCTCTCCGATGCGGTGTCCGTCGAGGCCACACCCACTTTCCCCTCGCCAGCCGTCTCAGGAATAGTCACAGAAACCCTGTCTTGCCGTGTCGAAGGTTCCCGTCTGTAACTGTCTCCAAGCTCCTCGGTCTCCTTATCCTTCTCATCCTTCTCGTCCTCCTCGTTCTCCCCCCCAATCAACTCACCCGTCTTCATACTGTTACTCGTCCACAGACTTTTACTTCCGGCACTGATGCCTGCGCCAACACCAAGTACTTTCGCACTCCATCCGCTGATCTCGCTTTCCCAACTGCCTCTTCTGGAGCTTCTGGGTCTCAAGGCTCGTACACTGGCATCAACGTCGCGCTCCCCGTCAACTTCCAAGCGATCGTCATCCCCTAGGAGTTGACTCGTGTTCTCGCCTTCCGGGTCACTAGCCACGCTCCCGCCAAGATGGGATATAGAGTCACCACCTCCAACTAAACCAGAGAGAACTGTAGAACCTATGGATCCCATGGTCATACGCGCCCCAGGAATTGCGAAAGTAGAGGAGGCAAGCGTCAATACCGAAGCATTATCAGGTGGAGGAGACCAAGGGCGAGGATTGTTTCGGGGATGATGAGCAGTATGGAGCGGAGGCTGCAGACCATTGAACGTCGTTCCATGGGCTGTTGTGCTAGAGGACGTGCCAACGCTGGCATTTGTCCCGGGTGATGCCTGAGGCTGTGATGAAAACATAGGAGTAGAAAATGTGATCGATGCACCGCTGTTTATGCCCACTGAGGACGATCTGGTGTGGGGACCATGGCGTGGTGCCATCTGAGTAGGCGTCGGCGGTACCTGTGCAATATGACCAATGCCTGCTGGTGGAAGATCAATGCTGAGGACAGTGGTTGGCTTCGTACTCGCAGCGATGCTTCTGAAGGTGCGGGGATTGGATAAGTAAGACGAGGAAGAGTAAGAAGGGGATGGTGAAGGAGGCGTGCTTGGTGGGAGAGGACGCATGGATGCATCTTCGTCGGCTTCTAATGCACTTGCAGGAGACCACATCGAGTCGCGGGCAAGGGATGAACAACGAGTTACAGCATCCAGGTTGTCTTCATCGTTGGAGAACGTGACAGCGTTGTCCGTCTCCACGTCATTCAGCGATATCGTCCTTCGATAAGGTATAGTCGATGCCACCCCCCTCCTATTCATGCCGATTCCATGTTTTTGAGACGAAGGGATTGTACCATGCGGTAAGGTAGAGGATACAGAGCGTCCGTTGGTTCCACACGCTGCAGAGACACTGAGATGACGTTGGCTATTGGTGCCCGTAGGTTTCTGACCACTCATCATCAAAGAGTCTTCGTCCCGTACCCTTCTGTGTCTGACCGTACCAGCCAACTTGCGTTGGAACCAGTTTATGATGGGCTGCCCCGACCGCTGCTGTACCTTTTTGGTGAAAAGCTGGTCTTGTGGACGGGGCTGCTTGAGCGGGGCGGGCGGAAGAGGTGCTGACATCTGCATCCGCACGGGCCCCCTCTCTGCTGCCTGGTCCTGTCCACGATGTGCATGCTTAGATAGCACCTTGGGATGATGTGGCTCCTGGGACTTGGCCGGTAGCTGAGTCGTATTCGCTGTCGTGGATAGCATGGCAAAGTGAGTCCGACGAAGAGTCTTGTTGAAAGCTAATAAGCCCGATGGAGGGTGGTAATATGTAACATTTGCTAGTCCACGCGTTCGATACAACTTGTAATTAACCTAATAACATCTTCGTACACCGCACCAATTTCACCATTCCGTTTGCTTCCCTATCTTACCCGAGTTAACGGGAACTCTACCGCCTTGGTAACCAAAACCATCTAGCCATGGCCAAACGGTAGTCCGCCGTTGTTCGAACGCAGAAATGGCATCCCCTTTCTGCAACGTTAAGGCAATATCGTCAAGACCATTCAACAAGCGGTGTCGCCTGAATGGGTCTACGGAGAAATGTATAGGTGCCTTGCCATTGGGCCTGCGGATTTCCTCGTTTTCCAGGTCAACTTCGAATTCCACTCCAGCCTCTGCATCCCCTGCCAGGTCTTTGCATACGTCTTCGGGCAAAGGTAACGGCAACATTCCATTTTGCATTGCGTTGCTACGGAAGATTTCACCAAAACTCGGTGCAATGACACAGCGAATACCGAAATCATTCCTAATCATAGTCAGAACAGTGTAAAAGTGCGCGCAATCCTACTCACAGACTCCAAGCCGCATGCTCGCGTGAACTGCCGCAACCAAAATTAGGGCCATCGCAGACGAGAATTTTGGCTTGATCGTATGGGCTGCGGTTTAGCACAAAGTTGGTCTTTTCACCCGTCTTTGGGTCGAAGCGAAGCGCGAAGAACAAGGCATTCGATAAACCGGTGCGCTTCAACGTCTTCAGGAATTGCTTAGGTATAATCATGTCGGTGTCGACGTTGGATAAATGCAAAGGTGCGGCGACGCCTTTTACGACGACGAACTTGGGAATACCAGACGCAGCCACTTCAAGCTGGACAACGGGTGCACCTGTATCAGCACGGTGCAGAGGCTCGGGAGGGGGGAGAACAGGGTCGGTTAAGAACTCGAATACACTGGTAAGTTTAACTTTGGCAACCTCTGTCTTGTTTTCCTTTCCCAAAATCTTGCGAACGTCGTAGAGCTTGCCTGTCAAAGCGGCGGCAGCGGCCATAGCTGGGCTTACAAGATGCGTGCGTCCTCCAGCACCTTGCCGACCCTCGAAGTTTCGATTGCTTGTACTGGCACACCGCTCGCCAGGAGTGAGTTGGTCGGGATTCATACCAAGGCACATGGAGCAGCCAGCCTCCCGCCAATCGAATCCCGCGCGCTTGAAGACAACATCAATGCCTTCCGCCTCGGCATGTTGTTTGACAAGGCCCGACCCAGGAACTACCATCGCTTGAGTACTAGGGGCGACCCTGGCATTAGGACCAGCAGCTAGAATGACGCGCACAGCAGAGCGGAGATCTTCAATGCGGCTATTCGTGCACGAACCAATGAAGACCCTGTCTACGACAATGTCTTCCATAGGCGTGTTGGGCTGCAAGCCCATGTATGCCAGCGCCCGTTCAGCAGCAGCTCGTTTGCCCGGATCAGATATCGTGGCGGGGTCTGGAACAGATCCTGTGATCGGAACAACGTCCTGGGGGGACGTACCCCAAGTAACAGTTGGTGGGATGTCTGCAGCATTGATGTTAACTTCCATGTCGAACTTCGCGCCTTCATCGCTCCTAAGAGTGCGCCAGTAGGCTTCAGCCCTATCCCAAAGTGCACCTTTTGGCGCGAGAGGGCGATTTCGAAGGTATTCGAAGGTGATCTCATCGGGAGCGATCATTCCAGCTCTGGCCCCCGCCTCAATGCTCATGTTGCAAACACTCATACGGGCTTCCATGCTGAAATTGCGGAAAACGGATCCCGCATATTCAATCACATGGCCCGTGCCACCCGCGGTTCCGATGAGTCCGATGATGTGTAAAATCACGTCCTTCGATGTTACCCCCTCGGCCAACTGACCATCGACAGTAATGCGCATGTTCTTGCCTTTCCGTTGCATTAGAGTCTGGGTCGCAAGAACATGTTCCACCTCTGACGTTCCGATCCCAAAAGCAAGTGAACCGAAGGCACCATGAGCTGTACGAGAGACGATCATTGGCACTCGACAGGCAAGAAAGTGCAGTTCGTGTACGTACTCGATGTATGAGAGTCACCGCAAACGCAGGTGATACCGGGCAGCTGTATCTGTGTCAGTAAGTGGCGGGGCTGTCCAGAAGGGTTCACTGTACCGTGAAGCCTTGCTCGGGGCCAATGACGTGTACGATCCCTAATCCAAAGTCAATCCACTAGGGACATGGAGGACCATGCTTGCGCACCCTGACGGCGATCGCTCAAACCAAAGTAGGTTAGTCCGAACTCTTTCACGTTATCTTCGATTGCAAGACACTGGGCACGTGAGTCTGGTTCCGTGACGAAAGTATCAACAGATTTGAAGTTCTTGCGTGGTACAGTGCTAGGGTTGAGCGTGGGGTTGACCTATGCCTGCATGCTAAAGAATGGGAGGCGACTTACGGGATATTATGATCTACAGTCGCCAAAGTACAGTCTGGCCGGCGGACTCGTCTTCCAGCGCTCCTCCTGAAACCAGATTGAGAAAGTACTGTGAGGACAACTTAATAAGGAACTCACAATCCTTCGAATGCCTGCGGGCTTGTAACCTCATGAACCAGATGACTACGAACCACTCATTAGAGAATGATCACGATATATAATGGATCGAACTCTGATTACCGATCGATATAAATAAGGGCGAGGCCATCTTCCATCTCTTGGCTGCGTATCGATCTGAGCCTGACTGTGGCACGAAACCCATAAGGAGGACTACTCACACGACATGGTCATCCCAGACTTTGTCGTAGAGAGTGCGTGGGCCAATGGCGGGTGCAGGCATGGTTGGTGAAGTCACCGATAGAGTTCGCCTCCCGCATTTTAAACGTTTCCTCTATATCGGCTCCAGTGGGATGTGGCGAGTGCGATCTCGGCCGACGGATTTCGGTCGATATCTACGACCACGTGACGCGGTAACTGCCGATCAGTCAACTGCATAGTTCTCAGCCACACCTATCAGCCATGCTGCCGATTCCGCACCCAACAAGTCGCAGAGAGGTTGAAGCCGACGTTATGGCCAAGTCCAAGAAGTATGTGTTATTAGGGGCTGCAAACTGTCATCTTTTTCCTCACTGTTCGATAGCCATACCAACCACAACCAGAATCGCAAGGCCCACCGCAATGGCATCAAGCGGCCAAAGACTAACCGTTCACGCTCGATGAAAGGGGTATGGCGCAACTGTTTTCCATCGGCATCTAACTAATGCATGTTCATAGGTCGATCCTAAGGTAGATTATACGTTTCCGAGCTCTTTGAACCGTAGCATTCATACTAGTCGTTGCTCAGTTCCGCAAAAACGCGCTGCACGCGCTCGTCGGCTCAGTACGGCCCACTTTTAGCCTTCGTGACTATCCGATCTCACCATTCCTTAGCGGAAAGCACGTGCAGAACAGAAGCTCGCAGCGTCATGATATTTACCCCCTCGATCCGATTACTTCTCAGGACGCCGTAGGAATGGTGCCTGTCGCTCTCCACATTTATGTATCAAGTACCGTGACTATGCACTTCGAGTCTCTAGAAACAGTACAGTCGCGCGATCAACCCTTCAAAATAGGTCAGTCAATAGCCTGAGTCAGGTAAGAGTGCAACACACGTGTCTCCCTACTCGGCGTGTGGTTTGGAGGTTTCTTGCATTACGCTCGAGAGTAGCTTGTAATCTGGCAGCCTAGATCCATGACCGTGTCAGATTCCGGGTAGTCAATTAACCCGCTGGTCCTTACCGCTGCATCTTCTGGTCGTAGGGCCCCCTTCGCCATATTGTGCTTGCCATACTTCAATCTCTTACCGATGCGAGTTACTTGCGTCCTCTTCTGTCCACCACCCTGTTCGAGCAATGCCTCGCATTCTTTCTCGGTAGCAACATAACCCTGAAGCAGTGAAAAGAATTTGTGACGAAGGACGGTCTTAATCCTTTCCAATGCATGTGCACTGTACCAACCGTCGCGTTCCTGAAGAAGTCATTATTGGCTTATGACCTGAACAAGACCTTCACTTACATCACATGTTTCCCGAAGGTCATCTTCTCTTTCAATCATCTCTTTCAACATGGGATCCACGATGTCGCACAACTGGAATGCAGCAGTCTCCTTCGTAATGGTTATCCCGTCGAACACGTGTGACTTCCTAGACGGACATGAAGGTTTCGCGCCTCGAAACAGAATGTGCGTCTCACCGTTGCTCAACAGCTGCTGTTTCCTCTTGCTCCGTAGACCTGGAAATGTACGCGGCCACAGACCTCCCTTCCTGTCGCCTGGTGACGACGGAAGTCCGTGACATCGGATGGTTTGCATTTCGAAAGTAGACCCGCTGATAGCTATAAAACACATATGTTCAATACCCATACACCCAATTCTGGGACTCACAAACGTGCTGCTGGGTTTTTGCGCGGATCGTAACCGAAACGAACAAGTGTATCACGCCAGGGACCATCCTGAAACATGTAGCATGCCAGGGGAAGTATGACTTTAGAACTGTATGGGGATTGACGAACAGTCGAGAAGCGGAAACTATCTCGCGTACTTGTGTATTTCTCTGACTTCGTTCGAACTAAACTGATTGTAGAGCGCGGCTCGCGTCCATATAGGACGTTGTTCAAGCAACTGTAAGAGGGAGATTAACGAGGACAAAACAATCATCTGCGACGCAACAAACATTGACTACTCGATCCAGTAGATCTTGCTTAATTGTACTCCGCGCTTGTAAGAGCCCTGGGGATGGGTTTTGAGGAACCTGTTGTTCCGAGTAAGGGGGTGCAGGGAATGTAAGCAATAGCAACTGTACATTTGAGTCGCTGAAAGAGATAGTTGCTGGTCCATAACCCTTCCACCTTCCCTTGTTAATGAGACGTTTTCGTTCTTGACCTGTATCCTCGTCCACAAGTGTGGCGACCATCGAAGCCGGGTTCCCCTTGAAGCTGCATGGCAGTCAGCTACGATGGTTCCCACTGTAGGGCACTGCTCACTTGTAATTTTGTGGAATGCCTTGACGGCTGAAGAGAGGTGGGGGAAATAACCTTAAGTTGCTACGAGATAGCGTTTGGTCGGTCAGCTGTGGATCGATTTCTGCCCGAATACTCTTTCCAAGTGAAAGGCTGTAATCCTCCTTCTCGCCGGGAATGCTGTACCGCCTTATGGCATCGACTGAACAGGACGCGATGATGATGTGATGTCGGCAGTGGGTGGACTAACTTACCATCCATTCGATTCATGGCGACGCGCAGCTGGGCTACTGGATCTGACATGTCGGGTTGAAACTGATAATCCGCCATGCCTGACTGAACGATCAGTCGTCCTCTAGCAACTGCAACATATACACTGACTGCGAAATCTAGCCGTTTTCAAAATAACGCCCATTGCCTCGAGGGTGTAATCCCCGGTAAATGCGTCTGGAGACCTGTCATTGTCCACCTTGCGACGTCTCTTTCTGGTGACCTTGAGAAGTATATTGCTCGTATTGACAATGTCTCCCGGGATTGGATGGGCAAACGGGTTCCCTGGTTGAAGATTGAGTTCCAACAACCCTTCAGTCTTAGTGGCTCCCCGCTTGAATGCGTTCTCGAGGCTCGACGGTCCGCCCAGATTGCGGACTGCTAGATGAACGGATGAAGGCCGTACATAGCCAGGATACTCGACAGAATAAAACTGTGTCGCAGGCAGGGGTCGTTCCTGCGCGACAGCAGCGGGTTGCGTTTCGGTGACCATACCTTGCTGAGATTCGTTGACGGACGAGATAAAAGTTGTTTCTCCTCACTAGCACTACGTAGTTGCCCCTGCTCTGTACCTCAACACTCGTCAGCGTCACCACCGCACCATGATCGACGGCTCTAACTACACTACCCAGTCAACAGTTCTCCGGCTTTTTCGACGAAGCTATCAATTCCTGCACCACATCCTACGGACGAGTGAGGTTACGATGAATAGGACAAGATTCACTTTACCTGAGACTTCAAATCCACCCCCGCACGTCGCAATTCGGTGACCACTCTTTGAGCAGCCAAGCGGAAATCTGAGCTTGCGGCCAATCGCAGCATCTGGGTGACGGAAGGAGGTCCAGCTGTCGGATCGATGCCTGCTTGGCAAGGGATAGAATCAGGCATACAAAACGAAGCACTGAGAACGGCAGTCGGAACCGAACCTTTGTCCTTCAGAAGGGCTGCGAAGTCGCGCAGAGCTGTCAATGCCTCGGGCTTGTCTGCAATCCTGCGGAAGATCGAGGTGTGTCCAAAGCTGCGGTATACGTCGTGCTGGTCATTCCGTCGTATGGACGACGTGGACGAGAGTGCACGTCGACCGCATGCAAGAGGCAGAGGTCGCGAACTCAGCACTGGCCGGAGGAAGCTCATGGTGATGAGGAGCACCCCAACGCGGGTCACGTGGCTGGTCGCCTACCCTCGATCGCAAAGCTAGCGAGATACTCCATGGACAACGATTACTTCTCGATAGATGCCATCCTTGCTGAGAACCAGGTACACCCTTCGTCATTTGCTGATTAGACTCGGTGAACGGTGTGTCACAGAAGATACAATGCACGTTCAAAGTAGACGTTCCGGAGATGGGCCATCTGGGCGGAGGCAACGACCGCGATGCAAGTGCTATTCTATTCCCAATTCGCGCACACTCACGCATAAAGCAGATTAAAGCTCCTGCCAAGTTGCCGATTCCCATGTGGTTAGCCTACATCATACTTCTCTCGTGAGGCGGACAAATCCTGCTCAACGACTACAAATCTGACACGAACACAAGAGAATGGGCTGACTTGACCATTCCCGCACCGTTTGGCCCGAGAGTAAGAAATGCACTCAAGGCAGAACCACGCAGCGTCAGGCTATCTGCTCTTGTGGGAGCGGGTGGCCTTTGGTATGGCTTCGGGAAGATGATCATGGATATGTAAGCACCATTCAGCTGCTTCACGAAGGTCAGAATTGTATTTGGTAAACAGATTGGACGATGAACAGGCAAATATAATGTCTGATGTTTTGACGAAGGTGTGTATCAACACCAAGCGCAGAGCGATTAAACATCAAACGTCACTGCCCAAGGCCTTTCGCGGTCGTTTAACAGAGGTGATTGATCAAGCGCAGCATTTCGCAACCCTGGGTACTTTGGGTGTCGCGGGATCTGCAGCAGATGCAGTACAGTCTTTCAGAGAGGGGCTGGACGGCACGGAAAGAGAGTGTGAGCTTCGAGCATTGGTGCTGGTTTGCTGTACTAACACGGCATCCAGTGTTCGCATTGGCACAGGAAAGTTCAAAGCGCACGAAGCGTTGGTATGAAAATCATGACAGGGCGCGGCAAGGGGCACGGCGCTGAGAGTTTTTTTACAATTATTACTGGTGCTTTTTCTCTGTAGCTTGTGGGGAAAGTCTCCGGAGTTCTTGCACAAACCTACCGTGTGCCGAGTTCAGAGAATGCTGAGAGGACACTGAAAGCACTTGCCATTTAACACTGGCCCACAACAGAAGTTCGATGATCAAGAGAACGAAAAAGTGCACGTTGCCTTTTGTCAGATACGCCAGCCAGACGAACACGAAGAACAACGCAGCGAAACAACAGTCAGCCGCCAAGAGGAAGGCAGGATTCAACGATGATCCAGGTTTGAGGATGAAAGCGAAGAACCCAACTGGCGCCGATTCGTATTCCGTCGTCGCCATGATGGCCGCTACTGCACAAGTTTCATTGCGGTGTACAAAGCCAAATACAAGTACTGTATATCCAAACAACACGTATATGTACTTTTGAGTGTAGCCTCGCATCCATAAGAGTAGCTGCGTTAGCTCAGATATCCAGACGGGCTGGGCTCGACCACGATGCGACGGTGGACAGATGATTTGTACTTGGATTGATACGGCTGCTTAAAAACTCCCGTAACGTCCCACGGAGCTCTTCGTCATAAGCAAGGGGGATTACCAGGAAAAAGAAAAATAAGAGATTGAGTTGAAGCGTGTGGTGCTCAGGATACAATCTTACTGACCTTGAAAAGTACCAACCATATCAAAGTATCTCTTGGCGGTCGACAGGACTGCCTCCGGCCGAGGGCTGTTGTCGTGTTCTTGTTGCGCGTCAAACGCAAGCTCGGACGGTACTCGGAACAAGGGGAGTTTCAGTTGCTCGAGCCTAGAGTCGAATACAAGAAGCGAAGTCGATCTAGCAGGGCTGCATCCGCAGGTCGGATGATGCTATTTGTGGGCGGAGGCTAATGATTGACACACTTGGATTCTTGCGATGAAAAATATTCCGTGATCGCGCGTGCATGAGCAACGAGCAACAGATACGATGAGAGGGTCGAAGGACATCTGCGATGGAAAACGTCGGGTTTGCAGTAAGGATAACATGTTACATCCCAAGGACTCACTGAATTTGGTCGTTTAGGAAATAAGCGGAGGGTTCGTGCAATATAAGGAGAGAGGGAGCAGGGTCAACTGTAACCTTGGGCTCAGTGATGTCTGTGGCATTATCGCCGTCTCGACAGCGGAGTAAAGAGAGGAGTGCAACCACATGCTTCGGGGTGGGCGGATAGCTGCAGAAGAGGGACATCGATTCAATGTACGTCTGATCGCGAGCACCAGTGAACGGGCGACTGACAATATTCTTACTCTGGAGCTTATGCTTGATATCATGCCAGACCCGGAGGACGAACAGAACCAGTCATCGTCGCAGCCTTCGAGATCTCGTAGCAGGGATTGACGCGAGGGAGATATGAGTACTGCTCGTTCACACTGAGTGATCGAGAGAGAGACGTGGATTGGAACCGACTGGGGGTATGTCCCGTGGATGAGCAGTGCTTTGAATTGTGGCGAATGACGGCTCTGGTCTTGACACATGCTGTGGAGATGCGTATCGAATGCAGGCGAGTCCCGAGCGCCTGCGCCGGTTCCACCACGCAAGTGTTGGCAGGGTCAGTAAGGCAGCCCCTCACGATCTCCTGCAATGCCACTCCAAGCGGCAGTTGCGGACGCTGCTGGGGTCGCCGGCTCGCTTTTGATCAGTTCAGCTACTCTAGCAGCCCAGGCGTCGCCAGTTCCCTGGCTAGGTGCTGCCGTCACCGTACTCACCGTCTTCAAGGACATGATCCTTAAGGCCAAAGCCAATAAGTGCGCGTATTTCGCGTCGTCATATTCTGATTTCATCTCCCGTATCTGCTAGGAGCGCTTTGAAGCAACTCCACGACAGATGCTCCGCATTTCTACATGTCGTGCAGTTGAAGGGTACGGGAGCCCCTGTGGAGGAGCAGAAGCAACTCGCTCTTAACGCCGAGAGGTTTCCATCACGGCTCCGTCGTTCCCTTGCTACATGGATTTATACATTTTTCCTAGGACGGTGCTGCAAATCGTGGAACACATGAGACCGTGGTGTTTCATGTCTCCGTTCAAACTCTTCGTCAAGCAAGATGAATTGGCTTCTGAAATCCAAGATTGTCACACGGCGATCGACGATTGCATGACAAAACTGCAGGTATGCCAGGACGGTGTATGGGTCACCGAGAGCAAATAGTTTACACAACTGTATAGATCACCGCCGCATTAGAAACCCAGGGCTGGCAGGCGTTACTCCAGTCGAACATGGAACGTGATAGAATCGAAATGATCGGGTATCTCTCTGACATACAAAACACGCAGTCCATCATCCTCTCAGCCCTGGCGGAGCAACGTACGGATATAAACGCCATCATGCACATGATGCAGCAGGTTCGCTGGCCGCCCCAAGACGTCCGTGTTTATTCACAGATGTCGATAGAACCTCTCCCCTGCAAATTACGAGAATAATCGTGGGCTTGAAACCAACCTATACCACTTGCAGAAGTCTTCCAAGGCATTGTTACCCAATATGAACTTCAAACGCGGAGAAGTCCGTCGAGTCGGCCCAAATCCCATTGGCGGCACTCACACTATGGATATTTGGGAAGGCATCTATCTGAACCAAGAGACGGTGACCCTCAAGGTCATACGGTCAGTTCACGCGAGCCCAAAGAGTCTGGCGGTGAGATTTTCTAGCCTTCTCCCTTTTATTATCCCTCTCTGAACAAACATTTCAGCGACTGAGGAGGGAGGCCGAAATCTGGAAGAGAGTGTGGGAGGTAGATCAAGGACACCACATTCTACCTCTTTATGGGTTTTGCGAGAATGACACGCCTTTTCCGTCCGTTTCGTCGCGTCTTTACCTATCCTCGCGTTGACAACCACAAACAGCTATGTGGTCAGTCCGTACATACGGAACGGTACAGTGGATAAATACGTAATTGATCATCCCTCCGTGGACCACCGCGCTCTGGTATATTTTGCCTTCGAACTTATCGTTCTGGTCTCTGATAGTGCTGTAGATCAAACACATCGGCGAAGGTGTCAACGTACTGCATAATATGATACCTCCCGTTGTCCACGGCGAAATTAGAGGTGTAAGTGAGTATCAATGTTGTCAGTGTGAGACTGAAGGACCGCTCATGAAGGCCAACATCGTTATTGACGAAAATGGGAATCCTCTGCTTGCTGACTTCGGGTTTTCGAGGGTAAGCATATGACAGCTTTCGCAATGTGCGTCTCATTCCGAGCACATCATCAGATCGTTCAGGATTTAACAGGTGTAGCTATCTCGGAATCCTGCGGGTAAGTGTTGAGACTGCCGACCTTATCAGTTCCGTCGAATAACTATGTTGCAGCATGTTGGATTCTTATAGATGGGCAGCTCGTGAGTTGTTAGTGAGCGGAAAGCTCACTTTGAAAGCGGACGTTTATGCATTCGGGATGACAGTCTTAGAGGTAGGTTACCTGGTAACCGCATGTCGAGTGACTCGGTGGTGACAATTGCCTGTAGCTATTGTCGCACCGGGAACCGTGGTCGCAGGTCCGGTTTCCTTTTCATGTTGTATCCAAAGTGTCAAACGGCGAGAGACCTCCTCGACCGTCCGACAATGAGACTGTTTCCAGGGGACTGGACGACCATCTTTGGGAACTGTTGCAGGGCTGTTGGGAGGAATTTGAGAGTAGACCAACGATGTCGGAAGTTCTTGAAAGGCTGTAGCCTTGTTTTGCGAAGACATTGCAATGTAGGTATGACTCCCTATGGAGCATTATACAATATGACATGAGGGTTTGGCAGGGACAGAACAGATGATAAACTGGAATTTCGGACTACCTGACATGAAAGTTGCTATGAAATAAAGCTGAATGTACCTCCAAGTCACCGATCGGCGCCCTTCATGCCCAGCGCCCCCTCAGTCCGTAAGCCTCGACCCAAGCCTGCACCATATGCTAGGAAGCCCAACCACCTGGGAGTCAGAAGAGCACTACGCCAACATCAGCAATTCCCAAAAAAACTCGTTCACGGGCTCATCTCACCTTGAACGACTGAATCATCACTGGGTTTGGTGCACTTACTTCGTCAACTGCGTGGTTCGTTGCATGATGCATCGAAGGATGGCAATGACTATGCAAACGACACTGGATGCCTTCCTACAACGGAAGTAATATGTCACGCATAACGCATCACGTGTAGCTTAGTCACATGTGTCACAGGTTCACTATTGTATTGTTGTCATAATGTATGGGAAAAATGCCCTGAAGCGATTTGTAAAGCTTGTGTTACATACGCGTGGCCAAGTCTAACAACCAAGCACTACTTACTCTTGCACTGCACCCTGCAGGATTACTTTGTTAAATTCTTCTGCGATGCATCCATTCGCGCCCTACGTTCTGCATAGTTACTACAGAGCAACGGGATGGAATGAAGACAATTTGTACTCGAACTTGACCCGGTCCTCTAACGGTAGGTTTCCTGCAAATGTGACCAACAGAGTCTAATCATGCCGGTCCAGCTATCCTGGACTTTTCTGTCCCCAGAGGACTGCATTTATCTGTCTCCAAGTCCCCAAATGCATTTTTCAACACGTCCTACACCATGAATGCCTTGCCGTCACTAAACGGCTCGGTGGGATACATTTTCTCCTCGCGCGAACTCGACATCAAGAATTCCAGTGACGTCCATCTGAAGGACATGGTGGAGCATTTTAGAGTGTACGCCCAACCTCGCAGACCAGAGGGTCAAGACGAAGTATGGCTCGCTGGTGAAAGGGTCGATACACGAGGTTCGTATGTCCTCTCCTACTACTCTACTTTCCATTTTGAAATGTTGACCAGCAGGAGACAGATTACCTTCTCTACGGTCGCTTACACATACCTACTGGTCGACTGGACGCATTGTATTCGACTCGCCTATCCCCCACAGTTCAGGGACTGGTTGCGGCTATCTCTGAGGCTCCTTCAAATCTTGCGACGGAAGGGAGGACACGAGGGGACAACGTCAGTAACATGATGTTTAGTCTACAGCATGATATCGGCAAATGGTGCACTGAATACACTTGGAGTGCAGATGATGGTATGTGGGGCGTCCGTGTCCTACATAACTTCGGTAGGTTGGGTAGTCCTGCGGAACTCCCGGATGAATCCGCGACCGGTCCTCGACTGAAACGTGTGGACGAAGAAGAAGCGACAGGAGGGGGGTTGAAAGGCCGCGTTTCTGCAGGTGGTGAAGTCTACGTCAGCGCTAAAGAGAAAAGTGCAGGAGGTAAATACATTCACCTGGTTGGGCGCTTACCTCTAACAATTAGCCTTTAAGTTTCCCTTGGAGTAAGGTTTACGACATTGCCTGAAACAGGGCTCTCCTCCCAGACATTTCGTGGGCCTGCTCAGCCCCCAACGACCATTACAGGGTTGTTCAACCCGATGATGGGGCACTTATCTGCAGCTTACGCAGCCAGAGTTTCTCGGGATCTATCGCTTTGTTCTCGCTTCAATTTCAATGTCTACAGCTATGACAGTGAGTGGACAGTGGGGGCTGAGTGGTGGATGCGTCGCTCCCTCCCGCAGTCTCCGTCACAAGGTGAGCATGCGAGGACCAACTCCGTGCATTCTGAGAAATGGGATCAACAACCATCTGCAACGGCGACTGACATGCGAGGCGTCGTCAAGGCGAGAATGTCTACAAAAAATGTCAGTTTTGCTTGTGGCTCGGGAACGCTTCGTACTGACAATGGCATAGAATGTCGCACTATTATGGGAAGGGCGATTAAAGCAAATGTTAGTCAGCCTCGGCGTCATTTCCGATCTCTCCAGTCGTTCCAAGCCGATTACAGCAATCGGCCTTGAGTTGTCTTATTTCAGTACAGGCTGACTGCCTGTGTTGAAGTGAGCAAGCAGTCGTTTACTATATTACATACAGCTGTATCGGTATGGAACCGGTATCCGCGTAGAAATGTAAGGGCAGATGGAGGAAAGAATATAGGGAGATCGTGCTTTGCCATGCCAGACACGGTGGAAGACGCGTCAGTGTGAACATACTATAGATCAGCGTGTATATAGGGGGGCACTCCAAAAAATTAAGATGCAACGGTAGAATCTTTTGAAACGGGGATACCCTGATTGCGGGGCACTGGACCAAGGCCACTACCGATGGTCCTGGCCAACTTAGATATGGCTTCGCCGGTGATAACTGGGCGAGAAGTATGGTGAGCCTTTTGGCTGATCCCGCCAGAAGGGGGAGTCGAGTGGTTACGGGAGTGCGTGCAGACATTGTTCCCAAGCGGAGAGGACGCGCCAGATCGGCTGGGCCTAGAAGGTTGAGTAGAGCGACTTTCCGTTTGTGAACGCCCATGATTACGATTAAACGAATCGTTCTTGACTGACGCAGCCCGAACGGGTATATCGGGGGTCAAACGCGACTCCGGGAGGTTCGCTGGAGCATGAATCGATCCGTGCAGACCCCGTTCACCGGAAGATGATCGCGACAGTTGCTCCGCTGGATTGAGGTTTCTTGACACACGCGGAAGTATAGATTCTGAATCTCCTGCATCCTTCGGAATAGAATGTTCTTTGCCACCCGATCCCAAAGGCTCGGGCGGAAGATCTACCTTGTTTTCAGGGGTGTCTTTTTCCACGTAGTTCGATGCAGGCGTGGCATGTGCAGGACAGGCGCCGGAAGAAAACTGGGAGCCCGGGGTTTTGAAGGAAGTGTCCGATTGTGCGCAGGAGGCCGACAACGGGGTTTGCAGCACATCTCGAGGGCATTCATCAGAGTGAACATCACATGCCTGCCCTCTTGCTTGTCATTGTGTCCAGCGTCCGAGTGAGGCTCTGGTAGCTGTTTTAAAGTATCTCCCAGTATGGGAGATATGCCTTCATCGCGCTCCTCAACAGCCACAATATGCGTTGTAGTCACGCCCCAATCATCCAGGTCGGGTAAGGAATCGTCCTCGTCGCCAGCCCAATCAATATGACTTCCCGGTGTCGTGGGGCGATTTTCAGCCATCGCAACAGCCCTTACTCGCTCCACCAGCGCCTCGATATCATGTCGAACTTCCGTGCGAGCAGTAGCTAGGTGGGGTGGAACATCCTCGCAAGGAAGCAAAGGAGAGAGCGTGGAACTGTTCCTAGACTTTGAGGACTTCGATGACGCCTGAGAAGACAAAGGCTTCAAGTTGCGGTCCAATGGACCTTTCCCCTGTTGGTGGGGGCGCCGGCGGCGGTTCGAGAGACGCGGGGAACCAGAGGGTGTAATAGGTGACGCTTCGGGTGCACGGACGACTACAACGGCGGGAGGACCGCGCGACAGTCGCCTGGGTTGCGCTTTCCCAGTAACGCGTTCTGGCGCGCTATCGATGACCTTGTCAGGTAATTTGTCGGCGGTACGGGGAATTGACGGCGAAGCGAGAGAATTGGAGGAGGTTTCGGTTTTAGATGAGACTGCGTCGCCCTGAGATAAACGGCTACTGGGGTTGTCTGCTCGAACCCTACCAGCCAAATTACTGCGCTGCCGGCCACCACCTCGACCTCCTCTATGACCACGCCCAGCTCTTTCTCTGCCGATTCCGCGTGATGCAGAACCTGCTTCCTTGGCTCGCAAGTTGCTGAGGTCCCGTGTTCGTGGTGAACCCTGCGAAGCAGCATTGGAACTATTTGACGTGGGTCGTGGAGTTTGAGTTTCCATGTACTGGTCCGTAAAAACGCCCTAACGTATACCGACCGTTAGATATCGAATTATGGCCAGCGGATTTGTTCATTCGTACGTATGGGGGTACGAATGAGTTGACGGTGAAAAGACACTGACGAAGTACCCACCCGAGTGCTCCCCCAGCAGAGAAGAATTTGCACACCAAGAAGGATGGGTAACGAGGGCGAAAGTGGAGCGAATGGGTGTCGCGAAGTTGTTAGGCTAGCTGAGGTCAACCCATCGACTGGCAGACCAAACATGGCAAATTAAATATGCACAGTGAACCGACTTGCTGCTCCTCTCCAGCAACCTGACACACAGGCATTGCAGAGATGTCAAAAGCTTCACAGCCAGAGCTCAAAAAGGTTCGTGGGCAGCGGGTCTTATGTTTCTGAACAAACCAGGAATGTCACAGTTTATGGACAAGAAATTGTTTATCCACCTCCAAGGCGCCCGTAAAGTCAGCGGAACGTTACGCGGTTATGATCTGTTCCTCAACCTTACGATCGACGATGCTTTGGAAGAAAGCACGCCTGCTCAGAAAGATCCTATTGGCACCGTGGTATGTGGTTGGCATGCACTCGGCCCCTCCGATCATTAGCCTGATCTCTCCCAAGGTCATTCGTGGTAACAGCGTCACTTCAATGGAAATTTTAGAGGCAACGCGGTAGACGTCCGCTCTCTTCCTAAAACCCGCTCGATAACCTGCGGCCCATGTATCATAACCACTCGGTCGGTCGCTCGGTGTGCGTCACGCCAGTCTTGTCGCACACAGCAACCTCTCGCCTGGAAAGTATGTAGAACCCCAAATAACTATGATAATTGACCGTCAAATTGCCGTGATTGTGAGCGTGCCAGCTACTGCTCACAGTTGCTAGGTGCGAAACGACGCACCTTGAAAATTCGTGGGTGTGGAGTCGTTCTCAGTGAAAAAGTGGCGAGACGAGCCGCTTCCATGTTTCCCTTGCGGTGGTTCTTACCAGTATCCAGACGCCACACGCATAGTATCGGCGCGCTTGCTGGTCGCATCCAGCGCGGTGCCGCAACTTTCTACACCCGGCTTGTACTCATAGTCCCATCCCGTGCCTTTCCGACGGTGTGAACTACCTAGTTGTACGAATGAGACGACTGAGGAAGAGGACTGTAAGATATCCTCGCTGAGCAAAATACCAAGCCAATATTTGCTACATAACTACACATACTTACATAGTTTACGTCAGCAGTGCAAAACACGAATGGTCCTCTTTGAATCGTCTGCCAGACTCCTCCACAATGGGCGACCTCGCAGATGAGCTCCTTGCTGACATCGAAGGTTTTTCGGACGCCGGGGAAGACGAGAACGAGGATAATAAGGAAACCCGAGGAAGAAGTCCGGGCTCGGTTCCGAATGCACTGAAACGCAAGGCGGAAGACGATATTGATATGTCGGATTTGGAAGGGGAGGAGGGTACGGACGAGGCTGGTGCAGATGGCGCAGGTTCTGCAGAAAGTTTCGTCCTTGAAGGTGGCGTTAGACCTGCGGAGGAACTGGATGTTGAAGATGTGCAGCAGATGGACTTAGGGGGTATAGAAGATGTGAGTTCAATAGCAAAGCTAGAGAGCAGCAAACGCATGGCGGATATCTTAAAAGTAATTCTCTTCGTTGTTATCTGACGCTCCGTATGATGACCTTTCTTACAGGAAATAGAGAAATTCCAGGCAAACCCCAGTTCAGCAGAAGCTATCTCGTTACCAGCTCACCTCAATCCAGAATACACCCTCATAGTTCAGGCAAACAACTTGTCCGTGGACGTCGATAATGAAATCCTTGTAGTGCACAAAGTATGCCACCTTTGGAGGATGTTCCCCCATCATCTAACGTACGTTTCGCTCCAGTTCATCCGCGACCACTATGCGCCAAAGTTCCCGGAGTTAGAGCAACTCATTCCCGACCCTACTCAATATATACGTGCCGCGCGCATTCTTGCCAACAACGAGGAAAGTTCGTTTCATGTATGTGCGCATCTGTCTTCACACCATTGCAATTGCAGGACCCTACAAAAGTCGATCTGTCTGGGGTGCTACCACCTGCCGTCATCATGAGTGTCCTTATAACGGCTACCACCAGCTCTGGCCAACCCCTTACGGAAGCGCAGTGGAGAGCTGTGGAGAAAGCGTGTGGTCTAGCAGACCGGCTGGAGGATGTGCGCAAAAGGGTTTGTAATTGCACAGTCTGGCCGATGTTTCACTGATAATTTTACTTTCAGATATTCATGTACGTCAGCTCAAGAATGAATGTTTTAGCCCCGAACCTTTCAGCTATCGTTGGTACAACTACAGCGGCGAAATTGCTCGGTATTGCGGGAGGTCTTAACGCCCTGGCCAAAATGCCGTCATGCAATGTTCATGTAAGATCGATATTGCCACTTGCTGGGCGATAACAATCTAACCGTTTCTGCTCCTTAAGCTACTTGGCGCTCAGAAAAAAATAGCACTTGGGTTCTCAACTGCGACACAACGTCGGCATACTGGTTTTGTCTTCCAGTCTGAGTTAGTTCAGCAAACGCCCCCGGAATACCAACTCAAGGTGCAGCGAACAGTTGGAGCTAAATGCGTACTCGCCGCGCGCATGGACCTTGAGAGAACCCGCAGAGATGGTAAGGTTGAGGTAATTATCTCTTCAGCAGCCTGTAACAACCGTTTCAGGTTCGTACGGTCAAGAGTTGCGGGAAAAGATCGAGAAGCATGTCGACCGATTGGCAGCACCTCCACCTGCTAAAATCACGAAGGCCCTTCCTGTCCCCAATGACGGTCCTAAGAAGCGCAGAGGAGGAAGACGGTTTGCTTGCTTCTAGCGTCGTTCCGTTTGAGCCTCACACGTGAATTTTAGTGCCCGCAAAGCTAAGGAAGCTTATGCACAAACGGAACTTCGGAAACTTCAAAACCGCATGGTCTTTGGACAACCCGAAGAGGAGGTTGGTGCGTTTGACCAGACGAAGGGGCTCGGCATGATCGGTGTTGGTACCGGAAAAGTGCGGGCCGGCCTGGGGGAGGCTAAGAGTCGTGGTAAGTTATTGCGGTCTCCCAGTCGACGTCGCTGAGAACACCAATGTAAACAGCGAAACTATCGAAAGCGAACAAGCTTCGCACAGCAATGCTCGCGCGCGTGGCCCAAGGCAGTGCATCCTCTACATCGGGGACGGCAACGTCTTTAACGGTTACCCCTGTACAGGGTTTGTCTACTCATTTTCGATTGCTTGGGCCTCTGAATTTTAAAAAAAATCTCGGATATCCAGGATTCGAGCTTAATCGCGCGGCTGCTGCTCAACGAGTTAAGGAAGCAAATGATCGCTGGTTTGCAGGTGGTACTTTCTCATTTGTGGGACAGAAAGGTACATGACCTTCCCAAGGTAAGACACTTCGTGGGAGTGGCGCATCCCGCTGTATTGTTTCGATGGTGCTCGTATTGCACAGTCAAACATCATGTCGTGATGATAATACATGGAAAGTCCCAACGAACGGCCAATTGAAGTATACAACATCATAAGGGAAAATAAGAGGCGGACTCTGCTGAAGTGCGCACGAAGAGACGTAAGCGAGTAGGATGTAATCTACGCCTGAGCGAGAGTCGTGTGCCCAGCAGAGGAGTTTTGAGTCACGTCAATGTAACTAGCCTGCTGGGAGTCGGCAGTTTTGGTACGTTTCGACCGATAGTCCCGAATGGCCGACCGGATAGCATCCTCCGCCAACACTGAAAAAAAGCGTAAGTCGCAGGAAGAATCAGCGTCGGAAGCACGCAACCTACTTGAGCAGTGGAGTTTGACAGGTGGTAAGCACAACTCTTTAGCAATCTCCGTGTTCTTAATCTTTCCTGCATCTTCCAGACTAAGACCTTTCACTCGCTCTGTCAGGTATGAACTAGATGCAATGGCACTCCCGCATCCGAAGGTTTTGAACTTGACGTCGCTGATAACACCATTCTCGTCCACACGAATTTGCAAGCTTCATAACATCACCGCAACTAATGCAGCAGTGGTCAGGAGCCTTGTCGGGGTGAGTAGGAGATACTTACGCAGGAGCTCCTACGAGCCCAGTGCCTACGTCTACGTCGCCTTTCGGGAGAGAGCCCACCTACAAGCGTGGTCACGATCAAGAGACCCTCATACGCATCAATAAGGCACACTCACATTTCTTGGGTTTTCGTAGTGCGAGATGACCTTCTCATGGTAACCACGAGAGAGCACAGATGCAATACCCACTGTTTGCGGTCTAGCGGCAGCGGTCGTGTTGAAGATAGTCTTTGCCAGTGCTGAACGGAACATCGTGGACATGAGAGAAAGACGAGAATTCCACCAGTCACACTGCGTCCGGAGACCAAAAACGCCACCAGTCGGAGTACAAATTCATTACGTCACACGGAAAGCCGAAGTCGGCTGACTAATTATTTATCAGATAACAAATATTTCCTCCTGGGAAACCCCTTCCGTTTGCGTCTTCCCCAGCTTATGTCCCGACCACAGACAAGTCAGACCACGGCAGCAGACACACTTCCACCCACTGCAAGGGCAATCGCTCTTCTGTTGGCATCCACACCGACGGTACAGGATGCGCAACCAGGCGTTCTTCATCAGCTCCTCGAGTTTGCACACCGATATACCGTGCAAGTTCTTTCGGACGCCCAAGTATATGCAGAGCATGCAGGTCGATCTGGCACCTCCAAAATTGAGATGGATGACGTCGTTCTGGCAGTGCAAGCCCGTGTAGGCTGGGAGTTTGGCAGCCGCATACCGAAAGAAGTAAGTTGCCGAACACTGTCTCTCTACATTGATCGAGACTGATTTGTTCTGCAGCACCTGCTATCGCTTGCATCTCAAACAAACGCAACCCCTCTCCCAGCGGTACCCGAGGTGTTTGGCGTACGGCTACCACCAGCCTCGGAAACTCTTACTTCTGTCAATTTTGAGCTGGTGCCGAACAAACCGCCACCGAGTGTGAAACTATATGATGAAGTAGAGGAAGTAGAAGAGGAGGAAGAAGCTCCTGGTCCACAAGAGGATGAGGAGGATGATGCCGATATGGAACCTGCTGCCATACCCCCGAGCAATCCGCCGGTCACGCCAACCGACGTAGAAATGGGAACTAGTTCCCCAGCCAGCGCACCGATCGTGGCCAGTGGTACTGCTGACGAAGGTAGCGATGTGGCGGAAGAGGCAGACTTGTTTGGCGGCGCCGGTGAGGATGAAGATGAAGATGAGAGTGTGGGCGATGATGTGATGGAGGAAATCCAAACAGCTACGGAACCTTCGAATGGAGTGAAGCGGAAACTGGTGGAAGAAGAAGATTATGATTAGACCGTTCTTTTATCGTGCCCGAATGATATATATTAACCATAGCGTAAGTACAATCTAATGTGCAGAGATAAAACAGAGACGGGAGTCAAGCCAGTACTCAAGCCAATTTATGCCCTTGACAACATCACCGCAAGGATGACACCCAGGAAGGAGAGTATTATCAAGATTGTTACGCTCCACGCTGCATGGCAAACTCATCAGACAAATTGGGAAAAGACGAGCAGATTTCACTAACATAAACCACCAAATTTCTCGGGAATGGCCACAATTCGTATTGAACTATCGACTCCTCCAGAGACAAGAAGTTTCGACGATGGATTGAAGCGTAGAGCAGTTATCGGAAATTCATGAGCTTTCAAGATTGATAGGAGAGGCTGCGACACATCGGTTCATTACTCGCTGGAGGAAAAAAGGTTGCTAGGAGGAGGATGTACCGCAAGACTGTTGGCATCAAGTATGCCAAGGCTGTAATCGGACACGCCAAATGCTAACAGCTTTCCGTTGGGACTGCATTGCGTTACTCACTGCACCACTTGGTTACAAACGAGCCATACCTAACATCGAAGCACGTTAGGCTACCCTCACTGATCTTGCGTGATCCTTCTAGGATGGCGGAAAACGACACATCGTCCGCAACCGAAACTCTCCATTTCAGGATGTATGCCTGTTTTTTTGTTGGTCTTTGCTTTCGGTGCGCGAGGAAGGGTAACATTGATAACCGAATAAAACAGATTTACATCAGAGGGATGTAACCTGACCCAACTCGTTCCATCTGGGACCATGACATGACATATTAAATATTCGTACCTTGAAGCACGAAAAGTGACATTCGCCCCTACAGGAACGCTAGAGATCGTAGGAACATCCAGGGTCTTTACCAGCTGCAAATCTGGCAGACTATCCATGGGAGTGTCTGCATTGTCATGGGTCGCGTTCTTTTCTTTCCCTCTGGATCGCAGGGGAGCGGGGAGGGCATAGACAAGAAGATTGGCGCTCGTTGCTAGAATAAGCTATTTTGATCAAGGTGTCACAGCAAAGGCACGACAGAAAACTGTAAACGCACATGTGTAGCAGACAGGGTTACATCGTATATCTCGCCTTTGGACACGAAGATTGGTCGGGTAACAGGAGAAAGATCCTCATAGGAAAGGAGCATGAGCTGGACCTTCGACGTTAGCATCATAGTAGCTAACTGCTCCTTATAAGATGTCACCTCGCGCTCGCTGCCTACTGCCACGAACTGGGCATCATTGGACAGCACACTCAAACGCTATGAACAGGTACTGAGCGTCGACCAGTATAGAGAGACACCGGGGGCTACCTGATAGTCTTCCGTGTTTCCAGGGGATATGGTCCCGCGGGTCCCAAGCAGGGTGAATCTGATCCATACTTGTCACGCAAGACCAGGGGCCACCCGTACTACTCACTTGAACTCGTCACCACTGTCTATCAAAAACTTTCTGCAATTTTCGTTCTCCCCTTTTGGCAGCTTGGCTACGGCAGCTGTTGATACCACACACAATGGTACGACTCTGTAGATAAGACTTAAGCACTGCAGCATGTTTGCAGTTCAGTTATACCTCGATATGAGCAGCCATGCTCATGGGGGCGTCCTCGTCCTTATCGAGCTCAAATTCGGCCAAACTCTCCAGTTGTCGCTTGGCAGATGTGCGAAAGAGTCCTCTGCGCGCCACTGACTTGTGAGTGGGTTCTACACGTCAGACGTGTGCCAACATACGAGTTTATTTTTGATTCCGCTCCTCGAAGCTCCACCTCCACCGCCAGCCACTAGTAAGTCGTCAGAGATGAATGCGCATGAATAGATTGGGAATGCTGGGAGAGAATGGGTGGTATGCTGGGCACGCATAGTCGGTCAGAGGAGAACGAGACTGCTGCCAATGAGACGGCCCCCCGCATTTGCCGGAAATTGGCTGCGGCATGGACACATGGGAACAAACTTCCATTTCTGATCACCTGCAAGACACACGACACCAAAAGGCGATAGAGTGTTTGAGTTCCCTCACAGAGCATGAGCTGCTAAAGCAATTTCTGGATGATCTTTTCAATTATATATCTCAGTTCAGCCACGAAAGCTCAGCGAAGGACCAGTTGGAAAGCGGATTGAATGTCATATGTGGACTGTCACCGTCTTCACTGAGGCACGTATGACGACAAAAGATGGCGAGGCTTGATGCTGTTGGTCACTGTGCTGGCCACAGAAGAGTGGAGGGAAGATGTATAGATCGGATTCTTGTGGTGCATTGCATCATTTCGTAAGGGCTTAGAATTGCGGAGGTGGCTTGGTATGTTCTGCTGAGTAGCTATCAGCGGGGCGCTGCAAATACAGTATCCGAATCATGATCGAAGCCATATCTGATTCCAAAACTGTGATACTTGCGCATTATACTGTTCGACTTTGTTGGCAGTCATCGGATCTGCAGTTTTGTATGGCAAACTACATTCCATCAGATAGTAATGTGTGGGTTTATTTATGATCTCATGGAGGAGAAATGACTCCACTAGAAGGCATGCCAGCAGGTGGAGGACCATAAGTTTGGACAGGGTGGAGCACAACACGACAGTGGGCATTGTTTCCCCCGTTGGCAGTACCCCCGTCCTGAGGAACAACGCATGGGGTGCGTGTCGGGATGCGGAATCAAGGAACCGATGACATGAACCGAGAAAGGAAACAGACAGTGGGTGACGTCAGTAAGCGGAGCTCCAAAGCACAGGCAAGGCACAAAAGCGCAGAGGTGCGCTGGACACGCCATCAAAACGACCACATTCAAACGTTTAGCTTTTATCTCACCGGCGATGCCTGCGGTAGTAGCTGCGTTCAAGAGTGCGTGATCCTTCGGTAGCGTCCACCACTACCGCTCATCTTTACCCAGATCTTATCCGCAAGCACCATCATCCTCAGCAGCGTCACCCCATCCCCGACGAACAACCAGACGCTGCCAGACACCCACCGCAGCAGTTGCTCTATAATCAGCAACCCCGTCCAGAATCGCCAAAGCAGAAGGCAGATCCCTCCGCACCGTCCTCGACGCTCGTACCCGAGATAACCCAAGCTCACGATACAGCAGTCCCGGAGGATCACCATCCGAAAGTCAAGATGCCTACCTACAAGGGTCTTGAAAACTTCAAACTGTTGGACAAGATGGGGGAGTCAGTACATCTCATCGTCCGATGATTCCATACCTTACCACCTATTCGACAGTGGCGCCTTCTCCAACGTGTACAAGGCGATTGACCTGACAACGAATGAGAAAGTTGCGGGTAAGTTTTACTCCCCCGCGTCGTTTCTACTTCCGATCACTGATCCGAACGTCTAGTCAAGGTCGTTCGCAAGTTCGAGTTGAATGCTTCTCAGGTTAGTAAAACGCTATACACGTCGTCCTTCCAGTAGTTCATATTACCCCACGTCCTCCCTCCTGTTTCTCCATATTCACTCTGTCTGCGCCACCGCTGCCACATACAGGCTGGGGAGAAACACCTTAGTCCCCACTTTAAGAAACGGCCACGCGCGACAGAGGTGATCACTTCATTTTCGTCCTCTTACTTAGCTAGCCTCGGGACTCATCGTTCTTATTTTGGATTTTTAGCGTGGAAACATCCTCAAAGGTATATCTCAGCGAATACGAGTACGTTGGAGCTGACGTGTTTACAGAGGTGCAAATCATGCGGGGCGTTAACCATCCATCGATCGTCAAGCTCCTGTCATTTTCAGAATCCCTGGAACACTATTTTCTTGTTTTGGAGTGTATGTCGTCAGTTCTACGCTGTCGTCATTGACCGTTCAGTATCGATTCAGTGATGGATGGTGGAGAGTTGTTCCATCAAATCGTTAAACTTACGTATTTCAGCGAGAATCTCTCGAGACACGTCATCCTTCAGGTTGCTCAGGGCATCCGGTACCTCCACGAAGAGCGCGGTGTTGTCCATCGGTACGTCCGGCTATAGTGGGCTATCAGGTCTATCGACAAAGTCCATTAGTGATATCAAGCCGGAGAACTTACTTTTTGAACGAATACCCATCATTCCCTCCAAGAGCCCTCTACAAAGGCCGTATGACGAGGAGAAAGAAGACGAAGGCGACTTTATCCCCGGTGTCGGTGGTGGTGGAATTGGACGAATCAAGATCGCCGATTTTGGGCTATCAAAAGTAGTTTGGAACGAAGAAACTATGACACCGTGTGGGACCGTAGGTTACACTGCCCCCGAGATCGTAAAGGACGAACGGTATTCGAAAAGCGTCGACATGTGGGCGCTAGGTTGTGTGCTGTATACCCTCCTCTGTGGTTTTCCCCCCTTCTACGATGAAAGCATCAACGTCCTTACAGAGAAGGTTGCAAGAGGATACTATACGTTTCTAAGCCCTTGGTGGGATGATATCAGCGGCTCAGGTATGGTTCAACCATCAGATATACACTATGATGACCTGACCTTGCCCCTCGCAGCGAAGGATCTTATCCAGCACTTGTTATGTGTTGATCCTGCCCAAAGATACACCATAGACGAATTCCTTGCTCATCCGTGGTGCACAGCTGCGCCAGCACCGCCGCCACCGCCGACACCCGCTGCATATTCGCGAGAACCTCTTGATTCGCCGCTTCTGGCAGCCGCTCGAGGCCTTGCCTGACGCCCGCTCTCCCGGCCTGGCATCACTGAAAGAAG
Organism: Pisolithus albus; assembly: GCA_024613165.1. Classification (NCBI taxonomy): domain Eukaryota; kingdom Fungi; phylum Basidiomycota; class Agaricomycetes; order Boletales; family Pisolithaceae; genus Pisolithus; species Pisolithus albus. Next base: position 449,985 of record JANFAB010000004.1, on the reverse strand, counting down.
CGTTTGACGTTACGTATGCAGTTCACAGAATGGAAGAAGAGGGTGCTCGACGTCGTGCGTACAATGGACGTGGCGGTGCAGGCACTCGGGGTTTCCTGCAGGGATTGAACGAGGAAGATGAAGTCTCCGATGCGGATGATGAAAATGTCGTCAACGAGGCTCGGCAGAAACGCGGGGAAGCACTAGACGGTGGCTCGATTGCAGGCGCGAAAGTTCTCATCGCACCTAGGGTAGCTCGTGGCTCCGTGACTCCTGGCGGGAACCTGGGAGTCGGTAGAGCCCGTCAACGAGATCGAGGGCACCACGGGAGCACGAAAGGATTCGAATTAGACCTAGACAACGCCACTCTCCTTGGTCGCCGCCACAAGAAAAACGCTGGCGCTGCAGTGAACACCACAAATCTCAACTCTCTACCTCCGGGTAGTCCAATGCGTGTGGCCTGACAATGTGTACGTCACGGTCATGGGTATTTTACTCTTCCCTGCTGCAGGGTAAGCTGGACGAGCAGGCCCTCGCCTGGCCTTCGCGATCTCTTCCACGCATTCTACGCACCTTTTTTTACGTCTTATTCCCTTCCCCTCCTCCACGGACCGTCCAGGTCTTCATGCTATGCTTCACTTACACAACAGAATTATACACGCGCAATACACACGTCTGGGCGTATACGTAACTAATTGTACCTCGTGGATGGTTATGACCATTGGACTCGTTGATAACCTCGGCATATTGCATTCCACTGATTTTCTTTTGTACCAGCATTACAATCCTGTACTGAAATGTGTATTCCTGTGTAACTTCTCACTGTGTGGGTATGCGGCAAGACTACCCATGTCGTCTACGGTTGTCAAAGAAGGCCAGTAGACTACTTGCCCTATCATCACTCAATCACCAGAATAGACGATCCACCGTCGCTTGTTATCCTACGCCGAGTCTTCATCAAAATATATCGCCTACCAAATTGATTGAGCTTCGGGATCGTCTGACTTGTCCTTGAGGCCCCCGAAGGTGCATCTGGGAAGACTCCGAACCCAGATGGAGCGAGGACGATCGCCTCACCGGTCTGTCGTCCGGTGTTATTAGATAGCAAGGGAATTACCACCAAGTGACATCCACACCTCAAGTTTGACAACGCGGTCGAAAGCGTCGTCCGCTGAAATATCAGCTGAAACGTGCTGTGACAAGTGTTTCCACCACGACGGAGATGAAAATCTATGCAGTATCGAGATCGTGCAAAGATCAAGCAGAACTGGTGGGATCACCGTCGGCTCTGTCAAACAGAGGTTATTATTTGTAATGACGAAATAGTGAACTTCCGACCTTGAGTACTGATGATCACTCGCATAGCCAAGTGACGTTGTTCTCGGGTCAATGTTAGGAGAGACTTTGTAAGCCCCGACACAGACGTGTTCGAGGACAGGTACTATTGACGTGTGAGGGTGTTTAAAGGTAGGTAGCGTGTTGAGCCGTACCTTGTGAGCCTCGTCGACCAAAAGGACTTTCCCCGTCCCAACTTCAGTACGGACAAAGATGCGAGTAATAATCTCGAATAGCCCACATGCAGATGCAGGATCGATAAATGGATCTGAAAGATCAACAATGGTCAGTTGACCAGCGGCGAAACGACTGGCGCGCTTAGAATATTTGTCGTTGTCAAGGAGTGATGTCAAGAGTAGCATGCGTTGTTCGAGTCCAGATTTCTGGAGTGTAGAAAATTTCGTCTTGCGTTCATCAAGCAGCTTCGTGAACTTGTCATATGTGAAGTTTTCACCCAAGTCGCGTAAGATAGCCTACCATTTGATAAGCAGGAGTTGGGTTCTAACGGTATGGTTGTCGCTTACGAGCATCCCTTGCACATAAAGCGGTGCGTTTTCCGAGGAACCAACGGCCATCATGGATAAAAATGCCTGGGCATCTAATTCGTTCTTGTCAAACAGCAGGGGCTCCACAGAGACCTTGTTGCCCAAGGGTGCATAAACCGCCCTCATAGTGTTGATTGACGACTTGGAGACATACACCCTGACTTTGGGGGTCTTTATGCCGGGATTCTCTGAGGTAGCAACCCACGCGGCCTCACACGGCCGTGCACTAGGGCCCCCTTCGCCAAAGTGAAGGACTAGGCCTGATAGAGGTTTCTTCAATGCTCCAATCGGTGGCAGGTTTGGAATAAACATGCTCTCCAATAAGACCGAAACCGTGTGAGATTTCCCGGAACCTTGGACTCCACAAATGACCGCAGAAAACGGAGCATTCTACTAGACCTCTTAGCGATAGACAGGGTGGAAAGAATGGAATGCCCATACCGTATTCACATAGAGTCTGGGGTCTAGAGGCGTATAGGGCGTGGGACCGTTGCTGTGGGAAGGGCGGATCAGCAGACGCGTGGAGGGAGAAAGCAAGCTCATACAAGACAGAAATTGTACGCCCCAGTACACCGTATTGTGATGTATGTTCGCGGTATCCCGCAGCCACGTATGCATCACGCGTAATAATTGGTGCTGTACGGATTTCATGCTCCTTGCTTCGCAGTTTCAAATCGGAGGGGTTGTCGTGCAGCAACTGGAGCTCATCCTGAATTATATTGAATGCGAGCCAGGTTGGCAATCAGACATAAGACTCACATATGCAGAATCCGCTGCAGCTTGACCTGTACCAGGTTGTGGAACCTGAATCACGAGCATTCAGAAACCGAGTTGAGGGGCCCTCAGGTAGAAACAGACCCTAGCACCATTTTGGATGGTCATGTCAAGTTTGCCAGAAGTATTAGACGGAGTTGATGGCTTGTATGAGTTGGTGGGGGATATGAAAGAAAATGGAAGAAGCCACTGACCAACGAGCTTTGGACCAACGCGGGCTGATTTAAACGATTCGCGGACGCAGAAAGTTGACGGCTACCTGTCGACATGGAGGGGGCCACGTTCCCTGCCTAAACGATAGGACGACGATCGTTTGGACACGTGAGTCAAGGAGGTATATCATACGCACGTCGGCGGCTCGTCCACTCGCAGCCAATGAAACTTGGGACGAAGAAGGGGCTGTAGCAGAAGACAGAACGGAACCGCGAATTCGAAAGATCCGCGACGTTGACCCGTTGTTAGTGGAGACGTCGAAGGATCCGTTTGCGGTGTTACTCTTGGAGCCGTACATGGGGTTAGGAATTCGATGACAGTAATGAACTTGTAGGCGATGTTGCGGTCAACTGAGACACCCAGATCTTATACACCTAGGTAGCTCCGCACGACATGTGCTTGTCGTGCATTGGAGATTTCTTTGACCTGCGTTTTCGTGGTGCGGAAGCCTCATTTTCGATGGAATTTAATTATCGGGCGGCAATCACATCGCATCTAGAAACTGCAGTAGCCCCGGTGCCGAGAGCGAGACCACCAGTGGACGGCCCCACCACGGACGTTTCGCCAGAATTCAACGATTATCAGCTAACCCAGTCACTGCCGGCGTATGAGTGTATCGCTTACCTGGTCTCCGGGTTTACCGCGGAGTCTGAATAATTTTGATGTCCGTGCGCAGAACCGACAGTGGGCTTCTCTTTTGCCTCCGTGGAATGGCACTCTTTGATGTCCCCGGGTGGACTGTTCCAACTGAGCCAACGCCTGCTCAGGCCGGTTCGAAAAAACGCAAACGCCGCCAACATAGTCCCGATGACATCCAGTCTGCGCAGGCGAACTTGGACAAACTTGTCAGGATGCTGGGTCATGGTCGCCTTGACAGTGATTCCCGTCCATCAAAGAAGAACAAATCTCGAGCGAAAGTGAGCCAAGGGACCCCCACATCCAGGAATGTAGAAGTCCCAACTCCGGAGGTGTTTACTGCCAAAGGTGTTGTAGCCGGTTCCAAGACAAAGACGAAGAGACAGCATAAAGAATCGAAAAATTCGAAATCTAGTTCCACGGAAAAGCTTGCGCCGCCTGATCCGTCCTCGGAACGTCCCCCGCCCGTCCAAGAGAAGTCAGGGCTCACACCGCTGCAGAAGCATATGAAACAAAATTTGGGGGGTGCCCATTTCAGGTGAGAATTCCACGTCCATTAACAATGTTCACGTTTATACTTCCTGGAAGGCTTATAAACGAGAAGCTTTATAAATCTCACAGCACGGAGGCTATCGAGATGATGAAAACAGATCCTAAAGTCTTTCAGGATGTCAGTAATATTCTCGTTAACGTCTGTCTAACGTCGCGTCCAATCCTTTTTTTAGTATCATGACGGGTTCAGACATCAAGTGCAGTCGTGGCCCTCCAACCCAGTTTCACACTACATCGACGAGTTCTCAAAATACCCTCCGAAGACGGTAATCGCCGATTTAGGCTGTGGTGATGCGGCAATGGCAAAGGCTCTGCATCCAAAGAACCTCAATGTCTTGTCGTTTGATTTAGTATCTGATGGAACTTTTGTGGTTGAAGCGGATATTTGCTCGCGACTCCCACTCCCTGGTTCCGAGCCGTCATCTGTTGAGCGGACCGAAGGAGAGGGACAGATCGTCGATATCGTCGTTTGTGCACTGAGTCTCATGAGTACGAACTGGCCAGGATGCATACGAGAGGCGTGGAGGATACTCCGCCCAGGGTACGCCATGTGAATATCCACAAACTACATCCCTCATTCACTCTCCGTAGCGGTGAATTAAGAATCGCCGAGGTTGTCAGTCGTTTCACGGCAGCTGAAGATTTTATATCTCTGGTAGGTGATGTTGGCTTCAAACTCAAGAAGAAGGTATGTTCGTTTCAACGACTTGGTTGCGCGTCGACATGTACTGCCTTAGGACGATCGCAACACGCATTTTACTTTGTTCCAGTTCAAGAAGGTAGCGAGAGCCACCATACCGCACCGGGAGTGGTCCACTCTTCTCTCGCGAGGTGGTATCTTGAAGCCATGCGAATACAAGAGGCGTTGAGCGAGGTACGTGCGAACAGGCAAGTCAGTCGAGAAGAGGGTATCGCACGCTCGTATTTAGAACCAGAGCCTCCGACACAATGGAAACTGCTAGACACGATCCAATTGACTGCCTGTAAAATGCGAGAGAGTGGTACTACGCGGTACAGCGGTGTGTTCGCATTACCGTGCGACGATACCGCTAGCAACATAAGTTATGTACCTTGCAGCCGACGGACTTCTTCGTCATGACGCTCAGTTTGGAAGGACGGCGCTACGGGTATCCACGCTTATCGTTCCGTAGTGACTCGTTCGAAATTGGTGCATCCTGCATTTGACGTAGACCATGCCGCAAAACCGTCACGTTCTCTCGCATCCTTTGGTCAACGCTCGACTTTCGCATCTTCGCCTAGCGACGACCAGTCCCAAAGATTTCCGTGAGGTTGGCATTATGCCTAAAGAAACAGTCTACTATCTGACAAGGAGGCTTGACCCACAGGGAATCCATGATATCAGCTTGGTTCTGGGCATCGAGGCGACCCGAGACCTCGAGGAGGACACTTTCAACGGCGTGAGTATACTGAGCGAATCGAACCTAAGTATCCTTGGTTTTAGAGGCGTTAACGCCCAAGATGTCAAAATAGCAAACTCCAATCGGTCCTTTCACAGGCTCCATCATCAGGCCTCGCATCGGCTTAACCCCGATTCTGCGGGCGGGGCTGGGCATGACGGATGCACTCCTTACCTTGTTCCCGTGAGTAAATCCACTGCTCGATCGCCTCTGCCCTCGTGAGAGTCTTCGATCAGGGCAGCCCCCGTGTATCACTTGGGACTATTCCGAGAAAAAGTGAGCTTACAACCTGTGGAATGTACGTGGTTGGACTAGCCAGACGTCTCCCGTCGCTCATTACAGTAAGGGATCTCGTAGATTATTCCAAGCTCCCATCCGTTCCAAATGTGGACATTTGCTTCCTCCTAGACCCACTGGTCGCTACCGGAGGCACAGCATGCGCTGCTCTCTCTATGCTGCTCGATTGGGGGATCCCTTGTAAGCATCATTACACGTGGGTCTCGGATACGGACGTGATGAACTATTTCAGTGAACAAGATCAAGCTGCTGGTCGTGCTCGGATCTGATTCAGGCCTAACACGTATAGAGGAGAGCTATCCGGGTCTGGAGGTACCGATTGTCTCGGTCTGAGGGTGCGAAAAGCTGATGTGCTGGTGTCCGCAGATCTGGGTTGCTGCTGTTGATCCCAACCTCACCAATGACGGACTGGTTCACCCTGGTTTGGGAGACACGGTGAGTAAACGTTCTCTGACATGTCGTCGGCCGAATACCAAACTGCCATCAGGGGGACCGGCTGTTCAACACCATACGGGAATGATCAGAGGCACAGCACGGTATTCATATGTTGTATGTATGTAAACCCATAGATTGGCCATAGTTGTGAAATTGTATGAGTTGATTGGTGGTTCGTCACGTGACGCGGATGAGCCCGTTATGAGTGTAAGTCGCATCATCGCTCGCAACGGACATAATCGGACGGTGGTCGTCGACAAAATGTCAATGTTTCTCTGTTGGTCTGTTCTCTGAACCATGGCAGTAGAAAACATACCCCGCCCACCACCAGTTGCGTCGCTCTCAAAGGGCACGGACCTTTCACGGATGTCCGCCTCTGATCTCATACAGTGGATCACGTCCCGATCCTCTGTCAGCTCTGTCGTGTATGTTTATGACGTCGCCGAACAGGTCGGGTTCGGGATGCTCGCGAAGGCGTGGGCGTTATCTTTGGAGACTTCTACTCCAGTAATCTCGCTCCAGACAAGAGCAGGTGCAGGTCTTTCTCTCGTCGGGAGGTTGTCGGAAAGTACCAGTCAAGACGCGGTCGACGGGTCAGTCTTGACGGCGTATACTTCGCCTCAAGGTCTAGCAACAATGGCACCATCCCTTTCCTTTTTACCTCCGGCTTCTTCTGCGAGCAAACTCGTCATCCAGGTCCCTGCGGTCACACCGGTTGGGGAAGCGTTTACCTTTTCACCCAGCCTCGCTGGTCTTGCCACGACACTGAGTCTACTGCCAGAGAACATCACCGTTTTACTCTCTGCCACACCCCAGGAATCAGTCGATTTTGCAGCTCTTTCGTACGGGCTCGATACCCATGCCATTCACATTTTCGATCACTACAGCTCAGCCAGGGAAATCGGTCATGAGTTGGTGCCCCCTTCCACCTCCCGGAGATCGATGCTTTCCCTGTCGGATGCCCTAAGCTACGCCGGTTATGCGCCCTTCGAATTCGCTGGTGACAAGCGCTCCCACACTTTGCTTATCTTTCCAAATGGGCCGTTAGCTCTCTACGCGAAGCATTTCGTCAGCCGTACAGAGGGGTTCGCTGTAGTAGTCGTCAAGGTACTACGCCCTTGGAACGACGACGCCCTCCGCGAAATTATCCCTTCTACCGTTGAGGAGATCTGCGTTTTTGACGATGTCCCAAATGATATCACGCAAGGACCCGTTTTTGCGAACGTTTTTGCATCCCTTTATGACCCGCTGCTCTCGGAACGGGTGATCCGCTCTCAGCGTATTACCCCACACCAGACGCAACTGTTCGTCGCCCGCCCCTCCCAGTTCGCTAATCACATTTTCACATCGGTCAAAAGTTCTTCTACTCACCGTCACCATCACATAGAAGCTCCTTCCTCTTCCACCAAACTTCTCTTTTTCAGTACTCCCACAGTTAATCTCCCGTCTTTCCATCAGCTCGTCGTAAATACATTTTCCGGGGCAACTTCGGTCCGCCACATCGCTTTCCATGACGCCTTCAGCCATTCGGGGGGATTGACTGTTGACCGAGTAGTCTTTACCCCCAAAGGAGACGTTCAAGAATTCACCCCTCTTGATGGCGTCTTTCCTCTTGATGGCAGTGGAAGGGCAGACTTCACGTGTGTGGTGGAACCCAACTTACTTAAATCCCACTCTCTCTTGAACGACGCCAACGCTGGATCCGCTATTCTTGTTCTCACTTCGTGGTCCCCTGACGAACTCTGGGCAAATCTACCGTCTGGCGCCGTGACTGTTGCCTTGCAACGGAGGCTGCGTTTCTACACAATAGACCCCAATCCGGTTCTCTCACATATACCCGATTCTATCTCTCTAGATTTCGCTAGGAGCTTGGTGGCGTATCTTGTCTTCTTGAGGTTATACCTTGGCAGGTCATCTACCGAAGGTCTTGTGCGGAAAATAGCCCAAGGCGTGATACCTTTTACCTTCGACTCCGATATCTTTGCCAAGCTCAGCTCTCGAACGTGGTTAGAGCTTGTTCAAGTTCGACTACCAACTGACCTGCCGATCGTGGAGAGCAAAGCGAACAGCCCTGCCCTACTGAAACAATTCAAGTTCAATGCCGTAGCAGTCGACGCGGGCGAGGGCGAGGCAGTTTACGGTGGATTGAGAATCTCCTCTTGGCATGAAGCCGCCAAACACCTCTTATTCCCATCTGCTTTCGCGCCAGCACTTCCAACCCTCGCAGCGTTCAAAGAAGAATTCCCGCAGAACCCGTCGCTCAGGCCGGACCTTCCTGAGCGCACGTACCTTGTCACTTGTGCTGTTAATCGTCGTTTGACACCTCTCGAGTACGACCGGAACGTGTTCCACCTCGAATTCAACACCGAGGGCACGGGGTTGAAATATGCAATCGGAGAAGCCCTTGGTGTTCATGGGTGGAACGATGAACAGGAGGTGTTGGAATTTTGTGCTTGGTACGGCGTGCATCCCGACCGCCTAATTACTATTACAGTGCCAGGAAGTGAAGGCCGGATGCACACTCGTACTATTTTTCAAGCTTTGCAACAGCAGATTGACTTGTTTGGCAAGCCGCCAAAGTCATTCTACGCTGATCTCGCGCCATACGCCACGAATCGTGTGGATAGGCTCACTCTTCAGTTCATCGGGTCGCCCGAGGGTTCCTCAACGTTCAAGGTACTCAGCGAGAAGGATACGGTGACATTCGCAGATGTTCTTCAACGGTACCCCAGTGCCAGACCGAGCGTCGAAGAACTGTGCGAGTTAATCGGTGACATCAAGCCTAGACACTACAGTATAGCTAGCTCGCAGAGTGTGGTGGGCAATCGTGTTGATCTGTTGGTTGTAACGGTCGAGTGGACGTCTGCAAATGGCAAGTATACCTTCCATACAAGCAGCGATATGCTTACCCGAGTCTGTCTAGGCAAGCCACGGTATGGTCAGTGTACGAGGTATCTCGCTGGGTTGAAAGTGGGACAGAAGGTCACCGTGTCTATCAAGCCAAGTGTTATGAAGGTGCGTTCAGACAAATGCCACATGGGCCCCCAGCTCTAAATCTTCCACCAGCTACCTCCCGATAACACACAACCTATCATTATGGCGGGTCTTGGGACTGGTGCTGCACCGTTTCGTGCATTCCTCCAGCACCGCGCATGGCTCTCCCTTCAGGGAGTACCCGTTGGTCCGACGTACTATTACTTCGGTTCCCGCCATCAATCACAGGAATATCTCTATGGAGAAGAGGTCGAGGCATATATTCAGGATGGAACGATAACTAAGGCGGGTCTTGCCTTCTCTCGCGATGGCCCGAGGAAAGTCTACATCCAGCACAAGATGTTGGAAGACGCGGAAACCCTCGCGGATATGCTCAAGAACCAAAATGGCGTGTTTTACCTGTGTGGTCCTACGTGGCCAGTCCCTGACGTATATGAGGCACTGGTTGGCGCTCTCGTGAAGAACCAAGGTCATACGCGAGTGTCTGCGGACGAATTTCTTGAACAACTCAAGGAAGAAGAGAGATATGTACTTGAGGTGAGATCCACCCGCTTTTTCGCGAATTCAACCAACCAAGATGCCCAGGTTTACTGAACGATGACTGGTTATTGGAAACACTTTCATACGCCGACCTAAAGAGGGCGGGAATTGTGCCTACACACGGTGTTGTTAGACTAGAACGAATATGAGCAACACGAAATAAGATAATCAATAGTGGCATGGGTCGTAATCACCCTTCCAGCTTAGCCAACCCCACCATCCTACTAGTGAAAAGATTATGATGCCTGCACAGCCAACGATGACTCCAACGGCGATTTGGCCACCTTCACTTAACTGTGGCCCCCCACAACCATCTGTGTACGCAGCGTCGCACGGCATGCCCGCAGGCCTCTGATACGCTCCGGCTTGCAGAGAAGTGTAGAACGGATCCGACGTATCGTTGAGGACGTGCATTGCAGCTAAGGTTAGCATAGGAGCATTATAATCAATCGCCGGCTACAAGAGAGTAAGGCCAGCGATTCCAAACAGGACGCGTTACCAAACCTCAGTCTCAGGCCAGTCCGCACGGATGTCGAAAAAACGGTCGTATTTGTCTGGGCCTCCAACAACTGCACCATACAGCACGTACGCCTCTTGAGGAGGTGAGTTGTTGATATCGCTTATGTTACTGCCACCACTGGCCATGGCAGAATGGGGGTTCTGCGGGGAGTTCGGGTTGGCACCCACCACGTATGGTACTAAATATCTTGATAAACGAGTAGGCGAAGAAGTCAGCGCGGTCCTCACCAGACATGGGATTTTTTCCGAGTGCATAGTCAACTTGGCCCTTGGCATAATTCTGCAACGCGTGAGGCAGGGAAGAGTCTTCCCATCAAATCTCACCGACATAGTAATCTTGCTTTCGCTTCCCAGTAGAGGCTAGTGGAAGATATCTACTCAGTAGCATGGCTGCATTCAGAGCAGGGTTTAAACTGGCATCGTCCGAGTCACTTGGGTAGTAAAGAAGTCCTCCTGTATTACACGATTGACACTCCATCCAGGATTATCGGAGGTTTGCTTACCACGGGTGGAGTAACCCTCTCCGCCGCCATATACCACGCCATCTAAGTATGACTCCGCTTCGGTTTGCCATTTCGAGACATTGCCAAAACTGGGGTTCGCCTGCGCAACCTGGGCAAACAAGATAGGCAATCCGGGCGTCTTTGAGTCCCAATTGAAGACGCCCTGGTAAGCGCTGAGGTTGTACTGCGAATAATACGTCTGTGCCTGTTGAAACAATGAGGTGGAGTTTTGCGCCCAGGAGAGGAAAAGAGCAGCAATTGCAAGCTCATCCCCGTAACCAGATGAGGGATAAGCTGCGCCGGCGTCAGGCACAGATTGCTGGTACACGACTTTCGGTGCACTGGTGGCAAAGTTGTACAGTTGTTGAGCATGTTCAAGTAGAGTAGCCGCGTAAGTTGAGTTTTGGAGAGTGGCAGGTCCAGAATATGAACTTGAAAAAACTCGGTTGGCATATAGATTTGAACAAGCAGCGAATGCCGCGGCCGTACCGGCCGCCACATCGGTTCCAGGGCTGCACCAGAACCTCAGGGAACTGATATATGCCCAAAAAACATGTGTTATTACCTGGTACTGTTTATTTGATAGGACGGACGGGGTTCTGGTATATTCTGGTCGCCACCCCAGTAAGCATTGGTGAGATTGGCTGAAAGGATCGAACTTGATGCCACCAACGACGGACGATGGTAAGAAAAACGCACTGTCTGCTACTTGAACGAAAAGCGTGTCGTTGGACGGATGAGCCTAGATTAAAGTTGTAATGGATTCTGAAACAAATAACCGAACAACGCACTGACTTTGATGAGCCAATCCAAACTCCATCGTAACATGTCATCAAGATAAGGTGTCTGATTCGCTAGATCATACCCTAACAGTAAAACGGTGAGGTGGTCTACACTTCAGGTGCAGTGACTTCTTGCCTTTTCCGAAATCCGTTGCACCCCAACAGATCGACATAACTGCCGCTGACTATTGCAGAGTGAACACAGAACAGCGTGAATCAAACGAATGCGAACCAGTGGAAATGTGCATTTGATATAGTCTTTGGGAAGAAGTAAGAGACGTAGGCTTCGAGGTGCAAGCGAATGATCCAACCTCCTGCATCATAATACCCTCCTGTAAGGTCAAGTTTGACATCTTCGCCATCAGTCAAAGCACTGTCATTCCTCCATTTGACACGGTTTGTGCTAGGCAGTTTTCCACTGCGTTGAGCCTCATAGAAGAACAGCAAGTTGCCCAACAAGGACGACCACTGGGGGTTTGGCACGCCGCCAGCCGATGAAATTGCACCCAGCGAGGCATTTTGCGGCATGAAAGGCGGTTGTGGAAGGGGAACTTGAGCAAGCACATGCCCACAGACAATAAAAAGTGGGAAAATGTTGCGCATCGAATATCGCAGTGGGGGTTTCTTATTGACAGCGGTGAACATTCGAGTCGAGGGGGCACGCGAGTCTTCACCAAGGGCACGTGATCATCGCGCACCAGTCACGTGACATATCCGATAACTGTGTCTCTGTGGTTTCGAGGTTTGCTTAAAGAACATTTCATTCAATCGTCAAAAGCAGGTAGCCCCTAATGTTTCCATGTCTATAGATAGTAATGGTATAACCGGATTATTATGTAATACCAAGGGATTTTTGCGACTGTACTTTACACGGACTGCATCTATTAGGAACACCCTCACTTGTCCAAAATCGTAGTGTCTACAATGATTCCAGTGACGCGGTAAGGATCTGAAAAGAAACCAGGTCGATACATCAGTCAATGAATAGAAACCTGGACGTACCAATGTTGGAGGCGGGACGACGGTCCTCGAGGTATCCATAGCCTTTAGAAGCTACGTGTCGTGGGACACGAATCGAAGCACCACGGTTAGCGACGCCTGAACTGAAGGAGCCAATGTGACCAGTCTCATGACGTCCCGTGAGACGCAGGTCGTTGTCCTCGCCATAAACGGCAATGTGTTCAGCGTGCCTCTTGGACAGTTTCACGATGGCCTCTTCGATATGTTTCATGCCTCCAGGTTCACGCATCGCCTTCGTGCTGTAGTTCGTGTGGCAACCGGCACCGTTCCAGTCACCCTGGAGAGGCTTGGGATGGAAAGAGACTTTGATTCCCCACTGCTCAGCAATGCGAATCAAAAGGTAGCGAGCCATCCACAGGTGGTCGCCCATCTCGATACCTTCACAGGGGCCAACTTGGAACTCCCATTGGGATGGCATCACCTCGGCGTTGATCCCGCTGATGTTGATGCCAGCGTACAGGCATGCACGGTAGTGGGCCTCGATCAGATCACGTGCGAAGACCTTGCCGGTACCTGCGGAACACGGGCATCCAATCAATCATGGGGGAGACGAGACATGTGATTTTCAAATTAATCTTACCTGCACCACAGTAGTAAGGACCTTGGGGGCCGGGAAAACCGCCCTTAGGCCAACCGAAAGGTGTACCGTCGGCGTCCAACAGAGTGTATTCTTGCTCGAGACCAAACCAAGGAGCAGCATCTTTCGCGAGCTCCATGGACTTGTTGGCGTGATAGCGGTAATTCGTTCTATTCGGCGTCCCGTCGTTGTTGTAGGTTTCTGCTAGGACGAGAATGTTGTCACCTCCGCGGAAAGGATCCTTGAAGATACGGGCAGGGCGTAGGTAGACGTCGGAATCGTGCCCAGGGGCTTGGTTGGTGGAAGAGCCATCGAAGTCCCAGATTCGAAGCTGGCCGATATCGGTAACCTTCTGGTTGACGGTCTGGAGAGTGGTGAGTCGTTCCGGAAGACCACGAAACTCAAGTGAGAAGCGCTTACAGTCGTCTTTGAGCGGAGACCACCATCACCGTCGACCCAGACGTCTGTTGTATTGCTCTGTCAATAATGACTGAATAGCACGGGATCGCTGCAGCATACATTCTGCCTGGACTTTTTCGCCCTGGGGTAGGGCGAGGTAGGGGGCCAGAAGGTCGTTGCGGTAGGCAATGGTAGTCATCGTTTGCGAGCTGATAGATTTGAAGAAGTAAGACAGGAGGAACCTGACGGGAGATCTGTGCTTACGACGGCGGTCAATTTAAAGGTGCTCGGGGCTGTTGCGGTCTGTTTATTTTAGAAAGGCACGCGTTCCGATTGGACGATAAGCAGCTCCGTATCTTTCATTTCTCCCCAGCTTCGGGTTTTCGTAAAAAACGCAACGATTCGGAATATTACTCAACGCCAAGTGTATCGCGCCCCTCGCAGTTGAATACACTCTACACCTCCCGTGCGGTCTGGAACTTGATCTGTGAGGAATCGAAGTCGATAAAAATCGGCTCGGGTAACGCTCAGGATCAATTGCTATGAACTTGTTTCCACCCGGGCTCTCCACCGATCATAATACACACATCCGGCCGTGCCATGTCCGACGCTTCTTTACGACCAAACTACTTAAGTAGTAGCACGTAGCTCCTGCCTCCCAGGGCTTCCTCCCAGGGACATCTTGACAGTGACACCAAGCACGCATTTCATCAAACCGACCTGCCAGTCCGCTGACAACCCATGGGTGCCATCGCAATATTGGCTCGATCGTAGTTATCGCTCCTTGCAGCAACTTTCGCCACAACATCGGCGTCGCATCTGTCAATTTCTCGCGACTGCGCGGTTGCCGAGGTGAATGGAAAGAACCTCATCCCATCTGCCATGGTGGGCATTGTTACATGTCTTCGTCCCACCCATCATCTTTTTTTTCAGGCAGGGCGAGCGCTGATTCAGATGTGGCGCACACTCGGCGGATTGCGCCGAGTTCGATTGCTGTGCTGCCAAGGTACAATCAAGAGGAAATACCCCGTCAGCTCCAAGTGACTACGCTCACGAAACAAACACAAGAGCGAACCCTCTGATATTTTTTTTCTCCAAAATTCCATGTGGAGTGATGCAAGATAAGATAATCTATACTGTGGGCTGAGTTGGCTTACGTAACAACGTCGTTATGCACAACTCTAAATTCCCCGCACCATGGTCATCTTTTCACCGCTTTCCTTCTGCCTCCGGCTTTCACAGCAGCAGCTCGCATTGCCTGTTTTGGAGTCCTGCCTTCACTTGTGCCATTTGGAGTAGCTATTTTGTCTGCAGCAGGATTCGATCTGTGGTCGCTGCCCTCTCCTTCATCTTCTTCGCGTTCTATGCGCGTGGGCTCGTTCTTGCCCTTTGTGGTCGAATGAATTATTCCTCGTACGAACGTAGGGAACCACGTTCTCGCAAAGGCAGGCGGTGTAGCTGTCTTCTCACTTAATTCGTGGAGCTCGCCGGTAGAGCCTGGCTGTCAAGAAGTGTTACCCCGTTTGTGCTGGTACACAACAAACTCCACAGACTTACGATATAGACAGTGTCACCATCTACAATCATGTCAATCACTTTTCCAGGCACCATGCTCCCATCCTCATCAATCCGCGGTCCGCCTCCAAGATTGACCTTGACCTAAACGTATTAACTTGTAATAATGAACGTCAAAGTACTGTCCACAGGAACTTGCCTTTCGCCTTCCCCCTGACTGAACCATCTTTGGACCCCACGCAGCAAGTTTGGCATCATGGATCGTTTGACGGATGCGGTTTAGATCTCGAGAGTAGTTCACCATCTGTACCAGGTACTGCAGCACGGTCGTTAATAGCATCAAGAAAACTAACACGGTCTGTCAATGAATAGATCACGTCAAACCGGCGCCCACCAAGCCTGGTTAGTAGCCACCTACGCCGAGACCTGGTCTAAACCTCGTATAATAATAGCCGGTTCCTCTCCACTTGGGCACGCCATTCTTGTAGAAGAAATCATAGCTGCGGATGCCATCAGTGGGAATAGCCCAGGGTCAACGCATGCACGTGCCGCTCTCGACCTTCCGGACTCCGCAAAATGTTCACAATAACACCGAGCCTCGCGAACCGTTCGTGTATGCCTCTGACACCGGGATTTTTGTCGGGACTGTACATGTCAGTAACCATTTGGCCCAATGTCACTCTGTGAGACATACGCACTGTATTTCCATGCTCTTTTTTCGGTACGCCTTATTTATTTGGGCAAGAGGTGCAGTTGGAGGCACCTCTAGCCAAGAGTAAAATGTTGTCCCTTTGCCTGTATGCAAGATGAGCACACTGTAGCACGCCACAAAGGCATCCAACCTTCAGACGCCTCCAAGTCACTGACAAGGTCGAAAATTTCATGGTCCTCCTTCCGGTAGCTGTAAACATGGCAAACGTGGGTGTTTCGGTGCAACTCACTTTCGTCCACCTGATCACCGGCACACCTATTATGAGCGCGCACAGTCGAAGAAGAAAACAATTTCCACTCACGCCAACACCGCCGTCGCCAGGTTAGCAAGGAAGACACAAGCCAGAACGAACCGCATGGCCACCCCACTGCCAACCACACAGTAAGTACTTGTAAAGTTCACGCAGGTGACACGACGGCAGCTCCGTCGACCGTCACGTGATCAGCCTCTAAGTTCGCCGTTGCATGTTTACACTTGATCGTGTCTCAAGCTCCCGCCAATGACTCGATGGCTCCCCGAAGGAAGTGTCCTATCTGCGGATGTAGGAGATGGCGCAAGGACTCCGCCAGCGGCATGGTAACCTGCAATGAAGGGCACGTCCTTCAAGTAAATTGCTACGTCTCTGTCGTGGGGCCGAGTGTGTGCTCACGGCGTTCCGATTACTAGAACTACCGGACGGAGTCGGGAGATGCAGAAGATTTTGGTACTCGTACCATGAGGAAACGCACATTGAAATCTACTCGCAAGAAGGAAACCGTGAACAAGGGGGACCCTAAGCGTGAGGAAACATTCGACGTGCTGGGATGACTCGTTGATACCGGACAGTCTATCACGGTGACAGAGCACGCTTCCATTATTACCAGTGTCTCCAACTCCTACTCCGGAAGCAAATTGCAGCGTTGATCAGCCTCTGGAGTCTTCCTCAGGAGTTCGAGGTAGGGGGGGATGACCCTGAGCACATGTTGTGCCTCTTACTCTCTTCCAGATGATATGCAAAGACCTATGGGCGATGCACTTGATCCTGATTCGTGACCCTCTCCCTGCGGAACCCTTACAACATGCACGAGAGATGAAGGGTCCTGCTCCTGGAATACATATGGAACGTTCTGATATGTTTGATGCAAAGGGGTTCGAGGACGATCAGCAAGATCCCGGTGTGGGATACTCCAGCAACGAACATAGCACAGATTCGGAACTGGAAGCTCTCCTCCAGGAAAACTCTGCAGACAGTTCTACTGCCGAGGACGAAGTCCAGCCTGCTAGGAAGAAATATCATGCCAAGCTGAGCACGTGGTTTGTTGGTCGCTCCGACCGTCCGGAGAATACAATTGCCATCCTAGTGCTGGCATGTTGGACTATGCGTTTGCCCGTTATCTATATGGACATTATCAAGTGAGTGGTCAGTTCGTGAGTGCCCATACTTGATCGGCGGACCTTCTAAGATTCTGATGTACCTTATAGCGCTATCGAAGACTATTCGGTTCCCTATCTCGACCACGTCCGCCTGTTACCCTCATCACTTACGTGCCATTTAACAAAACACGCTATCCAGGCGTTGTCTCCGCATGTGCGAAGTTTGCGACTTACTGTCTCCCTTACCTAACGGATAAGGTGTACTACAGCACGCGCCAAGAATCTCATCGCTCCATCGTTTAGTGTCACGCTTAGCCCATCGTTTACATTCAAACTTTGGTGTTACAACTCCCGAGTTGAATGTTGCTCCACTCCTCTGGCGGGTAGTCCGGCAATGCTTTTGCGGCACTCGTGCGTTTCTCCGTGCATGGTAATGAAGCTATCTGATGATGTGAATCCCAGCTATGTTGTACGCTCTGAGCAAACGGCTGGGGAATGTTTTGTCATTGTCACTATCTGTTCACCACTCGTTGGCGCCCCTTCCATCCAATGTCGAAAGTCACAAACATTACAACGCACCGCCCGAGGTTGCGCTCGCCAGCACTGTTGTCGTGGTCTTGAAGCTGATCTACGGACTAGATGGGAAAAGGAGGCAAGTCGTGACGACAAGTAGTGCCTGTGTTATCGCCGATAACTCTGGTACTAGGCTTCCTAGGATCGCGGAAGACGTGGCGTGTACATTCCCTGACGCAGAGGAATTCCTAGCAGCGTTGCAGGAGGCCAGTAGCGCCGAACCATTCTTCAATAACCACCCGTTTAGCGCTCGAATACCGATGTAGGTTTTAATTTCGACCATGCGGAAGGTATGCCAGCTTATAGGTATGGTAGGTCGGTTGGTGATTTGGACCATGTGACCTTGGACAAGTACCTCGATTTCTGTGAGAAGGCGTTGCTGGCTCCGCAGCCCAATGGTAGGTTTTGTGTGAGACTGTACGCTAGTGGGACTGAACAAGCTATGCGGCACCTTTGACAGGGCACCGGATCCTCGACAGTTACTTTCCTCTTTCGAATGAGAATGCGACAGAAAGCCATGCGGTGATCGCGAATGGTCCAACTGCGAATGCAGGGTTGCTTATGCAGGCGGACGACGGTAAACCAGATATTTTGCAACCGGGAGAGTCGTATACGATCTATCATTCCGGGGATGTCCTGGGGAACGTTCCCTCTGAACTAGATGTAATCATCCAGAGGGCGTGCCGATGGGCAGGGGTGGGTAGCGATTATATATGTGGCGTGGTTGAGCGATACGAGCGGCGATTAGTGGGATGGTGGCAAGCTGAACGGCAGCACAGCGACGGTGATGGCATCGATGTGACTGCCGCTTAGCGCGAGGGCTGTTGTTGTTTTTTTTCCTCATTGCCCCCCAACTCACATACAGTATATGAATACAAAATGATGAATCTATGTAACATGCCACGAGTCTTTGCCCTATTGTAAGCCGTGTGTAATTACGGTTGTGCTAATGTCATTACTGCGTTGGATTTATAAGTCGCATCATGTTCTAGTCCCTTTGATCGTCGTCGTCGTGGTCGTTGCTGTCGCTCCTTTCTCCAGTCACCCTCATGCGGCGGTTTACCTCTGTCTTCGTTTCGCGGAGAGACAGACCAGACGCTCCCTCGACTACCTCGGACGAAAGCTCGAAGCCACGACAACCCAAGGGGCCCGGCGTACTCGCCTCCCTCGCGAGACGAGCGACTCAAAGCTCCGTACCACCGCTTCTCCCTGGCAATTCGTCCTCGTCCTCGTCCAGCGGATCCGCTGCCCTCCAAACGCCCGTCGATGAAAACCTACCACGTAAACAGAGCAAGAAAGGCAGTTGGTCATCCTGGATAGCACCCAAGAAGCAGGTTCGCAGAGACACCCACCGGTCTTCGTGTTTCCCATCAAATACCGCGCTCTCGCCACCCAACGTCGATCCCGCTAATGAAACCGTCGATGCCCGCTCTTCTCCGTCCGATGATGGTTCTGATCACTCGGACAGCCAGTGGTCACAGATGGCGCGCGTTCGAGCGAACGCCCGGATCATCGTCTCGAACAACCTGGTTCACCATTCGGACTCTTCTCCACTACTTGACGCACCCGAGCTCGTCGCATTCCCTCGTTCATGTAATCCCTGCCGGCGTCTTCGTCGTAAGGAAACATTGGAATCCAAGGTACACAAAAATGCACTATTGTCTCGTTTGGACAAACTATCTCCACCAGAGCTGTCTTCAATAGCCGCGTGGTCTACCAGCACCGTCGCACCCGCGAAGCCTTCCCGTGATCCGTTACTTGATTTCTTCCCTGATACCGGGGCAATTGCACGACATTCCGAGGGTCTTCGCGCTTGGATCTCTCGTCCTTATTATGAAGAGAGAGTTTATGTTTGGGCCCGGGAAGGAGAAGGTGACATCACCCGTTCTCGAGTCGCTGGGCCGCAACTTGGAGTTGCAGCATTAGAGTACTCCAATGTTCTAGACCTCCTTGCTGGGACGTCACCCGAACCCCCGGATGAGCCGTTATACGGTGCAATCTTTGATCCCACCGTTGAATTACTGTCAGTCCCTTCCTGCGCTGTTGGTAAGTGATCCCTAATTCTGTCTTGTCTATGGTCTAAGACTTTGTCAGACCCTCCCGCCGTACACACTCTGCCCGTACAGCCTCTGTCTCGTTCCCCGGAACTGCCCCCTCTCCCTGCCACGACTTCCGCGTCATCGCCGGCTCCGCTGATACCAGAAATGGTGAAGTCTGAAGCAAATCACAACCCCACTGATCTGATTCCTAAGAAGGGGGTGCGTTTCGCAGAGGATGACAGCAAGGACGACAAAATTCCCCTGGGGTACATGCTCCGTGTTAGGAAGAATAAAGAGCAGAAAGCAAAGTTTCTTCGTCAGGAGCGCGAACGCAGAGCTATAGTTCAAGTTGAAGCAACCTCACAAGAGGGGGAACGAGCTCGGCGAGATATTGAGAAGTTGGAAGTGGACAAATCGCGCAGGGCAAGAGAACAGGAAAGGAAACGATTGGAGGAACGAGAGAGACAGCGAACCTACGTGGAGGAAGTCCAAGCCGCGAGAATCAGACGTGAGGCTGCTCGCACTGGACAAGGGTTCCCGTCTACGTCTTCTCACACTCGAGCTCCCGAGCGTGGCTGGTCAGAGCCTCCAGACTCTGCTCGTCCTTCAGCGCGGAGAGACAGCTCTTCCCGTGGTTCGGAACTCATCGTGCCGACCATGAATGTACCTTCCTATGATGTTTCCCCTGCGAGTTCACTGCCACCCACTCCTGGGAGCCAGCACAGTTTCTCTCGCCCTCCCTCTGTCTACTCCGCTCATACTGCATCATCAGAAGATGTGCGAAACCGGGAGGCTAGGCGTATCAGCAGACGAAGTTCAACTGTATCTGATTCTTCGAAGCATGTGCCATTTCAAGTGTCATATACTCCTGGAGCGCCGCTCATGGCCTTCCATCCCTCCTGGGGTATGATTCCTCCCGTGCCTCCTGTGCCTGCAATTCCTTCTATGCCCGCTGTTCCACTCGTCAATATTGCACCGTTCTATGGGATGGAGATGCCGTTACTACCCCCAACTGCTCCATTCATGATGGACCAATATGGTTCGCGCTCGTCCGGACCGCGCACCTCTTCGCCAAGCCGTGATTCGTCGCGCTACCAGGTTGGTCAGACTGACGGGGCATCGTCCAGAAGTAAATCCCCGGCTCAGGGAGCTAAGTCGAATTCTCCACAAAGGCGCTCTATCGACGGACTCTCGTCGGCTACCGTCAGTCGGGAGGCACCATTGGAGCGCAGTGTTCACAGTCAATACGATCTCCGTAGTTCTCCGTCATACTCCGACTCTTCTCGAACTGACCTACGCCAACAAGCTGGCGCTTATCCACAGCGTCGGACGAGTTCGCCGAGGCGTGCATCAATAACGCCATCTCATGCTTCCCAATCACATAGACGGATCGTCATTTCATAGCCCCGACTTGACCTTTCATGTAACCTTACATGACATTGCATTTCACGCTCCTTTTAATACAGTTACCCTGGATACCCCCACTCTTCTTCGTACCCAATTTATGCACTCGACTGTTCAATTCTTTTGTCGGGCGCTATGCTTCTGATATATGGAGATTCTTACCTTAGCCACTCGTACCTTCATTCGGACTTCGAGGAACACTGTGCGATCTAGCATGTCTTCTTGTCACAATAACTGAATTTTATGTGGAATTTGATCATTAGGTGTCTGCCATTCTCTGCTACCCGAATACTTGCGAGACACATGAAGGGAGAATTGCAAGACCAGGGTCCCGTAACTGAATACCGTTCGTCGAAACAAAGGAATACCGCCGCTAACCAAGGCCACCCCATGGTCCTCGTATCCTACGAGCTAACTGTATATCCCGTTGCATTATCGTCACGCGCTTTGCGTGAATTGCGCATAAATTCCTAGGTGCACAAGATTAGAGTGACATTCGGTTCTGTTCTGGGTGAGACCTACGCGTCCTCGAACAGATGGACGAGGAATGCCTCTGTTGCCTCCTGCAATGCAAGGATCGCGGAACTTTGCCATCGTAATCCCGTGTCCCCCATGTGGTAGTTGGTATCCGTCATCATATCCAATGCGATTTCCCGCACCTAAATTCCCCACAGGTCAGAGGGCTTCCGATACGTGATCACAAGGGAAAATGTCGACGCACAACGCGAGCAAACGGTAACCGTCGCAGCAGTAGATCAGTACTTCGCTGGTACTTGCGAATTTCGCGTAGAGCAACTGTTCCTGGGCGGTAACGGCGCTTCTTTCGCTGACCATCTTCATCATCTGCATGTGATTGGTCTGGGCAGAAGACACCGAATTGTCAGAACGCGACGCGTCGGAACTGGCGTCGAATCGGGGGTGGCTCACATGCATCCCTCCTTCGGGACGACGAAACCGCTGACTCTTTAGGAGGATGGCCACCGGTGCTTTTGCGCGCGGTGTGTTTTGATTGTTTCGATTTCTTGGATGGACCTGCCTCGTCGCCTGAGCCGTACCCGCGAGACGTTGAGCTTTCGGCTGGTTTTCTCTTCTGCGCCATCTGGGCCATACCAAGCTTGAGATGCACGCTCGAAGACGGGTTTCACGCAGTGGTAGTGTCGCCCGACACGAAACGACGCGAGTGGCCAAGTTGTGGTAGTCTGAATGCTGGTCGTGTTGTCGTGTATGGGATTACCCGATTTGGCAGCAGACGCTACATAATAATAACCTTCCTCGAAAGCGGACTCAGATCCAGGCTCCTACACGCCGTCTGCTGCTCGTGTGAGGGCAAATTCCGACGGCCGATTCCGAAATTCAAACCCAGGACAACTTTATTTCCCTCACACTCACAGCGACGGCTGCCCGCAAACATTTGTAAACAGCCTCAGCCACAGTGGCGCGTCCCGTGGACTTCGAAAAAAATTGCAGGTAAACCAAAATTAGGGTTACATATTTATAGTTAGGAGTGCCGGATAGTCATAGGTATACATGTCACGTCCCACCGGTCCCGTGCCGCGCAGAGCAGATATCCCTGTATTGTTTAGGATACACAGCGATGCGAGGCAACACGTGTTGTACAACATGTTACCTCTCCATATCGTGTTCGAGGCACTGGACCAGTGCCAGATCAGCGTAGCTGGGCTCATTGTGACGCTGCTTACCTGTCCACAATACGAAAACCATCCATTTGTTGTTGAGCTTGTCAAGCGCTGCGGGGAAGTCTTCAATGCATTCTTGTATCATTCTGCAGGACGACATCAGTTTGCGGCGCAATCATTTCGCATGGTGGAAAATATATACCTACAGGAACTACGCTCCCTTGCATCCGAGGACAATGGATGGCATTTCAGAGCATCTAGTGCATCCACTAAACAGTTAGAAGAGTTCAGTCTCCAAGAAATGGCACAAAAAATAGAAGAGGGCGCACCGAAGTGGTGGAGCCTCCTTGGTTCGTTGCTTGACCACAATGCGTCAGGAGAGTTGGGCAGCGAAAAGGATAAGGAAGGAGGTGAATCAGAATTGGAGGGAGTCTTCGAAAGCTTTTGGGACGACGTCGATGAAATTGATCTTGAAGGGATGATCAATGAGCTCACCGGGGAGTGTGGTTTACGCCCACCGGTCAAGGACATGCGCACTAAGCGCCGCTCTGCAATAGGGTTAATGGTACGTGCATATTATACCTGTGAAAGAACCGGAATCAATGAGATCAGAAAAAAACAATAATTAGTAGTATTCTTATGCACGGCCTCAACCAGAAGTCCAACGCCCTTCAAAGTCTCCTGGGCCTGTTCTTGCAGTCAGCCCACACGCCGTACAAGGTCATTGATACCCTTGCTCACCTCGGGATTTCGGTCTCCACGGACTCAATAAATCGGGCGATCCAATCTCTGTCGCAGGAATCACAGAACTCCTTGCAGCGACTGGGGCAGTCACTGCTCGCATCATACGCGTACGATAACTTTGATGTCGACCTGAAACATGACACTCCAACTGTTGAGAAGTCAAATGACTCGCTCAAGCATCTCACCTCCGGTTTGATGTTTCCACTAGTCCATGGGGTTACGTTGGACGACTTGAAGTGTTCAGAAGATCTGTGGAGGAGGTCAGCATTAAATCCACTTGTAGACGAACCACGTACTCCTCCGAAGCGTGCATGGTGGGACTTGCTAGAACGACTGCAGCCCGAACGATCGAGGTTGAACGTGAATGCGTCCTGTCGCAACCAATTTAATTCATGGATATTCTTGCACGACCTATGTGGACACGGGCCGGAGTATTTCCGTCAATTTAAATCAATGATCCACAGCCCAGAACCAGTCGAGCAAATACCTACCGTGAAGACGCCAATCTTTGCGGCTCGAGCGATGGATATCAATAACTCTACAGTTAGCGGGAACATTCAGGCGGTAATGGAACTACTCGAACAAGGCGGAGTGGAAGACCCTGCAGTGACATCGGAGGCGACTGTCAGCGACTCGCCAGACATATCGAAGTTTGTCGTTCTCGTGCATGGCGACCTCGGCACTGGTGAACGGCTCCAGGCAGCTCAATTGCGCCGCTCGATCGAATCTACGTCCTGGAATCGTCTTCAGCATATCATTTTCATACCTGGACTTTTTCACTTGAAGATGGCTTGTGCTGACGCACTGTGGCGTTGCTTCATCTATCCATCGACTGTTCGTGAGGACGAGACAAGCCTCATGCGTGACGTTGCGCAATTACGCCCGAGAGAAACCGGCATCTTTGCGACAAAGCCTGGCTTTCGTCGGATGCACCAGCTTGTTGGCTATGCAGGTATATGTCGGCGTCTAGATTGCTGGAGGGTACACGCCTGCAAACAGAAGGGTTTTAGTAGCCTTGAAGCATTCGCACACTCGAAGCCGACTCTGGATGACCTAAAAGCGATGGCCGAAGAAATTACTTGCACGTTTGTGGCGACTAGTCAGTTCCGTCGTATGCGTAGGAGACAAGAAACGGAGCGTGACTTACAGTTTGAAAACGCGCTACTGTTGAACAAGTATTTCCTGCTGTATGAAGAACTATCATACGCAATGAACAGCGGCGATATCGGTCGCGTCGAGGCCTCCATTGTAAGCTGGGTCCCAATCCTAAAGGCGATCGGCAAGCATAAGTATGCGACACAGATGACCAACTTTCTCTACAACGTACACTTTGTCTACCCCCCGGGCCTAAAGCACGCAATCCGCTACCACATTCTTGTAAACCCTACTGGTCGGCCGATGAAATGGAGGGCCGTAGATTGGTGCGTCGAGCTGAATAATCTGTTCACGAAGGTGAGGTGTACAATTTCTCGCTATGAAAGATAACTCACCGCTGAATTTTTGCAGGTGAAAAATGGTGGCAAGAACTCAAACCGTTCAGTCGAACGCATAATTCTCGAGTCACCGCTTGTTCAGGTATACCGAAACCTGCAGGGATTAGTACAACGAGACTTCAGTCATACTCACCTAACAACCAGCCATGCGCCGCCAGATATGAGACAAACATTCAGAAAAATTCAGGAACGACTAGAATTAAATTCACCACATGTAATATCTCCTGGCAGGAAAAGCCGCCATCAGGTAGAAGACCTACAAGATAAGGGACGAGAAATGATGGAAAAAGCTGCACGAGGAGATGTATTAATAGAGAATGAAGGGGATGGGTTTGAAGCGCTTGAAGGTGGTGGATTAGACGACATTATAGCGGAACTACTGTAGTGAGTGCAGCTGCGAAATAAAAATGAGCATACAACCTCGAGTATTAACACGTTTGTTGACGCACGTTCTCCTTGTTCTCAGCGGAGACGCGGGACGGATGGTTCGGACAGACACGATTGCGAACTAACGCGGGTAAGCGTTAAACCACTGCAGTAACAAGTTGCACTCACCATTATGACCTTCTTGGCCACAGGCACTACACCTACTCGCGCGCTTCCGGGTAATCGGTAGGGGCGAGCCAGAGTTGGCGATGGAAGATGTTGCAGGGAGTTGTAGTTGGGGTAACGGAGCGACTGTGGGAGTGGTAATGCTGCTAGTTGCGCCGCGGCCGAGTGGTGTAGAGATAAAAACAGAGGGGAGTGGGGGCGCATGTCTTCGGATAAGAGAAAGGACCTCATCACCATATAGCTCGCTATCCATCCAACCCGTCTCCCTTTTGAGATCTTGACAGGTCTCGATCTTGCGGTGATGCGCACAGTCGACGATGCGGTCGAGCGTATAGTCGCTCATGATGACAGGGCCATCGTCGTTAAGGCAAGCCCATCCATAAACAGCGGCTGTCTTTTCGTCGCACCAGTCGAGAAGGGAAGTTTCTAATGCGTAGTCGTATTTGTCCTTCGTATACTTCGGGAGGCGAGAGCGTTGAGTCGCGCGGGTTGCTTTTGGAACACAGGTTTCGTACGAAGAAAAGTCGGATGGGCTGTGGATATCGCAGCAAGTGGGGGGCTCCATGATGTTGCAGCGGGAACAGCCGTGTGTGTCGACGCTGTCGCACTCGTGGTGATCCGATTCTATAGGAACACGCTGAGACACACATCAGAATCAGAAGCGGCAGAATTTCCCACCTGCTGCGGCGTTATCGAAGCAAACGTTGAAGACTGTCCTTCTGCAACCTCCGTCCGATTGTTCCTCAGCATTGATCAGTAAGTCGAGTCCTAAGTCCAGGTTCCTCTTCCGCCGTTTGCCAGTGTGAAGCATCTGACCTGGAAATTCCTCTCCCCTTGCCAGCATGCCGAGCAACGCATCAACTCCTTTAGCACCTGGCCCATCCACATCCACGAGGGCCGATCTACTCTGTTCGTCCCCCGAATCTCCATTCGATAAATCACCGTCTGCTGTCGCCAGCCCATCCTGTTGGGTTATGACAGGACTCTGCATGGGGTTTCCGTTGTACGAAGACAATGCTGCGCGTTTGAATGGACGCGCTTCTCCACGTAAGTGGGCTTCTTTTGCTGTACGTTTGCGCGTCTCCTCTCGTCTCGCTTTTCTAGCTGCCTTTGCAGCTTTCTCGTCATTAAAATACTCCTTCTCAGCAAACAGAAGCGCTGTTCCAGTAAGACGTCTGTCTCGAGCCGCTCGACCGAAACGCTGCCAGAGAGCAGATAGGTTACATGAAGCTCTCCACTGGATCACCATCAAGATATCCGGTACGTCCATACCCTGCTGACATTGATTATCTTCATCTCCAAGGTACTTTCAGGTGGTACATACCATCCCAAACGACGTTGTTGTGCAGAGTCCCCACGTCTCACCGCTGGTAAGTTTTCTAAGTTCCTCTTCCTTGTACGTTGTTGACATGTCGGCATTGAACCAGCGGATCTTCTCTCTTAATTCGGAAGGTAAACGACGGCGCAAGACGCATGCCGCGTTGATTGAGTCCGGTATGTCATCGAAAAAGATCAAGAATTTAGGGGGAGGAGGGTCATCCACTTTGAATCCTGGCGGGATCAAGAATGTCAGGTCAGCGAAAGTATTCAGGGCGTATTTTATTTTTTTAACACCAATCTTGATGTTAGGCCGGTCGCTGGACCGGCGAACTGTGGTCCTCCTGCTGGGACACATTTGGAGTAGGTGAGTGATGTCACGGAGCATGGCCCTTGTAATTGTCGCAGACGTTACTAGCAACGGTACACTACGTGGTAGCACGTAGCGTAGTCGTCCAAGCTCTCGGTATTCTGGTCGAAATTCCCCCCAGTCGGTAAGACAATGTGCTTCATCGATGACAATACTGATGATTCGTGATACGAACAGCGGATTTTTCAGCAACTTCTCGAATCCTCCTTCCGGACGCATGATTTGCTCGGGGCTAATCACGATCGCCCGATATTCGAAGGCACCAATAGCCTAGTTACCACTTGGTAAGAGTCACGCAAGTCATACACGCACGTATAGGTATGTCTTACCTGGAAGTTCGCAGGTGTGGCTGTCTCAGAACTGATTGAGATCGCCTGTATACCGGCCTTGGCCAGGGACGTTACATTTTGCTGCCCTAGCAGATTTAGAGGAGTGACAACAATTTGCATGCCATCCGGTCGGAAGAGAAGTGGCATCCAGAAGGTCAGTGTTTTGCCCATTCCAGTGCCTGCAATACATATGACATCCTTTTCTCCATTCAAGATCGTCTCGGCCACCCTCAGCTGCCATAGACACGGCCGTACTCCGAAGACCCGTTGCGTATGTGACCGGATATTAGATAATGATGGGAGGGCACGAGGCGATTGATTAGCAGAAGGCGATGGTACCATAAGGGATTGCTCTGCGCGGCACGGGACCGGTGGGACGTGACATGTATACCTATGACTATCCGGCACTCCTAACTATAAATATGTAACCCTAATTTTGGTTTACCTGCAATTTTTTTCGAAGTCCACGGGACGCGCCACTGTGGCTGAGGCTGTTTACAAATGTTTGCGGGCAGCCGTCGCTGTGAGTGTGAGGGAAATAAAGTTGTCCTGGGTTTGAATTTCGGAATCGGCCGTCGGAATTTGCCCTCACACGAGCAGCAGACGGCGTGTAGGAGCCTGACTCAGATCTTGGATAGCAGAATGTCGATGGTCTCGCCAGTCGTCACTGGATATTATCGTTATACAGACATCTTTTTCGAATGGTAAGGTCGGTGTCGATGCAGAGCGATCGACTCTACACTCAAGTCATTAGGCACCAGGCACTCCCCAACCCTGAAGATCGTAGCCCTCTCAAGGCTCTTTTGGCACAAGACGCGTTCGTGCATCCCGATCACCCTCTTCACAAGGAGGGTGTCGAGGGTGCAGAGCTGTATCTTGGTTTGTCATTTCATGGTGGAAACTCAGCGTGGTATCCGTAACGAACACGACAGGAACACTGCAGAATTTTGAGTCACGCCTCTTGCTCTCTTCAGCTCAGGTGGAATACATGAGGTACTGGCTGCATGCAATGCAACTCACCAAACATCCTATACCTCTTCCGTACTCGGATTGTCTACTGACGGAGCCCAATTTACGTCACGTCTCTCCCGTCCACTTCAAAACTAGAGAAGCACTTAAGACTGCATTGAAGGTAAGTGAATGACGAGATCGACACCCGATTATACTTCATGTACAAAACAGCAAATTGAGAAAAACAACAAACGCCTGAAAGGCGTAGATCCGACCCTTAATGCCCGTCGTGATATCTTTGAGCGCGTTCGATCTCTCTGGACCCAGCAGCAAGGCACCTGGTGTGCGCTGGATTTCGAGGCCTGGGACAGAGATCACACGCTTCTCACGGAATTCGGGTGGAGCATCGTTCGCTGGGATCAAGGATCGAAAATAGAGGAACAGGGACACCTCATTGTCAAGGAGCGCAGATATTATACAAACACCTACGTGTCTAACAATCGAGACGTAAAGACTCATTTTCTTTCCACGTATCTTCACCTTAATCCTTGGCTTTCCCAGCACTTTTCATTCGGGAAGAGCGAGGAAGTCAATAAAGCCACGTTCAAGCGAAGGATCCAAGCACTCATAGAAGACGCCAAAAAGTCAGGTCCTCTCTTCCTGGTTTTCCACGACAATAATCAAGACATCAAGTTAGTCATTATTCGACTCTATTGAGCTCAGAGCTGATCGTGGTGGTATAGGTACTTGAAGTCAAAGGACGTCGATGTACAACTCCCTGACGTCGTGTTCTTACTTCCTGACGTACTGTCCAAAGATGGCATCTTCGTCATAGATACGTCCGATTTGTTCGCTGCTTTGGAGGGTGATGGCGGGGGAAATCGTAGATCCTTGGAGCGCGTCTGTCGCCACCTGCAGATCCCAACTTCACACCTCCACAATGCAGGAAATGACGCTCATGTAGGTTGCTCTGCCGTCATTGAGGTTGTGGTGTTGAATTTGCGTAGTATACTATGCTCGCGCTTATATCTATGGCCTCAGGTGAACCTATAGATATGCAACGCGAGAGGCGGTGGCCTAATCGTACATCAACAACTTCGGGTGCTCCAAACGCACCTCTCAACGGAGCCGGCGTTAGGGTTCACTTCGACCCCTGGGAAGAGGATGATGATTTTTCGGATCAGGAAGGTGTTTGTGGACCGGCAGTGGACATCAGTCGATTCAGAGCGGATAGCGACGACGAGACGCCTTAGACCCGTACATGAATGGCAAGTACACGCAAAAATGTACACATAGTCTAACCCAACGACCGTATCTCTAGAAAACAAAAATAAGTAATGCAGTACATTACTCATCCTTTTCGTCGATATCGTTCGCATCTCCATCATTATCCTCGTCATCCGATCTATCGTCTGTTAAAGTACTAGTGACGGACCTGCAAACAGATGTCAGCGCCACCTACAACAAAGGATACTGGTGGAAGTACCGAATTGCAATGCGCCAGATGAGATAGTACCAGAAGAGATTCAGTAATTGCAAGACAAGGAGCGGCGCAAAGATCTGATACTTCATCCACCACACTAACCAAGCACCTTGTGACGGTGCCCATACGCGGGACACTTCACTGGTCGAGACTTAGTGCGATGGTCAAAGCGGCAAAAGAAGAAACGTACGGAATAAGGTCAAACTCCGTCCAAACAGACCAAAGGATGACGATGTTTAGGTAGTGGCGAAAGTATCTAGCAGGAGGCCATCAACTTAGGGACGTCTAAATTGCGATGAAACTAACGTCCAAAATCCGATGAACACCACGAATGAAACGAATTTTGCACGTTCCATCTTCATATAGTTCAGAAGTTTGGAGAACTACGGCAAGGTCGGCGAGAGTAGCGGTTCACAAAAACCGTGACTCACAGCAAGGAACGCATCCGGTATGTCCATGCTCATGTATATAGCGTTTCCTATTAGCGTTAGGTTGATCAGGTAACTCCAGCTACGGGAAACACAATCAGACGAAGGGATCTGAGTGAAGGTGGATAGAAATCGATTACCAGATGAGCCACAAAGTTACT
This sequence comes from Pisolithus albus, assembly GCA_024613165.1. Taxonomy (NCBI): domain Eukaryota; kingdom Fungi; phylum Basidiomycota; class Agaricomycetes; order Boletales; family Pisolithaceae; genus Pisolithus; species Pisolithus albus. The sequence continues at coordinate 419,406 of JANFAB010000004.1, read as the reverse complement.
ACATGATGGGCCACGAGTTCGTAGTAGTCCTTGCGAGGTTTTTCCAGGCCAAAGAGAAGAACAATGAGTTGCTGGCACCAGTACGCCATATGCATTAGATAATAGCGTTTCAGCTCAGATTTCATATCCCAGTGAGGGTAATCTAGTATAACATAATGGGGTTAGGGCCACGGTCCCAGGTTAAATAAAAAACAGAGTCTACCAATCCAGAAGTACTCCGTCCGGTACCAGTATGTTGGCAGTCGTTTCATGATGCGCTGAAAACATTGACACTGAACGCAAGCAGGGAGGAATTGCAGATTACTCACGTAGCCCCAAGCACCCATGACTGCAAAGTATACCAGTGCATAGCCCTGCTCACCGAAGCGTTCCAACTTCGCTTGGCTCTTGACCCCAAAATACCGGGCAATAGGAAGGCAGGCATGGATAATAATGATTTGCCGCACAAATGAGAAGAAGATGATATAATACGCGATAAAAGCCAAATCTAGGTACCCTTTCGCGAATCGTGCGTCCCCCGTGTCCGACCCCACAGGGTATGAGATGAATAGCAGTGGTCTCAGCGGGTTCGGCAAGCCAGGCGCGATGCTCGGGGTGACAAGTTCCCAGTTGAGATAAAGGATAACGGAGATGGCGAGTAGTTTGAACGACGACACTGAAAATGGGATTGTAGTCCGTCGCACATCGAAAGTGAAAGTAATGAGGCAATGTTCACCTGGATTGACGACCCATCTCCCAGACTTGAGGTCGCTCCAAAACGTATTTCCCTGATGGTTCACGCTCAACGCGGGAAAGTCGTTGGATTCTGGAGTAGCGGAATCCAATGGTCTGCAGGTGTGTGTGATGAGGGGGTAATGCAAAGCAATCAAAAGAGGGCTCACGTTCCGGTCACGAATGGCCCGGTCAAGTGTCTCCTGTCGGTGCTAGTGTGTGGTCAGTACGGCAGACTGAGGGCTCGCGTTTTAAGGACGCACTCAATACTCTTGAGGTTCCCTACATGACCACGTCTTCGATGTAGTGTTGGGGTCGAGGGAGAACGTTTGGACATATTGACCAGAAGGGAAGAAGGAGGAGAGAGAATGGCAAAAATATAAGAAATAAAAGATAAACAACGAGTTGAACGTTGGACGTTGACCTTGCCAGGCACGTACGTATGTCAACCAAGGATTCGAACGTCCTGGTCGGCCCTACAACTGCTAACAGGCTATGTTTTCTACGCTGGGTCTTTTTCAGTCGCTATCGTGCCCGGAAGGATCGAAGTGCAGGAGACCGTGGTGTCTGTTCTCTCATACCAACGATGCATCCCAACCGCCCTTGATTGCGTCCGTGTTTGTTCCCCCACCGAGGGCGCTGTCGTCCACCACCGCGACATCTCGGCCCAGTCCATCCCCATCCACCATCCCCGCAAAAAGACCGTATGAATTGTCCGCGTTGGCAACGTCATCAGTGCGGAAAGATGTCCCCAGCGAACCTCCCACACAACGAGTGAAGACTGCGTCTACCAGTCGGCCCATCAATACGCCAAGAACAACAGGTCAGGGCAATGTCAGTAGTCCTTTTCTCTCGCCGTCATCTCGGGACTCATCTCTGTGCACAGGGTGTACCCATTCTCCGAGTGACCCCAGCACAATCCCAAGTCGCAGTACCCGTGCGCCAGGTGAATGCACACACTCCCCTACATAAGCACATGCCGCTTAACTTCATGGTTAGACAATGCTCAAGAATCTCTATGACCATTTCGTTGTATTGTATGAAGTTGTTCTGCCATCGAATCCGACTCTCGCATCAGAACACGCTCTTCGCCAGGAAGAGGAGATCTACAGCAAATCAACCAAGCTGACTTATCGGAATGTAGGTAATCCAGCTCTTATTTTGAACTGACACCCAGTCCTATGTGAACCCAGGCAGTCATCAACTCAATTGCAGCTCTAAAGAGACGACCCATTCCCAGCGCAATATCCCATCCTTCCATTGGCACTGAGGGGGATATTGCTGCTCGCATAGAATCGCAGAAACAACTAAGTGGACTGCGCCTAACTAGGACTGCTGTGCAGCAACTGGTAATGACGACGGAGACCATGAAGTATTGGGGCTACATCACCGAGGTACCCCACGGCGAAGGAGGAAGTAATCCAGATGCGAAGAATCAAGTGAAACAGTGTGAACGGTGCGGTCAATCATTCACTGTGAGAAAAGATCCCAAGAGGGACGAGTGTTACTATCACTGGGGCCGACCTTTCACGAAGAGCATCAATGGTATGGAATTTCTCACTGTGTCCACTTGCGGGATAATTGAATCTGGTTTGACAGGCGAAAAATTGCGCTTCTACTCGTGCTGCTCGAAGAACGCGAACGAGGATGGATGTACCCGGGGATGCCATGTATTCTACGAGACCGATCCAAGTGATCTCCACACTCGTCACGCCTTCTCGCTGACACGACCCGCGAAGTCTTCTCATGGCGACATCGATGCGGAGACCTGCGATACAGCTTTGGATGTCGTTGCTCTCGATTGCGAAATGATTTACACCACTGGTGGTATGCGGGTTGCTCGGATTTCAGTAGTAGACGGCACTGGAACAGAAGTGTTCGATGAATTAGTTCGGATGGACGATGATGTCGATATCACGTACGTGTACCGAAATTCATGAGGCGTCTGTTAACCTGTGCCCCAGTGACTATAACACCCGATTCTCCGGTATATGCCAGGAAAAACATGAGAAAGCGTCTCTGACACTCTCGTCCGCACGTCAAACGCTTGATGCGTTTATCAACTCAGAGACGGTCATTATTGGTCATGCTCTAGAGAACGACCTCAAGACATTGCGTATGATTCATCATCGGTGTATAGACACGGTGGTTCTGTTCCCACATAAAGCTGGTCCACCATACAGAAGATCGCTGAGGGATCTGTATGTAGCTAAGTGGTCTAACTTGTCAGGTCCGTGTGCGCTAAGGTCGGTCTCAGAGCCAAGGAGCATCTTGGTATTGCAATTCAAACGGGGGATGGATCAAGTGGACATTCTTCGGTAGAGGATTCGATAGCAACTTTGGACCTGGTGCGATGGTACATCCTCAACAAGAAGGGCACCTCCCAAAAGCCGTAACACGTATTTCTTCCTTACTCGCACTCTTTCATTTGGACAGACCAGAAGTATATTAGCTGAACAAATTCCCGAGTAGTACACGTAAATCACTCACAGAACTGGTGACTCTAAACCTCAGTGAACCAGAAGTCCTTTAGGAAATATGTAAAACCAGATTGAAAAGCCCGACAAAAGATGTCTAACCACTGCGACCTCCTCCGAGACGACCAATGAGATCGTCGCTGTTTTCTTGCTCTTCAACGCCGTCCGCTTGTGTCACCTGGCCTTCATAAGATGGCTGCAGTACAGAACTCGTGCAAGTACCCACCACACGAAGAACCGACTTCTTTGATGATTCCTGCATCTCACCAGCGATGATCAGCTCGTCCAATATCTGTCGCATTCACTCTCAATCGGATGTCGGGAAACTGTACAAGATTGACTCACAGAATATGCCTTTTGAAAATTGAAGATCCTTGCAGAGTGCACTTAGATCAGGTGTCAAATCTACTAAGAGCACGCAACCTACAGGTCTAGTTCGCAAACCTGATTCATGTCAGATTCGGAGGGGACTGGAAACTTATGCATACTCACATTTCCGAAATACTTGTCCAAAACTTCCACGTAGCGGTGAATGATCTCCAATGCAATAAGTTCGTTGTCCCCTGAACCAATCCCGCAGACAAAAAAGAGGGAGGCATATCTCCGATAAACCACCTTTGTGTCTGAAAACAAATGAAGGATCAAGCCTTCGAACTCTCAACCCATCACGGGAAACTCTAACCCTTGTATTCCAGGAAATTACACATTCGTGTCCTCCGGGCCAGCACCAGTTGCGTTACATCCTTCACGATTTTGGCTTTCGCCTTTGGTGCAACGGTTGTGAACCACTTCGCCAGACGTACTTTCCCTGGTGGAAACCATCAAGTTCAATCACGATGTTGAAGAATTAGACGAGCCTTGCCGCGACACGAGCAGAATGTAGTTGATCATTGCAACCAGTCGGTGGCTGTGTAATACCTCGCTGAAGTTACCATGTAGTGCCGTCCCGCCTGTGAGGAACTGGAACCATGACTGATAGCTCAAACGCCAACTCAGCTAATTCCACTGCCATCGGATAAATCCAAGTGTTGAGGTAAACGAGAAGCTGAGGTAGATGTACGTATACGTTACTGCGCATGGGCGCGGGGAGAGACAAATTTCTCCTGATAAGACCCACGACACATCCCATGCACATCTAAAATAAAATCTTTCACCATACCAGCTGGGGGTTACAGCGGTTTTCAAAAGTTCGGGGAAAAGCCAAAAATCAAAACTCGCGCGGCGGGGTTTGCCGGTGAGGACCCCGGAGGTAGCCCTAGACAGAGCTTGTACTTATTAGCAATACTATCAACTAGCTTATCAGTCATTGTTGAATGTGGATTGTTTCTCATGGCTGATCAACACACTCGTCGTTCATGCCGTGACGAGGCATCTCAAACGATCTCAAGGCTCACATTCCTGTCCTTCATCATGAAGGCTATTCCGTCAAAACAATCTGTCATCTCCTCGGCATCAAAAAAACTACAGTCTACAGAGTCCTCAGTCGCTATCTGTGCTTTGGTAGCACCTCCAATCCCCACACCTACTCGTGTGTAGTTTTCCAAACCGGGCTTGAGGAGAATAGCTTCGTGGAACTCGAGGTAGTTGGAGTTGACAGCAACGAACAGTAATTCCTTCATCTTTGTAGACTTTTCCTCCTTCGGAGTCGTCCTCCCTTTCGCAGTCATTTTCTTGATCTTCGAATAAACAGTGAGAAAGATTGAAAAGGACTGTGGAGTATCATCATCCTCTGGAGCTGGGGACAACATGGCAGTGCGAGGCAGAAACAATTCGGTAATACTAATAAGTACAAGCTCTGTCTAGGGCTACCTCCGGGGTCCTCACCGGCAAACCCCGCCGCGCGAGTTTTGATTTTTGACTTTTCCCCGAACTTTTGAAAACCGCTGTAATTCGACGTCAGCCACTAAATAGATTTGGCTTTGGCAGTCACACCCCAAGGATGGACCACCTGCAGAGATTATACAGCATTCTGTTGGAGAAGTCCCGTTGTAGTTATCCGGACGACGGGTTACGTGGCCGCCTTCGATACCTTCTTACGAGGACCACGTAACTGAGCACTTTTCGAAATCGTTGACCTTAGAGGCAGAAGAATTCAGTAACAGGTAAAAAGACAGAAATGGTTCCAAAGAGGTCAGATTAGATCAAGACGAGTTCAGCGGGCGCCCGATCGCTTGGCGTGGGTTCCCTCCAGACCATGTTCTCATCTCCCCACAAAGAATGAAGCAGGTGTAAAGACGAATTAGAATTGGTCAACATACCGATGGCCATGGTCCGAGTTTTCACCCAGAGTAATCTGCGATGGATAAACCTCCAACTTCCGTTTCCGCCTAAATTCCCAGTAGTCGAGCATCCACGTCTGCAATAATCCGAAGGCAGCTGATGTTACCCAATAAATAACAACACTCTAGTGTAAAGCGTAAGTCCGGACTCAAGTAGTAGTTAACTGTTACATACCCCGGGCACCATGGACGCAATCAAAATTCGGCCGACGGAAACCAACCTAAGAGATGATTTGACAATCTTCTGGGGTTCAAGAACGGTTTCACCCCGAGTAACCCGCTCCGATTTCCATTGTTGAACTTTTTCCTCGCGCTTGAGTTGGGCATCCGTCATAAACCAACGAGAACTCTCTACATTGGCCAGAGTGATGAAACCAAGTGCAATGGGTAAGGCCGCCGTGGGATCCGCGTGCGTAAGGGTGGACAGAGTGAGAAAAGATTCGGAATCGAAGGGAGTTGGAGCCTGTGAGAGACGAGAGAAAAGGATTGAAAGGCCCACGAAGACGGGAAGCTGTGTAACAGGAGGGATGAGCATCGTCGCTACCGGTTGACACTGGTGTTCCGCAAGCAGGAGCTTCCGCTGTTTCGACAACTACGTCACCAGTTCAAATCAAAGGCTCGTGAGTGGGAGAACCGACGTGGACACACGATCTCTTTCACTCTCTTGCTATGTAGCGCCTGAATTTGCTCCATTGTACCATGGACTCTCTCCCTTGTCATTTCTTCGGATACGCTCCTGGCTACCTTAGGCGCCATAGAACGCATGATAGGCATGACCACCTCCTCCGCTCGCCACTGTCGCCGCTTGGCCTATGCCTTGTCAGACAATTGTGACACAACCTTGGAATCACTTACCCATATTGAAAAAGGGACTGTCAAAGCAAGTCGTGAGAGCACTGTACACAATATGATAGTAGTTGAATAAGGGGGCCAGGACGGCGGTATTGGCAAAGCTGTTGCAAGGTCTAAGAAGCCTTCGGCGAGAGTGTTCAAACTCGTGATGGTTCTATGGGAGGGCGAAGCAGAAAGCAGTTGCCTCTGGGGACTGCACAGACTTCGGCTCGTACGAGAGGCATATCTTGCCAACATCAATTAGCAGACGACGCACAAAGTCAAAAATGTTGTCCGCTGCTGACCTCGTCGCAAATCACTCAAAATTGTTTTCATCGAGACAAATACAGGCACACAAGTTCACCAAGGTTGAAGCACAGTTTTTCAAAAGCCAGTTGGGTAGCATAAAAGAAATATCATGTACGGGAGATGGCACACATCATAGTTCTGTATAACCTACTGCATGCTCAAAAAACCATCTGGTGAGGGAATTGACCCTTCGTTAGCCCAAAACTAGCTTTCAGGTACTTGGCCAGATTCTCTTGCTTCCGAACAGCAGCAATGACAACCTTGTCGACCTCCTTCTGGTCACCCGATTTGGCTTCGGGGAAAGGCTCCTTTGGCTTAGGCTTGCCCTCAGAGAAAAACTCTGCCTCGGCTGAAATTGAACTTTTGGCTGCAAGCTTTGGCAAAGTACGCATCATTGATCCTTGGATCAACCTACGGGAATGTGAACTTAACATAGAACGGGGGCGATAGGCTGTATTACCTTCAATCCCTCGAGATCTATCTTTGTCGAAGTGGCGATGACATATGCTTGGTTGACCCTACGCAAGGGAACGCCATTGATCTTGTACGGGCCGGTTACCAACAACAAACCACTGTCCAACTGTTTCAAGAACACAACCCTCTTCCCTCTGAAGCGCCCAGCAAGTAGAATAAGCACTGTGCCTGGTACGATAGTTGGTCGAAGCTTGGCAGGCTTAGGTGACTTGCGGCTTTTCTTAGGCTGACGAACGTCTTCCGCGGGGTAGAAACGAGGGGCTTTTGAGGTAGGTACTAGGCGGGTGCCACCGTTCTTCTCGCCGCCAACCTTGACCTCCTTGAATTGGGGAACTTCGGCAGCGGCTGCCTTCTCCGATTTTTTTGGGCCCTTGTACAGCTGGCGACGGGCGGCAGCCTGCGAACGCGAAAAGCGTCCAATTCCGGGTGCGAGTTGCCTGCTACGGGCCATCTAAAAGCTGATTGTGAGCGAAACGAATCGACACAACACATCCATCTCGCGCATCCGCCATCCATCCCAAAGCCAAAATAACGGCGCCTGTTCATCTCAAGAGATGGATGGAGAACGCCAAAAGACCTGTTTGCCGACGATCAGATGCACTTACGGGGTCGATGTCTTGAGGAATTCGTCGTGGAGGTCTTCGATCGCCACGGTGAGTGCTTGGGAGATTGGGTTAGTCGGAGTTGACCATGTGAGAAATAACTTCCCGATATAGGAAACGCTATGGTGTGTTCTCAAACTGCTAGCATCACTTTCGTGAAAGCTTCTTGACTCTTGTCACTGTAAACATACCAAAGATACCCCGGCTGTGCCATGTCTCAAGGCTTCCAGGAAGGTAGGATACATTTAGTATTACTAAGGGGGCCCTATCTTCAAGTGCATAGGAAAGATCCTCGTATGGTCGTATGGTTCGACATAGACAATACGCTGTATTCAGCAAGCACTAAGATTTCGCAAGCAATGGGACAACGGATTCACGGTTGGTCGCGTTTACAGAATCGTAGATTGGCTTCGACCTCGAACATACCCAGCATATTTCGTTTCTATGGGACTCGACGAGGACGAAGCATCGGATCTACACTTCAAGTACTACACGCAGTATGGACTTGCCCTGCGTGGTCTCACACGTCACCACGAAATAGGTATATCTTTTGATGCTGTAGTGGACGCATACGATTGAAGAGTCTATGCGTCAATGCAGATCCTCTTGATTTTGACCGTAAATGTGATGGCACGCTCCCTTTGGAAGAGCTCATCCAACCAAACCCCAAGTTAAGAAAGCTCTTTGAGGATTTGGACAGGACGAAAGTCCGTGTATGGGCGTTGACGAACGCCTATAAGCATGTGCGCAATGGATCAGTCACCCGGCGACTCACGGATCGGTACTCAATTACACGTGTAGCATGCCAACAGAGTGCTAACCATCCTCAACTTACGCGACCAAATCGAAGGCGTAGTGTTTTGCGACTATGAAAATCCCAACTTTGCTTGTAAACCAGAACCTGAATTCTATCATAACGTGAGAGTTGTGCCACGTTTCCAAGTGCATCTGATGTCGTGTTACCTCAGGCTATGAAACAGGCTGGTATTTCCGACCCATTGAAATGTTTGTTTGTAGATGACAGCAAAAAGAACGTCGTCGCCGCGAAGGAGTTGGGTTGGGGACGGTGTGCACATTTCTACGAAGCGGGGCTGGAAGCAATGGAAGGTGGAAAATTGAAAACATTAGGCCAAAACGGTGACACTGCAGCAAGCGCGGACGGTGTTGTAGTCATTACTGATTTAGAAGAGCTTAGAACGGTCTGGTCTGACATTTTTTCCAGATAATTCGTTCCATGCTATGTAGAACCACACTAGGAATACACGATTGTAGGGACAAGGAGACTGTTATTCAAAACAATGTAACTGCTACAACCTGGGAAGCCTCGTTTACTTCCAAGATAACACCGTTATATCCATAAAGTCCTAGACGAATGTCAGACACGGCTCCTACATATGAGATCGCACTTACGGGATACAGGACTGGGTAGAGCGATTGTGTCATCGTCATCCGTACGGTCGAGTACCATGGATTGCGGCGGAGGATCTCTTGGATTCAGAAAATGGCTGATTGCCTCGAACTGGATTTGTGAGAAAAGTAGTGGTCACCGCACGGATCTCCTACCTTATCCGGGAAACGCATACGTGGTGGCGTATCTTGATTTCGTGCGTTAGTCTCCGTCATCGGCATTGAAACCGATATTTACCATCCTCGTCATCTTCAGGTCTGCCCTCCAACTCCCAGGGACAACGTTTATAACGTTGAAACAACGGCGATCCAGGCTGTTACTCACGGTGAAAAACGGATTTATGAGTAGACATAAAGCGCTTACCACATTGGAATGTAGTATGATCTTGCGTACTCTATGGGTTTGGCCAGATATGAGAAAGTCGATACCATGGTGGAAATAATTATAAAAATCTGCAAACCGAAACTCAGACCGTTCCAACCAGCCACGCTGTGGGAAAACTCACAGTCATTAGAGTAACTGTCCTCGTCTAGTTGTGGATTTGGAGAATGGATTGCCATACGTCCGTCTTCTTTGTAAAACACTCGAGATGGGGGGCCAAGGTCAAGGTTTAAGTCTTGAGCGGTGGTTTTCCCCAGATAAATGTGCAGCGGAGATGACGAAAGGGCGAAGAAGTGAAGAACAATTCCATGGTGTATCTGCAACGCAGAGAATCAGCCACAGAGACTTATTCGGCATGAAACTGAGATGCCTTGATAATGGCCTGTGAGATATCCGCGAACATTACTGGGCATGGGATGACTTCGTCCAAAGCGTCGTGCTCTCCCGATCGCGTTTCTTTCTGAGTAACAATGATTCTTTTCACTTCCTTGGAGCGTTGATCTGGCCCAGTATTTGGGATGCCGCCTTTTAGGCTCTCGTTGATGGCGTCGTCCTCGAAGCTGAACCAAACCCCTGGATACCTCAACTCATCACCAGGGTACGTCGGACCAAATGCCCGGGTTATTTGGACCTTGATAAGCGGATCACCACCTGAGCAGATGACAGAGTCTTTGTACCGCAGAATTATTGGAGGATGAAGATCTGTAATCTTCCTCAGACAGATCGTGTGGAGTCGTTGGTGGTAGCCAGAGAAAAGGAGATCAAAATGAGGGCGCAGATGGAGGATAACTGGTGTTGTGGAAGCATTCTCTGCGTCAAACTTGACCTCCACCTGAGGGAAAAGGTGTTGCAGATTCCGAAGCATAGCCATCACGGACCACAATGATGAACCTGATGAAAATGAGTAATTGGGGGACGCGATTATATGAAGAGGAGGACGAACCGATCTCAAACATTCCAATTCCAGAGCCTGGTCTCAAGTCCACTTCCAGAGTCGAGAGCATGATGGGAGGAAAGACCTTGACTTGGGACTGAGGTCGGGAGTGTTGGTCTATCCAAATGTGGAAAGGTACTATGTGCAGTCAAAATCACGTGGCTGCGATATCTGGCGAGTCGCTGCGAAACGTGGACTACATAGCGACCATGATCGACGGTCGCCAACGGACAATAATCAAGGTTCAGTGCTCAGACAGTCTTGATTTTCGTCATAACACAACCCTTCAGGTCTTCCGCAAGTATAGCCACTCTCTGGGGCCAGAAGCTCTGAAATTCCTGGAAGAGATCCTTGATAGACACGGAATACAAGATGATGATGTCGAGGTTTCCGTCGAAACCGTCGCCAGGGAGTATAACAAACAGGATGGTATGCGTCTCCTTCCCTTCATAGGGTGCTTCCTATATGCTGCGTAGACGCCGTCATGAAAGTGTCACTTGATGTCCTCCGACGGGTATATGATTTGCTCCAGGATCAGGGCGCAGGTGACGCCAAATCCGAGCTTCTTGAGCCAGACAGCCACCTATATGTCATAGATGCATTCGAAATGCCCCTGTGGAATTGGTCTCATGAGCGCGGGACATTTGAGAGGTAAGCTCTACATATTTCAGGGCGCCACACGTTCTGCACGGTCAAAAGATCAGCTGTTCCGCCGACCATCTCCGGTACCGCAGAGTCACGAATCAATGCCGTCAGGAACCGTCTCTTCGTCATTAGGCAGAGCATCTTACGCAACGAACACTTCTCCCCTTCTACTATTCCATCTCGTGACCGGGAACACCTTGTTACGGTATGTGGTGGATCTTCTTCGTAACTCAATCTTCTACCACTTTCTCCATCCAACAGCTCAAATCGTCCAAGCAATTGTTGGGGAGGGCGGGTGAAAGATTTCTACTGTTAGGCATGCTCGTGCATAATAATGAAGGCTCGTTATGCCTTGAGGATGCGGACGGTGACGTTGTATTAGACCTCTCTAAGCTGGTAGGATTCTTCCGTGGGGACCATTGGATAGATTCCAACCGACTCTTTCAAGGATGAACCCGGAGAAGGACTGTACACGGAGGGGTGTATTGCCCTCGTTGAAGGCGAATATACGAAGGATGGAACCCTCGAAGTTATCGCTATCGGACAGCCGCCCTGCGAAGATCGGGAAACCGCCCGGTCAGCCTGCGATCCCCATCCAGTCGGTCTTCGTCGTACTAACATTAACCTTTGTTAGGTCGATATATGGTCACATCGACTTCCTGGGGAAAGGATCGACAACTCTCCTTGAAGACGTATGTACTGGCATGTGCTGCCCAATGTTTGTTCCAGTCTGACCTTGTGCAGAACCAATACGCTCGTCGAGTTCGGGAAGAGTTGTCTGATGTCTACTTCTTTTTTCTTTCGGACGTGTGGCTTGATCATCCAGGGACATTTCTCGGTCTTCAGAAGATGTTCGACAATTGCATTGAGAACAGCTTTATCCCAAGGGTTATCGTCATGTGTGGCAATTTCACGAGTCGCTCAATCGCGCAAGGTAGTGCACGAGACATCCAGCGATACCATGGTATGGATTTTACAAGTTACTTCTTCCTCCGACGTTCGGTGACTTGTTTACCCACAAGAAAATTTCGACAGTCTGGCGCAGCTCATTGCTTCGTATCCACAGATCACAGCGGATCACGCATTTTGTGTTCGTTCCGGGCCCACTCGATGTGACCAGCAATGCGACTTTGCCTAGGCGCCCTATCCTCTCCTCTTTCACTTCCCAATTGAAAGCGAAGATCCCGCGAGTTCATCTAACAACAAATCCATGTCGATTAAAATTTTTTGCTCAAGAGATCGTCGTTTTCAGGGAGGACACCATGGCAAGAATGTTGCGTAACACCGTGGAAGTGAAGCCAAACGTTTCTGGAGAGGATTTGAGGCGATATGTACGCGTTCAGCTTCTTTATCGTTTCCGCTCATTGGTGCAGTGCCATTAGCTCGTTCAGACCATGCTCGATCAGAGCCATTTGACGCCTTTAACTTCCCAAGTCCAACCAGTTTCTTTTGATTTTGATCACTCTCTTCGACTGTACCCATTGCCGACAGCAGTAAGGCAGGCCTCGTGCTTTATTTATTCACTGACTATGCCTTTTTTCCGAAGGTGGTGCTTGCTGATCGCTATGAAAAGTATAAGCTAACGTACTCGGGATGTCATGTATTCAATCCCGGTAGTTTTGTTGGGAGTTCTTTCACGTTTTCAACATATTGCCCTGCAGAAGGTAGCTCGGAAGAGGGGTGAGTTTGCAAATAACAAAGAGATACTGATTGACCACGGTTGCAACTCAGCATTATACCCGTGAATATGGAAGACTGAGGCACGCGCCAAGTGTGTTGTGGAGAGGATTGCAAAACTCGGTCTGGTATGCGTACACAATGAATGTAGTCACGTGCCGGATGACGTCGCGTATTAAATGTTCGCCTGCCTTGCCTTCAGAGCGAGTTCATGGATCAGATTTAAGTCACCGCCCTCAGCGCTTTCCTCTCTTTCATTCGTCTGAGTCAAGATTGCCGTCTCTTTATATTCATTCTATCAGCCCAAGTATCTTGCTCCCGACATGCCGTCATCGCAACTGGTCTCCAAACAGGCAAAGCTAGTCCTTGGTGGTTTAGCTGTCGCCTCATGTGCGCTTCTTTGCCCACCAGACCCATATTTCTGGATATTGCTCTTTTCCTGGTGCTTGGGACTGGTGGCTTTCTTGTTCTTCGTCCGTGCGCATCTTGCACCGTTTGTCCTCACGCGCTTTTCAAACCACATTCGAGTTCGAAGCATCAGCTTGCGTTCCGTTCGCGGTCTATACTTCCGCAAAGGCAATAGGACCTGGCATATTGATCGTTTTGCCTACGCTTACAGCCCATCCAGGGACGGGATGTCCAAGGGGCTATGCTTCAGAATTGAAGGCTTTAAGCTTGAGGTTGATGCCGTCAAAACACCTCTATCGAATCCACGGTTAAAGCACAGGCGAGGACTCGCGCTCACTGATTTTTCGCCCTCGCCGCTAGCGCTCTATATTTGGTCCATAGTGTCCAACCTTTACGCGTTGTTCGATCCAGTAATCCGGCCGACCAGTCGACTGATCGTGACTTTCGTCCTTCGCCAGTTCATTCTGTTGATCCCCCGGCTTACGGAAACGCTCCAACTGGACGTGGATAGAGCGATAGTATCATTTAATTCTATCCCAGAGATCTGTTTCAGTGCGGAGAACGTGGTACTCAAGGGTCATGTATCCTTTACTCAAACCTCCCAGGCCCAGCGCGTTGAAGAGCCTCATCAGTCTGAGGGGCAGCAGACGCTAAATCCCAGGGCTCTCGCGATGGGCGCGTGGAAGTCTCGCTTGGTCAACAATCTTCAGAGGACATGGACTCGAACTTGGGATCACACTCTGGGTTCATCAACAGGGTCTATGGCGTTTGACCTTGTCGTCGGAGGTATTGAAAGTTCTGGTCTTGGTCAGTCTCGGATGCTTCATGTCATACGCTATTGACCTTCCTTCCCGATGACAGAGAAAGAACCGCTGGTATGTTTCTCAGGCCCTATCTTTATCGCTGGATCTGCGTGTTTCAGCCCAAGGACCGGTGCTATCGAGCCAAGTAGTTTCCAGAACCACGTCAAAGTGGGTGGATTGCAGATCAACGCCGACGCCGTACAGGCCGCGTTGTCGGCGTTACCTGTTTCCCGAGCAGAGGAGGCACCCTGCTCGCCTGGCCCAGTCACTACCCTTATTTCCCCTTGGGTGAGGACGCCTTTCAGTACAGTGAGTTTTGCGATGGGACATCAGCAGTAGCGTTGACTATCGGTAGATGTCAATGAACTCTGATCATGTCGGATCACGGGTTGAAAAGCGAGAGAAACAAACGCCTCTAGTAAGAAAGATACTATATTGCCAAACTGCGCTTTGCTTACCCGTGGTTTAGCCAGTCGAGCTTGTGCGAAGTGTGGAAATTAGTTTGGGTTCTCTTACAGTTTCGAAGATTCTTGGCGGCCGCCACTACCAGCTTGTTGCACGAGGCTCGTCTTGTTCGTTTGAGCCTAGCGATTTCACTACTCGTTCCACTCATCGTGTATGGCTGGGAAAACGTTCGCGACTTTCAACGGCGTACCACTCTTCGTTGACTATACAAGATATTTCTTTGTTCAGGATGGAGTCTGTCACGAGGAGAAGAGGAGAAAGCCCGCTTTTATTCCTCGGATCGACCATTATACATTTCAGCATTGTAGACTGGCCTTCATTAACTCCAGTAGACCCTTTACTTCGCGGTGGCGCGACCACTTGCGTCCTTCTCGACATCGAAATCGCTTCGTTGTCGCTCGCAGACAAGCTTGACTTTCTAATGCAACATAATGGTTCCAGGCCTTCAGAGAATATTCCACAATGGGATGTTCAACCTTTATTACCTGCTATCCTGTCGCCCGTGCCCCAAGTGGTATTAGGCTTCTCAGTCGGGCCAATCTCCGCGCGGATGGAAGGCCTTGGCCAATCCGAGGAACCGATAGTTGTGGAACTGGATACGAATGGCATCACATTCCACTCTACCTCGAGTTTCTACACCGGGCCGTCAGTTGTCGCGCATCGAGGTGGTTATGACGTAACCCAAGAGCACCTCCCATTACGGATGACAATACCCCTCCATTGCTTGTTACACCCCGTGTTCGTGCGGTTGCCCTGCAAGTCTACCAAATCGACTGGGAAAGCGCATCTCGAGATGGGGCTCTGAATCTACACTCAGTGATACAGTGTTTTCCCTGGAAACTGTTGAGGTAAACGGCACTCTCACAGCTCTTGGAGAGCTGCAAAATGAAGACCAGTCTATCATGGCTAGGCTGAATACTCGGACACTCTTCACTACTCTGCATTGCCGTTCCGAGGCTACATTGTTCGAGTTGTGGCATCCCAAAAGACTCGAAATCTTGAGTACTTTACTGTCGTCACTCTCCACTTCACGCCTGACCACAGGATCCTCGCGGAGACTCCCAACGTTACCGACCGGGTATTCTTTATCCCTAGCAGTTGCGCGAGCTGTTGTTTTCGTGACTGGCCCAGACGTTGATCCCACTGCTGATGAGACCCTTACTCTTGGGGTCGCCTTCAGCACCGGCGTCTCTTCTCAATTTTGCTCCGTTGGAGCCGACCACATTCATTCGGCGACGTACTGTCGGTCAGAGTTACACGATCGACAAAAGCTTTTCCTTCCTCCCAGCAGACTTGGTGAAGCGATCTTCTCTGCGAGATCTTCCAACCCGTCTACTGGTGGTGCCGCATTTGGCAAACTCATGCTGTGGAACACCAACCTTCGCTCGGCAGCAGCAGATCAATTTTCTATGGATGACCCTCTCATTCTAGAGAGAGATAATAAAATCCTGGACGCTAAGTGTATCATGTCGATGCAGAACTTTAGTGTCGACATAAAATGCACGGTCCTACCATCATCACCTGTCCCCGTAGGGTGCGATGGGTCTTTCACTGTGGACAATTTCACTATGTTCTTTGACCTTTCACTGGTGCATTCTGCATCGGCAGCTCTCTGGACATTGCAACATTTGAAACAGTGCACGGGTGTGTCATCATCGACGTCTCCCGAGCGCATTTCGGCAAGTGTCACGTTAAACGGTACAATAAAAGCCTTTCGTGCGCGCCTGAGCCTACAGGATCAGAAAGTTGTGGCCCGCGCCAACCACATTGACATCTCAGTTGGTTTCCTTGGGAATCAGGTCCATATCGACTCCTTGTTGTTGTGGGTTCCAGTGGTAGCTTCGAAGGGACGCGAAAACAATGCGACTTCGTGGGAGGAATTGGGCCGCATGTATAGGTGCACGCTGTCGTCGCAGGAAATCCTTGGCGGGTCGGGTAAATATCGCAACGGATGGCCTGCGAGTGCGCATTCCATATGGCTACGTCTTTGCAGAATTGTTGCAAGCCACAGTCATTACTGTGAAAGCCGCACGCCACCTGATGCAAATGACGACACTGGGAAAGTACACGCCAATGTCTGTTCCAGTCGCGGAGGATGCAAGGCATGTACCGGACATAGCATTTACATGTAGAATGCTCTGTTTAGAAGCTGCGGACGATCCCTTTGAAAGTCGATTAGGCTTCAACTACAGGGTTGGTTTAGAAGCAGCTAGGTGGAGGCTTCGTCGGGAAGAAGCTTTTGATGCGAAGGCTTCAGTTGTTGTATCCGGCATTTCTGCTCCCCCCGACCCCCAGTCCCTACACTCCGACTACCACTTCGATGGCAACCATTCAGTCACTCTCCAGGAAGCGCGATGTCGTTTGGATATGGCTCATTCCATGGACTGGATGTTGAGGCATCGCCGCCAGTCCCGGGAGCGTGCCAATCAGGAGGACTCGGTTTTCCATCTTCTGCAAGGTTCCATACCCCTCAAACGTCCCACAAAGATACCAGACTTAGTCCGGCCTTCAGATGCGGAACGCGTCCCGCCATTGATTCGTATCATAATTTTCGGGTTGCGCCTCCACGTCAATAGGCCATCATTTCCTCTGCAGCGCCTCTGTGACTTCTTGCATGAACAGGGTAACGGAGTTCCACACCAGACTTCGTATTCCCTACTTGTTCCTATGCATCTGACATTGGCGCTTGCATCGCTTCAGGTCTCATTGCGTGACTACCCTCTACCGCTGCTCTACATTCCTCCCTTGTCTACTGGTGATGACTCCGGTACATTTCTTTTCGACTCTGACCTTGTCATCGCAGAGGAACTGGGTCCCGAATCGTCGGTCGAATGGGTTCCTTGTCCCTTCTATGACCCAAACGAACCCGCTAGTCACAACACTAAACTGTTACTCAAAGTACCCAAAACGGTAATGCCTGTGAAGACGTACGCGCAACCGTCTATACAGGTGTCGGCGCACGGCCCCACTGCATTCGCATGGGGCGTGAGCTATAGTCCAGTACTACAGGACGTGGTGAGAATTTTGGAGAGTTTGACCCCGGAAGCCCGAGATCCGTCGCCACCTCTGGGTTTCTGGGACAAGGTGAAATCATAATTGCCGTGCTTCGAAAATGTTGTAGTCCTAAGAGAGTCTTCCAGTTGCGATTGGTTTTCCACTGGAAGATACGTGTATGGTTCAAAGAGGAGGTACGGCTGTATTTGAAAGGTGGGCACGAAAGGTTAAGACTAAGTTTCCGTTCTAACACCGGATTAGGCAGTCGTAATCCACACGTGCTAGAAAAGGAAGGGTCTGGTTTCGCCTTTTGCTGGCAGGGTAAGCCACGTATTGATATAGGCTTCGAAAACGATGTGCAAGAAGTCGTGCAAGTGAACAGCGATGCTATGTTAATTGTTATCCCGAGGTAAGCCAACACGTTGTATGGGTTCGGTGCTTTGCTAAAATGTGGTCAGATTCGAGTCTCCGCGGATTACTGCCCTTACCCAAGGTCGTCTTGTGTCCAGGAGCGATTATGTTAAGGTATGCGCCAAACTAAGCTCCGGAGTAAGGTTTGGCGTAGGGACCGTATTTGAGCGTACCTGCGGTTCGGAGTGCAGGACCTGTACCGGGTCAACTTTCGACAGACTATGTCGAGAGTTTACTTTCAGACCTCACTATCACATACAGCTTGTTCGGGGATCGGATGCGACAGTGGCTGGGGTGTGTTTTGTTTGATTTGTTGTATAGGTTACTGATTTTCAATGCCTATAGGCCAGTCGAGATTCTTACGCAAGATTCCGCTCGGATTTCCTGCATCTTTCCATTTCATTGGCATCAGGATTACGTCGCTTAGGAGCGGCTTCTCCTCCAAGCAGCCTCCACCTAACGCCTAAAGCATTCACTAACTTTTGGTCATGGTGGGGATTGTTTGACGACTTGGCGGTGCCTATCAGACAGGGGTCGTACTACCCTCAGAAGCAGACGTCACCCAAGTTCTCTCGCCATCTAGCAACAATCAAATATCGGATATCGTTACCACAGGTGTTCATCACTCATACATATCTGGATGACACCAAGGAATCCTGGGTCGACGGGACCACATGTTTCGTGGGTATGAAAGCGAAGGTTGACCTCCTCCAAGCAGATTTACACCAACGAGACCAAGAAACCATTGCCCCCGGCAAGATTCCCGATAGCATTCAGGTGGTGCGGCACAAGCCATTTTACGCCGCCGAAGTCATTATGAAGAATCTCGATGTTCGAGTTCTGCAAGCTTCCTTCTCAGAACCACTTAAACAGGCTGTTCACGTATCTCTCGGCTCAGAAAAGTCCCAGAAGAAACCTTTTTGGTCAAATTCTGAGGTGCCGTCTTCCTGGATGGACGACGATGACTTCGTCGAGACAGACTGGTTTCCTCGGCAGCAGCCTCGTGTCCATTTGCTTCCGGTTCTTTCGTGCCCCAAGTTGACATACTTCAAGAGACATTCGCAACACACTGAAATCCAAGCGGAAAACAGTAAGTTTGGTAATGAAGATACGCATGTGTGCCTTCTTGGCTGTGAACCTTGTAAGATCACTGGGTTTGTTGCGTACTGGGTCACTTATCTCTATTCAGCCGTCCCCCAAGTGGAAATAAACCTAGCGGAAGCGAGAATCTCCGTACTTCAGGAAGAAATGAGGTCCACTGAGAGTATAGAGGTGCGTACTTAAATTCTAAACATTTGTGATGCATATCATTCAGAACGCCCCAGAAACACCACGCATTGGACAGAATGATCACCCTACTTCGGGAGTATATCGCTCATCTTCGGGAAATGGACCAGCTTTCCGACGCAGCACTTAGCAACCTTTCGAACTACTACATGCCCTCCGATTTGATTTCTGCAAGCGAGTGGGCCGATTTTGAGAATGTTTACCAAGTCCATGCACCTAGTCTCTTCATGAGCAATTCCGTACGCGACGTGAGTCAATTATGCTCCAATGTGTACTGGACTGACCTCCGTGTGAAGCTGCTAATCCAATACTACAACTGCTCGAGAGCGCGCCGTGGTTTTGAATATCATATGGCAACTCGGTAAGGCGCTTGGCTTTCCACCCTAAGCGTCTTCTCACTCTCCGTGACAGCGCTGTGAAATTCATAAGAGATCAAGCCGACACGTTGATACAGCATCCCGGTGGTCACAACGCTAACAGACTGAAGACACCTGCTAACGCAGCACAGGCAGCGGCGTCTGCTATTCGGCGGATACTAACCAAAGAAAGGGGGAGCACATCGCTGGATGTACAGTCGGGAGTTCCACCTGCACCCCTTGAGGTCAACCCCATGGACGGTTGGGATGACGGTGTCATTCTGCGCAAGAGTCATTTCTGCCTCCTGCTGAAGCCCCAGATTATCCTCCTGAGTACTGAAATTGGAGAAGCATCTACTGTGGTGCTTGCTGCCGTTCAAGCAAAACTACAGTCGTTCAAGATAATGGATGCCTCAAACCTAGAAGACCCTGTGAGTGGTACTATCATCACAAGGTGAGTGCTGGGAGAGCCCCGCCAGTCACTTACTTAGTTCATCCACGTTAGAAACTACGTGTCGTTGGATGGTCTTCAAACTTTCTGCCCGAGTCTTGCAAACTCGCACAGTGAGGGACCGGTACCCCTCGAAGTTTTGATAGATTACAGATGTGAAAGCGATGCATTTGATCGCATGGTGCCTCAAACTAATGCAACGGGTCACTACGACCGGTTCAATCGTCTTCGTCTGCGCACGAACATCACTCCAATCAATCGCGTATACAGAGAGCGTTCTGGAAACTCGCGGCATGCTCACCTTTATGATGAAACGGTGAGACTCCTCACAGTCTTCCGTAGGAATGCTAACTCGTAACTAGGACCTTGTTGAGGTTCGTGTTCCACAATTTACAGTTTCAGCGGACGCTCGTCACTTCCAATTTATATCCGACATCATCACGAATCTCGTCCTCTTTTCCGACGTCGCGCATAAAGCTCGATTGGAAAAACTAGAGACCCTCCTTTTCACTTATGACTTCACCGACCTCAGATCGGCGGCAATGGTGGTTACTGGCCTTCAGAACCGTCTTAGGAGTGCTATCGATACATATAACGATGTCAGCCGCCAACTGCCGGGCCATCGTTCCGAGCCGAAGTTAGAAATATTGAAGCTTCAGGCTCATATGCACCTACTGGCGGAGGAACTCAGCCTAATATTTGACGCAATTCGACTTGCTCAGAGCCAGGCTGATGATAACACTGATCAGAAGTCTGCATTGCTTCTACGCGCCTCCTCTTCCGAATTCTCTTGGAGAATGATCGATGAACATCGCAAACTGCTAGCCAAAGTGGCGTTGCAAAACATCAACTTTACTTGGCTAAGCAAACAGGACAGCTCAACAGTGAGCAGATTGACGATTGGCGACCTCCAAGCTTTCGATGGCTCTCCGCACGCTATTTGGACAGAAATTGTATCAAAGTATGAAGAACCTTCCAACCATTCGTTAACCAAGGTAGACATTGACACTGTGCTCTCTCCCAAGCTCACTCTGGTCGTAGCGAGAGCTTTTCCTCGACGCAAATTGGATAATATTAGCTCCTGTTGGTGGTATCACCATTTACGAGAAGTTTCAGGTGGATTTCCATCCCATTCGTCTCCAGCTAGATGCTCGTCTTGGTCAGCGTATTATGGAGTACATCTGGCCATCCCGACGAGGGAGGCATAGAAACAAAACGCGCGATTCGCACCAACCAAACGACGAGGTTTCCGTAAACCAAAGTACAACCAGGACATCTTTCGAGTCTTCTCGTCTGTTGCAAAAACCTCGGACATCGCTAGACTCCGGTGGACTGACTCCTTGGAAAAAGCTGGGAGGGTCAAGGTCATTCACAGACTTGCGTAGTGCTGCAACAGAATCTGCACATCTTTTGTACCGAGCCGACGAGTCGGAGTCAGATTTCCAGAAAGATACTCGCAGAGAGCCCCTCAGAGACGATGCAGTTGAGATGAAGTCACGATTGTCCCAAAAAACCTTCGTGTTAGTCAGGATTTCAAGGTCAGTGCTTCCTGCCCCCACATTAATCGGCGACTCAGTTCCCTCATAGCTTCGAGCTCTTACTGAGCATAATGAAGGCCGAATCGTTTGAGTGCCGCGATGCACATATTAGGACCCATGCGCTGGAATTCCGAAATCAAACTTGGAGTGTAATTGTCACCTTGTTTACCTTATGAGCGTGTTCTGACTTTAAGGCAGTTTGAAGAGCTGGTAGACCAATTCATTCCTTCAGACCTAACCTGGAAAGGTTGGGTACGGATGGCTTTTCAGCAACCACTCATACCAGTCCTCCCAGTTGCCCGCGAGCTCTTCTCCAAAACGAAGCTGATCGCTTCTAAAGGCACAACGCGACAGAACTCCCGGTCCTCGTCGAACGTTAACACCGCCTCTGGGAGTAGAGTTGACGCAAGAGATGATACCATCAGAGTAGAACGGCTTCGCAAGTCATCGTCCAATACCCCCGCTGATGGTTCCGAAACCTCGACCATAAGTGTGATTGGAGTGCCCGTGTCCGGAGAGAGGGAGGCGAACGCCGAGCTAAACACCGCTGCTATACCGCGGGACCCCGGTAGTAACAACGCACGGGGTCGCACGAGGCTTCTCAGTGTCTTCGGTCGAAGTAAAAGTGTGGCACGAGGTTCCCCTCTGCGCTCGAAGGTGTGTGTCTCGACAGATGCGACGTGAACTGCTCTCTTAACCGACAACTTAGACGGACCGCCATTCCTGCGATGAACCCTCGGGGTCTGCAGCTACATTCGGTTCCTAGGTATGCAGGGTTCCTGTTTTAGTCCAGTTCTAACCTGTGGTTCAACGTTCACCTTCGTTACTTGTCATACAAAAGACCCCTGAAATGTGATATAGTACAGCGAAAGCGCGATTTTTCCAGGAACTGGGCTGAACCCACTCGGAGTCGTCGCAGGGAGCTCAGGGTACAGTGGACTATAGTCGAATAATAGTAAACCGGTCACGTTATATCCTGCACCGGTTTGCTTCACAATTGCAATGACCACTCATAGTAGATGCCTGGATGTAGCTCAAGCGAGTCCTAGATCGTCGCAGCGTTTTAGGGTAGTGTTCTAACCCGGAGATCCTTCGGGTGGATCATTTCTAGAGGGATCCCAGATGATGATAAATGTTGCAGGATCCGACGTGCGTCCAACTCCTGACGATGGTGCGTCGATTATGAAGCTCACCAGGATCGTCGCCATCGCACAAGCTCCACGAGGCTAGTGTCTGAAGTCAAGATGACGGTACACGTGGGGGAGGTGGGTCCTAGTGCGAGTATGATCGTGCCCACGTGTTGTCCAGAAGCTAAGTGGACACACGCGTGGATACCCTTGAGACAGACGATACACCAGAGAAGTCGATCCTGTCCACACGGTCGCTGACGGTCTCACAGGTACTCGAGAATATGTCTCAGGTCCTGAAAGGGAAGACACTAGTGGTTACAACTTTTCACGTCCATGGGAAGTGTTTCATCAGATGGGAGGAGCCGATTAGATCTGATTGTAACCCACCTGTCAACTCAGGGCAGGCATTCTCTAGATAATACAAAATCACACCAGATGTGCGTGCATCGCTTTCACTTTTCTCTCTTCCCATCCCTCATCTGCAAAATGGTCCTGTCCAGCGTCCTTGGCTTCCCTCGCATCGGTAGATCACATCCACCGATCATCGTCAACCTATTCACCTTTACCCTTAGGTGCAAATCGCGAAATCAAAAAGGCTGTCGAAGCCTACTGGGCTGGTAAGGCCACCGCGGAAGACCTTACAAAGGCAGCCGCCGATGTTAGAAAGGTCAATTGGACAAATTTGAAGAATAGAAACGTCGATTTGATCCCCAGGTCTGTCTAATCACCTCGCTTGAAGTATTCGATCTAATCGTCCATCTCGTTAGCGGTGACTTTTCACTCTACGATCACGTCCTGGATCATTCCGCAGCATTCAATGTCATCCCAAAGCGCTACACTGGACTCGATTTGTCTCCTCTGGACATTTATTTTGCTATGGGCCGAGGACGACAGGCAGCCGGCGTCGACGTCCCCGCTTGTGAGATGAAAAAATGGTACATCCACTCTATCCGCTTCAATCCATACCCTAATCTAAGTGCAGGTTTGATTCCAACTACCACTACGTCGTCCCTGAACTCTCCGAACAAACGGAGTTCAAATTGCTTTACAACAAAGCTCTCCGAGAGTACGACGAGGCTAAGGGTCTGGGTATCAGCACTCGTCCTGTCATTCTTGGACCCATTTCCTACCTGGCTCTCGGGAAAGCCGCCAAGGAAGCTTCTGCCAACTTCCAGCCCGTTTCCCTCCTGCCAAAGCTTCTCCCCGTGTACAAGCAGCTGTTGTCGGAGCTCAAAGCGGCGGGCGTAGATTCAGTTCAGGTTGACGAACCCGTACTGGTGCTTGACGACGCTGCTAATTGGACAAACAATACGCATCCGCTTTTGCCGAGCTTGTCTCTGTTTCACCCAGGATAGTGTTGACCACCTACTTTGCCCGTCTAGACTCCAACATCAACTTTATCTCAAAGCTTCCCATAGCTGGCCTGCATGTCGATTTAGTTCGTGCTCCGGGCCAACTTGATGATGTTCTTGAGGCTATCAAACCTACGAACATTGTCCTCTCGCTCGGTCTCGTTTCCGGCCGCAACATCTGGAAATGTGACTTTGCCACAGCCGTCAAACAAGGTCAGAAAGCCGTCGCTGCACTCGGCGAGGACCGGGTCATAGTTGCAACATCCTCCTCGCTTCTCCACACTCCTGTTTCCTTGGCTTCGGAGAAGAAGTTAACGCCGGAGCAGAAGGATTGGTTCTCATTCGCTCTGGAAAAAGCTGCCGAGGTTGCCACTATTGCTGCCCTGCTATCAGGTTCTCAAGACTCGAAGATCGCCGCAGCGTATGAGGCAAATATAGCTTCCATTGCTAAACGCCGCGAGTTCGAGCACACGTCAGACGATGCCGTTCGTAAGCGCGTGGCTTCTGTAACGTCGGACATGTATAACCGCAGAAGTCCATTCGCGACTCGCAAGGAGACACAGGCAAAACACCTCGATTTGCCCAAGTTCCCTACAACTACAATCGGTTCTTTCCCGGTAAGCGTGTTGTGTCGACTAAATCATTCATTGGAACCTGAACCTGTGTTTAAGCAAACGAAGGAAATACGCAACGCCCGTGCTAAACTTGGCAAGAGCGAAATTACCGAGGCTGAATACGAGGATTTCATTAAGAAGGAAATCGAGACAGTAGTCCGTTTCCAGGAGAAGATCGGTCTTGACATTCTTGTGCACGGCGAACCGGAGCGAAATGAC
The DNA here is from genome assembly GCA_024613165.1 of Pisolithus albus. Lineage (NCBI taxonomy): Eukaryota > Fungi > Basidiomycota > Agaricomycetes > Boletales > Pisolithaceae > Pisolithus > Pisolithus albus. The sequence continues at coordinate 394,650 of JANFAB010000004.1, read as the reverse complement.
ATGGTACAGTACTTTGGCGAGCAGTTGAATGGCTTTGTCTTCACCCAGAATGGCTGGGTCCAGTCGTACGGATCTCGGTGAGCAGTCTTGATACCGTCCTACACTGTTGTCTGACAAGTTTTCATTTTAGATACGTCCGTCCCCCCATCATTGTCTCAGACGTCAGCCGTTCCGCCCCTATGACCGTCCGGTGGAGTAGCTACGCCCAAAGCCTCACAAAGAAACCTATGAAGGGTATGCTCACTGGTCCCGTCACCATTCTTAACTGGTCGTTCCCTCGTGATGACGTCTCTCGCAAACTGCAATCCCAACAATTGGCCCTTGCTCTCCGCGATGAGGTCATCGACCTCGAGAAAGCTGGCATTAGTGTCATCCAAGTTGATGAACCTGCCATTCGAGAAGGGGTGAGTGTAGCGCCGTGTTTGACCTTTCTTTTTGATTTCAAGGGTTTCCTGTCCTAGTTGCCGCTCCGTCGTGCCGACTGGAATGAATATTTGGAATGGGCTGTCGATACCTTCAAACTCGCGACCGCTGGTGTCACAGATGCCACTCAGACACACTCTCACTTCTGCTATTCAGACTTCGGCGATATCTTCACATCTATTCAACGCCTTGACGCCGATGTCATTTCTATCGAGTTTTCGAAGAGTGACATGAAACTATTGCACACATTCCAGCAATTCGGCTATTCTAACCAGATCGGCCCTGGTGTTTATGACATCCATTCCCCTCGTGTTCCTAGCGAGGAGGAGATTAAGGAGCGAATTAAGACGACCTTGACCATCATCCCTGCTGATTTGATGTTCGTAAACCCTGTAGGTTGTTCTTCGACGCTATTCGAGTCAGCCCTGACTAGTGTTGGCAGGATTGCGGTTTGAAGACCCGTGGGTGGAAGGAAACCGAAGGTACGTAATATCGCCGGGGCTTGTACAAGCGGCGTCTGAAATGGTGTTTCTCAGCTTCCCTCTGTAACATGGTCGCCGCGGCTCGCTGGGCGCGTCAAGGCGCATGATTCGGTTTTCTTGCGCTTCAACAGCGCCCAAAGAGCAATATTTATCCGAGACTTCTGTAAGAAGGCCGCACTTGGGTAGTTGTAGCGATTACATCGTGTCCGGCCCGGTGAGACATCATCGTGTGGACGACTTTTACGGAGATTCTGCATCGTGGGCTCAGTAGGAGTCAAGGCAGTAGGAAGTTCCCGCACGTAGTAGTCGGATTTCAACAATCCTAGCTTTGTATTGCATCGTCCAACATCGTCTTCAATGAAACCATGACTCTGTCGCCGTTAGTCGGGGTCAGCGGCACGCGCGGACCGTTGAGTTCGTTTGATTTTGTTATCGCCATCTCAGCTTCCACATAAACCACCTGCTGGAACATCTCAACATCATGTTGGACAACACATCGTTCGTCTTGAAAAAAGTTGACACCGTGACATTTGAACAGAGACCGATCCCAGACAGTGAGCAGTGGTCTGTTAGCCGGGGTTGACTCGTGTCCTTGGGCAATCTGATCTGTCGAACAGTTGGCTCTCATGAAGTCCTGGTCGAGGTGAAGAAGACCGGTGAGCCTAATACCTTCCACCTGCCGTCCTCCATTGCTGTCCTTCATAATTCACATAGGGATTTGCGGATCGGATGTGAGTGAAGTCACCTTTGGCCCCGGCGCTAGGGGTGTCTGACAATCCTCTCACTGAAAGGTGCATTATCTCGTGCACGGTAGAATCGGTGACTATGTCCTAGAAGCCGGCGAAGATATGGTCGATCTCTTTTTCCCGTGTAAATATCTCCACCCTACATACTCACAATGTCTTAGGTCCTAGGTCACGAGTCTTCCGGCGTCATCGCCAAAGGTGATGCATGATGTTTTCATCCAGAAAGATTCTTCTGAACTCTATGCCAATCGCTTATACAGTTGGTTCACTGGTCTCCCACCTAAAACCGGGAGATAGGGTGAGTATCGAGCCCGGGGCTACTTGTAGGACTTGTGTAGCCTGCAAGGAGGGTCGATACGAGGTATTTCAGCGTTCGTATGATACGAAGACCCCGAGCTCATCAACTGATCTTCCACGCGTCTTGTCAAGCTTTGCCCCAATATCAGATTTGCTGCAACTCCACCGTTTGACGGAACCCTCGGAAGGTACTATGCTGTGCCCGGCGACCTCGCCTACCCTTTGCCATCTGAACTCAGTTTTGAGGACGGTGCCATGGTATGTCAATTGCCGATGCTTTTATGTGCGAAAATGCGTACACTAGCCCAGATTGAACCTTTGTCTGTGGCCGTTCATGCCGTTGCCAAGCTCGGAAATCTCAGAACTAGCGAGTCCATTGCTATCTTTGGGTGCGGTCCGGTTGGTCTCCTATGCATGGCCGTCGCCAAAGCTTTCGGAGCGTCTCGCGTCATCGCTGTTGACATCGTCCCCCACCGACTTGAGTTTGCGAAATCGTATGCCGCCACCGATACGTTTATGCCTCCCCTTCTAGAGCAAGGTGAAACAAATGTCGCGTTTTCCAAACGAGCCGCTGCTTTAATGAAGGCTGCGCTCGGCATCGCTGAACAAGGTGATCGAGGTATTGACCTTGTGGTTGATGCTTCTGGAGCCGAAATGTCCATTCAAACGGGTATTAGAATTGTCAAGTCAGGGGGCACCTATGTGCAGGTGGGTGGGACATTTCTTTAAGACTAGATAGCACCCGGTACGACTTTTCGCAGGTTGGCATGGGTCGACCCGACGTCGCTATAGACATGAGCACCGTGGTGTGCAAGCAGTTGACTGTGAAGGGTTCCTTCAGATATGGTGTAGGTACTATACATCATTCCTTTCTGGACGGCTACCGTATTTGGTTCCTTACTAGGCGGGTGATTATCCTCTCGCGATCTCTCTTGTAGCACAGGGAAAGGTAGACCTGAAGCCTTTGGTTTCGCACAGGTCAGCTTTGTCTCCGAGTGAAGTGCAATTACCGTTGAATTTCCGTTAGGTTTTCTTTCCAGGACGCCCTCCTTGCATTTGAGACGACTCGCAATGGAAAAGGGAGCGACGGGAAAGGTGTAATCAAAACCATGATATCTGGTCCTGATGTGAAGGTGTCTGAGCTGTGAAAGGGGGATGTCCAATTCTCGAAGAACTAGGGAACATGGTAGTTATGTAACAGCAGTCGAAGGGCGATGCCGTGTAAGTTACGTCATGTACGTCTGTAGAGCAAATCATGTACCGGGGCCCTCGTCCAGAATCTGATTCTGCCCGGAATGACGTTCCACTCAAGAAATGCTTATTACTTGCGTATTTCGTCCACCGTCGCCATGCCGCTATACGTGGGTTACACTGCCCTGATATGCTTTGTACCGTACTGAACTCAGTATAGCTCTATCTCGATGACCGGCACTTGGATTGGATGTCGGATAGGGTATTGCAACACGTCGTGTCCGATCTCCAACCTTTGTTCGTCCTTCCCCGTATGTTTCTCCCGTCGCTCAGACCAGCCTTCGCAGGATTGTCCCAAAGCTTCAGACGGAAAGGGACACACATTTTGGGCTTGGCGCCGCTTCGGGAAAGAGGGGTACCGTCGAAGTTCACCGAGGCGGTATGGTCTCTTGCCACTGCCATCCAGTTAGCGTCTCGCTCATCAAAAGTATTTGGTTTTGAGCCAGACTTCTACCAGTTTGCATATTTCTTTCGGAAGATCGAGCCTCATTCCGTCGTTGTCAAGGTACGTACCATACCAGGTCATGCCAGGCTCGAGTTGAGAGAATGTGTGTTAACGCAGTTGAGGCGTTTCGTTGCGGTGTCAGATCTGCCTCAGACGCGCCCTGCACCTGGCATCGTCTCGGGGGCAAGTCGTGCAAACCAGAAAAGGACACGGAGTGCCGGTCAACGAAGCCGCAAAAGACAAAAGACCAGAGATGAGAGTGAATCCTTGAATCCTCCTGCCGATATTAGCGAAGATGATGATTCAAATATACTCTATGGGGACAATACAGGAGCTCCACGGCGTTCACAGAGGCTCAACTCCACGGCTCCCGGTAGATATTGCGAAGGAGACGGAGTTCTTGACATCGTTGACGACACAGACTCTAGTGAACCTTTGGACTCGGTCCGCATCACTGATCCGCCGCCACGCAACGAGTTTGACCTAACTGAGGAAGTCAGCATGGAGGTCGCTGGAGAGGCTACAGCGGTTGGGAGTCATGGAGGCATGGACACGTCTACGGAAGACAACTCCCAACGTGGAACACTAGGTGCCACTGAAATCGATCTCACCATGGAAGACGAAGAAGAGGAAAAGCCAAAGCCCGTATTGAGGCTCAGCTACCAAGGCCTCAGTGTGTCCAGCCACTGCCTTTGTGTAGTAGTGGAACCTTGGCCGTCACAGCACTCTACTGTCCCACTGCAGCCTGTCGCCCCCGTGCCAGTGGCATTACCCTCGGAGGCAAGCATTGGGTCGTGCATAGACGAGGACATTCCATTGCAGAGAGGACGAACGCCACTGTTCCTTCCGGAATTTGATGAAGTCACTGACCTAAACAAGGCACATACTCAAGTGCCCCTCTTTGGCACTAGTTCTCGCCAGGTAGACGACGGTGGCTATGGCAGCGATACGATCATGAATTTCAGTCAAGCGGTGAATGCTACGGGTCACACAACTGCAGCCTTCGCTGAGGACGACGACGACATGGAAGGAGCTGTATTGTTCGGGGATGCAGACGAAGTACGGGAGTTTTCGTGGTCTTAATATACGTTCAGTCACTGGATATAATATAAAAACTATGCGCGTCCAAGTTCTCGGAGAATTGCCATTTTTCGAGATTCTGAAACCTCTCGGAAACCGGCATTCGTCATGTCGAAAGTACCATGGCCTGCAGACAATGCACGTAACCGTGTTGAATAATCCAGCATCTGACTCAAAGGAGCCACGGCGTGGATGGTCCGCTTTGAACGAGGGGTGCCTGTGACGTCGTCGGATGGCGTGGACGAGGGCGATAATTCGACAGGCGGGATATACGTTGTTTCCACCTTCCATTGACCCTTTCCACCTGAGACAGCAACTGTGTCCGAGGCAAGATCCAGGACCTCCCCTCCGCTGTCCATGATGTCCCTGATAACTTTGCCAATGCTATCCTCGTGTATAGATATCCTTAATTTGATGTAGGGTTCCAGGATAGGCCCCATTCCTGCACGTTTCAAAATATTTCTCATAACAGCGGAACTTGCCCCAGCGAGCACAGATGGAGGGGCGTCTCGAGGCAGGTTGAATCCTATTATTTGAACCTTGACGTGCGAATATGGAAGTAGAGTGTGGGGAGAACTGGAGAGTGCGCTTGAAATTCCACGAGCCAGATTTGTCAGCGGATGAAGTTGGTCAAGGGATGCATCCGGCGCGATCACCGGCTTGCCCTTGTTGTCGACTACTAGGTTTCCTTCAAATGCCGGATCGCCCCGCTCGCTTGCCGCAAGTGGCGAGATTGACAGCGAAATTTTGGCCGTAACGACTTTGCCTGCAACCTCGGTGGACCACTCCTGGAGATCGGAAGACATATTCGAATTGAGTGACTCCCGGTAGTTTACTTGGCGTTTGCCAAACTCGAAATTTGCTCGCCACTCGTGCCTTAGCCGACCTTCGATGATTTCCAAGTGTAAAGCGCCCAGTGCGTGAACAAGGATCTGACCATCTTGAACGTCCATGCGCACAGAGGGATCTGTTCGAATCAAAGCTTGTATGGCCTCTTGAACTGGCTCCAGATCGGAATGGGAATTGGGTATTACGGAGACCGACATGACGGCAGGTGGGAGAACCACGCCCCGCGCTGAGTGTGTGGTAGCAAGTTTTCCTTGTCCCCGCACGGACACCAATGTATCACCAGTGCGAGTGAACCGCAGACCCAAAAGGACACCTACAGATCCATACGGAAGGTAATCGACTTCTTGCGCCTCGGAAGCATAGAGCAGGAGCAGTTTGGACAATTTCTCCTTTTGTCCCGTGTTCACGTTGAACAATACACTCTGACTCCTCAGACATCCTGTAAAATGAGTTACAATATCAAAATAAGCATGACTCCATCCATACCTGAGTAGACGCGTACAAATGTCATCCATCCCTTGCGCTGGTCCCAAGCAACCTTCCATGCCAGTAGACGTAGAGGCCCGTTCACATTTTCATCGTCCATCCGCACGTCAAGAGGGCTTGGTAGTAGCTCTCCGACGTAATCCATTATCACTTCCGTTCCAATGCCTTCCAAGGCGGAACCGCAGAGGACTGGTAAGACTTGGTTTCCCAGAGTGGCCCGGCGCAAGTGTGGGATGATGTCCTGGGGTTGAATCTGGAGATAATATGAAGGTTCGGAGGGAAGCGCCAGTAACTTATCCATGAGTTCCTCGGAATACATTGCAAGGTTTTCTAGGAGCGCCACACGCGCCGGTATTAGATGAGGAATGATGGGGTGCTCTTTCGGCAGTATTCTAAGTAGATCAGCCGTGTCTAGAGATAGAGGAAGAGAATGATTCCTGCATTCGCCATCCACGGTCCATTCCCATAACTGCCATTTGACAAGATCCACGAGACCCACGATTCCCGGTTCAGCGCGCGCGTAGTCACCGGGTTTCATAGAAGCGATAGGAAGTGTAATTGCCAATGGGTTGGAGTGGAGGCCATGTGCGATCAGTGACAGTAACGAGGCTCTGAAAGATGCCCCCGCTCGATCGAGTTTATTCACGAATACTAATCTGGATGTTACCTCGTATCTGCAGGAACGTGATGAGTAGAGGAGAAAAGAGTCGTCGAACACGCCTACCTTGATAACTGTCCCCATACGGCTTTGGTCTGCGCTTCGACGCCCTCTACTGAGTCAATTAGCACGACCGCACCGTCGACGACGCGACTTGCGCTTTCGACTTCCATTCCAAAGTCAGCATGGCCCGGTGTATCAATAAGATTGAAGGACCAGTGCTTCCACTTGACTGGTACGCTTGCAGACTGTATCGTTATCCCACGCTCCCGCTCAGCAGGCAGGAAATCGGTAATGGTACTTCCGGTATCGACCGAACCTGGGGCTGATATGTAACAAGATTTGTGTAGAATGGACTCGGTTAGTGTAGTTTTCCCCGAATCTGATATCAGTGAGCTCATTGTGGAACAGATTGTGTATGTTCATACCGATATGCGCGACCAGTGCCATGTTCCTGATGTTCGAGGGTTCGTCATGAGGCTCGGACGCGAAACCTCGTGCCCATCGCACGAGGTTCTGGGGAGCGATTCTGTTACATCGCAGAGCGTAGTATGGGCGTAGCATAACCCTGCTGGGGCCGTGACGTACTTTGTATCGGTCCTGGGGCAGCTATTCTCAGTCAAAGGGAGGTGCGGATGAACCGTACTTGTCCTTCAATAAAAGAAATAAATACTTGGCGTGGTCGTACAATAAACCTAAACAGTACATACATACAATAGCGTCTCGCGGTGGTCGTCCGTATCGCAACAAGACACTTGAGGACTACGCCCACCGCGATGGCGGAGCCAGATAGCTTTGACCAGCGACTTCAGCGCCGTGAAAATCGCAGGCACCGTCTGGATACTGTCCCAGTCGACTCGGAGCCTCGCGGTAACATTCCGAACACACCTTTGGCTGCGTCCATTATATCCTTCGTACTCGGCGCCCTCTTCTCGCTAGGAACGCTGTTGTTCCTCTCCGGTGGTCTTGTTTATTCTTGGTGGGCGACATACCAGCTAGGCTTTTTCCTCGCTGCATGGTCTGCTTTTCATTGGGGTGAATTCGCAGTAACGGCGGGATGGAACCGGGACAAGTGTAGTGTAGACTGTGAGTTCCTTTTCTCTATCTTCCTCAACCCGTCTACATAAGTCCTCCCTAGCCTTTTTACTGGATAACGGTGTCACCTATCATATTGCAAATGGCAGTGCGTTAGTGGAATACCTCATCACTCTCTACCTCAAGCCGTCCTTGAAGACGTTTCCCTATGTATCCCAACTTGGTACGTTCTGCTTGCTTCACACAGCGCAAGTACCCAACGCCAGAAGGGATCGCCCTTGTATTAAGCGGTCAGATCCTACGGACAGCAGCAATGATACACGCATCTACTAACTTCTCGCACTCGGTCGCATTCCGGAAGAGGGAGTCGCACGAACTTGTTACAAACGGCGTTTACTCGTGCGTTGGCTTTTGTATCTGCAGCCTCCCTCGCCGACCATTTCCTTCTCGTTTAGATGGTCTCGCCACCCTTCTTATGCAGGTTTCTTCTACTGGGCACTAGGCACTCAAGCTGGTACTGCAAAATGCCATCTGCTTTATCGGTTTTGCGATAACTTTGTGGCGGTTTTTCTCTCGCAGAATCCGAGGTACGTGCGTCCGCATTGTGAAATTGGTGCAACTCTGATCGCGCTGAATAGCTGAGGAACGAGCACTGGTCAAATTCTTTGGAGACGATTATCACGCATATAGACGTCGAGTTGGCACTCGAATACCATTCATTCCCTAGCCACCCCAGTGTAACTCTTATTCACAGTAGTTTTATCACGCGACAAAGAACACGAAAAGGCATGGAATCATGATCATATGCAGGTGGAGGTGAAGATGATAGTATGAATTTTCATGTGTCAAGCATGTTATTCACACCTAATCATGGCTGACGGTCGTCCGGTCGGACACATAGATACCATCCAAGAATTTACGGATATCCTTGTTCCGCACTCTGCAAGAACCCTGGATAGATGCAGCTGCGAGGCACGGGTCAGAGGAACTTGATGACAAAGGGTAATAAAAGACTATTACCTGATTGTGAAACATTTTCGATATCATTGCCCTCGAGGATGAGCTCGTCTTTCTGAGCCTTAGACTCTGATATCGTGACACCATCCAACATCTTCACATGGCGAACTGTCTAGTAGAAGGAGTCAGACACTCCTCCGGAAAGACACGGCCTCAGTACCTTCTCGCCAAGGAAGTTACGGATCTCCAACGATTGTCCTTGTTCTTGGATAATGCAGTTGACGGGGAAATGTGCGTAAACGGCACGCATTTTGTATTGGAAACCCTGAACGCGCCAGGTGAGACTGGATTGGCTATCACCCACAGGACGTACCTTCGTTACTCCGATGACCATATTGTTAATTAGACTTCTGATGGTGCGCAAGCATGCAACGTGCTTTCGGCCACCTTGCCAGACAGCCAGCGTGACTTTAGTCTTGTCCTTCCCGGCCTTAAGTGCCCGGATATCCATGTCAACATGGCGAACGTTTTTCGTGAGCGTTCCTCGGGGCCCTGTGACCTTGATAACACGAGATTTGATCTCGACGGTCACGCCTTCAGGTATGTCGAGTTCTTCAGTCTTGAGAATGTCACGCATCTAGTGCGATGTAGTGTCAGCTCAAGATGCATCCTGGAGTGGGTGGTCACATCCATCCCAGTCTGTAGGACCCGTAGCCCATCAGGCGGACGAAATGAGAGGATCCTTGCACGTCTGTACTACTGACATAGGGAGACACTTACTTTGCAGTTGTGCGTAGTCTTGAGGTCGCCTGCCCAGGTGTTGTGGTGCGACGTGTTGGTGCGCCAGTCGTCGGCAGACTGCGATCGGAGTTTGAAAGTGGACATGGCGGTGATTGTCCACCACAGTGGCATTCCTCTTCTTTACCTTCATCCACCATCATCGTTTCGTTGGAGACACGAATTTCTTCACCTGAGTGCGAAGTTGTTAAAAAAAATCAGTTTCTCTTGTCGCATTTGTCGGTCAACCTAGGTGAAAACCGTGCCTCTTTTGCGAGCTTCTGGCATTTCAGCACTTAAGCATTTTGCGCAATGTCGTCGATGTACTCCCAAGTACCTGCTTATTCCCACGGAATCTACCCTCCTGCGCCGGGGTATCAACAGCCTGTCGGTCCTGGGTATTCCTACCCTCAGCTTCCTTCCGCCCAACCGCCAACACCTGTTTACCATGTGGATCCGAATTCTTTCCGTCGTGATTTTACGACTCGTCTTGCAGAACTTACCATAAACTCTAGACCCATCATCCAGTCTTTGTCGATGTATGCTCAAGAGTACACCAGGTGGGCAGACGTAGTTGCCCAATGCATTCACACGCATATTCGCAGGGTGAGCTCTTCTGTTCCTTTCGTACTGGCTTTTACGTTTCACCCGGCGGATGGGGACGGACCACGGGGCGTCTGTGGGCACAGGCTTATGTCGGTCGAGACTATGTAATTAGACATCTCGTCGTGTAGTTTGTGTTGAGCAAAGAGTAATCTCTCATGGCCTGATATGTGGCCACCGCTGTCTGCAGCGGCGAGAGGACGATTGCATGAGAATACGCTCAGACTATTCTTTTGCAGAGCTCCGCGTCGTCTTCCGTTTTTTTTTTCTTTCCACTTTGCGAGTTGTCCCGGCGTGCTGACTCATCTTGCCATTCCTGGGTTGTTCTCTTTTCGTTAGGTCCCTCCTTGGATGAAGTTGCCTGCGTTTTACCTCTTAGATGCGATATCCAAGAACGTCTTCGAACCCTATGCACGGCATTTCACGACATTCGTCATATCCTTGTTTCTGGAAACTTACCAGCAGGTTGACCAGCCTACCCGTAGCAAGATGGAAGAGATGTTAATCACGTGGCGTACTGGCGCACCCAATGGCAAGGAACTTTTTGGTGTTATCACACAACTGTCCATCGAACGGGGCATATGGGGTGGTGGCTCCGCTTCTCCCACTGACGTACGTTCCATTTCTCTTCCAGTCGCACCGTCGCTCACTCCATTCCAAGGCTTCGTCTCAGAATTACCTCAACAACATCTCGAAAGCGCAGGTACTTAGCGAACTTGAGTTTACGCTGGGCCAGAAAGATAGAGCGCTCCAAGCCAACCCTTGGGACGTCACAGCTCAGAAACATATTGAGGTCCTGCACCAGGTAAGGTGCCATCGGTTTGTCTCACGTGTGATGCTCATGCGCGGCCCTCAGCTTCGTAATCTAGTGGAAGCTGGCGTCTCTCAGGATGAACTACGACAGATCCTTAATCAACTTAGGTCACTTACACGTACAGCGCCCCAGGTACAGCCCTCGCTTTCGACTTACCCCACGCATCCAACCCAGTCTACCACTCGTTCATATGCCCACCGCCATGGAGCTCCTGCGACTCAACCCACCTATTCCTATCAATCTGAACAGCCCAAGCCAGTTGATGCATCGACTCTCGTTCCAACGGCATCGTCTAACGCGTCATCGGCCCCGCTCCCCACCACTAACATAGCGACGTTGTACAATGCCTTGCTTAAAGCAGGAGTCGTCTCCGGGGGCGGTTCATCATCCTCTGATCACTTACACGAAGTCAAACCTCCTGTGTCAGATACTGCTGGTTACAGCAGAGACGCCAGCCGCTCGTATAGGAAAGCTGTCCTATCAGAGAAGGTCAAACTCACTACGGCGGATATTCTAAAGTGAGTATTACATCTTCTTTCCCGGTGTCTGCGGATAATTGACCTGTTTCTCAGAAAACGCTCGTCTGTTGTCGACCTCTTGTATAACAGACTTCCCGTGCAATGTAAGCAGTGCGGATTGAGGTTCGCCGATGATCCCTGCGGTAAGAGGCAGATGGACGATCACTTGGACATGCACTTTAGGCAGAATAGTGGAGTCGGACAAAATGTCGGCCGCGGACGCAGCAGGTGTTGGTTCGTCAGTCCGGAGGTGCGTGTCCGAAAATGGATTTGTTTGGGATAACAGCTAACGGGTGTCTAGGATTGGACCAGGGAGGGCACAGTCGATGCGAAAGGCAAGGGACGGGTCGATGGCCCACGATCCGTTTCTAAGAAAGCTGTGGATGCAGCTCAGCGAGATGCGGAGCTTCGTGCCCAATTTGTTGTGGTTCCACCTGGTGATGAGGCAAAGTCAATATATTGTCCGATATGTAAAGAGAGTATGAAGTCCGAATTCCTGGAAGATGACGAAGAGTGGGTGTGGAGAAATGCGGTTAGAAAAGATGACAAGGTAGGGCACGCCTCTCCCGCTTTTCAGTCTTCGTTGCTTACTTCGTTATGTAGATCTACCATGCTACATGTCATTCAGAGGCTGTGACTTCGGCACTTAGTCTGGCTGCTCGTCTGCGCAATGATGGGTGCACCCGTAGTCGATCTCGAACTCCTGAGGTGTCTGCATTGCGTTCTACCCCACCAAGAAGCACGGCCACAGGTCCGTGCAAATCCCATTCAGCTTCGCCCGACATGAAACGTGCAATGCTTAAGCGGAAGGTTGACGATGAGGATGGATCACTGATTGCAGTGTCAGATGGTACGCCAGCAACAAAGAAACTCGCTCTTGCAGTGTGAGACGAGCGTCACCGACATCGATCGTTCATTAATCACTGGTCCCGGTCATCGATCATCTTTATTCCATCACGTTATTTGATGAGCATTACTATTACTACATGTCATTTGTACTACATCGCAAAGTTTATCCAGCCAACTATTTGCCATCGAATGGGAGTTTCACTGCGTGATCGCTGTACCCGATAGTTTCGGTTGTGCGGAAGCGACTTGGAACGAAACGACCATGGTCCTTCACCGGTAAGGTGTCGTTAAAAGACGTACGTGGGATAACCTCGACTCTATCCAACGTCCCCTCTCAGGATGTCGAACAATATTAATGCAGTACAGGAGATACCCGCGCTCGATGCCACCCTGAAAAGGATCGACGACATCGCCAATGCTGATGTTGAGATGCAGGTATGCACCCAACCGGCGACCGCCTGAGACTGAGACACACTCATGCCAACGTAGGAAGCTCTTTCTGAACAATCTACAATTATCGTTGTGGATACGAATATTCTGCTCGAATTTCTCGACGTCCTACAAACATTCGTCTCGGAAATCGAACAACAGGCATTACCCGTGTTATTGATCATCCCGGGGGTGGTCATCTACGAACTTGACAGGTACGTCGTTCGGGCAGCATCCATTTGTTCTGCTGCGCGTGACACTCCTGCCACAGCCAGAAGAACCGCGACGGGCTCTCCTGGTTTGCGCGGAGAGCGTCAACATGGTTACTAGGGAAGGTAAAAGAGAGGAGGACTGTCAAAGGCCAAGCCCTGGAGGAGACATGCAAGGCCTCGCGAAACTGGAAAAAGAGGGAACCTGGCGAGGTGGAATCCCCATCAAGTCGGAGCAAGGATGATCACTGACTGTGTTACATAGGAACTCGGCATGGAAAGGACAAACGACAGTCTCATACTTGACTGCTGCCAGTATTTCTCCCGCCAACGACGCACCTTCCTATGCAGCAAAGACAAGATCCTTGCGGTGGAAGCGGAAAGCGCTGGTATGTCCCAAGTAAACGGAATGCGGCATTGATAACGACGAAAGTACATGTCAGGTATACCGACAATATTCCCTCACCGGGGATCTTTCTGCAGCCGAGACATAGCATTCGCAGTGTTTGGTCATGCAACAGCAAAGACGTTCAGTGGTTACTACCCTGTTTACAGTAACGAATCTGAGCAACGAGATGCGCCCAAGGCAATGCCAGATGACGATGGCATGGACGTTGATGACGATTCCGCCATTGCACAGGTAGTTCGGCCGAGCCACGCCCTGGACCTGCTGCATCTGCAAGTCATTGAGTACTTCTCCCTGCTACTACTGGAACTGGTCGGTGTAGTAGGTCATGGGGAGGTGCAGAGGTTTGGGGATGGTGATGTCGGATCTCGACATGCGCCATCATACGCTCGGAAGCACATCACACTCTGGACGGCATCCGATTGTGTGGAATACTTAGACAGCAAAAAGCCGTGTCCACGATCGAGTCCAAGAGTGGATGTGTTCTTGACGAGGCCGTATGAGGGTCGGGGTGCCCGGCGGGGTCAAGATTGGTCCCGTCGGGACTGGGAGGTAGCGCTGAAAGCTTTGGCGGTGATTGGGGAACAATGGGAAGCGGGTTCTGCCATTCGTGACTCTATACCTGCGGTACAGTTCCATGTGAGTCGGATATTTTCCCTACCAATGCGACCGACGGGGCTGTGAAGATGCGACGGCGTCGGCGGTGAGTGAGGGGCTTGCGTAGTGAATAATAATAGTAGTAAACACCGGTTTGGATTAGGTTTTTTTTCTACACTCTTAGTACATATTATTAGCGATCAAATATTTTTCTACCCTAGGTTCCCCCTCCTCGTCTCCCATGGCAAAGAAACGCGTCGTATACCTTGCTCTTGTCCTTCTCGGCCTTATCTTGTTGGGAACCGTCATCGTTTTGTCTTCCGTCTCTTACTACCTCGCCATCAATGCCGCCGCGTATTTGTCTGAACTCGAGGTTCCTGTGTTGGACAACACGACGAGATGGAACGCATCGCAACATGGCATGGTCGAACGCATACCACGCATTCTTCACCAGACCTGGAAGTCAGAAACCCTTCCATCTCGCTGGAAAGGCATCTCCCAAGCATGCCGCGAAATGATGCCCGACTAGTACGTCTCTTGCCGTGCCGTTCACTCGCTCTCCTTAGATTGTTGTCTATCCACAGCGACTACATGCTCTGGACAGACGCCAGTTCCAGAGAGTTCATCGCAGAGCACTACCCTTGGTTTCTCGACACCTTTGATAATTACCAGTTCACCATCCAACGCGCTGACGCTATCCGTTACTTTGTGCTCCACCATTATGGTGGCATATATCTAGACCTCGATGTAGGCTGTCTACGACCCCTCGACCCGTTACTGGTCTATTCCGTCATATTGCCTAAAACAATCCCTGTCGGCGTCTCCAATGACCTCATGTTTGCTGAAGAGAAACATCCTTTCCTCGCTCAGACGATTCATAACCTTGTCACGTTTGACCATTCTTGGATCCTAAATTACCCAACGGTTATGTTCTCCACGGGGCCAATGTTTCTCTCGGCACAGTATAGCCTCTATACTTCGTCCCACCCCTCAGAACCCGGCGAACCCGTTGACATTCGCATCCTGCCAAAGTCTCTTTACGGGAAAAATGCGAAAGAAAACGAGGCACCGCACTCATTCTTTTCACACTTCTACGGGAGCAGCTGGCATGCAGATGATGCTGCATTCATCGGATTTTTGGGCCAGTGGGGAAAGGTCTTACTCTGGTTTGGGTTGTTTGTCTTAGTTTTCGGTGTTTATCGACTCGTCATGCCGAGCAAACCAAGGAGCTACAGCTTGAGGAGGATTGGTGGCTACGAAGTTTTGCTGCCCAGATGGATTCAGCGTAATGGTCGCTGGGATGTGGATATGCGATGGTCTTCATTCCCCTCATCTGCCGTTTCGACTCAGCCACCGTCACCTGCAACTTCCATGCCGCAGTCACCGCTGGAAGAACACGTGTCTCTTCTCCCATTACCTTTCGATGTTCGGCCGAATTCCCCTGCATCTTGTTCCGATGTTTCTTCATTTGAAGCGTTCCCTTCTGCGGGACATCGGGGAGGTTCTTTTCTCAACGACGCCGTGCGCCGCCTGAAAGATCAGCTCCATACTTGGTTTTCCCATCATACGGGTAACGCAGCTGCTACCCGCTTGCGCCACCGCAGCAGGCAACAGCGGTCGCGAGGAGTACTATTCTTCCTTCCAGCTATTTTCACCCAATCCCAGGTAGCGGAATTACCTCCTCGCAGTCCCCCACTACAACCTTCCGTTTTCCCGACTTTTGACCTCCCCCCTGAAAAGGCCCGCAGCTCGAGTCGAACGGGACCCTTAGGTGGAGCAGGTGATCCTGAATTTTGTGAAGGAAACTCATATTCTCCGCGACCCCACACAGACGGTGGCATACCCGATGCACTGTTCGATGCCGATGTCGAGTCATAGTTCTCATCGTCTGCGTTCGTTAGGATCTACCTTACTATTAGCGACGTCTACTGCTATTGCTCCAGCTAACATTCGTGGGACGATCGGGCTTCTACGTATGTTCTTGCAGGATTCGCCTTTACTGTAATTAGCTTTTGTTTTTTCACGCCCTCACGACCGGTTACCCTTTGTTCTTATTATGTACTTCCTCATGCATCAAAGGTATTCTTAGAGCATCTACTTACGCTACGGTACTGCATCGGTACTACTTGGCTACGTACTCTCATGACCTAAATTTGCAGTCGGGTTTATCTACGCTGCCGACTCCATGCGAGGTTTTGCAGGCAAGGATGCCATTGACAACGACAGCACCATCATAGCCGCAGCGCTGACGGCATAGGTTGTAGATGGTCCACATGTCCAGTAGGAGACACAAGCTTGACAAGTGGAGCATTTCAGCAAGAGTCCCTTTCACGACACGTTGTTCTCACCAAGTAGTGGTCCTATGGCACGGCCCAGCTGGCCAGAAGAGCGGAACAAGCCCAATGCAGTGCCTTTTGCGAGTTGAGGGTGTCCTACGGGTTTTCCAGTGTCCTCGTCGACACCCTCTTCGCATTGCAAAGATGCATACGACGTCAGAGAGCTAACGACCGTTGCTGACGTGAAGGCAAGGCAAGCAGCAGCGGCCTGAAGTAACCTAATGGCGGTGGTGGGGGATGTGGTGACGAAACGGGGGACTAGAGACAGGAGAATGAGACCTATCGCACAACTGAAGATCCCCCGCCTGGCCATTCTGCCTTCCCCAACTTTGACGGTCGCGCGACGTACGTACCCTCCTTGAAGCAATGCACTTAATATGCCAATCGATCCAATGAGTGCCCCGTTTTGACTGTTACTCCAGTCAAATACTTGGGTAGGGAAATTTAGCTCAACTCTCCCAGGATCAAACTTTTGACTTACAATCAAAAGTAAGAAATGGAAGTGTGAATTCCATTCCTGAAAATACACTGAGAAAGAAGAAGTGGAAACGGCGCAATCCTTTGAGCAAATTCAAGCGTTTTACTGGTGTTGGTTGGGAAAGACGCTCATTCGAACCTGGGAAAGATTGGTCTGCTGATAGGCTTGCGCGCGGTATCGAGGCGCAGGCCTCGGGTCTCTGGTAGGAAAAGAAGCAAAAAGGCTGTCTCTGCCACGAGCAACACAATGGAGACCGCGGCCGGCACGGCATAGATATTCAGTTCCACTCCCATGGTGTGTAAAGAGGTAGGGGGAGGCCGGGATGCGAAGTACGCTCCGATGGGAGGACCAATGCAGAAACATATTGCGAACGCGATGCCAACCTGAGCGAGTGCCCTGGAACGTTGGGAAGGTGTCGTTACATCCGAAAGAATTGCTCTAAAAATGATTGCGGTAGGTGACGTAGATCAAATACATTGGTCACGTACGTAGCAATCTGAACGTTGCCTTCGCTGAGTCCCCCGATGATCCTGGAAAGCATGAAGGTCGCAAAGGTAGTCGACTTAAACCACCTGTGCAAGATCCCTCAGTAACGTTCGCATTGATGAACCTACAAGCAGCTCACAGTAATGCAGACAGGATATTACCAGCCATCGTAATGAGTAGGACTCGCCTTCGCCCATACTTGTCGGAGAGTGAGCCGATCCTCGGTGAAACGATGAATTGGAGAAGGCTACACCACGACAAGTGTCTGTCGTCATCATTTGCAACGCAGCGGCTGGAGTACGTACGAAAACACCGAACCCATCAGTCCTCCTACACACCTGTGGTCATCCTGTATTCACACTGGCGTATCAGGCAACGAATGCTTACCCAGCAGCACCACATCCCATTTCTGCGGATTGCTAGGTGGCTCGTAGAATATGCTCCTAAGCCATGCGACAAAATCCAATGTTCGTGGCAGCAAGTTGCGTGGGTCCGAACTTTCTCTCTGGGGGTATGGTCAATACAGTGGTCGGTGGTAAAGTTTTCGTTTCCGCGCGCGTACCACAGTATACCACTCAATAATCCGAGGAAATAGTGGGAGAGGAATTGTAAATGCTCAAGGAACATTAGCCTACGACAGTCATCGCCCGTTTGTCCGAGGGCGACGTACCGAATAGATCTAGCACCAAGGAAAGAAATACGACGTTTTCTATCTTCATTTCGAAGGAACGATTCTGCACGGTAGTAGCAGGAAGTACGTTTCCCTGCGAAGCAAGTTGGCAATGAATTTGGACAAAACCTTGTCACGAGGACCACCCCGTGTTGAACGTTGAACTGCGGCTGTAACTCTCTAATATACATCGTGTAACTTAGATCGCTAAGGCTGCACGGGTACAACGTCTACACTCCTCGGCCATTGTAACTAGTCCTCAGCATCTTGTTCATACGAAGACACGTCCTGTCCCGTGGCCATAGTGCCACGGAATTGCTGGTCTTCAGAAGCCTGAGTAAGCCCAGTCTGAAAATGTGAACTCGTCTCTGTCTTCGTGAGCTCCCGTAAAGCCATCGTGGCATATGCCGCCGTTCCTAACGTCAAGTTAAGTTGCAGAGCAAGGAATTTCCCATCCTCTACTACTCTCGGTGGATCAAATCCAAGGAGCTTATCCTCATCGGCCTGTGCGAGTGCGACGTCAGGGTCCGTGTATCTAAGTGTGGACCACGACAAGTTTTTTGGGAGCTGGAGGATCTTTCGATAGGATCCGTTGAGGGTGTATTCTCTTCATCCAAAAGTCAGTGTGAAGTAGCGCGGCTGGCCAAGTCCACCTACTTCTGTTTGCGAAGGAAATTATCTGGATCCAACCCATCTTTCTTGAGGAATTCTCGGTAACGTTCACCAAGAGAACCACCGGGATAGGCGACGTCTCTTCCGGAAAGTGGCATCACCACGTCAAAGATAGAGTACTTGTAAGCATTCTCGGCCGTGAGCGTGACGATCTTCGGTGGCACCCATGGCTGCTTTTTCTTAGGTGGTAAATGCTGAGCACCTGAGACAAGACTTGAGCACAGCGGCAATGGCAGTCGACCAAGTATGGAGTTACCTTGTTGGTCAGTAGCTTCCTCTGGCATCATACCATCGTTCATCTCTTCATCCCCGTCATCGCTTTTTCGAGCTATTTCCTCCTCGAATACCAAGTCCCCCGGAACTGCCTTTTCGCAGCCATATATACGGATGCGCTCCGATACTACAGCGTTCCATACGTATGATTGATAAGCATGGATGTACATGAGCCTGAGATTGCGGGGAATCTCGAGTGTTCTCAGCATGCAAATCCCTTTGTATCCATGTAACCCGCACTCACTGTTGAAAGTGCTCCCAGTGCATTTCTGGTTTCCCCGCCCTGTTTCTTGTAACTCTCCAAAATACATCTCTCTGCCACAACGCGTCTTGGCATAAGAGAAAGAGCGCGGTCTAGGTCACGATCAACAAGCCAAGCTTGGCGGGCTTGGATGACATCGGGATGTTCACCGGGGCGTACTTGGAGGATCAGCGACACTGCTTTGTGCCAGTCGGACTTCAACAAGGCCAATCCTATAGTATGTGTAGGGACTGCGGCAGTTCCAAAACGTTGCATGCCTAGCGAAAATTAGCCTTGGGATAACCACTACTCACAGGCGCATACCGTAATAGTTTATGAAACCTTTGTGTTTTAGGCTGTCCATCACTCGCTCTACACTACCGGGTGCATCGGCCTGCAGCCTCCTAGTGACTCACTGAGACAAACGGTGCATGCAGAAGAAGAGGAGCTAACCGAAGAGTGATTACAAATTCGTTGCCCTTCAGCATGCCCAGTTCAAGCCCGGCCTTGCGATAGCACATGTCAGTAATGCGGATTCCATGATCACCACGCTGAGAAACGGAATCTTGAACGGATCTACGGCCAATTTGATTGCTGGCTCTCCAGATATCCTCCACTGTTTTGTTGCCGCGCCGCAGCGACACACGTTGAACTGTAACACCGCGTTTGTCCTTTGTTCCAGCCACTCCAAAGTCTTTTACGTTCACGTGTAAGGTGCGCGAAAGGTAGGCTAGTGCGTCCTGAGTATCCCGATTGGTCTTCTGCATCGTGAAGTGAATATACGGAGGGAATTCGCCCCGAGCAGGCCGCGTCCCTGCCGCTGTCGAATTTTTAGAGATCCTCGCTCAGCAACAAAGATTAAATTTCTCTCACTCTGCCCTCCTCCGTTTCCGCGCCCCCGGCCCTGTCTCGACCACATGACAATGATTCTGGACCCTTGATCGCTGGGAGCTTCCGTCTCTGTCTCAAAGCCTCCTCTGAATAGCTCTCGAACTTTCAGATGTACGGCTGTCCGATCGGATTTTGAGCTGATAGGCTAGGATTTGCGTAGGTGCGGGAGCTACGCAGGACGGTTCATGCTCGCACTTACATTACTGAAAATTTTGCAATGACCAGCTGTGTCACTCTTGGAAAGCTCGCCGCGGCCCCCTCGTTTTTTCCCCCTTTCCGCGCGTGTATGACGGTTCCGGTCTTGTTTTCCTTCAGTGGGCTGTTCGGAAGACGGTGTCTGCTCTGCACTAACCCCTCCGTTGTCGAGCTGTGGGGAGTCTTTATTGTCACTCACTCGGCCAGGTTCAGGACCCTCGAGGAACGTTTTCCGGAGCTGTGCAATTGACTCGTCGGAGAAATAAGGTGATAACGAGGATACCACGGCATCACCCCAGGCCTCATGATCTGATGGGAGAGGTACACGACTGACCGAGCTCCCCCCGTGGGTGATTTGAGAGGACTCTGTAATCTTCACGTTCTCTCCGCTATCTTTCTCCGCCATCATCGAGGGTAAAGCTTCAGTTTCCAAAGGCACTTCAGCGGGGGCATCCTGAGATAGACGTTTTTGGTCTTTTTTAGAGGACGGCGGCTTGTCGAGTGTCTTGAGATGCACGACTTGATGATCCTGGTCCACTTCAAATACCAAAAAGTCGGTAAACCTTTGGTTGGTCTCATGAGCCGAGCACACAATGCCGATGGGTGTCGTACCTTTGCTTGATGATCCCGCAAATTGGAGGAACATCCCGACTGACATACTCTGTTATACCGACATCGCTTTCTAGTAACTGACGAGTCGTGCAGGAAGATGGGCTTGACAGACGGTTGCGCAGAAGAACGTGGCTAGGCGGTAGGATGCAACTCGGGTCGGTGCAGCTTGTATCAGTACTGGTAGTAGTACTGGCCTCGTTCGTTTCATCGACACCAGTGAGAGATGGATCCTCTACTTTAACTCGCTTCGGCGAACGAAATTGTGCGTCGTCGTCGTCGTCGCGGTCCCGAATTGTCGTTGTAGACATAAGACAAGTTGGCAGTTGGCACAGCTTCAGATCTAATCAACTGATTCACTACAACTGTACTCGTCGCACAAGCACTACTCTCGTGCAGCCATGCCAGCTCCCCACCTCCAAAGCTACAAAGATCGGGCAGCGAAACACTCGAATCCCGCTGCTCGAGCCCTCCTCCAGTGTATGGAAGCGAAAAAGTCAAACCTCGCCGTCAGCGTCGATGTCACGACTACGAATGACTTTTTCGATATCATCGAGGTTGTCGCACCACACGTCTGTCTCATAAAGGCATATCGCTTTTTGTTCTGCACTTAGGCTCTTGTGCTTACGAGCGTTGGTGAGAAGACGCACGTTGACATCCTCGAGGACTGGAACCCTGGCGTAACGACTCGACTGCAACACCTAAGCAGGCAACATAACTTCCTCATCTTTGAAGACAGGAAGTTCGCCGACATCGGTATAGTTTCTCAATAGTGCTTATGCTACGACACCGTGACGAGAGAGCCTAGGTAACACCGTCGCCCTGCAATACTCCAATGGCCTGTACAAAATATCTAGCTGGGCACACATTGTCAACGCCCATCCCGTTCCGGGGCCCTCAATCATAACGGGTCTCGCATCAGTAGGCATGAAATCACAGGAGGGAAGAGGGTTGCTTCTCCTCGCTGAAATGAGCACTAGAGGTGCGCTGACGACAGGGAGTTACACAATCGATGCAGTCCGTATGGCCCGGGCACACCCAGAATTCGTCATAGGTTTCATCGCACAACATCGCATGGAGGGTGTAGGGTTGTCCGGGACTGAGAATGCTGTTGACGAGGATTTCTTGATCCTCGCCCCCGGTGTTGGTTTGGATGCTAAAGACGATAAGATGGGGCAGCAGTATCGGACACCGACTGAAGTGGTGACCCAGTGTGGATGTGACGTGATAATTGTTGGCAGGGGCATCATTGGAACCGGTCGTGATATTGATGCTGAAAAAGTGAGGGAGCAGGCGCGGAGGTACCAAACTGCCGGTTGGGAAGCGTATGAAAAGCGTATCGTAACGAATCAGTTACATGCTAAGTAGTACGGAGATCAGAACGTACAAATTACAACCAATCCATCCTAGTAAACCGGCATACCTGAAATCATTTGTCACCGATGAATGACAACCGTCTGAAAATCCCCAGCAACAGTTCGTACCAAGTCAACCGGCTTTTCCTTCACTTCCTTCTTTATTTTTCTCGGCCTCCTCAGCTGCCTCCCTTTCTTCCGCCTCTACGACTTCCACGTCCAGAGGGAAAGTGAGGATAGCAGCAATACCCGTTAGCTGGTTGAGTTCTATGATAATTGTCAGGGATTAACACCCCACTTGACCGAGGAGCTTACGTTGCCCTGATTCATGCATGCTGGAAAAGATTACCACTTCTCCACCTTTACGTTGCACACCTTCCACCAATGACACGTATTTCTTTCTTGTTTTGGGGTCGCTGGACCTGTGCTTGGTGTTAATAATCGAACATCACCCAACACATCGAAGTGGGTTATACCGGAATAATTCATCGGAAATGAGAAGCGTACCAACAGCCCCACGATCTGCCGCCAGACAGACATGATCGGGACCGTACCATGCGCGCATTTCGTCAGACGCTAGCATCTTGAAAAACCTAAATACCGGATAAGCCAGAGAAGTCAGGCACACGTAGCACAACTCACTTGTCCAGAACGATTCCTTCGCGAGCAAACTTCGTCTCCTTTAGCTGAGCAACGATCTATGGAACCTTGCATGTGAAGTGTATTCGACGGCCATTCATGATCCAGACCACACCTCCGGGCTTTTCATAACTTCCATAAGGCTGTGCACGTGAGGACTGCTGACATGAACCTTGACAGTCTTCTCCCGCAAAGATCTGGCCAAAAGCTTGTCCCCTCTTCGACTGGCTTCGTTGGTCATCCATGTATAAACAGATTCCCTTACCCATCCCGGGCTAGCAAAGACGATTGCCCGAAGGCTAGGGTTCCCAAACGGAATATGCCGCAAAAAAGCATCGTACACCATGGAATAAAACTTGGCCATTGCTTTCTCGTACTGCGACGAACCAGAAGCGGACGCCTTGCGAGGTATGGGTGTCGATATTCGGTGGGTGACCAGCGTCAGATGCTGCGATAGCAAGCAGAATGCCGCGCTGCCTTCCCCGCACACAACGGCGCCGACCTCTGCACCCCGCCCGGGCACGCAAGATTCTTCGACGCGAGAGAGAGCAACACTATCCCAACCCTCCGACTTCTCGATTCGGATGTCTCGATTGATTTCGATGTCGAGGGTGTGGAACGCGCCAAGTCTTACATACTGGTTTTCGGATACCACTTTGCCGGATATGTGAAGGGTAGCAGTGGATTGCATGTTGGGAGTTGAATTGGATCCTTGGTTTGCTTGATCGGAAGAAGATGACTGCGCACCACCGGATGACGAATATTCCACCTTTGACACTTGGATCTTTAGGTTGAGCTTGACGCGATGAGACTCCGTGGATCCCGTCGCAGATACGTTCTGTACACGGCTGCGTACCAAATTGTCGTCAATCTTCACTGACAAATAAAAAAAGAAAAGGAGCCGCACCGAACCGCAGGAGCCTTGACCAGATCATCCTGTTGGATGAGGTTATACAGGTGCCATATGTCCTCGTCATCTTCGGGACGGAGTGTAACATATCCCTTGCAACAGTAAGAAATAGGGATAGCGATCGCACACCAGAACACCCACTGATCCGTTTCTTTTATCGATGTATTTGCCAACGAGTTTCATGGTCGATAGCAGTGACAAGTGAAGTGATGCGAGTATGTTTGAACATATAAGACTCCTATATTAGGAAACTCTGCTACACAAGTCCCTAATCATCCAAGTCAAAAACATCATCGTCAACGACGGTCCTCGTCCGCAGATTTCTTGCCGGAGCAATGGAATAAGATAGAGCCCCTAATTGGTCTTCTGCTTTCTGTAGTACACCTGGAACACGTGAGTGAACGTCGTACACATCGTCAACCACCATCATACCGCTTTGAGAAAGTCTGAGTTCAAGCACAGCAGTCTCAAAGACGTCACTGTTTCCTATCTCTTCGAATCCTATAAGCCTGAGAGCGGCAGATGAGCTGATGGATCGTGTGAAGAACGTTGGCAGCGATAATGCTCACCGATCCTTCATCACACCACCCACGAAGGACATGACGCAAGGAAGGACTTTGATGCCCAGTCGTTGCACAAGCCACGGTACGTTTTCAACGAAAACGCGGAGGAAACGCGTTGCGGAGTACTTCGAGGCCAATTTCTTGATGGCTCAACCTTGTCAGCCCGAATCACGGAAGAGCTTGCTATTCCTCACGGCGAGATGTCTATCCATGATTTCACAGCGTTTGAAGTTGCTGTGGTAGAAATGAATTACACAGCGCGGTTCGTGTCTGTTTCGACGGACGGTTGAGAGAGTGAGATTAATGAAGCTTGTCTGCATCGACTCACGCACTTATGCGAACTACCTCCTTCTCATCCACGATCTCTGAATAAGTACCATAGGCATTGGCTTGCATATGTTTCAGCTTGTCCGCCCTCCGCACGGGAGTTGAATCACGATAACCGCAGATGAAATTCCGCTGCACTCACTGGAGCCTGAGTTGTTCCAAACCTCGTTCACGAAATGCGGCATTCTCATCGTTCTCGATCTCAGCCTCTAGTTCAGCGAAGACGGCATCATCATCTTCCACTTCATCGCGGGATCGGTTGGATTCTACCACACGGGATGCGAGGTCGTTTAACTTGGTATCCATAGTCTGAAGTGGGACGAGCGAGAGATGCTTTTGACTTGTGGTCGTTTCCGTTTTCGTAGTGCCCCTAACCTTCCCATCACTGGACAGTGCATTTTCGCCAGCAATTTGAACTTTGTGTTGTGTACTACGTACTACATGATACGATGGAAGGGACGTCATTAGAATTCCTACGAAAGACCAGCAAGAAGAGAAGCAGCCAGCGTGCTTTTTTTTTTGCCACGGAACGGCATCCTCGAGACTTCGGTCGCAGTGTTCTTCACTAAAGGGTCCTCTTCGGATAGCCTGAGTCGCACGCGAGTTAAATGCACTTTTTGCACAGAGAAACCCGGTCGAGAGTAGTGGTGAATAGGTTGTCGCAGCCACTTTGGAGTCTGGGCACGGCATGTCGCCCAAAAACAGAAGGGAAAGCCGCCACCCTTCACGCGTTTTACTACAGCATACGCCAACCACCACCACCGGGCCACAGGCAGTCACAACAACAACAGCGACGGTGTGGGAGTCATTGCAACGCTTACGAGCATCCTATCCGACGACCAGACGACGGTGGAGAACGGACTCTGCTCTGTCGCTCGCTCTACCCGCTGCGCCCACTGCACCATAGAGTAGATGGACGACGACGGATCACAGCCCCCACTGCCTACACGACGAGAGATTGAACTCGAAACTGTGCTGCGTAAACGAGATGCGCAGGTCGCTGAGTTGACGGTGAGGGCCTGATCCTTTTACTTTCGTATCCCCCCTCTCTGCCCTCGTCGTGCCCACGAGAGCCCTCTGAGACGTCTGCAGGCGGGTTTCAATTCGCATGATCCTACGTACATATTCGTTTATATATCCCTCAAACCGTCGTGCATTTGGATGTTGATGTTGCTCTGTTCCGAATGCCCTTTTCTCATACCAGAACGAGGTCGAACGACTGCGGCAGTACCTCGTACAGCACCCCCCACCGCCGTCCACGACAGACCCCATACCCTTACCACCCAGTATCGTATCAGTCCTCCTACCTCATCTCGCAAAAGCCACAGGCTCCGGTGGAACGACCGGCTCGTCCCACTCGAGCACGGTCAATACGGCGTTGACTCATCGTATACGGGTCCTCCAGGAAGAGAACGACGAGTTGTATGAGATACTGAGGTGCGGCGAGACAGGAAAGCTCAAGGAGGAGGTCAAGGGTCTTAAACACGTGGTCGAAAGACTCGAGAGTGCACTGCGAGGTGCGTATGCTCTTTGTCTCCGTCTACTTGTCTGCTCACTGTAGCGTCGATACAGAATCGCATCAGGTCATCACGACGTTGTCGTAAGACGTTGAGCTTGTTGCGTTTGGTTGCATATCTCTAACATTTCATGCCTCGCAGAACCGAACTCGACAAGTCATACCAAAGTTTCCAATCGTCGTTCAAACCGAAACACCATGCCAACGCGGTCTCTCAACCTTATACCGTGCCTGCTCGCGACCCGTTTTACCAATCACAGCATCACTCGCATTTTCAACATCCTCCACAGCCCGCGGCCCAGAGCCAGCCCACCAGCAACGGCCTTTCGAAGCTTCCACCCACCGGGCCTCGTGCCCACAAAAAGCCTCGCCTTGCAGTTGATTACAACGTCAAGATGTCACCTGCGCACTCCAACGCATCGTTACCTCCACCCGCAAACTCATCGAAACACCCGCAGGTTCAAACACAACCACAGATAAAACACGAGCCTTCTCATTCACCTCGCGTACTGCCCTCCGACACACGTCTGAAGGGAAATGCAAAAATGGAGATTGAAGAAGATGCTAGGACAAGGCCACGTTCTCCACAAGAGCGCGATCGCGAGCGGCACCGGGAGAAGGATTGGGGAAGAGACAGGGAGAGGGAGAAAGACAGGGAAAGAGAACGCGAGCGGGGTCGAGACAGGGAGAGGGAGCGTGACCGGGAGCGCGACCGAGAACGATTCTCAAGGCGAAACGGGTCAGGGAGTAGAGGTGCTGGAGGGAGGGCAAGGCATCGAGGGACACTCAGCCATTCATACTTGAGTGGAGATCGGACGTTGGCGGAAAGAATGGGACTCTGAGACTTTGTGTGCTTTCTTTCACCTCTACTGGACTGACTCATACAAGGAATGAATTGTTTAATGGAGCGCTAATGGCGTGTACCTGCATGCACCATGTCCTCGCCCGCCAGTGGGCTGGACTGACAAGTGTATTTGGTAGGATCCAATTTCACTTCGCGGTCGTTTCCCATAGAGACTGGCTAACCGTATGGTTATTATAGACCTGTATCCTTAACCCTGTGTCCATGTACTTGAAACGAATCCATATATGCATTTTTATGGGAATTTCGTCACTGTGGAAAACATATCTGCCGTGTGCCGAGCACAGAGGTTCTGGTCTGTTACGCGACTGACGAACACGTCCCGACGGATCTTTTCCGGCGACGGCGTACCAGGGTTAGTGGCTTGAGCCAACTTTGCCGCCGAATCTATCATTCAGGGAAAGTTTGGGAGTTTCTCCGATTGTCACGGTAAACCACGCATCCACCAGGAGCTAATCAGAACGATCGATACGTTTTCTGGTTGGCTCGTGATCGTGCACGGCTTCATTACGATGACAACTGGGAACATCATGATGGCAGGAAGTCGAGTTTTAGGGCGAGCTAATGCATGTTTCATGGTCATCCGAGCAATCTGCCGTTTCCACCATCAGCGCTGAAGGGTTGTGATGCCTACGGTCGTCCGCCAGTTCAGTAGAAGTGCTGACACAAGGGAGCGTCCTCTAGCCGGTTTAGCTCGGACTGAAGCGAGAGAGCTCATTTACAATGGAACGAACTCTCCCAACGGAAGTAAACGGACGATATGTCCACAGTCCACGACAGGCACGCGGAATCCAACCTAGATGTTCAGCCTTTGATGATCGATCGGGCGTATATACGTACAGGGTAGTGGAACGAAATGGAATGGATGCTAATACAACATATGGTTGTTTGGACTACTGCCATCGAAGTTGCCTATTACGAGTACACTAAGTAGAAGTACGGAGGCAGAGGCGGACAAAACGGACCCAAGTACGAAAGTGACGAGATAATGATACCGAAGTAAAATAAAAACAGGAAAGACTGGATGCATTGTCAGGAGCGCGTCGGTCGGTGCAGGGAAGGAAGGTAATGGGGAAAAAATAAAAAATAAACAAACAAATAAGGGAGTGGGGGTATCGGGTCAAGTGACCGCAATGATAATTAACAAAGGTCGTTACACCTACGCCGCCGCGGAGGATGAGTGGGACCCAAGCTTCGGGGTGAATAGAAGTACCCTCTTTTCTGCTTCCTCTTCTCGTTTCTTTCTGTTTCAGACCTCGCAATGTCTCCGAGGGTTGTGCATGGAAAAGGGTCGCATGCACGTGATGGCATTAGGGGCAGGCTCGCAATATTTTCTCGAAGAATGGGAGAGCCGCTCTTCGATGCGATGGCGCGTGCACCGATCGTATGCAGCCTGATGGGCGGTAGATTGTTTGTGCACGGGCTGCAAGGCCGACTTTTTGTCGGTTGGTGCGAGCATCGACGTGGGGATAGGAGGTACGGGTGGGGGTGGAGATACGACGGTGGTGCTTGGAGGAGGTGAGCGGCAGCGAGGTGACGTGTGATCTGTGGCATGTTTAGACGTGCGAGTGGAGGGCCGTCTGTGGAGGGATGGTTTGCCAGTGCCAAAATCGTCGTCGTCGCCGAATAGACTTGCCCTTGCCCTGCGATCCAGCCCGTCACAGGATCTGGAAGAGACGAGTGTCTTTGGGACGAGAGAGTCCATATGGATAGGAGGAGAGTGTTGTTGTGCCAGACGAGATCTGGAGGTCTTCTTGGATAGGGGTGGTGGGGAAGGGAGTGCAGTGGGGACGAGCTGGGGCGAATGGCAGCGGCGGGGGAGGCGAGTTTGAGCGAAGAAAGGACATGGCAGAGAGAAAAGAAAGACACGCTGGAGTGAGAGAGAGAGAAATTTCATATTTTATATTAATATATTGGATCGAAAGGGGAGTCGTCGGAGATTCGGTGCGCGTTTGCCATATTCGATCATATGACGAGTCATTTTGTGGCGGTGTCGCATCCCCGGCTCGGATGCATTGTTCTTTGCCGATCCCGTCCGGGAGGAGTCAGTTCGACACGTGGGCTTCCAGCTTGGCGTGGCTCTGGTCGACGGAATTGCAGACCAGTTGGCAGAACAGAGAATCCACGCTGGGGTGAGCGAGACGTCGCTATCCGACACGTCTACCAGCCAACGGGGGTTAATATTAATCTGTGGCTCATTAATGTCTTGATGGTGGCCATCGCACATACCAGACCATGGAGCATCAAGGCACTTATGTACCCGTTTGCGTACTCATTATCGATAACGCCCCTTATCATAATGGTACTCAGCATCACGCAGCTTTGGATGAGGCAATGAAGTGTATCTTTGCGTATTTGAGGAACGACTCGTAATCTATGTATTCGGCAGCCAATAAGCAACGGAAGACTAGATTCTCTTGGCATCCCCTTATCTTAGTCAATCCCTGCGCCCCTCTGCGCCCTTTACGAGGAAATCACGTTGACCGCAATGGCAGCGACCTGGCCATCCTGTCATCATCCAAGCAATGGTGTGTGCGCGACCGAGAAAGATGATCCATGAAGGGGTTCTGTTAGGCTAGAGCGGTGATCGGGACGGAGGTGGTCGGATTCCAACGCCCTTTGCGCTGCTCGGGCGCGGATGATTAATCCCCAAGCATGGACTCCGAGAGTCGTGCGTCAAGCCTCAGGGCTTCCTAAACCAGAGAAGGCCGCGGCCCATCTGCAAACTGGATGAATGACAGCATCCGTTTCCTGCAGAGTTTGAATTGTTTGAGTGCTCGGCAAGGGCTTTTATGGAACGTCGTTGCCACCACGCGTCCATTACGGTCGGCAATGGCTCGCGTAGGTTGCGGATGAATGCCAACGACGGTTAGTTGACTCATCTCAAGCCCGGCCGACTCGAAATTCTCCGAGACCCTGCAAGTGTGCCAACGGATGGCGGAGAGGCACGAGATATGGTTCGAGGGGCACGTGCAAATGCAGTTTTAAATCCCTCCTAACATCTTCTTCAGCCCCTTGAACGAGCTGGAGCCATCGTTCCGTTTACGTCCGTTGTGGTTGCCAAAGACCTGGCGGAGGTCTTCGTACAAGGCATAGTTCTCACGAGGGCTCTGAGCATGCGTGAAGATAGAAAAGGCGTTGGGCGAGGTAGGGGACGAGGGGAAGAAAGAGGTCGTGTGGGCGTATGTGGTGTAGACCATTTCGGAGTAGTAGCGTTCCGAGAGGGATGTTAGAATATGTGTTGTTGGTCACGAAATACGAGTGCGGACTGCTGATGGGGAACACATGGGCCGAGCGGGTGCTGCATATATACTCGTGCAGAACCAGGACAGCAGGCGAGCAACGATATGGATTGTCACCGTCGTCGTCGTTCATGGGGACCCTGCACGAGACGGGAATTACCTTGTATGGCTATTTTGGAAGCAATCGCCCATAGGGACCCACAAAGTTCCCGACAATCCAGCGACCGTCGCTTGGCTACAGGCGGGCAATCGTGGTCGATATTTCCTGAAGCAGTAATTTCTAAACGCTCCGGATTGTGCCTCGAGGACGGACAGGCGGACAATGACGAGCGCATGTTTGGTCAGCTTTGCAACTATTTGGCAAAGCGTCGCAAGGCAACTGAGAAAAAAGACTTTCAAGAATCGTTCTCTTCAACGACGATGGTCAGACTTGGAATTTCTTGGTGAGTGTAGGCCCTTTTTAACGTTCGATTTTTCTTGTTTTCTGTGTATGGCGGCGATGACTTCAAATTTATTCACACTATCGGAGTGCACGAGTCTATTTGACCTGTGCGTTATGAACCCGACTACAACGGTAGCTGAGCCGACCATACCCTCTTTATCTTATTTTCATTTCCTAACATCGAGCACCTTCCGCTAACTTCCTTACAGAGCGACACAGCAGGAACGTTAGAAGCCTTGTCTCCTAATATCGATTCAACTATGTAATACACAGATTAGAGATGAATGGTGGTCATGCAGTATCGTTGGATTCCTCTAGGCCTTCAAATGCATCTTTGGGGACATGTCCTTGTGCGTGTGTCAAGGCGCCCTTCAGAATGTACAGATACGGTCCAGACTTGACTGGCAAGGGTGTGTACTGGTATCCGACCAATAAATTGCAGCGTGGACATGAGAATCTGTACTGCCTTTCATATGCACCTGACCTGCAAAACAAGTCAATTTCCGAATTACAGGGACAACCACGATCTTGGTCACGGGTGACTGTACGGCGTACGTACCTGTTGACAAGCACGGGGGCAACAGAGGTGCTTGCGTTCAATTTGAATACAACCGCCTTCCCCGTCACGTTTTCCCGACAACGAATTATGTACGCGCCATCCGTGCGCCGTCGTGGTAAAGCTGCTAGGCTCTTTTCGATAACGAGCTGTCCAGGGTGGAACAGATCAGGATCACCGTTAGTGCGTATATCTGTGTAGACCACGTACAATGAACTCTCCGCATATACAGTCTTCATAAGCAGGGGTAGAAAAAAAAAGAAAAAAAAAAAGGCGGTGAGCCGACAATATTGGACAGCCAACGTATAGGACCGGCAACCCACAGTATACCCGGAGCGCGGCAGCAGCTGACGCCGTCGGCTTGGCTGGAGTGGGTTTTCAACTGGAGAACGGAAGACGCAAGGAGAAATCCACTTACCGTCCGTGGAGGACGAGACCGCCGATCGAGACACGACCTTGGGCATGAGTCGAGTGGGGAATTCTTGCAGCTGGCCTGTTGTGTGAGGGGCAGTCAGATCATGACTTTGCCTTTATTTGGTCATCCACCAAGGCTGTATTCGTATCACGTGCTTGAATTGCCGAGGTCAATTAACAAGTACCGCAATTGTTTCTTTGCCGTTCATAAAGCTCCTCACCGGCATCACGTCTACTCATCTATCCTGCGTCTCTTTCTCATGGCAGAGAAAGATGCCAGCTCGAAACTGCGCAAAGCCGTCAAGGGTAACCGTCACTAGCCGAGAAATCGTCATGACTGACTAACGTGCGCTATCCAGAAAACAATCTCTTTCTTGTCAAAAGACTCATTCAACGAACCGACATGCGCAATCCAGATTCCACCCTCAAACGATACACGTCCCTGACATGGGCTGCCGTACTTGGTCACGAAGAGATCTTCGAGTTCTTGCTTACCGCTGGCCATGACGATGAGGAACTCAGCAGGGTACCCTTCCTCACTCCCTGCCCTTCGCAGCGGTTGACCTTTTTTTTTTCGCTCCGCAGGACCTCGAGAATAACACAATATTAATGCTGCTTGCTGATTTCAAGCCACCAACATCCAATCCTTACGCTCCTGGTCCGTCTCAGGCGGATCTCATGAGCGCCGCAATACGCATGGCCAGGTTGTACCATGACCGTTACCCTTGGATTCTCGATTGGTCAAATTCACAGGGAAAGACTGCCCTGCATATGGCCGCACTGAAAGGAAATGAAGAGCTTGTTCGTGTGTGTGCTCGCGTGATTTGTTCCACAAACTCGAGAAGCTCACTGCATTCGCATTTTGCTCTTCCCCAGATGTTGTGTGACTGGGGTGCGGATGTTGATCTATCAGATAACAAGGGAAACACGCCACTGCACTAGTAAATCCTTTGCCAGACTTTGATGATTGAATGTCCGCTAACGTTGTGTCAGTGCGAGCGCATGGGGTCATATTCCGGTATGCCCGATTTCAGCGACCCGTGTCTTAGATTCATAAGTTGAATCTTTTCACAGATTGTGCAACTGCTGATCGAAAGAGGTTGTCAGCATACTGCGCGTAACAACGACGGGTTCTCGCCGTCTGACTACGCGTATTCGTAAGCCATTCAAATCTGACATGTGACGCGTACTCATTGGAGCACCAGCCATAGCACGAACGAGACACTGAAGGATTCTGTGCGCACGCAATTTGAGGCTAATAGAAAGACGCGAAGGCTCGTTTATGCTCAAGCCGCTGCTAGGGGACACCAGTGGGGCGTCACTGCTGCAGGGTTTGAACGACCGCCACCTGTTCCTATTAAGGACTACGATGCCGGCATGGCTGGGGTCCGAATGCGGAGCGGTTCTGGCGCAACCACAACCACCGACAGCGGAGATGTAGATGATTTTGGGGTTGGGACTATAGGAACGAGTCTATCGTCGTTATCGTCCTCACCATCACAACAGCTTTGGCCACGGCCCACACCGGCCATCCATTCTTCCTCCCAGCGACCGGAGAATGTATCTTCCGCAAGTAGCAGTGGCACTCTCTCTGTGCCTTCGCCAGGGCCATCACAACCGACGTTGCTGAACGCCCATGCGCCAACGCACAAGTCATCGTTCTTGTCCCCCATCGTCGACCGGATGCGTGAGCGGGATGCCGATGAAATGGAAAAATATAAGAGGCGCAACCGAAGCGGTAGCGGTGAAACTTCTTCCACCGACAATGCAAGACCACAAGTAGTCACTATGTCCAACTTCACGTCAGCAGGGCCATCTGCGAACGGTGACGATATCACCGCGCTTAGTTCATTGGCTATCACTGGCTCGACATCTCCCCGGAGACGGTTGCGACCGTCATGGTCAGCTGCACAACTGAGGAGTTCACCCTCGTCCACCCCAATACCATCCCAAGTTTCGCAGGCAGAGGCCTCACGGAACCGGGCAGGGACAAATCCAGGTAGCTCGCGTTCTGCTCAGCCCTTGCTGACACCAGGCACGATTCTGACCCGGACAACGTCGTCTGATATCCCCCGTCCTGAAGAGAAGGTCGTAGAAGAACTGGAGAATTTGAATGGACCATCCTCGCAATTTGCCCACTTCCGCGAACCACCTCGAAAGCATGGTATACGCAGCGCTTCGTCGTCTACAGCTGCCGCCATTGGTCGTCGACTGCCATTCAATCTCTTGTCCAAAGCCGCTCCTCCACCGCCTGAGCCGCCACATGGACATCGGCGAGGTACATCGATTGCCTCGATACGTAGTTGAATATCTCTTTTCTTCGTAACCCGGTGTAAGTCGTACGTGTACATTCGCTGTACCCTTTGCATAAGGTCGATTCGGGGGTAGGTTTGTCGGATTAGCTTCATGGACCAGTCGTACATTCTGTCATACTGCATTCTGTCTCTTACGGTGTAGCTCAAACGTGTCTCCACATTATATGGCCTGGAATGTTTTGGCCTAATTTGGGTTGGAAGAAACTACGGCGAGTGCCGAATAAGGAAGGTCCTCGGTTCAAGGGGTTATGCGGGACGACGCGACAGACGTCCTCTCCGTCTCTGACCATGGCCATTCCACTCAGTGCGGACGCAGACCCCGACCCGACCTCCCAGATTGCATGGCCTGCCACACGCAACAGGCAACGGACAACGTCGACGACTCCCTTGGACAACGGCTGCCGGTCGGGTGAGACTACCGTATCGTATCAGAGCGTAGCAGGCGGGGGGAAGAGACCTCATGTCGAACCCAAGCGCGTACGCTTTAGCACGTGGGACCTCTTTACGCTGAGCGCTTCGATGGCGGGGGCGCAAGTTGCATGGACCATTGAGCTAGGGTACGTCGATCTGCGCCTTTTTCGTTCGCTTTCCTTCCGCAACCATTCCCCGCGATTTCTAGATATGGTACACCGTTCTTGTTGTCGTTGGGCATATCAGAGCAGGTTACTAGTCTTGTGTGGCTCGCGGGTCCCATCAGTGGGCTAGTTGCTCAACCGCTCATCGGTAAAGACGCCGCTCCTCACTCGAAGCTCCCTGTGTGCTGAACAGCTTAAGGTGCAATATCCGACTCTTCCACTTCCAAATACAGGCGCAGGTATTGGATTTGCCTTTCGACCGCGGCACTTGTCGCCGCAATTTTGGGCTTAGCGTATTGTGCGAGCATGGCTGCGTTTTTGGTCGACTTGTATGGTGGAGGGTTCGGAGACTGGGACCCCGAACGTGACAAGCAGGTGAGAATGTTGCGTCTTTTGCATGCTACCCTCTGTTCATTCTCTGTATCCAGGTCACCAACGTCGCGATTGCGATCGCTGTCGTCGCGTTCTACGCCCTAGACTTTGCCCTGAACGCTTTGCAAGCGTCATTGAGAAATCTGTTGTTAGACATCACACCGCCGGAGCAACTCAACGCAGGGAATGCATGGCACAGTCGCATGACTCAAGCCGGCAATATAGTTGGTTACGGCTTCGGTACGTTCCATATGGAGATTCGACTCTAGATTGCACCCATCACACGACGTCCAGGATTTTTACCCCTTGCGAAGATCCCCATCTTCAGTTTCTTGGGTGGTGATCAGTTTCGTAAATTCTGCATAATCAGCATGACCATTTTGGTCATCACTGTGTGGATGACTTGCTGGTTCCATGAGGAGGAGGCCTATGTCAATCAGAAGGGGGATAGGTGCGCTTCTGATCTGTTGACGAAGACCTTCTCACCCGTGGCGCACATCCATAGGCAAAATAAACTCACAGATATCCTAGAAAACATCTATAATGCTATCACCGCCCTTCCGCAGTCCATCAGAAAGGTATGTCTTGTGCAGCTTTGTGCCTTCATGGGTTGGTGCGTGGATACATGTATTGTCTGGGAACGTTGTTGAAGCCATCGTACAGGTTTCCCTTCCTGTTCTACTCGTAAGCCGGTTGGTGCGTAATGAGAGACACGGGTCTAATCACGAACAGTACTACATACGTGGGCCAGGTGATGGCTTATCAGTTAGATGGGGAGCCTGACATCGAGCATGCCACGCGCATCGGTGAACTGGCCATGCTACTCTACAGCATAGGTATGGTTACTCTCTGGAGATTCAACTGTCAGAGATAAACGGCCACCAGTTGCTGTGATTGCTGGAGTCGTTCTCCCACGGCTCACCCTTCGCGATAGCCGTCTACTTTGCCAAGACGGTGATGATCATGCCAGTCGTACCGAGCGTCTCCGACGCATGCTTAAGCACCGGCAGGAAGAAGCAGTGCAGAGGGGCAAGAAATTCAAGGTTCCTCGGATGCCCTTGCTCCTTCGGGACATATGGGTGGGTGCAATGCTACTGTTCTCCGCCCTTATGTTTTCCACGTTTTGGATATCCACGGTGAACCAAGTACGTTACTTGTTTGGGTCTTCGGTACTTGTTGATGGGTGACATCAACACTTCACTAACGGGTAGGCTGCTGTGATGATATCCGCTGTTGGTGTCTGTTGGGGGGTTGCATGTTGGGTGCCATTCGCTATTGTCATGGAGGTGCGCTTACGGAGTGATCCAGAGGGGTATCATCTGACTTTTCCGCAACTAGTTCTTAAAGGACGTGAATGAAAGCCGCGCAGCGAATGTACGTCGGGCTGGTCGTGGCTCTCTAGATGAACGCGGTCCCCTCGTTCAGCCTCAATCCTCACATGGAGAAAGCATTGAGGGAGATGCCTCTGGTGAAGCTTCTGTGGGGACCACTCAACCCGTTGCGGGGGGAACCATACTCGGGATTCACAATCTTGCTATTGTAATGCCGCAGTTCATCGTGCGTCGCATTTGCCCTTGCTGTGATGTGTGCTCACGTACAGGGTGGGATTCAGATTGCACTCGTCGCAAGCGCGATCTTCCATGTTGTCGATGAAACTGGTTCTCCTGTAGCAATGCCTGACCCAACCCCTAGCTTGGGAGATGGTCTCGGCGGACATACTACATACTATGGTAAGAACGGTGTCGCATGGGTACTGCGTTTTGGTGGCCTTTGTGCGCTGGTCGGTGCGTTGGTGGCACAGTCTGTACCAGCGACAAAGTCAGAGAGGGAGATGATGGAAAGTGTGGAGATTCTCAGCACCCTCCGGGATGAAGAGGAGGCTTGATGAGCTGCGGGGTGCTTTCACTTCTTAATGTATCACCTCCATGCATGATCACTCGTTGTACTATACTCCTCACTTTTTGTCATGTTCTTGGGTAATGGGATGATAACACTTCTACGTTTCCTATTGGTCGAGTTTTGCCATACCTGGACTTGCAACTGACGTGAGCCGCATTATGTGGGTGCCCATTCGGGAGCTGCTGCTGGGTAAATCTCCTGTGGGGCACGACCTAATTCTCTGTTCCGTAGATCCTGTATGTAAACACTTGAGAACTATTAAAATTGAACCTCAAACTGCCATCAGCGTGACAGCCCAGTCCCACTCCCTCTCATCCCTCGAGGTGACGCTCTGTGAAGGAACGACGGTCAACGCGGGCATTTCGTCAGCAAACAACGCGTTGATTAACGGAAGAACTGGATGCGGTCAACGGATGTCAAAGTTCACACACACCAGACCACGAAATAACCTACTCTTATCTAGCTCGATGCCAGGTCTAACGAATATCTTGGATGTCAACGTCCTTGTGAGGAAGGGCGACAACGCAGGAACCGACTTCAGCCCTTCCGCAGCGCCTTCCATCGCATCAACTATGACGGTCGACGAACATGCCTCCCCCCCAGGGCATCGAATGAACAGGACTGCACAAGCCTCACTCAAAGGCAAAAAGTGGGAGACTTCCCAATACAATTCTAATTGTCCGTCCCCACTAATTGTCGTAAGCTTGCCTGTTGTTCATGATCGGTTTGTGTCAGAGAGCTGCAAAAGAAGGAACGTCACCTTGTAGGAATTCTGGTATACGTTCAACAATCTCTCCGTCATCATCCATGGGGTCCGGATTGGATAGTGCACATCGTCCGCTGTGCACCACCACCACCTTCTCTAGACGGGCGCCACGCGGAAGAGACGAGACGACGACGTACAACGTCGGCGTCAGCGGCTTCTCAGCACCGCCTTTAGCAACTACGTTGAGAGATACACGTTAGAAGCAGGAACTCACATCGTTGGCCGCTGTAACGCCTGCCTGAACATGCTTCAAGTCGTGTGTGTCGACTAGATAGTAAAGCGCAAGCTGTACATGTCCGCCCTGACCATCTGCATTGATTTCCTCACTCGCACCGTCACTTCCCCCAAATCCTCCCTCGTCTCCTTTCCTACAGGAGATTGGGGCGGCCCGGATAAGTCTTGATGTGTGTTGAAGAACAAGTGCTGTTTCCAGAGCAAGTGAAGATGCATCTAGACACGAACGAATCTCAGAGTCGCATTCAACATCAGGTGGACATGGTGGTGGGATGTTAGAAGATGCAGGGAGTGTCAGGGAGGCGGGTAAGAGCCCTATCTGGCCCGAAACAAATGTCCACGGCGAAATCTAATCAATTATCACTACACAACAGGAAACTAA
Source organism: Pisolithus albus (assembly GCA_024613165.1). Taxonomy (NCBI): domain Eukaryota; kingdom Fungi; phylum Basidiomycota; class Agaricomycetes; order Boletales; family Pisolithaceae; genus Pisolithus; species Pisolithus albus. Next base: position 356,519 of record JANFAB010000004.1, on the reverse strand, counting down.
GAACATGAAGACCTGACTTACACTGATAGCTTGTGAGTACGGGCCAATATTTGCAGGCGCCCAGTAACTCAGGCTCTGCACATGAAGTGATCTGCGTGTTTGGCTTTCACGGAGATGGGCCTCCGAGTTTGCTAGTGATCGCTCTGGTGCCCATGCTACACACTCGATGACCACGCTTTCACCAGCAGCAATGCATGCTCGCGCAGGAGGGGATGTGCCGAAGAAAGTAGAATAGGCTGCGTTCGCCGCAGAGAATGTAGACGAATCCAGCGTAGGGAGAAACAACGTGATCACGGCAGATTTAGCAAGGACCTCACTTGAAGAGGAAGTGGAGTGTTTTGCCAGAATGTCTACAAGACCTGGAGATTTTTGGTGACAACGAAGGACTGCAACAAACCTTTCAAATTATAGAAGCATTGAGTCAATTGTTCGGGGATGGAATGTGAAGCATTCTGAGAGGGCGCATGAACATTGCCGACCGCAATCCAGGGGCCAAGAGCACGGACTGACGGAGGGAGGGACATGGATCGACTGACTGAGGGACTAATTCCTGCGCGAAGAGTACAAGAAAGAGGGGAGCCAAGAGATCTTGCAACTTGAATGCGAACATGCTGGAAACATGGTTCCAAGAGTGGAGGAACAGGAACGTTAGTATGTTGAGCTTCGGCGAACACGTCCTCTTCGTTTTTGTGCATGACTTGTGCCTTCTTGATCCTGAGATATGCAACGGGGGCTACATCACCTTCTATGCTATTCACTTTCTCCGTTTCTTGGAGGACTATTCTGCCTTTGAAAATGCCAGGACAGTCGAGTGTGAAGGATTCGTACTCGCCGCCCTCGCCACATGGGTGAGTGCCGTACATGGCATGAAGTCTAAGAAGTGTTGGATGCATAGCAGAGAGGGAGAGTCCGAGGTGAGAAAGGGTTAGGCCAGCGCCTGCTACTTTGATGAGGATGGCATCGATATGAGTCGCAAGCATTTCAGAGAGGAGGGCAACCTGATTGCGCTGCCACAGGTATGCGAGAGGCGTAAGGGAAAATCGGCGACAACTTGGAGAAACATTATCGAGGGAAGAGAAGAGGAAGAGGGAGTGAACTTACACGTGTTCTACGCGTACGCGTTGGTAGTTGGAGAGAATTGCACCGACGGCAACTCCCCGGACATCCGGATGATGCTCCTTTTGAATGGCAAGATAGTTGGAAGCATAGTCCACAGGAGAGAGAAACTGACGAGTACGGTCTCAAGAAGCAGATGAAGGTCTTCGGTTTCGTCGCCTGGTGTGCCGGCGCTGCCCGGGGAAGTTGTGCCATACTCTGAGCCTTGTTCCAGCGGATGGCCACGGATGACGCGTCTATAGAGGGGAACGCGGAGTGCGTCAGCGATCAACGCGATCCCGTCCTGCCCGACGGTCTGATACAGATAGGAATCGATCTCGTCTGATAAAGTGCGTCAGGGACGTGCGTGAAGGGTGTCGGGGAAGCAAACCTTTTCCAAGCTCTGGCGAGAGCGTCGCGGCGGCAACCAGTTGGTGGCCATTTTTCAAGCAATGCAGTAGGTTGAAGCAGCTGTCTTTTCCTCCACTGAGGAGTGCGACGTACTTCATTGAGGGACGGGGCGACCCCTCTTTGTCGGGTGGCGATGACTTACCCTCCCTTTTCTTTTTTTTAAAAAAAAAATAATTATATTTTCCAAGGGATGCTCTCTGCCGCGCACTTCACTGGCACGCCGCCTGTCCACCCGCTGTCGAACCCACCCGGACTTCAGGTGTCGGCGGCCCACAGCGTACACGCACACCACCACTTCACCCACGAACAGCAGCAGCAGCAGAATGGCATGTCCACCGGTCTCCTGCCCACCCCGCCCTCGTCGCCTCCTGCCTTCGGTCTGCATCCGATCGAAAATACTATTTCTCTCCTAGAGTCCCTCGTAGCTTTCTACCACCAGGAACGTATGTGGGTTTACAGAACAAGAGCCCAACTCGAGATGGATATGATGCAGCGTGCCGAGGAGACAGCCGCAAACGAAGCTGCCTCTGCTACAGGCGAGGCAGAGAATGACGGCAGACGATCAGGCTCAGTGTCGCCCCATCAGCGCATGTCCCATTCACCCCTGCTGGCACAGTCCGATGCACAGGCCTCCCAGCAGCCAAGTGCTACGTCCTCCCAAGGCACCTCTCCCTCACCGCCTACCAAATGGCTCAAGCGCAAGAAGGCCTTCAACCTCCGTTTAGAAGGAATCTCCACAAGTAGGGGTGGTCTAAATAGGCCCCGCCCTTACCCGCCGCATCGTCCTCGCCAAGGTTCCAGCCTCAACCCTGCTGGCCCACAACCACCACCCACTCAACAGCCTCATGCCTTCTACCCCCCACCCGCTCCCAATCACTTCCTGGGGCCAGCAACAACTACCCTCACTTCACCTTATCTCTGCCACCCATCCTTTGCCACCACATTTGGCCCGCCTTCTTCCTCTACGCAACCTTGCACATATCCTCAAGCGCCCACACATTCCACCATTCCCGATTCTCATCAGGCCGCCATCCCATTGGTGCTTGGGGCCGGTGGGCGTGAACCCTGCGTACAAATACTGGAAATGTTTGAAAAAATGATGCAGGCTCGCATGGAGAGTTGTGAACGTGTCACTCGGATGGTCAGGAGTGCCACCAATCTAGGTAGATCCAATCCGCCCGTCAGTGGACCGGTCGGTGCTCCCGGCCTTGCAATGAACATGCCGACCGTCAGCGGCCCTGTGGGTGGTCCAGGAATAGGTGGTCCCGTCGGCCTGATGATGAACGGTTCCCATGGCATGACGATGACACCGATGGGTGTGGTCCCTACCGCAGAGGCCTATTCATCAGGCATGATGCAAGAAACTGTATATGGCACGCAAGAGCAGTCCCAAGCGCAGGATTTTCCGATGGGCGTTGCTATGGGTTGAAAGCTGGATTTGCTGCTGGGGTCATATTTTACGTGTTCACGCACGCAAGTCACCGCACGCATCCGTCTAGCTTCGACCATTGAATATTTTACCTGCTCCCCGTGTGTCCTCGTTGCTATTCCCCGAGTATCGTACGTTGTACCAGTAGTTACTGCTTATGTAAACCTGAGTCTTGGTCCTTTTTTGCGGGTTGAGGCTGTTCGCCTCGTCCCTCGCCAGTGCCCATCCATGTCCATCCGATATGCGCCTATTCCCAATCCTCGCACAGAAGCAGACACGAATTCAGAGCTCGACGCCGCTTTCGACGACAGTGACGATGAAGGGATTGACGAGACTCAACCCCTGCACCATCCTACGCCGTCCTCCGACCTAAATCGATCTCGTCGGAACGACCATCTGGAGGAGCAGTCGGCCCTCACATACGACTTCAACTCCCCAATTCGAGATTATGACCAACCTCCTCCAGGTTCACCACCACCGCCCATTGCCTTTGCGCTGCCGAACTCCATAGGGAACACCAACGGTGTCGTCCCCATGTCTGCACCCACTAACATCCCACGACCACCTCCTTCGTGGTGGAAAGGGACCGCTGTAGCGCTCTTGCCAAACTACTTCATCTCTCGTTTTAGACTCGACGACGCACCACATGGTAGTAGACACGCGATGGGTGGGGGAACAGGGAATGACGGTGTTTTCAACAACATCACTGCCAAACCTTCTACCTCCGGAGTTCGTGTTCAAGACGGTCAGTTGATCGTGATCTTACACGTCGTGTACCGATCGGTCCTCACCCGTCATATGCAGGTGATAACATCTACATTGTCCCTGAAGAATCTTCTGCCATTCCCCCACCCTCATACGCGTCCGCTCAGGCAGATGCGGTTCCCCCTTATCACACATCCACCCTCCTTCTCCCAGCTATCGGTGGTGAGCTCACCCAGGGAAATATTATCGTCGACGCCCTTCCAACGGGCACGCTATTTGCATTCCTCTGGAATGCTCTTGTCAGCACCACTTTCCAGTTCATCGGGTTCGTCCTAACATGGGTGATGGGTACGACTCACGCCGCACGACACGGCAGCCGTGCCGGTCTCGGCATCACTCTCATCCAATGGGGATTGGCTCTCCGCGCTCGTTTGGATGAAGCCGGGTCATGGAGCGAGTCGACTTTTGCGACAGCGAAAGAAGCGGACGAGTACTTCCAAAGCATGGGCCACCACAACATTTCGTCTACCGAACAACCAAACGTTCCCAGCGGATCACAGGCGGACGGTTTTTCGTGGAAAGGCGATGTCGCCGTCACCAACCCGATGGCGACGGAATGGCTCTCGTTTTTACTCATGACAGCAGGTTGGTTCCTCTTGTTGACGTCTACGCTTGGGTTCTGGCGCGTGAAGCGTTGGGAGAAGTCAATCCTCGCACCGTCAAATCCGTCACCTGATCTTCCACCCCCACCAATGCAAGGTCATGCAAGGTCCTTATCCGAGGTTGATGCTGACACGGAGATGCCATGGCCATCATTTATGGCGCCATTGTTGCAAAGAGTTGGATATCACCGGTGGTCTCATCGTCGACGGGACACTCGCGGTGTGAGTGGAGGTGCTGAGGTGCAAGAGCAAATAGCTTTGTCCGCCGACCCTGAAAGAGCCCGGAGGACGAGAGAGTTTCTCGATAGAGAACGGGCCATGCAGGAAGAATTGAGATCAATGGGGATAGTATAGCACGGATTAAGTGTGCAGGATCGACGTAGCTTTGGTTTGACTTGTGGACAGGCGAACGGTATACCATGCACGTATTCAGTTTGTTTCGGCCTGATTACCGACTCAGACACCAGGCACCGACAGAGCATCGGCTCATCAGTTACACGCCCTCTACATTATTTTAGACATCTTTTTTTTGTAATTTACAGTGCACACCATAGGATATACACGAGTCGAGTTTGCCTTGTTTGCCGTCAACCGTGACGAGACTATGGTTTCTTCAGAAACACCTCCACGTTGAATTCTAAGGCAGAGCATGGATATGTGATTTCAAAATTCGATAGCACGACCGGATGCAGAACGCCGAGGGTGCCTATCTTGACGTCTCTCGAAGAGAGAGGAACCAAGTTCCCGTTCACTTCATTGGCCAGGTGGGCGACCCTAGCTCCACGGACTGGAGGAGGGCGGAAGTAGATATCGGCAGCACGACCAGGGAAGTAGGCAGGATCTACGCCGCTGAACTCAGCGCTGTATCGATAGAGCATACGGGAAAGAATGTACCATTCCCCTCAACAATGTAGTATCCGCGCTCACTGGTTTTGTCTGTACTCGCTATACGCGGAACCTCGAGCATGCGCATTGCACGATCCAGCAAACCGTGAATGACCTCGAAGCCGGCTGTCTTTGAACACCACAACGCAGCAGCGTGTCGTTCGTTGCGTGCCTGCTTCTCCTGTGTTGCGTCTTTGAACACCACGTCGGAGACCTCGAACAAACGAATCGGTAGTGCGTGAGAACGGTTCTCGCGGACGGTCTTGAGCAGGCCAGGCAGGAGGGAAGTTCGTACGACCTGGAACTCGAGGGTTTTTGGGTTCGCGATTCTCACTGCGAGCGTCCCGGGATCGGAGCGGTTCATAAGAGTAAAATTCTCTTCATGAGAGCACTGACTCGGAACGTCAACGTTCCCTACACTGCACTTGATAGGGGAGTCCATACCAATATGAGGGGAAGCGCCTCCACCCAGCCAGACATCGCCCATTCTCGTCGTATAACGTCTGCTAAACGGGATATAGGTAGTGGTTGAGCGATCGTACTCGTCTTGGGAAAGATATCCGGAAGGTTGTTGTACCCATACGCAACTGCAGCGTCTTCTACGACGTCGCATTCATGGAGGATGTCCGGTCGCGTGCAGGGAATGGCAACCGTGATTTCATCCTCATAGCCTGGATTAGAAGAAGGCGCAGTATTTAAGGCTGGATTGAGAGTCATCCGGGTGAGGAGTCGGGCTATAGCGGGAGTAGAGAGGGAAAGATTAGTGCAAGAATTGATGTAAGAAGCGCGTGCTGTCATAGTGCGCGGGGAGATATCAGGAGATATACGTGTCGATCCATCTGGAAAGACGAGCTTTACAGGCTCGATGCTGAAATAGATGAGTCAATTGGCATCCCGCGAGAGCCTCACTCACGTGTACGGCTCCTCGCAATACTCTGAAAACATTGTCGCGACCGTGTTCACGACTATTTGCAGTTTTGTCTCGTCTGTGGCGGTCACTTCAATCAACACGTTCCGCGTGTTCAGTGATATTTTGCTGTGCTCCGAGTTAATAATTGGAGGGAGAGAAAGCACACGATCCCTCGAGTCATAGATGATCGGGTAAACCGGTGCATCACGAATAATGGGTAGGAAGCGGGAGACGTGCTTATCGCTCTGTGCCCCTTGTGAACGATCGAGAACCGGTTTTTTGCGTGACGACATACCTCGTAGACCGTCATCAGTTCCTTTGCCGTGTACTCGACATTCTTTCCAAGGGCCTTGAACCTGATTTCTCCGGGATCACGGGCTTCGAATCGGAAAGGACCCTCGATTGTGTCCAAGTCATGGGTACCAATGGCAACAAGCCAACGCCGCCGACCAATATTCTGATTGAGTTTATCCTGTAAATCGATGAAGGACTTGTAGGAACGCGATGTAAACCTAATGTTTCGCAGAATGGCACAAGCAATGAGAGGGCGGACACGTTGCGTCTGTTTGAATATTGCGATGAATCCAAGCAAATAAAACTGCCAGAAGCCGCCTACCTCCGGACGAACGTTCATTGCTATCAACTTCGACTCGCCACCAGAAGGGTAGACGAGTTTGTATTGAGGTGTCTCCTGTTGTTCGAGGAAAACCCTCAACGCACGGGATATGCCTTCTATGCAGAGGAGGTCATATCTTCAAGAGAAATCAAAATGACTGAGAACCCAAGTCGATCACATTCTGACCTATTGGCTGGGACTTCGATTTTAAGTTGCTGGAAGCGTTGATGAGGGAACAGAGGCGACAGATGGAAAGATATCATACATACCGGACGTTCCACTGGTAATCCATTCTTGACCGCCTCTTCTACCTCTTCTGTTGTCTATCATGGGGAATCGTCCGGATTTGATCGAGTAGAACAGAGAAGAAGGAACACAAACGTCTTCGTCCAGCTCTAATCCATAATCAAAGCAGAGTCTATCAAACTCGTCCGTGGCTGCATACGCATCGATCAGTAAGATGTAAGTAAACCACAGAGGGAGACGTACTATACTGCTTCCCGAGCCTTTCAAAGAGATCGGCCTTGTCTACAGAAACAGTGGGCATCCTGGAGAACTAAATGTCCTCGGCTACTGGCGACGAAGGTGATTTTGCGACCTTGGCACGAATCTCTGAGCTTTATCACCTTGTTTCGAGTCAAGTAGGGGCGTTCCCCCGGACACCTCCTGTTAGGGTCGGGGTCTCACCGACATCCCATCCTCGAGGGTACAGACAACGTCCAGCGTGGGCCCAGCCTATATACATAGGCTTGCTCAAAAAGAACCTCCTGACGGTAACCTGATCCGTGTCCAACTGGAGGAATGCATTTGATCTTGCACTCCCTCCTCGCACTATGGCTTTGTTTCGTATCGCGGGCGTACGCCGAGGTTGTGCCTACACAATTCTACATTCATCACCGCGTGGTCCATCCAAATCTCCCGGTAACACCTTGGCACAATTTTGGGTCCATTAGCATCTCTCATCCGTCCTCCATTTCACCGTCCGGTACGCCAGTGACGTTCACACTGGCTGAAACGTTACTCGATGACCTATCTGAATTTGCGGAGAGCGTGAATCCCGCACTTGAGGAGTCTCTATACCAGGTGGCCGTGGAGAAGCCTAAGTCGCCAGAAGGGATGTGGCCTGCGTCAGTCATGAAGGGTGTGAGTGCAGCGTCTTCGCATTTAGATTCCGAATTGAATACGGCCAAGTGCCTCATGTCGATGTCGACGTCATCCAGCATCACGATTCACTTTTCTTCCTCTGGCGAGCCAATGGGTTTAGACTACTTTCTTTCGTCTGTCCCCTCAAATGGTTCATGCCCTTCGCCCTCGGAAACGAGTAAATCCTACTCGATGCACAATACGACTGTACTCGTTACGACACCCCGCTCACCGCCACTGTATGTCTTGGCCTTGTGTTTCGCCTTAATGGCTGCTGATGTCTTGTCGTAGACCAGGGTTACGTGCACCTCCCCCCTTGACACCAGAAGGTGCACCGATTCCCCCTGTAGCCGAGAAGACTTTCTTGCAAAAGTATTGGGTATACATAGTCATAGCCGTTGCTGCTCTCCGTATGTATCGACTATCGTATCCCACTGGACGAATTTTGACACACTGTCTAGTGGTTTCAGGACCGCCAGAAGAACCCGCTGCAAACGGAACTGGACCCAAGGCATCGAACTGATTGGACATATGCACAAATCCCGTACCCGGAGCCGTGGGGTTGTATGTAGGATGTCTCAGTTTCGTCCCAGTCGTTAGCTTCAATAGAGAACTTGGGAGGACATGCAAACCCTACACACGGAATTTGCACCGAAACAGGTACAAGGCTCGAAATAACCTGTTCACTGTCATTTATGGTCTGCTCGTGGCGAGATCTGTAGTGGAGTGGCTGAGATAATTGCCCATAGACTCACCGAGCGACGATGCCTACCTTCCTCCGCCCAGCGACAAAGGCCGATGAGCCAGCGCTCTCCAGGATCTGTCTCCTGACAGCCGATGCGGGTGTCTCTGCTGAAGGAATACATGCTTACCCTGAGCTTCCCGGATTGATGTATGCTCTCCCCTATGTTAACCTCCCGAGTACGTGGGCATTCGTCCTCGTCGACAAGCCCCCTGGGGATGGCGAGCACGAAGACGTGGTCGGATATTGTATCGGTTCGCTCGATACTCGCGTCTTCGAAGCAGTAGCATCCGAGAGTTGGTGGCCGCCCCTTCAAGTCCAGTACGGGCCTCTCTTGGAACCCGACAGACTGGCAGAACCACCGCTCAGACAGGCGGACATCACGTACATCAACACTATCCTCAACTTCACCCCAGCGTCCGACGCACAGATCAGGTTCTCCCCAGCGCATCTACACATAAACGTCTTGCCATCACATCAAAGTAAGGGATATGGGCGACAACTAATCGGGAGAGCCATGCGGTATTTGAAGGAACAAGGCACGGCGGGGGTATGGTTGCAAATGGATCCCAGAAACGAAAAGGCAGCGGGCTTCTACTCGAGGCTTGGTTTCCGCCCTGTTGAGGGTACACCTCCATCGGTGGTAGGAATCACAGTCGAACATTGGGAAAAGACATGGGGAAAACTGGGTGCCGAACCGTCTCATTAGTAGTCTACGGTACCCGCTATTCTTGCCTGTTCGTTTCACCAGTTGGTATCGGAGCCCCTACCCTCCTGCACTGCATGTATACCGGGCATTCTTGCACTGTTGGTCTAAAACATGACAGCTGGTGAAGTCTCGACACTCTCGATCGACGTTTTGTGACCAACGAGAGTCCTGATGTTATTGATCCCATACCTATTCGAGGTCCATTAGGATCGGTTGGAATAGGACACAAAATCCTTGCTCACCGAATCATGGTTGGTCGCTCAAGGCTGATACCCCAGCCGTGCACGCGCACATCCTTCGGCAAACCCATGGGCTCAAGCATTTCCGCGCGAAACATGCCGCTGTTCCCAATCTCCACCCATTTTTGCAACATGGGATGGAAGGCGAATATCTCAAGCGACGGCTCCACTGCCGGTAAATAAATGTTCAGGTGTTTCCAATAAAACCTACCTCTGTGTACGGGTTATAAGCTGGTTTGAAGCGCAGGTCCGTCACACCCATTTTCTTGAAAAAAACTCTCATAAACCCTGCGAAGGATCTGAGGTTCAGCGTATTCACGGGCTATGCTAACCCACCGATGAGGTCAGCCAACGTCAAGTTTCTGTCAGCGACCACCCCCTCCACTTGATGAAATTCTGCGAGGTGGGTTGCATCCATTGTTTCATTCCTGAAAACCCTGTCGATGCTGAAGAACTTTGCTGGACGGAATCCATCGCCTTCAACGGATTGTCGGGTATCACCCTCAGGGTCGTCAACACCTCCATGCGCGTCTATAGTTTCTCCTCTGCATCTCGCAGCTAACTTGTACAACATCGCACCTGACGACGCAGTTGTGTGCGTACGCAGGAGAAGTTTATGAGACTCCTCGTCCGACCACGGTGACCGATAGCCAATCGATCCATAGCCGCCTTTCTCATGCACGGTGGCTACTCTCTTGTAGTAATCTTCTGGTGGTCTTAGAGATGTCGATGGGTCTACGAAATAAGTAGCGAGTCATCGACTGAAAAGAAAACCAACCAGAGAGGTAGAAGGTATCTTGGAGTTCTCGTGCTGGGTGGAGTTGCGGCACGAACAGAGCATCGAAACACCAGAACCCAGACTCGACAAAGGAGTTCGTCGGCATTTCTTCGAAACTGGAATAACTTTCTTTAATACGAGAAGTAATTCCAAACCCCAAGACGCACCCCATTTCTAAGAAGATATTCCGAATCTCTTCCCGCACCTTTAGGAGTGGGTGGAATGCTCCACCTGATGTGGGTATTCCATCCGCTTCAAAGTTGTATTTCTTGAAGGTGGCGCTCTTCCACGATCCTCTTCTGCGCATTAGTATTATAACCGGAAACTATCATAGAACGTACGATGTCAGCATATCAACAGTCAAATCGGTTTCGGGTTTTGCAATCGACGTGCTGAAATTAGGCCCTTTACGAACAGTGAACCACTGACCCTTTCTAGGATAAAAGTCGTCACAGCATTGTACTGTTCAATATAGGTGTAAAAATTACCTCTGCACGGTCAGTTTTCGCTTTCTGAGCTCGGCAAGGGCTTTTTCGCCAGCCTTCAAGGTTCCTGTAGAATCAATCTCACGCAACTCGATCTGAGTGGTATCTTCGATGGAAGATACCTGATCTACGCGTTACAAGGTAGAAATGGTGGGGTTCAACTGAATCGACCTACCGCTTTAACGAATCCACTGTTCTCCTTCGTTATCCATCCGTTTTTGAAGGCACGGCCCTGCCCAACCTTCGCAGCCTCGTCGCCAATTTTTCTTTTGAGCTCTTGTACACCGACAGGTTCCCCTTCACCTTTCACAGGTAGGGCCGCCCAGACGCGCGCCTCGTGTGAACCCTCAAGGGCAATCTGTGCACCTTCCGGCGTGAGGGCATGCGAGGTCGTCTCACGTGTTTCGTAAGATATCATCTACATATTCGCGAGCGGGTAATTAGCATAAACATAACGATGGATCACTTCCAAGTACCTCGCGACTTTGTAGAGAGTTCAATGCACCGAGGATAGCGATCTGAGCGTCCTGACTGGTTGCAGGGACCGTCTGCCCAGGGATGACAAGCGTCCTCGTGTCATCGATGACTGAAACTTGGTCTAGTGTATCTAATATAAGTTGCTGGAGAGCTTCAGCCATGGTGGTGTCGTTGCTTGCTGATCGAGTGTCCGAGTCAAGTTATCTCATCTTGACCGCACGTGACCTTATGCCGCGAGCCTGTCAGACTGAGAGCGACTGCCAGTGCGATATACCATGACCCCTCCATCGAGCTCTGCGTGGCCCGCAAGATGGCAGGAAGCTTGGGAGGCTGCGCAGCCAGCACTATCCCTGATTCGAGGTTCGCTGCACGAGGACGGCACACCCAGCCCTCGTCCCTTGCGCGTAAACCAAATGGACTCCGAGCTCCTAGATCAGCAACTGGTTCATCTACTATGTGAGCCCCTACAAAGCGCTCTCGGGATAGCAAGCGTACGAAGTTCACTGTGCAATACACCTGCTCTGACAGCCGCAACAGGCAGCATTCAAGACACGTTTTGAGCCAGAATTGACCTTGCTCGTCCAGATCGCCCTCTATAAGTTCTCGGTCTGGAATCTCGGGGCGACTTACGGAGCAAAGCTTCAAGGCCTTGCATACCGCGCTCCAACGGACGTGAAAGGTCCTCTAGCCCGTAAGTGCCGAGTATTGTCTACTTACGCCGTGCTAAGTGAATGACCACCCAGCCTCGGGTCTTCGTCGGCGCACCCTCATCATCCATGGCGCTCTCACGATATTTTTGCCTTACTGTTACAGTCGTCTAAGGACTCATGCACTCTCTAGAGCTTGGCCTGATGCGCCATCAAGTGACAAGCGACGTATAGCCTGGAGAACTCTTACGCGTCTTGAGACCGCCCACGCACTGTTTGCTCTCGTTAACACAATGGTTTTTCTTTGGAATGGCCGGTGAGTCATGAGGCAGCCGACATTTTGATCTACCTACTCTTCAGCGACAGGTACCGCAGTTTGGCGGATCGCTTTTTGAAGTTGCAGCTGGTCTCTACAAGGAGTAAAGTTACACGGGATGTCAGTTACGAGTTCATGAACCGCCAGATGGTCTGGCACGCTTTTACAGTGCGCCTACTTTCTCTGAATCTACGCCGTCGCTCACGGCTCGTGGTCAGGAGTTCTTACTCTTCTTACTTCCACTCATAAGCCCGAGGGCCCTCCAGCGGCACTTTGGGAAGGTCGCGTCACGCCTAGCGCTCTCAGTTCTCCCGTCTTCCAATGATAGGAAGCCCCAGCAGCGGAAACGCGGCAAATATGAAGCACTACCGTCAGGTCAATGTGCGATATGTGCGGACAATGCATCACATACTCTGGATCTAGGTTACTCTGCAAACACTCTGACAACTTTGGCGCCATATTCGTCTGCCCGGGAGAGCATGTCTGATCCCTCCTCAGTTGACGAAATACCTGCGTTCCCTATTCATACACCATACATCACATCGTGTGGGCACTTATATTGTTATTACTGCATAACTGAACGCATGATACGGACAGTTGACGAGGGGTCCGACGTTGGTTGGGAGTGTTTGCGATGTGCAGAGCATGTTCGAAGTGCCGACAGGTGGGAAGCAGAGGTGTCGGTTGTGAGGGATTCTGGCTCAGAGAGTGATTACGAGTTCAGCAGCGAATTTGGCACTACAGACGTGTCGGGAAGTGTTACTAGCAGCTACCTGGGATCTTTAACGGAGTAGCTTGCAGACTACAGACATCGCCGTACCGCTACAATTCTGAAGGGTGCTACAGGTATAGTTGCTACATGACAACCCCTCTAATTTGGCTTGCTAGCCTTCATCATGTCAACAAGACTTCTAGTACTAGCAGCGAGGACGACAGCGTAATGAGATTCGTGGAGTCTCTTTCCCGCCTTGACGCTCTCGATCACCCACTCCGGTTTAACAACATGCACCGAATTCTTCCGTTTAGATGTAAGAAGCTTGTGTGTCTTGGACCCACTGAGCTGTTGAGATGTTAATATATGTGTTGCTCCGCTCGGCGTCAGTCTGTTAGTGGCATGAATACCTGCCCCGGAAACAACTTAGGGTCATGCCACTTACGAGATCGACCCCCCTGCGAGGCCGACGACGCGCTTCATCTCGATGTCTGTGGTACCGCTAAGATAACCGCTAATGTACACCCGAACACCCGCCAGGACGCCGGTGGTAAGTCCTTCCTTGTGCTGAGCAGCTAGTTTCTTGTTACGGTCGTCAAAGTATTGTCTGGCACCGCAGTGTCCCCTTCTCTCGCCGCGCTGGTGTCCAGTGGTAGCGGACACCACAATATCTGGAAATACGATAAATGCAGTTAAATACAATTTGCGGGTGACAGATGTACACACACCTGATCGCTCGCGTATATTAGAGTGAGTGATCGGATTCGACTCGTCCGTTAGAGTGCGCAGGAGATGCTTAGTTACCTCTAAATTAGATGGTTTCTTCCCGTCGGAATAGAGAGGGGCAGAGATCCTGGATCGCGTAAATTGACGACACGAGAAGATGTACTACAGCCAGTCACCGTGCCAGCCTTTGTTTATCTTCTTCGACTTTGTCGATCAACCTTCGAGGATAGGGACAAGGAGCGGTTTGCTTGGGTGGTGAAACGACAGTGCGTTTTCTAACAGTTATATACTTGTCCATGACGGTTGCATGTATGGTACAGCTTGGGGGATGCCACTCCCCGCAGTGGATGCGTGGTTTGAGACAACTGCGACGGACGCGTCTTGCCGGACGCGTGCAGCGACAGTGTCACGTGATTTCAATGGTCGTGAAGACGAGTTGCTCAGAGTCTGAGTCACCCTTGTCGCGGACGAATAAGCAGTAGGGCCCGCGCCCGTCTGGGCTGACCTGCCAAAATAAAACTACTGATGCGTGGCAGTTTTGCGTTCTTATCATCCTATACACGTTTCCCTTCGTTATACCTCAAACGCTTCCTTCGTTGCAAGACGATGTGTACCAGGAATTACCAAGATGCAATAGAGCGCCTTAATTCACTACAGACGAACGCTGCTGCTCTTGAGGCCGCCAGGGCTGCCGGTCCTCGTCTCAACCCGAATGCGATACCGGAGATGATCGAGTTTTTGGAGCGGATAGAATATACCGTATACCCGTTCGTTCCAATGCCATGTTCGCTGCACCTCTTATGTGGTCGTCTAGTGCGAAGACCTTAATACACTCAATGTTATCCATATCACGGGCACCAAGGGAAAAGGGTCTACAAGCGCTTTCACGGATTCAATACTTCGACATGTGAGACCGCACTGGAAAGTCGGTATGTTTTCTGCTTTCTTTCAAGCGGTTTCTCCCTCAGCTTTCCAGGTTTGTACACCTCTCCTCATCTCGTTGCTGTTCGGGAACGAATCAGAATCAACGGGAAGTCACTATCGGAAGAAGATTTCGCAAAATATTTTTTCGAGGTCTGGGATCGACTACAGAAGAACGGTGTGAGTCTTATTCCACGTACCAACACCACAAGACACTCTGACCTTGCATGTAGCCGAAAACCCCTGATTTTCCGGTCATGCCCGGTTACTTCAGATATCTCACCCTTATGGCTTTCCACACATTCATGTCAGAGAGGGTAGGCAAGGAATCGTAAAAGTTGTATTCTTTTTTAAAGCCAGCGTTTAGGTTGACGCAACGATTCTGGAAGTCGGCATTGGGGGAGCTGGTGATAGCACCAACATTGTGCCTCGGCCAATTGTGACGGGTATAACTAGTCTCGGTCTAGACCACACCGCCGTCCTTGGTAAAACAATTGGTGCAATTGCATGGCAGAAGGGTGGAATATACAAGGCACGTATCAATATCTATGTATCATCTCAACGTTGACGTTTCATCAGAAAGGAGTCCCTGCATTGAGTGTCACCCAACGAGACGAAGCAATGGAAGTCCTCAAGGAAAGAGCCAAAGAGCTGCAAGTGTGTATCCACATTGGTCTGGATCGATATGCTCACACCCCATTCATAGGCAGCTTATTTCATGGAAGTCCCTTCCTTACCTGGATCTGGATTCGTAAAACTCGGTGCGGACTTTAATTATGGCGCAGTATTCGAGACTCCTCATAATCGCTACATACGTAAAGGTTTGGCCGGTGAACATCAAGTTCAAAACGCAGCTCTCGCTGTTCAAATGGCGCACATCTTCTTACGCTCAGTGGATGCTTCGGAATCGCGACCGAAACCACTCTCGCAACTCCCGACGCCATTCCTTACCGGCCTAGAATACACCAGGTGGCCTGGTCGCTGCCAGACGGTGCTCGATCCACATTACCAAAATACGACCTGGTACCTTGATGGAGCCCATACTGTCGAAAGTCTGTCTTGCTGTATACGGTGGTTTGTCCAAGTAGGTCTTGGACTGAAGTAAGCTTCCTCGCTAGTTTCGCATTCAAGCTCTTCAATGACTTTTTCGTCAGGGAACCGCAACCCACCCGTGTTCTGATATTTAACTGCACTAGCGGGCGTTCCGGCCCGGCCTTCCTAGGTGCCATCCTGGAGGAGACAAGGGAATTACTTCTGCGACACGGGCGTGAGGAAAATGTTGAAGATTTCTTCAGCCACGTTATTTTCTGCAGCAATGTCACGTATGCAGACGGCCACTTCAAGGGCGGTAAGGTCTTTATAGTTCACGGTGACATCTCATTTATATTTTCAAGACTTGACTTCACGTGCCTTGTCAAATTCCGACCTCGTGAACCTTACAACACAGCATGAACTCGCCGCCGCTTGGTCTCAGTTAATTCCTCAATTCCCGTCCGAAGCCATCTACGTCCTCCCATCTATAGAACACGCTGTTCGGACAGTACGCAGGTTTTCGAATGCTGCAAGGATCGACGTCCTTGTGGCCGGTAGTTTACACCTCGTGGGGGGCATTATCGAGGTGGCTGGGCTAGCCTCGTCTGCTCTTTGATAGACCTTGCTTAACATTTATATCCTTGGAAGTAAGTGGTACGATCTTCAACAGGTTCATGTACATTTTATCGGCCTCCGTGGCAATGCCTGCAACTGTTCGGAGGTGCATTCGTTAAGTGTCCCTGACCTCCACTCCTACATTACGAAATGATATGGGAGAATTGCGCGGTAGAAGGATGGGCTGGACAGGCAAGGTATATTTCATGTCGAGCTCCTCCAGCACCGTCTTCAGGTACCGCATGAAGTCATTTCTACGTGCCCATCTTGCTCCCCAATCCTGCCAATTCGGCCGATCTGAAATGAGCGATCAGGTTATTCCAAGGCAGATCTTCGATGGGCAAGCCGCTTACGCTCAACACCGATCGTAAGGTGGATTGCGTTCTGGTATTCCATCTTGTCAATATTGACACCACAGTTGGACCATTCGCGACTGTTGTTGGCCACATATGCTTGAATTCGCAGCCTCAGCTGTTCCACGATCTCCAAAGGGGTAGTGAAGGATATCATGATAGTCGTACTCTCCCACCTGTCAGAGCGCAAAGCGCATGCGTCAAGAGGACCGCCAAACAAAAACAAAAGTCACTGACATAGAATTACTGCGGCGCATGTTGTGAACGAGCTTGGTGCTGGATAAAAGCGAATTTGGCACAATAATCTCCTGACCATCGACCCTGCGAAAAATAGTGGAGAACAACCCGAATTCTTTGACGAAGAGATACTACACAAAGTCTGTTAGAGTATGCCACCGATATGCAACTATGAGGGTACAACCTGATCGTCGATCATCACAAGGTCTCCTACGTCGAATACGTGTGTGGAAAAAATGAAGATAAGCTGTGAACCACATTTAGCCTGACTCAGTGAAACCACGAGCACATCTACATACCGATGCGAACAAGGTCTGAGCGGAATTGCCGAAAATGAACGAAAAGCCAAGGATAATGGTGGCAAGGGGAACCAAAGATGTGATCGTATCGTTTCGATTGAAGATTAGAATGCAAGCTATGAGAATGCCCAGCAGTGCAAGACAAACAAGAACCGCATCAAGTTTGGCCAGTGCAGAGCTCACGTCCTGTAATACTGCATAAATAAATGGTAAAGCGAGTCAATGAGCCCAACCTTCAAGCTAGCCGTCAACGCCTTTCTTTCCTTGTATATTCTTTGGACAGCTTCCCTCATCTCTCTCTTTGATATGTCACCATTGCCATCTTTATCAAAGAGAGCGAACGCCGCATGCTTAACTGCAATCAGTAAATGAATATGAAACAGGATCATTACATACTGCTTCAGCAGTAGAGCGGAAGTAAGGGTAGAAATCTTGCAGGATCGGAGTAAGCCAGAGGAAGTGTGCACATGTTTTGCATACCTTCCACGACAAGGTGTGACCGGCCAGGACTCGTAACACTCAAAGCGTTAAACAACTTCCTTGCGAGCTTCCGCGCAGAGGCAAGACCACTGAGTTCGCCTCCCTTGTATAACTTCGAGTTCTTCAAGGCAACCTGACCGATGACACCTCCCACATGATCAACAATCACAGATGCCAAGAATTTGCGCCTCCGACGCTTCGCCTCTGTGCGACTGTGCTTCCTTTCAGAAAGTACGCGTTCATTGCGTTCCCCCCCATCAGTCGGTTCATTTTTCTGTTGTGAGACGCTCAAATGGGAGAGGTCCAACGATGTTCCAAACGATGAGGCTGCACTCTTGTGGCCCTTTTTGCCGTATGGCGATTTTTTCGGAACTAGCGTAGCTGTGGCATTTGACAGGTGGTCTAGTGCCTTCAAGCCCAATCGATTTTCAGCTAAACGGTCAGCCAGAGCGCGCTGATGAAAGTTGATCGCAACGAATCGCAAAAAAAGCTTCTCCACAAAGAGGATAACACCAGCAGTGAAGAGTGCCTGTTCAAAGCAACTGGTGACAAGGGTAGCGAGAGTAAGAAAGATATATCACACCTGCATGATGCGGTTGATGATGACCCAATAAGATCCCGGTGGCTCATATACAGCCCTGATTATTGACAAAGCTATCCAAGCCCACGAAATGTCTAGTAGAAGCTTTAGCCATGCGGAGACCGCGAGTGTCAACTACATGGTAGCATGTAAGCAAGCTAAAAATCAAGTGGTTGTAGACCTGCCTCTATTTGTGTCTTGAGACGTTCGACCTGACCGCCGAGCAAAAGAATGATTAAAACCACGGCCTTGGGAATGGCGTCCACGAGGAGGTATGTCGCACATGACGCAGCCCATGTAATCGACAACCATAATGACCACACGCGAACTTGAGGGCCTACGGTAGAGTTACTGTGAAACCGGATATCCACAACAAGTAGGGGGGTGATAAGGATCGCCGTCCCGACGATACCGACCAGAAGGGTGCGGACAGGACGGGCCAATTTCATGAATGCGAGCCAGAGGGCCCTGCCCCTTCTGGCTTTCATTCTTTCGTAAGTTCCTTCGACGGCAGAGGGCTCTTCTTCATCCCAATCGAACTCATCGGATGAGTTCGTTGAGGTCGACTCGGAATCTACACCGTCGTTAAGGAAGCCAGGTTCAGTGCCCGTGTCCTCGCGACATATCCCACTGTCGTCCTCTCTCAGTTTTTCTCCACTGGTCAGGGACGAGTCGTATTGAGGGGAGGGTTGTTTTCCTGACATTGGAATGGTTATGCCGAACAGGTCATAGAAAAGGGGAAAGGCCAACGACCAAGGTCTATAAACTTATAATGAGCTGGTTATGGGACGAAGCTCCACCTCGCGTGTTTCCGAGTCGACGCTGATTGTATAAGCAAACGGGTACAACTAACAGTAGTCCTGGCTCATTTACCTCAAGATCAAATCTAGGTAGCAACGACATATACCCCTTAGTGTCTAATAAATGCTCTGTGGTCGGCCCACAGGAACCCACAAACTGCTCGTTTGACTGGTGAACGGAGCTAGTAGACTGGAGGCACCATGGCTCTTGCACAGATATGACCTTACAATCCTTGTGTTTCCTGATGGAGAAGGCAGCCGTTTGCGCTGAGTAATGGAGAGTTGGAAAAAGAGCATACCATTGTAGCAACATAAGTAGCGTTGTAATATGCATCCAGCATCCGACTAGTTGTCCTCCTCTTGCCCAGCGCGCTTTCCCCGAAAGCCTGAGTTAACGGGGGTCCTTCTATGACGGGTGATTTTTTCTCCTCTTCTTGGCGGGAGAGGACATAGTCTGCATTGCGGCGCGCAAGCATGCTTGTCCCAAATCGTTGCGTCGGCTTAACATCGCTCAAGTCAGTGCGCGCATGGTTGATATTTGCTTCTTGGGGATCCACCGATTGACCGAGTAGATCCTTGGCCTTGTCAAGAATACTTTCCCGAGTCTCCGGAAGCGTCCTAACTGTGCTGATAACTTGTTTTCGTCTGTTTCTTTTTCCGGAGTCCACAGACACGATAGCACCCATGAGGGTGGCAGAACTCTCACTAGGAACTCCAGAGCACATTTGACGTTCGTTCGAAGGCTTCGCGTGAAATGGAGATACGCTGGCTTCCTTGTTAATGAGGGAGAGGAGCGTGTCAGGGGAAATCGCAAGCCTCCTGGAGCATGTTTCCATATGCACACTCTTCTGTTTGACTGTCTTTTTAGTTGTCCATCGCAAACCGCAACATACGCATTTCGAGAGTGTTGATACCTCCGCATCTGATGGTTTGCCTGACGGTTGTTTTAGGAATTGGCTCGGTTCTACATGGGGCCTCGGCGCCGGCGGGGACAAGTGAGGCTGGCGCTCAGGGGACGACGGCCCACAGGAAGGTACACGGTGTTTGAATGGTTGATACGCAAGATGACAGATTTGCATGCAACCAAGTTCGTCCACTTCGTCGTGTTGCTTGAGATGACATTCCTCGATGGTTGTGATTGAAGGAAGTGAGGGACAATTTCTATTCAATGCTGGACGCTGAGGTGCGGCACCATTGGGCTCTCCAAGTGTGTTTTTGAGCTCTAAGCGTAAAGGGGTTCTCGGTGTAAGTTGCGCCGTATGGATGTAAGTAGGACACACCCTCGCCTGAACTGCGGCCACCTCTGGTATTCCTCAGCTCAAGTTCCGCTGTCGACCGTTGATCTGTACAAGATATGCAGAAGGTCCAAAAGAATATAGGCAACGTGTCGCACCGATTAGGTCGTCCAGAGAAGTTGGTAATGAACGAGGATATTTGTACTGCCTCACTGTAGCTCTCCGATCCCCTGTACTTGACGCTGGCTTGCGAGAGCGCTGACTTTCTAGGTTCTGTCGTCTGCGTTCCTCGCGCTCAGGCTCGGAGTCCTCGACGACGTCTCGTTCACGTTCTGCCAGCTTTCTCTTCATGCCAGCTGTCACAGGGGCTGAAATGATAGCCTGAATGTCAAGTGTCGGACGCGTTATGTGACGTTGTTTGGTGGCTCCCCCGATTAGCGAAGCCTCACTGAAATCATTCAATTACTTGTTGATCATGGACCGTGCCACGAATACACAAGGCGATGTCGTCAATCGTCAAGAGTTGTTGGAAATCGTGTATGCCGCATCGTCACAGGTTCCAGCCCAGGTCCAGGCGTCGACGGAACGGCTGAAGACGCTACTCGAAAACGTCGGCACCTATGACGCCCTCCATGAGATTGCTGCTGAGAAATCCCTTCCCCTACAAGTGAGGCAGCAGAGCATCATTCAATTTAAGAATTCCGCACTATCGCATTGGAGATCGAGGAAGTACGTCCGCCGTTTTCTTTGCGGTGCTTCCCTGGCCAATGTGCCATTCTCAGACTCCTGTCGGAGGAGTATCGTAATCGCATCCGTGCGCGGTGTATGGTTTTCCTGCACGAAGAAGATGACCTTGTATGTGGTCGTAGGCTCCCGCTCGTGCACACTTTTCTAAATTTTTGTGCTCAGATTGCAGAGTGTAACGAGGTAATTGTGGCAAAGATTGCACGACTCGACTTTCCACATAATTGGTGCGTTTCGCGTTTCAAATCGCGAGTACATTCAGGCCCATATTAGTCAAAGGCCTTCTCTCTTGACCGACCTGATCTCTATCATCGAGCGTACTCTACAGCCCTTATGCGCGTCATCATCCGAGAGCATGCTGTCAACGCTTGCGCTGCGCCGTGCGCTCAAAGTTCTGAATGCTGTTTTAAAGGAAACATCCAGCATGAAAATGTTGACGGGCATAAAGACGATGGGAGAGGTTCGTCCTTCACTGCTTTTAATTCCTAGCTTGTTCATCGCATGATTAGATCACAAAGCAATTCTGTGGAGTTTTCCTTACGTATTACTCTGAGTTATGTCGCTCCCAGTTATCGCCTATTCTGTCTCCCCTCCACCCAGCTATACTATCTCGAGAACACACTCTTTGCGTCGTTGTGGCGGCTCACCTCATCTACAAGTGCCTTATCAAGCTGGCTTTGTGGTCTTGGCCGCGAATAGTGAGGCATGGAAAAGATGACTTCCAACATCTTCAAGCATGGGTATGTCTGTGCTTTGTTTATGAACAATTTACCTGGTAACGACCGCCGGAAGTTCTTGGAACTCTTTCAGAGTTCCACGGCTCAGCTCAAACTACTTTCGGAACAGCGGATTAGCTTTGTGTTCGCACTGAGGTCATCTTCCAATCCTGACCCTATCATGCCTGTGACGATCGACATCCTGACACGTCATGTTCGCGTCTTCGGGAAATTCTTTCGTAGGCTACAACAACTAGAGCCCGCAAAGTTTGTGGAGTTGCCCACATGCAATGCAATGGTTTTGTACTACTGGGAGAAAGTCGTCCAGGCCGCCAATGGTCCCTCAGACATGATAAAAGGTAATTTGCGGAGCTGTTTTTAGTAGCTCAACGTGGCTGAGCAATAACTTTGTTAGATTCTTCGGATGCCATTTTCCCCGTCCGTTTCCTTGTACAAGCCATGGTTCTCTTCAAGGAAAATCTTGCGAAATGGACTCCGTTCCGTAAGGGCGGCCCCGTCTCTGAGACTAGTACGGATTGTTTTTGGAACGATCGCTCCCTCTCTGATGTACCCTCTCCAGCGCTTTCGCAGCAATTCGTGGAAGATGCAGTCCGGCTGCTGGTTACCCGGTTCATTCCACTCAATCCCACTGATTTGGAAGGCTGGATGTCTGATCCCGAGGAGTGGGTAAATGAAGAAGACAAGGAGACCGACCATTGGGAATACGAACTGCGCGTAGGTCTCTCCTCATCTCATCCTGGCTTACACTCGACACTTGAAACCGGTAGCCTTGCGGCGAGCGTGTCCTCATGACGCTGGCCTCACAATATCGAGATTACGTCGTGCCTCTGATGGCGACAACATTCAAGGATGTGATCTGTGAGTTTTCCATATTCTCGTATGATACTGGAAGTTTCCGACGCATTTACAGCACAACCAACAACCAGCCTCCAGAGTATCATACAAAAGGAGGCAATTTATTGCGCCATAGGGCGATGCGCCTCAAGGCTTCAAGATGTCATACCGTTCAGTGAATGGATGCGGCATTATCTGGCGGTCGAAGCAAAAGAGAGGTACCCCAAGTATGATCCATTTTTCAGACGTCAGTCATTGTATTAACCAAAGACAGCTTCCCTATTATCAAGCGTCGCATCGCATGGCTAATCGGTAGATGGATCGGTGACATGGGCACTCCCGCTACAGATCCAATTGTATGGGAAGTCCTTATCCACCTGCTCAGCGACCGGGGGGAAGGTACAGACGCAGTTGTTCGATTCACGGCCGCTCATGCCCTGCAGGAGTGTGTTGATGTGAGCGAAAATCACTAACAATTGCTTGTAACCTTCTAACAAAAAAGAAGACCGTCAGTTTTGATATCACCGTTTTTGCACCTTTTTTGCCAGTGGCTGTCACAGAACTCGTCAGACTAATGCACGAAGTCGATACCATAGAAATGAAGCGACGGCTCGCCAAAAGTCTGAATGTTATTATAGAGCATGCAGATTCGCATATTGTGCCCCACATTGAGATGATTGCTGGAGGCATCCCGGGTTTATGTATGTCATATTCCAGTCGTTGAGGCGTTGTTAACGAAGCCTCCAGGGACGGCTGCGGGGGATGAATGGTTATTCAAAGCTCAACTACTGGTGGTTATCACGAGCTTGATAACGGTATGTCGTTTTCATTCGATTTTTTTTTTCAGCACTGACTTATCCCCCCCACCCACAAGTCCGCTAAAGAGCATTCATCGACCCTTGTATCGCTCGTAATCCCTCTAGTTCAGGAGGGCTTGAGTCCAGGGGTAAGATACCTCAAACAACACTGCAGTTGCTGAACTGGTTGTGAAGGTTGCAGTTCATTTAGACGAAGATGCTTTGGGTCTTTGGCTTACAGCGCTTCGAAATGCCCCGACGCTGCAGGGAGCTTCGGGCCCAAGCCTTCTGCAACTATTTCCTCTGGCTATTTCACTACTCGTGGGAAACCTAGATCTGTTGGGAAGAGTGATACTTATTGTTGAATCGTACCTATTCATCGACGCACCTCTGGTTTTACAGGCAAGTTCGCAGACAACTCTTCTCCGTGTCACTAATACTCACGCTTTGCAGAGTTTCGCTTTGAAGCTTTTGAATGCCGTTGCTAATGCATTGTCTGCTCAAGCGATAGAGACAAATCAGAGGGGAATCTTAACCACCATGTGTTTCATGACGCAGCTAGCACCGTCCTCGTTTTGGGCGGAAGCGCTACATAACTCGGGCATTTTCAATCATGTGGTCAAAATTCTCCGAGAAGACGAGGTATGTATCCAATTGCAATGATGTAGAGCGGTCTGTTTAGGAGTCTATGCAGTGCTCTTCCGCTGTATTGACGGACTGCATCTTCATTCTTGCGCGTATTGCGGTAGCTGATCATGAAATGTTTCTCCGCTTGGTATCTGCTGCAGCCCATGTTAGTGGTGTTCCGGAAGACAAAATCTGGGAGCCCATTCTAGATCAATACTGGAGACAAGTACGCTCGTCGCCACCGATGTTTTTCACTCATCAACGACCTTCCTTAGTTTGACCACATGTCCGAACCACGCCACCGTAAGCTGGCAGCAATGGGCATCGCTGCTCTCGTTTCCACAGGCCGCAATGAAGTACTCGATCGCCTTCCCAACGAGATATTCAATCTTTGGACTGATGTCCTCTACGAATTAAAGGAGAGCTTGCGAACGGAGGACGGAGATGATAACGGGTGAGCCACGCCTAAAAAGCGCCGCGTCCCGTCTCATCTGATGGAGTGGAAGTGGCCTGAAACTCTACTGGGATGTGGATGTCGTGCCGGACAGTTACTACGGACCTCAAGATACATTGGAGTATGACCGGAGGAAGCTGGTCAGTGCTTTGTATGATCCCGCGGGGTAATGCTGAGTCGCTCTACAGGTTCACGAACGGGACCCGGTCCGTACAGTGCAACTCACATCGTACTTCGGTAGTGCCCTTCAGGAGGCGGAAAGGGCTTGTGGAGGTGCACAAGTCTTTAAGGAGAAATACTTGGATAAAACGGATCCCACTGTGTTGATGCAACTGAAGACCTCGCTTTCGGGGTGATCAACGTGCACGCATGATACGTATGATTCGTACTTGCCGTTTCGGCTCCTTATGACTCCACCGTATTGCACATCACTTGAGTATACACAATCTGAAGTCTGGTTATTGCAGTTGGATTGGATTGGATTGGATTAGCTGACTACGCTACAAAAAGTAGCTCAGGTATCAACAAAAGTAAATACCTCGTCAGCTTGGAGACAGATATACAGTTTAGGAAGATAAAAGGTAGCGTAAGTGATACGGAAACGCAGAAGGTGAAACGTGAGAGGGCATAGTAGAACGGTGACTCCCGGCACGTTTATACTCTCCCCAGATCCGCCCGGCTAACAAGATACACTCTTCATGCCATAGATTGGCAACCTTCCGCACGAGACGCGGAAAATGGCGAGCGCTCAACAAAGTAGAAATGGCGGGTACTGACCCAAGATAGAAATGGGAGAGGGACTGAGGCCATACGGACGCATCATCTACGAAGAGACCAGCAGCAATGCGACGCAAATCGCGCCGAGTGTCGTCAAACAAACGGGCCCTTTCTGTTGGCCAGGACGACCGTGCACCATGCGAACAGTCCTCCCGTGCACAACACGTGGTTTCGGCCTCGCAGAGAAGGGCTTCGGTTCGCTGACAGACACGATGAGTATATTCGTCTCGCAGAAACTGAAAGTGGTGACAGGAGACGAAGAGATGATGGGTGGTTTCTAGAGATAGGCATCCGAAATGACAGTAGGGCGTGGATGTGTGGTGGCGCTCAAACCGAGTTGCGGCGGTGTCCAATTGAGAGGATCGAGCATACAGCTGAACAACAGCAGAGAATGCAGAGGAAGCCTTAGTGTATCGGTAAGGGGGCGGGGGAAGGGGTTCGTATAGAGAGGGGAGGAGTAGTGTGGTAGGCCGAAAGCGAGGAGAAGACGAAATCGAGCGAGTGAATAAGTGAAGAATGACTGGGGAAGAGGCAGATTCAATGAGCCCGGTGTGTGTAGTATAGAGGAAAAAGGAATCGAAGGCAAAGGTAGGTACGGGAACGGGCGGCGGGCGTGAATACGCCTGGGCCGTGGAGGCGAGGTGATCCGCGATGTCATTGGCATAGGTGTCTGTGGAAGTAACGGGCGTGTGAGCGGGAGTAAACTGGAGCTGAAATTGAGTCGAGGAAGGGGAAGTGATGTCAAGCAACCAGCGATACAGGTATCTGGCTGGGAGAGACAACCAGGAGTGAGGGTTGGGAGGACCATGTATGTCAGGTCCGAGTGTGCGAAGGATGTTGTGGTGGTCCGTTAACAGGGTGACACTGGGTGCGGTGGAGGGAGCAAGGGCTGAGGCAATAAGGCCGTAGAGTTCAGCATGGAGTATAGATGCACTGCAGTTGAAGTAGTCAAGGCTCGCAGTTAAGGTGTGGGAGGAGGTAACAGAGGAAAAGGTAAGAGCACGAGGCTGAAGGGGGCGAGGGTCAACAGGTAGCAAGGAGCCGTCGGAGGCATGTAAACCGGGTGGAATTTGAGGCCGGGGAAAGGGTGTGAACAGAGCGCGAACCAAACACTCAGCGTAGAAGCGACGCCATGACGGAGGAATGAGGAGGGAAGCGCATAAAGAGTCATTTAGTAGGTGAGAGTCGTCGCCCACAAAGATCTGATACAGGCAACGAGTAGACAGAGATGAGATCCATCTCAAAAGTTGGTGTCGCTCTGCCGGAGATAACTCATAGTGTAGATGAGAAGTAGTGATGAGAGGCGATAAAACGGGGGTGTCAAGACTGACGGAAGGGTGTGAAGGTGAGGAGGCGACATGTCGTAGGTGAGAAAAACCAGCGTTGGCCATTCGAGTGACAGCATACGGAGAAAGTGGGAAGGAAGTGGATGTACAGGCACGAGATAAGTGACGCAGAGACACGTTGCCAGTGAAGAAGAAGCTGCAGTCGGAGGGAAGAAGGGATCGGTCTAATGGGTGATCACATAAGCAGCTGGTTAGTGGTCTTAGTGCTGGAACTTGTCGCGTTTTCCATGACGTCTCCTGGAACTGGTGTGTGTTAACGGTATTGGCGTCGTTCCTGCTGCGTGTCCTAACAGTGCAACAGAGCAACAGACGGGAGCTAGTGAACACGACAAGAGAGTCTCTCGTGAGCGTAATCCACTGAATCGCGCTGTCACATCCTAAACAACCTGTAAGACCGTGCCCGTGCAAAGGACTATGTCGAATTACACACCCAAGTCCAGGTTAGATTCCCAGCTGGAAGGTTTCTCAAATGGTCCGCTAATGTTTCATCTAGTCTAGCATGAACCTGTTGGATTCGTTGGAAAACTTTCTGTCCTCCTTTCAAAGAGACTTGTCATCGGTCTCCGGGCAGATATCTGAGCTGCAGGCGCGTAGCAAAGAGATCGACCAGAGGCTTAAGAGTCGCGGAGTATGACTCTTACTTACCGTGTTCGACCGTTTCGTTGATGTTCCTTGCAGAGAATCGAGAAGCCTCTGTCGAAACTGGCCTCCGAGTTGACTATTCCACCTGCTCTTATTCTAACTATCCTCGACACTGAAGTTGGAGAGTCATGGATTCCGGCCATCGACGATTTCGAGGGCAGGCTACGCACGCTCGAAGTACGTGCACGAGTTAAGGCAGCCAGGGATCTAGGGGACATCTCTGAAGGGCTTCGCATTGTTGTGGGTTTTTCCTCTGTTACAACACCACTCTTGACCCACCGACGTCACCTCAAGGCAGCAACAAAACTGCGGGCATTCTTTCTGGCGCTGTTACATCCTATCAAAGACAGCGTAACCACTAACTTGCAAGTTTTGCAGTCGTCTGTCTACATGAAGTACCGGTCGTTATTCTCTTTTTTGCAACGTAAGGCCGAACCTGTTGCAAAGGAGATTCAAAATTCGTACGTTGCGGCTGCCCGTACGTATTATGAGACGGCCTTCCGTCGGTACATACGTAGCTTGGGTTGGCTGAGGGTGTGTGGTTCCCCTGATGTCAGTCAGCAAGACCTTTTTCACCTTATTGCTTGTCTAGTCTAAGGTCACGGAAAAGTTTGAGGCCCTCGTTACGTTGTCTGTCCATCAAGATGGTTCCCATCTAGATCACGAACGACTAGCCTACGCGAAGATAGACGGATCAAGCGTCATCCTAGCATATATGGCAGATGACAAGACCCACGTAAGTAGCGTTGCTTAGCCGCAACTCTACGGAGCTAAGCATTGGAGAAGAAAGAACCTTTGGAGGCAATTCTTCGCTCTCTGTTTCTGGTTCTGATGGACAATGCAACTGCCGAGTACTCCTTCATTACGACGTTTTTTTCCCTCCAGTCTCTTGCACCAGTTGACGACCAAGAAAATACTTCTTCAGTTCCACTCTTATCCCCGGATCACGGTGTAGTGGATGACAGGAAGTCTGTTGTCGATTCAGAAGCTCGAACGGAGGTAGCAGGTCCAAATATTTCTGTGAGCAACAACGGGCGTTGCAGGTTCATGGACACGGACAAAAGCGCGCTTCAAGAGCTGGTAAACCTATGGAAGAAGGTGTTCGACCCGGTTCTCGAATATACTAAGGTGATTGCGGGCATCCGGAATAACCTTTTCGCGACTGACATTTACAGGCATTTTTGGTGACAGTCGTTGAGCCTTCACCGCCGGCCATCCCGCTACTAACCATGATTCGGCTAACTGAGGCTGTCTTGGCTGAAGTACAGAAACGTCAATGTTCACCTCTCGAAACGTTTTTCTTTACCGTGCGCCTGCAGCTTTGGCCTGTGTTCCAGAAAGTCATGACGGAACATTGTGATTCTCTGAAGAAGGTGGCCGAGAAACCCAGTGGCTATTTTGCCAAGACCAATCCAACATCGGATACCATGGTATCGAATGTAAGCATTACGACTCTTCCAGGCCATAAGCTTCCAATTCCGGTGGTGTTTAGATCTGCCAAAGCTACACGGTTATGTTCCAATCTTTTGTGCTATTGACAAGTGAGGCAGAGGAGACGATGATATTCAGCAAGTAAGCATCGGAACTTGAAGTTGATTGATATGCATATATCTAAAACGGGTTTGCTTAGTTTATTCCGTCTCCAGCAAGAATTGGACAAGCTGATTCTTCGCCACACGGAATCCATTATTGACCCAATTGCGCGGGCCACCAAACGATCTGCGATTTACGAGATCCTTTTGCAGGGGCTGATCGTGAGTTAACTGACATGACACTCCGCTTTCTAACTGCCTTGCATGTCTAGAAAGGCAGCCATCTTACACAACACCCTAAGGTGCAGATGGAGCTTGATTATTGGACTGAAAAAGAGCAGTCTGCCCGCCACACTATACTCTCTGGAGGTCAACGTAGCAAGGTCAAACAGTGATTCATGTATGTGGTTGTGCCTAGTATGCAATCCCAAAAGATGCAGAAAATGCGAAAAGCGGAGTGTCAACGAGTACTTGAAATGAAATATATGGGGCTAATAAGTAATAGGATGCTATGCCTCGATTATTGAATAGGTTTAAGTGTTCATCTGATAGAAGACCTGGAATCTTGGGAATGTGGACTGTTGATATGTAAGGCAGAGGACAGATTCACTTTTGGTCAGATTTATGCGTTGTTGGGAAAGACGCCTTCAGTAAGCTATTGCCGCTGTATTTCCGAATGCCAAGTCTGTTTAGAACATCTCGCACCTCCCCCGAACCAGCAGTAACCGCGCGTTTTTTTGATCTGGCCTTGTCAGGCGCGAATGCATGGCCAGTCGGGTGGAATTCGTGAGACAAGTTGTGGTTGAGAGTTGACATAGATGGTTGCCTAGCGAGAGTAGGATTGGAAGCTCCGGCACGCCCTTCTAACGCCTCTCTAAGATCCATAACACCGACTCCCCTAACAGAACGGGTGAGACTCTGCAGAGAAAGGTTTTCGATGGCCATCAAGGCGGGAGACAGCTTAAGTAAAGGCGGTACGCCGTCGCCTAAGGGTCGACCATGATTCGGACGCTCAGCAGCTGCGTGATCGCACTCAGCAATGTCCACAATATCACAAACGGAACTTACAATCCCGTAGGGCGCCTTCCACTGTCCACTTCGAACTCAGCTTCCGGTGTAGTCCCTGTTGATCAAGTGCAGTTGCTTCTTGAACGTTCTTGGACGACGCAAGCAAGGCTAAAACGTCCTCGGACTTCACGACGGGCCACTCACGCGGCAATTCAGTTGCCGGCAGACCTGGAAACGGTATCTGTGTCTCCGGGGGACGCAGCACACCAGGGGTGAACGGAGCAATTTGAGGTAAGGTCATGTGGCCGTTCAAGTTTGACAGGTCCTTGTCCATCCACAGATAAGCTCAAAATTTAATAAGGAAACTTAGTGCGCTCACATTCTCCGCTTTACACACCAATTCAGAACAATTCCACACTCTACCGATCACGAGCCAGAGACGTGCAAGTACTTCCCTTAAGGCAAAGGCACGCTGCCGCGTACCAGCATCTGCGCTGTCCTCTACCTGAGCAGCCGCTTCCAACGCAACTAGCATAGGGAAACCGGTGAGGAGACCGCGGACAGGTACCTCTTCGTGGATGGCAGTGAGAACATGGAGAATAAGTGCATAATCCGAAGGTGTAGCCAGGCACGAGGAAGAAACCTTCCCAGTCACCGTATCCAAGAGTCGGTAAGCGTGGGAGGACTTGCGTGATCGTGCTGCAGCATCAACCGAACGACGACGCGAAGTAGATGGAAGTACGTCGCCAGAATCACTGTTTAGAGGGGGGTTACCCTCAGTCTCCCCGATGCTTGTTGTCCCAGTGGTCGTCACGTCACCATTAAGTGAATAGCTTGACGCCGTAGAAATACCCAAAGAAGACCCCAGAAAAGACGATGTCGCAAGTAGAAACAGGTAGGCGTGGATACTGTGCAATGACCTTGTTGCGGAATCACCGAATAGCATGAGGCTGATACTGTTTGCCTGTGTAGACGAACTGCCTCCGGCCAAGTCCCGAGAAACCCGATCCCGATCCACGTCGACCTTGGGAATTTCGCACCGCAAATATGTCACCAACGCTTGGGCATAATCGCTTCTCACCGCGAAATCGTTGTCGCATAGCAATGTCAAAGTATCATGCCAGATGTCCCCGGATACCTTAGTCCGATGAGAGACCCATGCAAAGGTGTCCGACGGCGACGTGGGACTTCCGTGGAGGGGTGGATGGGGTTGGTCATTACCTTGACTACCTCTATGCTCGTCAGAAACGAGCATGAGGCCCAGAAGACCCGCCAACAAACATCGAATCGCTTGAGAACGACTCTCCTTCCGTTGGTTGACCAAACTCTGCGTGTCAATGGTGGTTAAACGGCTGGCGAGCTCGCTTGCCAAGTCTTGAATCTGGTCAGAGTAGTACACGCGTGCACCGAGTGAAGCGATGCTCTCCACCAATAGCGGAAGTAGATCATCATTAGGATTGGCAGCGACTCTTCGGAAGACCAACGTGATCAAGTTCGATACGATGTCTGACGTCGAAAGGTTGACCAAAGGGGTGGGGGAGGTGAAGACTGTCGTGAGCATGCCTACTAACGCCTTCTGCTCGTTGGTGCATACTGGTGAATCTAGAGCTTCAAGCAACCGCTCTACGATTTGGGATGGGATAGCGTATCGATACTGATATTGAGCCCAGTCACATGCTCTTCTAGCAAACCACCGACACTGCTCTGCCTTAGCCCAGAGCTGCATGGCATCCAGGCTTTCAAATGCGGACTGTATGAGAGAACACACTTGAGTGGCATTTGAGTGCTTGAATAATTGAGATAAAGCACGGATGGATGTAGACAGCACGTCAGCCGAAGAGGGTCCGACTTCCCCATCGACATGGGCATGAATGGAAGCTGCCTTTCGTTCGCTGAGCGGGCGTGAACGAAACTCTGCCAGATACATGGAATCCGTAGTGTCCTTGGTGATCTGCTCACTTCGCAAGGATCAGAGCACAGTCAATCCGAAAATTCTGAGGACTTCGCACCATTCAGAAAGGACTTTCATATCAGCATGAATGACGTGGGGCAATAGGGCACTGGTTAGAGACGAGGCCTGGGGCTTGAACTGGGTGGCTGAAATATAGAGGGCTTCGGAATTCACTACTCCAATTACAGCGGACAGACCGATCAAACGAGTTCTATGGAGAGATCGTATCAAATACTCGTTTGGGTTGAGAACACGAACCGGTTCTTGAGTTCATCATCAAACGACCTTCTCTCGGCGTTGCATTGTGCAGAGAATTGCTTGACAACAACCAAGTAATTCTGGGTAAGGCCACCATCCACGCCAACGAGGTGACCATCGGTGTAGGTGCACCACGCCGTAAACTGGAGGACCTCAGTTTATCCCGTAATCCACGGTGGACACAATACATACTACACTGGCTGCCAGGGCGCATACTTCCAAGTCAGACGACATGAAGTCGAGCGTCGTTCTTAGGCAAGAGACCAATGACGGCGATAGAAGTGATATATCACGCCGACATTCGATTGCTAGCGTCCGCACAATAGCAAGAGTGACCAACAGGGACCTAAATGAGAACGTGAGCGTTCGGACATAAACGGTATACAAAGTATACTTACGCCCTGGCACGCAAATTACCAGTGACCGATTTACTACAGTCTGCTCTTACACGCTTCTCCAATTCAGCGCCCAATTTGTTGATTTTTCCAGGATGATTAGCAGCATAATACGTGAGACGAGATAATTCCTGGGACTTTGGGCGGTAGTCAGGCCCTGAGGCAAGGAGCGCGGAAGCAGGAGGATAACAAGCTGCTATGAGTGCCACGTGATTCGGTGTAAAGATATGCATTGAGAATGGGCGGCAAGAGGATTGTCTGCCTTGGAGCTAGTAGAACGCAAAGCGGACAACTGGCATGCCACCTGCAGTCAACTTGGAGGGAAACAAAAGGAGAACTTGGGAAGTTACAGACCTTGCCTCAGCCAGTTGAATGCGGTTTGCCTGAGGTCGTCATGAGGATATCCTTCCAATCAAGATATGATACACGGGGGCTCACAGCTTGTGATGGATCTCTTGCAAGGGGACGAACTATGATGGCGAGGGCTATGTACGCCAGTGGCTGACACTAGTGTGCGCGGCACCTAGTCAACCCTACTAATGCGGTGACACCTACGGACGACGGCAACCAAAACAGTATTACGTAAGGTGTAAGGTAAGCGTATCAACAAGCTGAAGACAGAGCATTCTGAAGGGAGGAGCTAACGACGGAGTCCGCGTGAGGTGTGTAGTGTTCCATCTCGTCTCCAATGCGTCCAGCCCACCCTTCGTCATCGCTTTCAACCAACATGTGAGGGACTTGATTCCAGTCAAATCCATCGGTGTCGACGATGACGTCCTTCAACTTGTCAAGCACCTCGGAATGCGACGCCTGAATCATCATCATCCACCGCTTGCTAACCATCCAGCTAGCAACACCCTTGGGAGGGAGTAAAAAACGTTCCTTCGAAGGACCGCGATATCGTTCTTTACGGCCTACACCACGCCGAGGCTTCTGCGCAGAAGCCACCTTATCCTCCCTGTCCAGGATGTCGAAAAAACGCTGTAGGCGGAGGCTGCGCCATGGACAACCCCGAATACGCAACACTACAGTCCGTGTTCCCGTAGCAGGATCTTCCTCGACTTCGGATTCTTCCGACGACATGCAATCGAGTTGCAACGCTCCATCGAAGGTGACGTGTTCAAACACAGACATTCGATTCCTGACTTCAGACCGATTCCCAAGTTTCTTGATAACCGACTCAGTCACTGGTCAATGTGCTGAGGGAAAGGAAACCTACTATCTTGCGTCGACTCAACCTCCGAGCGCGCATCGCTTTCATATCCTCGCGTTTCCTATGAGCTTCCCCGACGGATACATCCCTTTGCGACTTGAATTTCTGTCGCAAGGTCACGAACGCCTGGTCGAAAGCAGCTTCTAAAAACTTCTTCCCAAATTCCCTGTCTGGGACATGCTTATAGACGCGTCTATTGGCTTTCAGATCCTTCAGAACACGCTCCTTCATGCGGCTATTATGTACTGATTGTTTTGGGGTCTTGTCCCACACGAACCGCACTGGCTCGTCGGGACCGAGAGGGGTACCCTCTACATGGCTATCGGGTAACTGTTTGTCATTGTCCAAGTGCATGACACGCAAGAGGTGGTTGCGTATCGCATGCTTTTCTGATGTGTAAGCGCAATCAATGAATATGTTGTAACTCGAAGTACACACCTGTATAGTAAGACAGCGGTTGTCGTGATGGTTCTTGCGTCTGAGTCGGTGCTGTGGAAAACTAGAGCTGGCGTCGCTGTTATTTTCATCGCTATCGGACAAGGTACTCGATTTTCCTCTTTGAATGTTGCTGCCATTGGGAGGCGAGGGGTTGACATTGATAAACCGCGCTGAGGGAAGCACAGGCGACGCAAGTGTAGATGCAGAACCTGAAGCTTCTGCCATTTCCGTGCTAGGAGACGGATGAGCGGGAAGTGGAGTGGCCACTGGATACTCCACTGCCGAGGAGGAAGGATGGGCACAAGTGGGTGTGAGAGGCGTTGGCCGTTGGATGATGCTGGAAGAAATTCCCGGATGTAACGACCGCAGTTCGGGAGTAGAGTTGCTAGTGGATGGACCTCCCGAAGGTATGAATTGGGATGAAGGGAGACATGCTCTTAGTGCCGTGACTTCTTGCTGCAGTTCGAGGATGCGCTGCTCCATCTCCGTTTTCTGAAGAGCATGTTTAGCCTCCATTTCTTGTTCCCAAGTAGCTCTCCGCCTCCTCTCGATCTCACAAGCTTCTCTTGTAGACGCCAGAAAGCGGAGCAACTCCTGCACAGCAGTAACACGACCTGTTTGAGTGGAAGGTCTTGGACTACTACTGGGTCGGTTTGAGCAGAGTTTGAGGTACGCAGAATGACATTGGATCTCACAGGGCTGTTGTAGGTGTGTCCCGAGCTCTGGATGACTCCATCATGACTAGCTCTAAGCCTTCATGGTGTGGAACATGTTGCTGAGAGACCGGCTGCACATGCTGACCCGTGGAGGGTGCGTGGCTCTGTCTGGGTCGTGATTGGGCATAATAAGGATTGAGGGCATCAGACAGTTCACTTGTGGGCATGGTGCCATAATAATATCGCTCGACTGCTGCCCTATAATAGCCAGAAAGATTGGCGGTAGTTTGTTTGTACTTGTTTAATTCCAAAGCTCAGACGCGTCATCTCAGCGGGAGAGTCAAGAACTCGTCTTCAAAATCACCATGGCCGACGCAGGAAGCTTCATCGGGAACCAGATCAGAGCTAGCATGAGGCCACCCACTGATACGACTGTGCCCGACAAGTGAGTCCGACCAAACATTCATGTATGCAATCATTCATGTGTTGACTTGCAGTGGAGAAGTCATTCATATCTCTTCGTTGGCTCTCTTGAAGGCATGTATGAAGCGTGTAGCCTTGTGTCGTTTCTCACCGTGTTGCCTCAGATGTTGAAGCATGGCCGCGCAGGCGTCCCGATGGAAGTCATGGGCCTCATGCTCGGGGAATTCGTCGATGAATACACCGTCCAAGTAGTCGACGTATTTGCTATGCCACAGTCCGGTACAACGGTCACCGTGGAGTCCGTAGACCATGTCTTCCAAATGAAGATGGTTGACATGCTGAAACAGACAGGCCGGTCAGTCTTGTTCACTTCTAGGCACAGCTCACCACTTACATACCGTAGCCCTGAGATGGTCGTGGGGTGGTATCATTCACACCCGGGGTTTGGGTGTTGGCTATCAAGTGTCGATATCAATACGCAGCAGGTGTGTCCTGTGACCACGCTTCGATTGTGCATACCCAACACCTTTCGCCTCAGTCATTCGAACAAATGCAAAGTCGCTGCGTCGCCGTTGTCATCGATCCAATTCAGTCTGTGAAAGGAAAGGTGGTGATTGATGCCTTCCGTCTTATCAATGCCCAGGTTGTTCTCGCTGGGCGTGAACCACGACAAACGACATCAAACATCGGACACATCAACAAACCTTCGATCCAGGCGCTGGTCCATGGACTGAACCGCCATTATTATTCCATTGCGGTGAATTATCGCAAGACGGAATTGGAGCAGTCAATGTTGATGAATTTACACAAAAGGAATTGGACGGAGGGTTTGAAGTTACGTGACTTTTGTTCACACAAGCAAGGCAATGAGGCTGCTATCAAGGTTTGCTGGTTGGTTTCGTGTGGATCGTATTTTGCTGAAAGAGTTTCAGAAAATGCTAGCTTTATCTGGAGCTTACAACAAATCAGTGCAAGAAGAGTCCACGTTATCGGCGGAGAAGCTGAAGACGCGGCACGTTGGTAAGCAAGATCCCAAACGACACCTCGAAGAAACGGTGGAAAAAGCAATAGGGGACCAAGTGGTGCAGAATCTCGGCACGATGTTGCTGGCAGAACTATAGAGCGTGTTGGAAACTTATCTCTCACCCACTTACATGATCCACACGGCAAATGTCCTGTAAGGAACCTGTGCCTAACAGCACACGCTCTAATGGAGTATGTATGGCGACAGGGTGGTGCCCTGAGATGTGTTTTTGGCTGTCAAGTGACTGATTGCAGTCCACTTTTGAGGGTGTCATGCACACGTCTATTCACGCGCAAAGTGAACTTCTACCTTGTTGCCCCTAACGTGCTTGCCTCACGTGGTATTCTAGGACAAGGTTTGAATGATGCCTGCAGCAAGTATTAAGTAAAGTTGGGACGGATAGACAAGGAAATAGTCTGTGATCGAATGGAGAAACAGATACCGGGGGTAATCTAAGACAACCTGGGCAAGGTGACTCTCGGTGGCTGACGGGGCGCAATTCTTGGATTGCTAAGCTGAGGCAATATGCCCATCATTTTTGCGCGGCGTATCGCCTTGCCCAATCGCCGTTGCGTTTTAGTAGTAAGCTTTGTTTCGATGCGGCTCTTAGTCTTGCCCATTTCAGTGATGAACGATGCGAGGAGGGTGGTATTGCTGGTCTCGTACAAGGGGTCTATACCGAAATGGCGGAGCGCGTCACGTTCGCGAGCTTCGCGACTTCCTGGAGCCACAAGTGGCTGAGAGGTAAAGACTCTCTGTTTCTCAAAACGATGCTCGTGAGACCAGTAATGCGGACGGATGAACTACACAAACGGTCAATTACGACACGCGCACGGCCGGAAGCGGCAAAGAAACCGTTTGCTCACCAGACCAGGAGAAAATTTCCTTCGAATGCCTTTCTGCTGCCACGACATTTTGTCGACGGCTGCATCTACAAGACAGTCGGATCAACTAACACGGTGCCGGATGAGCTGGGAGTAGGTTACCTTGAGCCTCTGCCTTGTCTGCTTCATCCTCAATGATTTTCTTGAGTTTGTTGCGATCATCCTCAGCCGAAGAGAAATCAGTCACGAATCTAACGGAGACGAGCCGTGCTGTGGGTCGCAGTGCCGTCGACCGACGAGCAAGTTCGAGTAACATGATGTCGGTGAAGAAGGTTAGTGCTGACGTAAACATGCATAAGTGAATGATTATGTAATATATGACCCCCAGACACCCGAGGGAAATAAATTTGGCCGTTGCGTCGTCGGTTGAGTTGCCCGCGCTGCTGGTTTGAATCGAGTCTTCACTCTGTCACCCCGCTTGAGTGCCTGCCAAATGCCCGTCTGTTTGCCTTGACTCGTCCCGTCAAAGTCGTCCAGTCGTTGAACCCCACAGGTGCGCCTGCTCAGATCCGTGCCATACACTCCTGGGTTCATATCGACCCCGTTATCCAGCTCACGCACTTGAGCCTATATGTCCGACTCATTCAGTCGTCCCCAGTCCTCATCTCAACCCGTCGGTGGTACTTCTGAAAACCTTGTGCGTAGTCCACAAATAAAGTCGAATCCATCCACCGGCACAAATGCATCCGCCTCCAACACCGTCTCTATGCCTTTTGTCAGGCGACACGTTACTCGTCGTCTCAAGACCGCAAAGGCAGACTGCGACAAGGAACTCCGTCGAGTAATCAATACCATCACCACATTCTTCGAGGAGAAACTGCGCGAAGGTGAACAGGACCGCGACATCGACTATCGTGATCGCGACAGAGATGTCGACCGGGACTCTCAATATGACGACTCCGACAACTTACTACACGATCAACTTGCAGCGACTCGTTCAGCCTCTCAGGCAGACGATGACTCCGATAGTTTCTACGACGTGGAATCCGACTATCGCCATTGTCGACAACGTGCGTCTCCAGAGGATGCGAGTAAAACGACTCCCTTTCTAACCCATCGGGCCTCATTCCCTGGCCTTTTTGCAGCGTCTAATTCCGCCTCACTCGGCTCTTCTTTGCGCAGACAGAACGCACTTCACTCCACGCCTCCCTCTAGCTCAGGTCCTAGCCCTGTTATTCCAAACAGTTCACTATCTACCTCCACAAGTCCCCGCAGGCAGTCCAATGCTGTGCACCCCGTGGTTTGGCCAAGTCAAAGCTTATCTTCTCGTCGTCTTTCCCGTGCAATCCAGATCCCCGTCCGTTCAGGCAGATCTACTGCCCAAAGCTCTCGTTCGACGTCCAGGTCTCGCTCGCCCCTTCCTCCTGCCCAAATTCATGGCAGTCTTTCTGATGCTGCGACTTCGACTTCAGCCAATCGCAGGTCGTCCCGCATACTAATAGACGATCCTATCGACCCTATCATGTCTGCGCTGTATGAGCTTATAGGCGTCGCCACAGACGTCACAGAAATGTCTACGGCGCAGCTGACGGCACAGCCAAAGATATGCGAGTCGCTTGTTCAGCGCGTGCAAGCCATCGGAAAGGCTTGGGACGACCATCCAGATTGGCACGGACGCAATTGGTACGTGCAGGTACTCCTTGCCGTCGCCAGCCTCAGTCGTGTGGTGGAATGGTGGGAAGCAGAGAAACAGTTCTGGAACTTTGACGATAAGGAAGATGAACAAGATGAAGCCTTGGTGTTTGTCATGAAGCCTGTGGATGATGTTCTTCCTGCGTTGGCATCGATGGGTCGGTACTGTCCAGAGGAGGGTGCATTATTACAGTTCTCGGCGGATGAAGAACGACCCTTCTGTTCGACCAAACAAATTAGCCAGGGCAGGCGATCACGAGAAGAGCACGTCAAAGACCTTGCTCGGAAGTCGACATCTCCAGAACCGCACTCCCGCGTACCGCATAAGTTGATTGAAACCAATGAATCTGCCCGCGTCTTAGCAACAGAACGGTTGCGACTACAGGCCGAAAGGGCTCAGAGCCAAAACATTGTTTTGGAGTTGAGCTTGGATGGTGATCATTTCATATCGGCGAGTCATGCATGGAGGCAGGTGGTTGGGTGCGTTTATCATCTTTTAATTGGAGCTCGCTCGTCTGAATTCAATTGTCACCAGTACGGATCCAGCTGAACTTCCCGGGAGCCGAATATCAAATCTTCTTGTGCCGTCAGATTGGTCAGTCTTTAGGGACGCAACGTCCCGTCTGCAACGAGATGACACTCGTGCTGTCGAAGTGCAGTTCAAACTCCAAGTGCAGCCTGATGGGGAGAAAGAGGTACCAGCCAATGCTATTCTGTATCAGCAAATGGAAGGACAAGGCATTCTTATGATGGATCGTGAGGACGCCCAACCCTCTCATACATTATGGGTTGTGAGGCCAATGGGTCCTCCGCGGTATGAATATTCCTCTCCCTCTATTGTTTTGGAAGGAGAGACATCTGCCGACGTAGCCCCTGTGGCAACTGATGCCGCTGAAGACATCGACCAAGGTCCATTCCCATTCGCGCAACCGATCTCTACGGAACCAATTCTTTGTCGAATATGCGAGTGCCAGATTCCGCAATGGTACTTCGAGAAGCACAGCGAGACATGTGTAGAGATCCATCGACTGGAAGCAGGGGTCACAGAATGCAACGAGTCAATCAGCGAGTTGAAGAACACAATTCGTGATCTTCTACTCACAATTGAAACCTCGCAACCTCCCGTGGCTCCAGAATACCGTGGCCTTCCGCTCTTCACTCCGTCAACGTCGCCGAGTATGTCAAGTCCGTTGCAATTGTTCCGTACTAAGAAAACAGGGATTGGGATGAAGAAAATTCAGCGCCGATTTTTGGAGCAATTAGACGAGGTTTTGCAGGTGGCTTTTGAAATTACCATGCCATCGCTCAAAGAGGAGGAGTCAAAGGAACCCATTGAACAGCAGCGGCTGCTTACTCCGACTTCTGAGCAAAAGTTGACGCAGGTGCAAACTTGGTGTAAGCCACCCATTGACGATGCTGCTTTGAAACAGCTCGCAGAGGATGCAGAGCGCATCATGCGCCAAAAGGTTGATAACGTTGTCCGCATGCAGAATATGATTCGGTACTCGGAGAGAGTATGGCACGAATGGGAGCAGAAGGTTGGAGAGTGTTTGGCAGCCGCTGACTCTGATGGGAGTGACGAGAGTGAGAACGGGAACAATATGGACGCTGTGCCTAACCCCGCCATTGGTGCAGCTGAAACTACGGCGTCTGGGGATCAAACTGCAGTCAATTCGTCGGAGGACATTCTTTTATCCGATCCCACTCCTATGGCTTCTTCCTCTCCAGCCGCTATTGGAACACCACCCAACGAACTCCGTTCCGTGATGTCCATGCCAGCGCCGTCCGTCGCCCCGACAACATGGCAAATAATCAATAAACTGCCCACTCGATCATCCACCCCATCATCCATATCCTCCCCCTTAGCACTTGCCGTACCCATCACGGCTACTTCCTCAGATGAACAACCGCCTTTCATGGATTTGAATGACATTCCCGGCGAGAATGCAACGATCAGAACTCGGAGATCCACCTCCAACTTACTTGAACCTCGTCTGTTAGTTACTCCACCGTTGTCACCAAGCATTCAACCGCGGGATGCTCAACCAACCCGCCGCGGCCACCGTAGGCATTCTACGGTTAATCCCGTTTTCAGCCCCACAGCATCAAATACCCCCCTCTCTCCTCGCCAGCCATCAGCCGCGCCACTCTCACGATCTACACCGACATCCATCAGGGACTTCGATGTCATCAAACCCATTAGCAAAGGCGCATTCGGCTCCGTCTTTCTTGCCAAGAAGAAGGCCACGGGCGATTATTACGCTGTCAAAGTGCTCAAAAAAGCCGATATGATTGCGAAGAATCAGATTACGAACGTGAAGGCCGAACGCATGATTCTCATGAAACAGGCAGAGTCTCCTTTCGTTGCTAAGTTGTACTTCACCTTTCAGAGTAAAGAGAACCTATACCTGGTAATGGAATATCTCAATGGCGGTGACTGTGCTGCTCTTATCAAATCTCTGGGTTCTCTTCCCGAGGAGTGGACACGCCAGTACATTGCTGAGGTCGTTTTGGGCCTTGAATACCTGCATCAACGCGGCATTGTCCATCGGTGTGTACTTCTTGCTTACTACGCACTTGTTTCTTCTGATCCGTACATTAGTGACCTCAAACCAGACAATCTACTTATCGATCAACATGGCCACCTGAAGCTGACGGACTTTGGTCTAAGCCGAATTGGTCTTCTGGGACGTCAAACTCGTGAAGGTCATCTGGGCTTGCGCCTCCGTGCGAGATACGATTCACGCTCGCGACCTCCCTCTCTCGACTCGGGCCTGTTCTCATCTCCCATGTTGCCGTCTGATTCGTACTTCAATCAGGGACCTCAGGGTGGGAGCCGGGTCGTAGCTTCACCTTATCAATCACTTTCAGACGAAATTAGTGAGTCCAGTGGGTCGGAGTCGGTGTCAAATTTCTACTCTCGCCGAAGCAAAGCTGGCGAGAGCCCCAAGCAGTCGTTTGCCAGTGAGCTGACGACGGATTTGCGTTCATATTCCGGTGGTAACACTCCCCCTGGAGAGCAGAAGTTCGTAGGCACCCCGGATTATTTGGCTCCTGAGACTATACTTGGACTGAGAGGTGACGACGCCGCGGTCGACTGGGTATGCTTGTATGTCATCTCTGTTCCGTCTCACTTATGCAATTGACAGTGGGCCCTTGGAGTCATAACGTACGAGTTCTTGTATGGCATCCCGCCGTTTCACGCGGAGACGCCGGAGAAGGTGTTTGAGAATATTTTATCTGGCCATATTGAATGGCATGAAGAGTGGATTGACTTCTCGGATGCCGCCAA
The DNA here is from genome assembly GCA_024613165.1 of Pisolithus albus. Taxonomy (NCBI): domain Eukaryota; kingdom Fungi; phylum Basidiomycota; class Agaricomycetes; order Boletales; family Pisolithaceae; genus Pisolithus; species Pisolithus albus. The sequence continues at coordinate 314,616 of JANFAB010000004.1, read as the reverse complement.
GGACTTCATGCAACGGCTGATGGACACGAATCCAGCCACTCGACTTGGTGCCAGTGGCGCTGACGAGGTTAAGGCCCATCCCTTTTTTGAAGGAGTTGAATGGGATAAAGTTACGACGACGGAAGCAGCCTTCATACCACAGGTTACGGATCCCGAATCGACGGATTATTTTGATCCCCGCGGAGCCATACCACAATTGTTCCACGACGACGAGATTTCTCTCACCAATCCCCTTGACAGTCCTGCGATGAACCCTGTACGACAGAGTTCGCATTCACATTCATCTTCTCAGCACATTAACCGCGAATCTGCGCCGTCGCCCGCTAGTGACGATTTCGGATCATTCAGTTTCAAGAATTTGCCAGTCCTCAAGCAGGCCAACGATGATGTGATACGCAAGTTGAAGACTGATCAATTGGCCCCTATCCCACATACTTTGTCAGATCCGGCCAGTCTTGTGTCGAGGAGACGAAGCGCGTCGCAGCGTCACAAAGTGAAGCCTCCCAATGTTGTCACAGCAATTGACCAGAAATCGATTTCGCATGGGCCTCCTTCACCTTCTACCTCAACGTCCTCTATTGCGTCGTCGCCATCCCGAGCGAGCATCCCGACTACCCCGGGAGGTAGTTCAGGATCTCACATCCGGAAGCCTTCAGAATTTGGAGCCATCGAGCGATTCAAACAGAATTATCTTGACGGCATCGAGCGGAGGAACACCATGCCCAGTCGGCTGCGGACGGCATCGATTTCAAGCAGTACGGGTGAAGGTTCTGGGTCTGAGAACTGGCCGCCGTTCTCTGCGGGCCAAGGATCTGGTCAATTCGAAACACCACCGTCCTCCGTCCACTCCATTGACTTGCGTAAGGGACCTGATCCGAGCGATCGTGCTGTCACTTGCCTACTTGCTGAAGATAATCCTATAACGGCGAAGATCATCGAGACGTTACTGACTCGTCTTGGCTGTCGTTGTGTTGTTGTTGCTGATGGCACCGAGGCTATCAGTGTCGCCATGGGAGATATCAGTCAGTGGCGTATACAACCTTCGTTCAGAAGCGACGCTAATCTTCATGGCAGAGTTTGACTGCATTTTGATGGACTTGTATATGCCAGCTCGTAAGTGCCTAACTCGTCTTGGATGCGACTGCCGCAGGTACTGACGAACGTATCATGACCAGTCGATGGTGAGAGTGCGGCCAGGTTTATCAAACTGACGAACAACAAGAACAACTCAACAGCCATCATCTCCGTCAGTGCCTACAGCGCAACGGATACGAATGTATCTAACAGTCTGTTTGCTGCGTCTTTGGGCAAGCCATTGCAAAGAGCGGACCTCCTTGCTGTGATGCGCAAACTGGGATTCAAGACGTCTGCGGTGCAAGGCGCCTCATACTCTGCGAAACTTGTTGCCTCTCGCGCGTCATGAGTGATCATGCTATTTCCGTTATGCTTTCGTTTTCGACCAGCACTTCGCAATCTGTCCACATGTTTGCCCACGGTAATCCGACGAGCTTTCGAGCATCCTTTTCAATCTTTTGTGCACTACCTCATTTTCCCTCTTCGCATAGCTGTACGCTAGACACGAATGGTTGCTTTGTACGATGCCATTATACTCGCACACATTTTGCAATATGTTTTTGTTACGAAAGAATGCGACGAAAAAGATTAAGCCGCCAAGAGGAAGCTAACAGAGGCCTCGCCTCTCTTGGCTGTCAACTTTCTAGCTTGAAGCTTGAATGGTGGACCCACATAGCACCGTCGATAGAGCAACGCGATCATTCGGAATAGCCTCGTACTTGAAAGGTGAGGCAATTCATGTAATGCAAGGGGCTGGCAGGTCTGCTTAGTCAGCAGCAAGCTCTCCTGCGGTATGAGTGCCAGTGCCAACCGGACGATGCGATTTCGATCTTAAAGAGCGCCGGGAAATCCAGGACATGTGTCCAAGTGTACCTGGCCTGGTACACTCATCCTCGTACCACATCGATTCCAGCTGAACACCGTCGCCCAGATGCAGTCTTACGATCACAGAGGTGGGTGCACCCCGCGCCGACAAAGTCTCATCCCCGTGTCTGACCATCACATTGGAGTAGCCCATTATACGCCCCAGCGCCACTCATCCGCGCAGGCGACCCCCTCGAGGCCTCCCCAGATCCCTCCAAGACCCCGTCATGCCAGTTTCGCTGCGTCCGAGTCTTTACCGCCGTCGTCATCACGCATCCCACAGCTTCCAATACCCTCCAGCCTCACCCCGGGTAGACAGCGAGCTGCACGCCCAAGTTGGGATGCATCCATCTCACCGTCTCTGACGTCGCGCGCCAGTTCATGGGGGTTTCCACATCCGTCGCCTGCCGGTCGCGTATCTCTCTACGGTGACTACTTCTCACAACCACCACCCGCGCCAGTCCCTCCTCCTCCTCCCTTGCCTCAGAAGCCACATGTGCCCGTAAAACTGCGCCCACCTATACCACCCAAACCATTTGCCCTTATCCCGCCTACCCAATCTAGAAATCCTTTGTACCCACAGTCGATACCGACTAGTATCGCCTTCGGTCTTTCTCCCTTGCCCTCCGATGAGCCAAGAATTCAATCACCCACTAGCGACGACAGGGAGTTCCCATTGCTCCCCGCACTTACTGCTTCAGAAAGCAAACACCACGAAGACGATTTGGCTGCTCAAGAGGAAGAAGACCTTGCAAGGGCGCTTGAAGAATCGCGACTATCGGCAAACGTCTTCCAAGACCAGCTCTCCGTTACTAATACTGCGCAGAAGGACCCTGCATCCACAAAGGCGATCTCCTCTGGCAGTCCAGCTGTTGGCGAGAGTTGGCTCAACATGGACACTCCGTCTACCTCACAACATTCGCAAGATTCCTTGCTTGAAGAGACTTCTCTGCAAAAACAACCGAACGATAATAAGGACGTCGCGTATCAAAGCAATGGACGTTCCCTAAACGAGCTTTTCCGATCTGCAGCGACCGAGAGTCGTGATTTGCCGCTCACATCCGCCGATTCAATGCCCACCCCCTCCTTGTACTCCAATGTTGTATCTAACCTAGTCGCAAAATCTACTTTCAGTCTCTCTACTTCCAGTATCACCACGTCTACTGTGCATGTTGCTCACTTATCAGACTCATCCACTCCAAATTCCCTCACCCGCCCACCTAGCGAGCCCCCAGTATCACCGCAACCTACAGCCGAGACCTACCCGAGATCCCCATCTATTCCCTCCGTATCGGGCCTCAGCTCCAACTTCACGTCAGATAACAGTGTATCTCTCGGAAGGTTGTGCATCGGGGACGTTCTTTCGCCAGCCACGAGCAGATCCCCAGTGACGTCTGCAAGTTCTAGTTTGTCCCTGGATTCCGGTGTTAGTCCAGGCTCTTTGGAAGGGGAAGGTGGCGCCGATCTGCCGAAACGTCCAGCCGTACCATACTCAGCAAATCAGTACGTGGAGCCGGAGCTACTCATAGGTGTTTGTGAGTACGAACGCGTAACCGGTGTACATCGTGTAACCTGTACTGTTCAGCACTAGGATTCAGTCGTCCCGTGATTTCGACTATGTTGACACCAATGAAGGAACAAATGCCGAACGTAATTACTCTTCCATATGGAAAAGCCCCTCCTTGCTTCCTTCAAGCTCCTAACTGGCGTCGTTTGTTGAAGTTGATGGCGCGACTCAGTGCCACTAGAATAGAACCGACAGTCGAAGCCCTGAGTATAGCTAAGCACGAGTTAAAGCTACGTACCGTCGTACAGTTTGTAAGGGTAAGTCCCCCTTTATTAAGCACGAGCAAGTTTTTGACAGGCCGAAGGTCCACCATTCTTCGTCTGACTGGAGGACAGTCCTTTACTTCACCACTGACATGCCCGTCTCACCGTCCGTGCATAATTCACATAAATACACGAATGGCGACGTGGGTGTGCTGCCGTTTTCGTATACGCTGTCTCCGCTTCCAACGCTTCTGCGAGATGGAGCAGAGTCGTCGATGACAAAGTACTACGTCATCCCGTCGACGCCGACGACACCCTACCCCACCCTTCCTATCGACTTCCCCAACCTAGCCATGTACTTACAAACCGCTGTTGATGATTCTCGACGGGCTGCCACCGACGGCTCTGGCGGAATGCGGAAGCTAGCACAGTTTATCGATAACTGCTACCCGGGTGATACTGATGCTGCGGTGTTCGACGGTGACGTGCCAAGCAGAGGGGTTGGTGGGATGCTGAAGCGGGTGATACGCAGGTCCAAGGGCAAGGGGAGTAGAGGGAATGAGGAGATATACGATCTAGTGACTCCATTCGTGGCAGACGAGTGGGGCTGAGTTATTAACTTATTACGCCAAGCTAGCCGTCCTGTTTTACTTACTACATGTGTGGCGCAGTCGAGTGCGAACGCGAGCTTAGATCATGACCACCTCCAACGTAGTCGAACCTGAGTCTCTCAAGGTCCCGCCACTCTCCGTCGAGGAGGAAGGTAAGCGTAGGCCGCGAACCTGCGCATGCCCTCGTTCTGAATGCACGTTTACCAGACGCTATAATACACACCAGGATAACCAATGACGAAAGACCACTTCGTCGCATAGCGAAAAAGTTCCACACATATGCATCCCTGGTTCACCCATCCCCGGTTCAGTCAAGTCCTTCAGGAAGCATAGACGATGCAAGAGAGGCTTTCTTGATTGAACTGTCCTCGTTCGAACTCTCGCTCAAAAAGAGCATCATGGTCTGCGAGGCATGAGGCAAGGCAGGTAGAGGAGTACCAACGCGAGCGGCGAAGGATTGGTGCGTTATGGTCTATCAAGGGGTCCGGGTGTGCGGCTGATCATTTCACTTGCAACAATGTCCCTCAGAGGCAGAACATGAAGCGCTGCGCGCTCAGATCGCCGAACTCAAGATTGCACTCGAACACGCTCAGACAGAACGTAGGAGGAAGATAGAATATGATTCCGTTGCAGAAAAGATCAACACGTTTCCAAGTCGCGATGAATTGCACCAGTACGTGACGTGCATCCTTCCGCTCAAAACAGCGCTGACGGGTCGTGGTACTACGTATTAGAGCTATTTTCTTACTAGAGAATGACATGGCAGCCATCAGAGCAGAGCATGAGACGCAAGACCGCATCATCCGGGGTCAGAAGTCCGCGCTGGACAGCATTGTCACGGACCTTGCCTCATTGCGGGTACTGGGCAAAGACAAGGATGCTTCGCGGTTTGCTACACCAGCAACAACACCTGCCCCGGAATTACCCGACTCTGATGAGGGTAGTCGAAGTTCACTTCCAAAAGACGACGAAAAGCAAGGAGATGGCATCGAGTATGGGGAAGTCCGGAGGGGGAAGATGATGGATCGTTGGATTTGCTGTCATCGTCAAAACTAGGCCCATCGGTCCAGGGGCTGATGTCACAACAGTCTGGTACGCCACCTTCATCACAGAGGGAGCCCCAGGCTCAGGCCAGTGTGTCTGCTGATGTAGATGATGATATCGAGATGGGAGAAGTTGCAGAGGACCCGAGACCTAAGAGGAAGGTCAGGGAAGACTTGGAGGAAGGGGAAGCAAGTGACTCCAGCAGCGCGCTATCAGACCCTCCAGACGACTAAAATGATTTCCGACGCGGCATCTCTTTGTATCGTTAGATCCTAATGCGTGGTGCTAGGTTTGATTTCTACCGTCATCAAGTCTCGCGCACAGACAATTTCTCCATCGTAACATTTCTGGGCTAGGCTTGCGATCGCCTTCATGATCCTGCTCCCCTCTGCATTCCTTTCGTCGTTCCCCGGATATCTGGCTGAGAAGTGGTTAAGAATCAATTTCCTGGCTCCAACACGGGTGGCGAAGGCCCCCGCAAGTTGAGGAGTCGAATGTCCCCGTGATTTTGCGCGCGCTTCAACACTTTCGAAAGTGTCGTCGGGTTTAGTAGAAGAATCTACTCCTGGAAGATGAGCATTGGTTGCCTCGTGAACGAGAACATCGGGCGAAGCAGCGATCTCGGATATGGGGGAAGGGTCGTAAGTGTCTCCAAGTATTACGATCTTTCGACCCGGACGACGAGGAGGTCCATGCAGCTACAGTCCCGTCTGGGAGCTCGACACTTTCTCCTTGCTGTAAACGGCTCATAAATGACATGGGTGCCCTGGTCCTCTTAATTTCGGGTATGTATGTTTTAGGATCCATTCTCCCCGGTATGGGTGCCTCTGTTACCACGTATCCCACGCACGGTATAGAGTGCAGGATTGGACCCGCACAGACGGCAACGGTATCATCTCGGAAGATGTCTCTCCATACTCCGTCAGCTTGTGGTATGTTGCGACCAGGCATCTCCGAGGTGTGGATCGGTAGGGAGAAACTGTCACCGTCTGAAGGGTCATCATGGAACCGCAGCTCGTGTACAACGTATTTGCGTGTTAAGATGCTGTGACTGAATGTGAGACATGCACGAACGTATGCGCGTGTACCAAGTGGGCCGTAAATCTCCAAGGGCTGTCGCCGTCAGTTAGGCAGGCAGTAATGGACGGCGGAGGGAGCACACTTGCGTCCGTATCAAGCTGACTCTGCAGACGATGATCGACGACATCATCGACGGTGTTCCCCGCGCCATTAGCTAGCGAGGTCATCAGTGGTACCAGCCCAAAAATGTGATCTCCTGCGGCTGATCACGACTACCGGTTTTCTGCAATGGAAGAGTTGGCGCACCATGCATATGCGTGATGAAGATCTTCTTGATCTTCCCCATCCTCAATGTGCTCTTCTGAAGTTGGTGCTGAGTAGCCTCTCCACAATCGAAGAGCCAGACATCACCAGCCAAACGCACTGCGAGAGATGAGTGATTCCTGGTGGAAGACGGTTGGGCAGAAGCCGTCCCAAGGAAAACGAGTTCTATCGATCCGATGCCACTTTTTCTTGACATTATCGTGAGTGTCCACCGTGAAGATGCCAACTCGCCTATCGTCTCACCACACAAAAAGAAAACAGTACTGTCCCTGGCAGGAATCGAACCTGCGGCGTCACGGTATTGTGTTAACCACAACGTGACGATTTAACCACTAATCGACAGGGACTTGGCCGAACTTCATAAGCGAAGTTCCTTGTTACACTTTGGCAAAGGACAGCAGCTTCCTTCCCCTACTGGGCTACCGTCCTGTGAATTTGGAATGCATCCACGCAACATATACGCACTTCCACCAGATTTTGTTGCCCTTGCAAGGCGTTATCCACCGCTTAGACCATAGTGCGTCCTTTCGCAATGGTGGTTGCAGGTGTTAACCTCTCGCAGTGTCTTCCTTACTCATACTGGCCCCTCTATTGATTTCAAAAACCCAATTGCCCAGAGGTCAGGATAGTACGGTCGCTGTTTGCATGAGTACCTGTATTCATTGAAGACGGAGGCGCTTGACAGACGCGTTACTTCATGTGGATTTTGATATCAGCCTCAGCTTACCAGACAACCGCCTTTGTCCCCCTGTAAGCGCCATTGTATTATGATGGATTGCTTTTCCGAGCTCCTTCAGGTTCCGAACAGGTATCTCCCTTCCACTCTGGCGTCTTTGCAGCTTATTGATCACTTTTGCCAAAGGCTAAACTACGTTCTTTGGATACAAGATATTGTCAGGGAAACAGCGTCAGATGTACCGCTAATACGTGGAATTGACATGTGTGCTCTAATACCTTTACCGGCGACAACCTTATTGACCTAGATAAACAGAGGAACGGGTGCTTCTGTGGTGTATCCGCTACTTGCATGCCGGTTAGAGCCAACATGGCAGTTTGTCGCGACCGGTAAACCAGTACTCTTCACGAGAAAAAAAGTAAACCTGCTGATGAAAAGAACATAATCCAAGACGTGGACAGGGATTCATTGATTTCTGCTCGAGAGAACGTCAAACTCAACCGATTGTCGGACCGAGTGCTAATCACAGAAACCTGTTCAAGCAAATCTCTACTCTCTCCACTAGAACAAGATACCACACTAACGCACGTTAATCGTATTTTGTTCGATTCTGCGAAACTGATTTAGACCAAGGTATGAATTCACCATGTGTAATCCACCCTTCTATTCTAGCGTGGATGAAATGGTCCAGTCCGCGGAAACAAAGGAGTTTGGGCCAAACGCGGTATTTCGTTTCTCTTCATACATAGGTTCCTTCTCTTTTCCCGTTTCCAGGTCTGTACGGGGGCCGAAGTGGAAATGATTACCCCTGGTGGAGAAGTTACTTTTGTCTCACGTATATTTATGGAGAGTCTTCACCACAAAACTCGGTGCAGGTTGTTGCATCCCTTAGTCCGTTCATATGTCTCGTCTCACCCGTTCTAGGTGGTATACATCTATGCTGGGTAAAATGAGCTCTCTTCATGAAATCGTATCCCTTTTGCGGGATCACCAGGTATTGGATATTCATCTTCTTTTCGCAAGTGTGCCGATCGCTCTTATCAGGTCGACAATTATGCCATCACTGAGTTTGTACAAGGACAAACTCGCCGATGGGCTATAGCATGGAGTTTTGGGACTCGTCGTCTTCCAGATGTAAGCACAGCAATCGTCAGCCACTACCTGCCGTCATGGTCAAACCTTTGCAGGCTTACGCGCGAATAAACAGCCCGGCGTTACAGGGGATTATGCCCTCGCGGACGACTCTGTATCAGCCCCTCGACAACATCTCTTCGTCGCTTCTGCCCGGCATCCTTAGTCAGGTTCTTGCGGACGTTGATGGTGTATCGGTCACATTGGATAGTTCCAGTTCCGACGACTACATCTACTCGGGCTTGGTACGGGCATCAGCAAACACCTGGTCTAGATCCGCTCGACGGAGGAAGGTTACAGCTCCTTTACGTACGGATACGCATGCCCACCCAAGTCTGGTCATGAAATGCCGGATCCAGTGCCGACGTAGCCCTTCGCCCACGGTCATTGACAAAAATAAGCTGCATGGATTGTACCTGGAGTACCAATGGATTGAAGGCAAGGAGCGTAGTACCTTTGAGAGCTTTGTAAGCCACGTCAACCGCAAAGTCACCTCGTTCAGATCAGTGAACTGTTGATTTGAGCGGCACGGCACGGCTTGAATTGGAGGCGCGCTGGTGGTCTGCCTCGTGTATGGTGCAAGTATATATTGTATACATAGAAACTTCGGGTGACGTTGTTTACACGGTCTTTTTGCATCATAATTGGCTTGCAAAGGTCATCCAAGATATCGTGAGATCGGGAAAGTTTGGCATGACTCCATTCACTGAGGGTCCATGCTCGCCTAGCGTCACCTCTTTACTGGTGCGTGGACTGTCAGTATTGTGACCTTGGAGTCCGAGTGACGGCCTGACTTTCAATATATAAAGCCTGCGTGGAAGCAGATATTTGGCCCGTTTTGTATGCCATGCCATTGCACGAGTAGAAGAAATTAATTGGGATGCTCACGTTGGATAGCGCAACAGTAGCTATACAACAAGGTTAATCGAAGACTGAAATCATAGCACGTGCAATCAGAACCCCATGCCTTCATAGGTGGGAATGAAACCAGCATTCCTTGTGTGGCTATTAAAACCCTAGCAGATACCCACTACGGCACACATTCAGAGGTGCACGCGCGTGGCTAGAAAAAAGGAGTAAACCAATCGTGTGGTTAACGTCACTGGGGACGCGTCCACACGGAAATCCTAACACATCAGACATATCAGCATATATCAAGGAGTCAATCTGCGTGACTGCAGCATGGCCCTGTAGGAGAATTCAGGCGATTGTGTAATGGTGGCAGCATGATGCAACCCACTCTTCCTTCTCTGCTTCTAACTCGGCGATTCGTCTCTTCAGCTTCCTACCAGAATCCATGAGTAAAACAACTGGCAGTGGAGTGTAAAACGATCACTTACGAATTCTCGTGACTAAGAGCGTTTCTAGATTCCTTTGTGTTGCTGAGATCCTTGGTCATCGCTTCCCATGCTTCGTCATGAGGCAGATTGGCATCTTTGTACATTGCATCTAATTCCTCATTGAAAGCCTGAAAGCCATCAGAATTTGGAGTTTATTGGCTAGTATTATCCACCCTCACCTCATACATGATTTCCTTTTCGGCCGTCGCGTCCACAAGCAGACTCTTGACAAGCTCGCATTGTCGCTTAGCATTCTGTAGCTCAGTCCTCGTCCTGTCGTATTCCTCAGCCTTCTGTGTGTGTAGTGAGCTCCGAGGTTCGTGTTATGCCAGTGGTCGTGTGCGTACCGCTTTGAGGATTTCGAAAAGCTGTTCCAGACAGTCCTGAAGCATATCGTGACTGGTAGCTGCGCGAGTTATGAACAGATCTGCGTCTTTGACGGACTCCTCAAGTCGGCTGAGAATGGGGTTGCCGGTAGCGTCAGGCGTCAATAGGGTCGTACTGTCTGAAGCGATGCTGCAGGGACGTATTCGAGGGGTCCCTTCCATTTGCCGCTTAGAAATGAGCTGCCGCATTTCGTCTAGACGCGCTTGAGCTTCCTTCGTCTTAGCAGAGATCAGTACACTGTACAGGCCCAGATTGAACAACATACTAGTGGAGGGTTGACCCGTTGAGGAGTACGCGAAAGAGCTTTCTCTGGGGACGGCGACCTCCTGGGATCCGCGGGACCGTCGCATGAAGTTACCCTCATTTCATCTAGGTCGAGCTTGATGCGTTTGAGCGCACGATGGGAACCATCAATCTGACAATGAAAAGAATTCAAGATTGTACCACATCACTGCACACACGACCTACGTCTTCTTTGGTAGTTGAAACCATCCGCGTGATGCGTTCGACGTATTCAGTGTAAGGGAGTGGATCTGAGGGGCGGTTCGTCTTCTTCTCAAGGGATGCTTTGCGCGGTGAGATTATCCTTGCGGTAGTTTTGGATATTGGGGACATCTTTCTGTACGACCTCCTCGGTGAAGGGTATAAGCCATGACCTGAACGTGTGGATGACTTTTTCTTGATAGAAAGAGGCTCGATACTACTGACAGGGGTAGATATCGGTGTGTCCACTGCTGTTTGCCGCATGGAAGGCTGTAGTTTGTTTCGATGAAGAGGTGAGGAAGGCACATTGTTGCGAAGAGCAGTTAGAGAAGGCTCTTCCAGTCGAAAGGTATCATCCTCTAGCTCCACATCCGACTCCTCTGATTTTGCGAGCTGCAGGCGTGTCGATGCGGGGCTGGTTGGGGGTAATGATGGGCTGCGTGGACCAAACCGGCGAATCTCACTAGCTGGCAGCACAGAGGACTTCGCCAGTGAAGGGATCCCCGTGGCTGGCGATTGCGGTCGGAACTCCGATGATCTGGGACTGTCTACCTCCATCCTAGTGGACATTCGCGATCCACGCTTCAACTGCAGTGGTGGTCCCTCTGCAGGCGTTGTATTCTTACAGGGCCCACGTGAGGCTTGGGTGGAGAAACTCACCTTCGTATATAGTTTCCTCAATCTGCTTGTTTTCCCGTAATGGAGGAGGTGGCTTGCTGTGCTGATTCTGGCTGTTTCTCCGAGCCAGCTCCAGTCGTGATGTTAAATCTTCTTCCGACCTGTCCAGGCTCATTTCTGCATCGTCGGGCATCCGACGATTGTCTCGAGAAGTGGAGCGAGAGGATGGCCTAGAGAATGGTTCTGGAGAGCATCGAGCGCCACTAGGCGAAGGTCCTCTCTTGACCAACTTTCTACGCGAACTGGTAGACCTACTGACATTGAAGGAATCGTCTTCCCCGGAAGCCATTGAAGTGGCAGCGGTCGTTGTTGAACCACCTGATCGGCAAGAGAACTTGGTAAGGCTGCCATCTCCTGTTGTCGTGGTGTGAGTATATGTGGAGGACCGACTGGTAGTTGACTTGGATCGCGAACGCCGATGGCCGCTGATAGAACCACCAAATAACTCGCTTTTCGACGAAACCGGTCTGGAACTAAAAAGATTCCTAGATATCGCATCTAAGCTGAAAATATGCGCTCGCGAACGGGCGCTGGCAGTAGGTGTCGCCGGTCGAGAGTCGTTACCAGTGCGGAACTTGAACAACCCATATTGGTGGACTGTTGGCATTGAGACAGATACCGGTAAAACTTAACTGAAAATCACCTACTGGTCTGTACGATCCGTCCTGCTATTCGTGCTGTTTGTACGATCTCCTCTTCAGGGTCACCATTAGGATCCGTTGACGTGACAGAGTACCGCGAAATCTCGCCCGCCATTGGCTGCACTCGGACAATCACATAAGGAGGGCCACCCATACCAAAAGGTATCGGATCAGCTGTTCCAAGGGGATCGATGTGCATCACAATCTTGGTCTAGTATCAGTTGGGATGAGCTCCAGGTCCGCTGCCGAGTCAAAGGAAGAAAGAAAAATTACCTTCTTGATCTCCTGTAGGAACGCAGTGCGCTGGTAAACGTTGAAGTATGTCCGTGCCACAGTGGTCCTGCTGCCCTTTGCCTCCACTTCCGTCTCGTCTGCACAGAGCACTACAGACTGACCGTATCTAGTCCGGTACTTCGCTTGAGCGGACCATAAATTATCCAAAAACCGCTCCTTTTCGGTAGTGGTGCGAGAGGGGTCAAGGTTTATCGGAGCCGGTGGGAAAACCACTGAAAGGGAGCGGAATGGGCGACCCGACCACCGGTCACCTTGGTCGTGCGGAGGGTTTTCGAGATATACGTGGAGTTCTTAGCGAGAGGCGGTCTCAGTGACAAAGCCTGGTTCGGGAAAAAAAAAAGGAAGTTGAAACAGGAGGATGCTTACCAGCACCGCCGACGTCCGCAGCTACGATGTCGGTTATGTCAAATACGCCTTTACAGCTCATGCCACTCTTCTTGAGTCCTAGGGGTAGACCCCCTGTTTTAGCCAATTTCTGGACCTCTTCCAGTCCGGCCAGTGCCATCCCACTCTTCTCTCCATTTCCGGGTCGCTTGGCGATCATAAGTTTGTCGTCGAACAGAAAGAGCGTACAATGGAGCACGGTGGCAGAGAAACTCGATGCAGACGTGGATGCACCTATAGGAGCGTCTACGATCACATCGTCCACGTCGATACAATCAATGAACCGTCTCGAGTTAGATATGAGTCCAGCAGGGAAACCGTCGATGGTTGCACCCAGCGAGTACATCACGGCAGCGCGCTTCGTCTGCTCGTCCGTCTCTGCGAGAGCGATTTTGCTCGCGATTTCGTCCGCCTCTATAATCAATGCACGCTGCGGATCATCCAATCCCATCAACTTCACCATCGTTCGGAATAGCAGCGTGTATCTCGGTATCCGTTGTACGGGGTCCATCAGGAGCTCACGCAACCCGACGCGATTCCTCGCGTCCGCATTTGAGTATTTAATCCGCTACGAGAAACGCGGAAGAGTTAGGCAACCAACACAGAGATATTCGGAAAAAAAAAACTCACATCAACATAAGCCGCAAACCCGGACGATTTCTTCATCATCTCCCTCTCAAAAATCGTCTGAGCCTCCTCCCGCTTGGCGTAGTACTGTTTATAATGCTCGAAACCTCTCAGATCCTTGAAATGTTTCAATGCAACGTCGCCAACACCCCCCACCGTCTTCGGTCCATCCGGCTCCATCATCCGCTCGAGATCCGCAAGAAACGCCTCGTTCACGGGAAGAAGATTGTCGACATTGCCGAAGAGAGTCTTTGCCTCGTATGGCGGGAGGATCGCTGTGCTCTTGGATCGCGAGAATTGACGAAGCGGGTCTGCATAGTCATCTTTGAGGATTCGTAAGCGTTTGACGTACGATCGTTCGGTATTGACGAGTTCGTTGATCACGTCCAAGAGCGCAGACGCGTCCGTGGTCGGTCGTGAGCGTTGCTTGGGACCGGTCTAGAATGACAAAGAAGGTATAAACGAGAAAAACACATTGAACGATCGCATTCACTAGTGTACATCACAGAGCTACAAATACTCACGATATGCTCAGACAGCGTCGTCTCGCTAGCAGAAGGTAGTATATTGTTCTGGTCCTGTCCAAGCCACGGATCGCCGAGGGATAGCACTAGGTCCTGTACATCTGCAGCATGGTACTTAGACCACGACTGCGTACTGAATTCTGCGATCCACTTACCTTCAGGCAAGCGCTTCCCGCCCTCGCACCCTTCTACGACAACCCCACAGTAGAACACGCGTCTGGTCACGTTCTGGCCGTTGTCTGGTCCGCTCCTTCTCGGGGTCTCGTCGTCTCCGCTGGCGAGTGGAACAGTTTTTCTCGGAGAACCGTTCAGTGCCATTTCCACGCTTTCATGCGAGAAACTCCGATCTTGAGAGGCGATATTCACGGTAGCTTCTGTCTTGCAACGTTGTCCTACACTCGAACCAAACCGACACCGCGAGCGCTCTTGCACCCTCGAATCACGTGATCGCGTACTATGACTTCGGCAGATGCAAGTGATGGATCATAACTAAAATACTTGAAAGTGCAAAATATAACGAAGCTCTTGTGTAAGTGCGCACGGGCGAAACTGAACATCGATGATAGCGTACAACCTCCTTGTTATGCATCGTGCATGTTCCCGACACTCATCTCTATGGCGCTAACCGCTGGAAGAACGACAAGCTCCTCCGTAACTTGGATGAACCAGCAGCCCCGGCACACTCCTCCTCTCGGTCGCGCAAGCCAGCTGTCATGGACATAGAAGCCCTCCTAGAACGAGTCGAAAACAATTTCCCCTTCGCAGGGCCCTCATAACCAAGCTCGAAATCGACTGATGAATGTCTGACGTGCCCCTGCACCAGGGTAGTAGAATCACGTGGATGGGACGGCAGCGACAGACGATTGAGATCAGACTGCGAGGAGTATGACCCATCCCCAACGAGAATCGATGGGCGCCGTATCTCAGGCCCGAGTGACTTGGACGTAGGGAGCTCGTCCCCGGGTGTATCAGGCGCACTCCGCGAGCGGCGCCTGAACGTCTCTCGCGACCACCATTTAAACAGGCCTCTGCCAGACGTACCACTCCCAAGAGAGGTTTCACGCACTAGTGCGGAGGCGGGCGAGGCCGAGCGAGAAACAAACAAGCCCCGGACGTTTTCGATCATCGACCGACTGCGTTTGGGGGTACAACCTTGCTGCTGTAACTTGAAGGAATCCTGGCGTGCGCTGCCATTGTCGAGCCCAGGCAGGTTGGTCGTGATAACACTAGGCGAATCCAGAGGCGTTGCCAGTGCGGTAACAGACGTGGATGAACAGTGTGACACTGGCGAAGGCGACTCTACGAACACGTCGTCGGCCGCCACAGCTTTGGCCATGATAACCTTGAGTCTCTTGGGCTGCCGTCGCTTTCTGGCTGGCCTATTGGGACGCGGTACTGGTCCGTATGCCTCTACGTCGAGGGACACGTTGTTTCCGGCGTCGATAAAGCTCGTCCGCCGGGGGACAAGCACGCTTTCACGCTTCGTAAGCTTGTTCTTCGCAGCGACGCCCACCGCGCTCGCCATGGTCAAGCCTGAACTCGAGCGAGAGAACGAACGAGTAACGGTTCGGCCCTCAAAGAGGTCTTCCTCATGTGCGCTGGCTTGGAAGCGTGCAGAGAGCAGTTTTTCCGAGAACACGTCCAGTAGATCACGTTCGACCTGCTCACGAGCTGGAGTGGTAGATCGGACGAGGTGAAAAGTACCAGACTCCACCGGCGATGTCTGGTATACCTTGCACGAAATTACAGAAGCCCTACGAGTGGCCATGTCAACCCGATGGTTCATCCGGCGGGAGTTCAACATGTCAACAGGGCTATGGGAAGCCTCTCCGGTGGTCGTAAAGTCGACATCGCTCTCCAACTCCGGGATAGACTGGATGGTCGGTAAAGGAGCGACAATCTCAAAGGGAACATCCTCTATGACCATGTCGGTCCTACCATCGCCGTAGAAACTCGTCGGCAACTCGCCATCCCACATAAGTTCTTCGGACAGGGCACTGCGAATATCGTCCATCCAGACATCTTTTTCTCGCCGACACGACGCCGCGAGTTCGAACGTATGCCCCCTGGACGACAGGCGGAACCAGCTTGCAAGTAACGCTGAGCAGATCATCAGGCAACGAAGCGGTGTCATGGTTAGTAGCACGGCCTACC
The DNA here is from genome assembly GCA_024613165.1 of Pisolithus albus. Classification (NCBI taxonomy): domain Eukaryota; kingdom Fungi; phylum Basidiomycota; class Agaricomycetes; order Boletales; family Pisolithaceae; genus Pisolithus; species Pisolithus albus. The sequence continues at coordinate 298,590 of JANFAB010000004.1, read as the reverse complement.
CTCGTCCGTATTCGAATCTGCGAGCTCAAATCCTTTCAAGCTGAACCAGTGCCTTGGTTCGTATGCCTTTGGTTTGGCCACTTTGGCAAGCACGAGGAAGCCACCGGTAAACAGAAAAGCGCCGAGGTACTTGGCCTTGACCGTGCCCTGGTTTCCCAAGCTTGATCCGTAGTAATGAATGACGTCCAAAGAGCCAGCTGCCTGGCAGGGACCCAGGGCCATGAGAAATCCAGGGGTCAGGGGTTGCGAACCGGAGTACGTCGTGGATGCAGAAATGCCCTGAGATAATCTGGACACGATGAGGCTAGTCTTGATGGCGAGTTCCTGCTGCCGACGAGCCTCATCCACTGAAATGGTCACGGTACGCATGACGTGGGTAGCACGTTCGATGACCTCGTAACAAGGACGGCAACCGCGTTCCGTGACCGGGGCAGCGAACTGCAGCTGGTCGAGCATTAGTGGGTACTTGCAGATCCTCTGAATGGGTTTGATCAGATAATCTACGAAGAGAAGGCGAGGACGTCGAGTGCCGGAAGTGTTGTCGCCGTGTCCACTCTCGGAAGTGCTGACATTGAGTGGTCTCAAATTGAAGCTCGCCAGGACGTGCGGCAGGACCTGAGCGCGAGTCGAGGCATCCAGGGACGAGAGCGAATGTCGACGTTTCTTCCTGGATGACATCGAGGCGGTGTCCAAAGGCACGGAAAAACCTATGTGGTTATCTGGCTTCGTCCTCTGCGGAGAGGCTTCCGTCAACATTTCCGCGGCAATATCGGCACACCGCTGTTCGAATGCCTCCCATTCGAACGGGTACCTCTGTTGAACCTTGTGTACCGCGTTCAATGCCTCTGGATGGCCAGAACAGAAGCTGCGGTAATGGTCAAAGCTGGAAGCCTATACGCAGGCCATCCAATGAGATCACGGGGACGGTCAGAGGACACGACTCACGTGTTCGATGAAGACGGTTGACACGGCATCGATCGCGCGTTGCAAGTCGGCAGGATGCGTGGACCGGTCCAGCATGGCGTCGTCGTCCCACTTCATGGAAAAACCAAATTGAGCGACCGCAGTGCGCAGTCGACGCACGAGGCGTTCGTGTAGCTCCAAGATCTGATCCGCATTTCGGGTAACCGTATCCAAATCCGAAGGTGAGAAGAGGTGACGAGGTGAATTTTTATCCTTGTCCTTTGCGATGGGCAGAGGCTGGAAGATGAGCAAGTTGTGTGCATAACAGTCCGTAGACTGTGTGGACGATGAGAGTGGTTTGGTACTGTTGATGGGTTGGTTGGACGGGGCACGTGGACCGCCACTGAGGTACGAGATGCCCAGGAGAGAAGGGGTACGAGAAAAAGGAGCCGAGTTAAGATTAGACGACGACGCATGCGCGCTTGTGGAAGCACTACGGGTTACGAGTACAGGAAGCAAACGAAGGTAAACCTGGATGAGATGGTGAGAGGGCCAGACGGAAAGACAGACGCGGTGTTACCTACGCAGACGAGTATTCTGAGGTCAATTAGGTAGCCCAGTTCGGTGGAGAGGAGTTCCGAGAGGGCATGGCGACGTCGCGCGTTCTCCTTGGAGACGGCGTCAGACGTGCTGGGGGGACCTTCCTTTTCTGGAACGTCGGTACCAAAGTGGAAGAGAGGACGAGGTCTGGACGTATCATGGCGACGATTGGCAGTAGCCGGGAGCGACGGAGGAGGCACGGGTATTGGCGGGAGAGGTTTCGAGACGAGCGAGGGAGGGAGAGAAGCCCTTCGTTTGACGACGACGGATGGATCGACAGGGCTACTCTCGGGACAGGCGGAGACGTGAACAGCACACGGCCGCGGACGATGCGAGAGGGAGGCTGGAGGGGGTGTTGGGGGTGTTGCAGTCCATGTTGGTGGGGGTATACTGGATGATGTGTCTGTGACGATGCACGGTGCCATGATGTCGTGTTGGTCGTGGATGCTTGGTACTGGGGTCGAGAGCGGGAGGCGAGGATGGGTGTGAGTTGGGCGGCGGGGGCAGCGAGGCAGGCAGACCTGTGATGGTCGTGTGCAGAAGCCAAGGGTAAATCGGGGAGGAAGCGGTGTTGTGGAAAGGCACTCGGTGCCATGGAGCTGCTGTTATTTCTGAGGGGCGGCGGCGGACATGCCAGCGCAGGGCAACAACCGCCTTGCATTTTTGAAGAGAAGAGAGATGAGATTAAATAAAAATAAGCTGGCTGACGGTCGTCGACGATCTGCCTCTCACACGCACGCACTCCACGCGTCCCCTGCTTAAGCGTTTTTCTCGCCCGTATTCTCTCGTTTCGAGCGTCATGCCATGGCGTCATCGCACCAGATCTATCCGCTCGGAGATCGACCCTCTCACATCAGATCGATCACTTCACCCATCCGAATCCGCGCCACGAACAAGATATTGTGAGAGTACACACTGTACCCATGAGTCGAACGTGCGCACGTTACGCTTATAACTGCCATCCCCAAAAGCTTCCCCCGTCGATCTAAACAATACAAAGTCCTTGGTTCACTTCCTGCTTATGGGATCAACTATTGCCTCTTTCGTCAAATAGCACCTCGATCGGTCAAAGCCGGCTTCCGACCCTGTCCCCGTTCCCCCTCTCCCCCCTGTGTCTTTATCACGTCCTCAGTACAAGTCCATCCGGTCGTCAGACCGTGCGACGAACGGTATGTTCTGCGCCTCGGCCAGCCGGCGCCGGGTTTTTTCCTTGTCGAGGAACTGGCACAGTTTGCCAATGTTCTCCCCACTAAATGCCCGAAATACCTGCCTTCTGATCGTCAGGCCATCCCTGTCGCAATGCAATTGCAATTCAACGTCAATCTGCTGCATTTCCAACCACTCACACTTACCTCGGGCGGCGGCTCCGAAAACTTACTCAGTCCCTTCCGCCGCGCCGCTGGAACCCCAGTCACAGTCAAGTGTTTCAGTTGACGGTTGCGACGAATCAGGTGATGCAGCGATTTCAGCGATATCCGGTCGCAGTACGACAGATGTAGCCGCTCCAGCGTCGGAGTATGGTCCCCAAGAAAGTAAATCGCGTTGTCCGTCACCTTGGGCACTCGCACCAACACAAGTCGGGTAAGCTTCTGCAATCCCGCCAGCTCCATCACCGCCAGATCCGTCAACTGTCTACAAACTATACGCCTCTCTGCCATCAGCGTGAACCAATATAGGACGAGTTCGGCCCATCCACTTACACGCCAAATCTATGGATCGGAGCTCGATACACTTCTGTGCGAGCTTCATCACCCCACTGTCCGTGATGCGTGGCATACGAGCCAGATTCAGCGTACTCAGGCTCACCCCTAGGTTCGATACGCTCTCAAGCGCATCGTCCGTCAGGCTCGTACAACCCGCCAACGATAAATTGTCCAGCACCGGACAATGCACCACCACACCTGCCACCGCCTCGTCCGTAATCTTCGCCAGTCCGCTCAAATCAAGTATCCGCATATCCACCGCGGTGTGGCGTAGCATTAACGGCTCAAGTCGCTCGATCCATGTCAACGGTCGGTGGGGTAGTGGCTTATCCTCCGTCTCGGGCCTCTTCCCTCTATCCTTGATTCGGCATGGAAACGCAGTGTCCGTCAGTTGCGGACACCGCGCGAGGGACAGACACCGCAATCTTCGAGAAAACGACCACACGTCCCGTACCGAAACGGCCGTAATGAGGGGTCCCTCGGATAGGTCGAGCTCCTGCAGCTTTGGAAACGTCTTGGCAATCGCAGATATCGTCGGGTCCGTCAGTACGACTCCACCTCCCACATAGAGATACTCCAGTGGTGGTGCTTGTGTAACGAGCTCGAGAATGCTCACGTCCGAGACATACTTGCATCCGTTTATTTGAAGACCGCGCAACCCACCGACAGTCCTTGCAAGCTCGATGATCGTTCTGTCCGAGATATCGCGTACACCGGTGAGCACGAGAGACTGTAGTTTACGACAACCGTAGATCTCGCTTAGGATTTGGGTCTCTGTGATGCCAGTAGAGGGGTCGTCGACGATGATGCCGCGGGTCATGGCCCGCTCTCTGAAGTTCGCCGGAAGCCGGTTGACGACGTGTGTCAGTTCGGGGTACCCTGGATGCCAACCTACGTCCAACTCCCAGTCCAATGCCGTCGTGTCCATCATGATCGTTGTCTACCGCCCGCTCTCGGCTGAATTCAAACGAGTATCGATATTCCTCCTTTGTGGTCGTGAGGCAGCTTTCTGGGATAGGGCTAAAGCACAGCAAGTGTGGCTGGGCGATAGTATCGATGGACGGTCGAGTCGAGTATGGCGCTGGCGCGTACTTTATCGTAGATACAGGCGTCTTGTTCGAAGGGAAGGGGGTGCCCAATACATACGTAACAAGTTTTGCCACCAAAAAAAGCCTCCGCTTTGGAGGACAAAACCAAAATGACATCCACGACCAGCTCGTCCTCCTCGACCATAACACCCCATGGACCGCCATATTCCCCGTCTACGACGTCCACACCCACCACCCTTCGACCGAGCACATCGACGTCGCGCCACCCACACCCACAACCACTAACCCCAATGGAAGACCCCGCCCCTCGACGGTTCCCCGTCACACCCGCCGTGCTACGATCGATATTTGCGTCATCCCGTACGCCATACGAGGAGAGATCCATATCGAGAGTCGCATTTTTTAGGTGAGTCGGTGCTGTTCCCAGTCCCCCTGGGAATGGACTTCCGGACTGGACTGACGACGACAACGACGACGATCCCGATACACTGTAACACTGAAACTCTTCGCGTTAGGTTCGCCGGCTTCTTGCTGAGCTGTGCCGCAATCAGCTTTGCTGCTGCGAGAGGAAGGAAAGGCTTGGTGGGGCTACTTGGGTAGTCTGATCATTTTTCACCCTCATATCCTGATCGACCGCGAGCCGACTCCAAACTGCCATCTACATGTCCATCGCAATATGCGCATTACAATGTCTAGATTATGTACAATGTTCTGACGTTCACAAGTCATGCATGTGCGCAATGGAAACTTTTGGAAAATGTCTACCCAATCTACATTCCTACACAGTGGAAACAGCCTCACTCGGGCCCGCGTCCAACATGGCACCGCTGTCCTTGACAAGATCGGGGTCAATCACCGACTCAAGGTCGTCCACGCTCGCGGCGCTTGTTACCTTCCGACGACGTATCGAAGCTGCAGCAGGCGGCAAATGTGCCTTTTTAACGCGAAGAATATCCATGATTTCTGTGTCAAAAAAAGTGAGTTGTCACTTTCAGGATCACATCGACGGGGCGTCAGACATCTCGCCCTACACGTTCCACCCACGCACAAAAACAATTGACAGACAACTGACCTTGATGTGTCATGTCCTCGTACCCCTTGATACTTCGCTTCATCGTGAGCCACCGCCTTTGTAAGGAATGCGCACTCCACAAGTTCCAGTCAGGGTCGGGAAGCGTCTTCCAGTCTATCTCTGTGTCGTCCCTAACTTTAAGTGAATCTACTCTGTACCACCGCCCTTAGCCTTCGCCCTGCGCGCGCACTCCGCGATGTGATAACTCACTTGTGGACCAGAATATACGCATCCTGGGGGCTCCATCGTGGTTTCTGACCCTCGTTCTTGACGGTTTTGCTAAGTGAATCTGTCCTGAGAACCACAGCCAGTATCAGTACTAGTCGCCAGATTGAAGCATCCAGCCCACGTACCATTTTATCCGACACTGCTGCCTCCCGCGTCGGTTGCCCATCCGATCGCTGACTATTCCCCAGAACACGTCGTTGTCGAGGTCCTTGCCCTGCTGGATGGTCATTTCCGTCACGATTCGTGTCAACTCGTCTTCTTCTTCTTTGCTCCACGGTCCAGTCACTCGTAGCTCACGGTTCGCAATGTGGTTCCGGTAGCGATCCCGGCAGTCTGACGACATGCGACCAACGCGCTCGCTAACCTTCTCCCATTGTTGACCGAGGTCTACAACAGCTCTATGAGGTGAGGCGATCAGTAAGTCCACGTTCGTTGAACTCGGGTGATAACTGACTGTTTGAGTAGATTATCCTCCTCCGGAGTCCATTTTCCCTGTTGCTTTTTGGGATGGAATGCTCTGCGAACATGATGGTACACGGCTATGATGGGACGCTGGGGCACGGCAGCCGCTGCAAAGAGTATGGTTGGATGGGTCGTAGACATGTGAACTTGACGTACTGATCTCCGACCAAAAAGTATTGTCCTTGCCCTTCTCATTTCGTTGGAAGATGATTTCCAAGATTTGATCATCAGTAAGTCCCCGAGTCTACGTGAAGTCGAGCAAGGAGTATCAGCCGAAATTATCGGCAGCCAGAAAGCCCGGCAAACTCACAGCCTTGAATGTTTCAATGGCTGTCTTCAACTGCTGCTCTTCGATCGCAGAGAACTTGCCCTTCTTATACACGAGTCCTTTGCTCCCGATCAAAAACTCGATCATCGAGTAAGATGTGATGCGGCAAACCTTCAGACTTTACGAGCTCGGCCAGCTTGCTCGCATTCATCCACTTATTCGCGAGCATATGCGCGTGTTCTAGGTTAGAAGGCGCGGGGCCCGGAAGATTCATATCCAACACGCGTTTATGCGATGATTTGGTCGACTTCGGGGCAGTACTAAGGTTAGGCTTTGGGGACGTGGACGGTACAGTCGACCACCGACGCCGGCCGACGTGAGATATCTGGAGGATCCAAATTTGGTAGTGAAGCACTCTCGCCGGGAGTGTCGGCAGTGATAGCAACGTCTCCCAACGCCTTGAACACGCTGGCTATTTTGGACATGTCCATGTCCTGAATAGCACGCAATAAGTCATCATTAGATGTGAACTGAAAGTCTGGCACAGGTCCGCTCAATCCTGGAAAGAGTGCGTGAGATTGTGGATGTGGTGGATGTGAGGCGTCAAATTGGGGAACTTCGTTGAAACCACCGTAGTGTACGGGGGGAAACGGCAAGTATTGAGGCGATTGGTCGGGGGCCATGGAGTGCTGATCTTGGTAAGTCGGGTGATGCTGGTAAGGCTGAACGTCGATGGGTTGCGAATCGGAGGACGTAGCAGAAGCCGCAGCAACGACTGCATTCAGAAAGGCTGCAGACGCAGCGTGATGGCTATCTCCAGACAGATCGGGGTGTTGCAGGCCACTCGGGAGGGAATCTGCGACTTGAGCGAGCACGTCTTTACTCGTCATGCTGTGCGCGTCTCCCGGTGCCTCGTCCTGCGACGATTCCGGGTGTATTGGACCCACCGTGTCTGTGGAGCAGTCAGCTTTCTTCCTTTTATTCTTGTGTTTGTCGTCGGGGACCGCGTCGTCGTTCCTAGAATGCTTCCTTCGCGATGTCCTTACGACTCTGAGATTGGATAAATGCATTGTTAGCCTCACCGACGGCGAGCTGCAACGCCCGCTGTATGTCGGATGAGAGGCCAAGACTGGCGTCCACCATCCAGAAATATGGAGTTATTTAGGGTGGGTCGTCGACGACTTGGATGAGGGCAAGCGCAAAAATAATAAAAAGGTGGGTAAGCAGGCCCCGGTCTCTGCTCACAATCTGGGAAATTACTCGGACGGAGATATTACCATATCTGTCAATAGTCGTATTCACCTCCTCCCTCCATCTCGTCCGCCTCTTCCTCGTCGAACCATCTCTCCTCGTCGTATATGTCATACTGTTCACTCCAATCACACAGATCATAATCAGCGCCCTATGCAATAAGTCCGTCAATGTCGCCACATCCATCCGCAATCCTCGACGACGCACTTCCAACAGCCCATAAATGAATAGCTCCTTTATCCGTCTTTCAAAGTCGACACTCAGCTCCTCTGGAGATTCTTGCACGTCCTGCGGTATCCCCCGGGTCGCTATCGCTCTCATCTTCTTCTGGAATGAACCCGTCGTCTTCACCACCATCCTTGATTACGCTTGAGACATCTTGCCCTCTCAACTTCTCTCTCTTCTTCATACTCGCCCAATAGGCTTCCCAGTTGCCCCACCTGTTGCTGCATCCCATCTAAAAAGCTCGTATTCGCCCACTCCTTTTCGTCTTCAGCAGCTCGCTTTCCATATCGCTCATGCCCCGACCAAAGGTGAGGCCACCGGGCCTTGGCCGACTCAAGCTCGAGTTGCTTTGGTGCAGTTTCTGTGTACCTTAGCCGACGGTTCCGCATGTCCGGTATGAGGCTACGTTGTTTCGGCGTCGTGACCAATGCGAAACTCGTCATCAAGTGTGGCGGTATTTGGTGCAAATACTTGCGTAAGAATTCAATCGGTGACCCGCTGGGGAGTGGGCTGTAGTCTGGTGGTAGTACCGAGATACGATAGTAGTGCGAGATCGCTGAAAGCGTCGCCGTCCATGTGGTGGAATGCTGAAGAGGAGTAAATTCGAAGTCAAAGTTAGGAGCTGAATTATGTAAGCAACAGGTCAGTGACCGCCCGACACTCAAATCGACACCGACATGTCTGAACTTCCGAACCCTGTTACTGTTGCGGTTTCGTGTCAGTGGGGCCAGTGCGATATATCGTTCCCTGGTCGTGAAGAATTGTTACATCATATCCGGCAGGAGCACATTATACCCATGTCGCCCATGCGCAAGGATGAAATCTTCTTGATGAAAAAGATTGCCGGAGAGAAAATTCGAGCTTTGATTACGATTCCAGGCTAGTGGCGATACGTCTTTGTTGTCTGCGGTCTTTTTCAGACTTCAAGCACTCAGGTGATAGCAGTTCTCAGATGGATGAATCACCAACGCTGGAGTGGCCATGTTCGGACGAGGAAGGTGGTGGATCGATATCACTTCTCAAGAACACGCGCACGTTGCTGTACCGAGTCAGGGCAGTTCGCCTTCCCCCGACAATCGACCTCGAGAGAGTGGCCTAGCGGCCCCGACGGAACAGTTCGAAGCACTCGAAGTTGTGGAATCTCTGAACGAGCCTCAAGCGTTGGTTGGATGCACATATCATTCCATGCCTCAGACACAGGCAGCTTACCATAGCCAAGATATGGACTCGAGTCAGTGATGCGTACATTTGGGGAGCCGTGGCTACGGATAGGGGTTACACTGGCATCACTAGTACTACCGGTAGAATAAGATCGACACTTTGTATTTGGGTCCTTCGGTGGCCCACGACGCCATATAAGGCTCACATGCCCATCCATGGACTGCGCGTGAACGTCCATAGTACTCGATGAACACAGCAAAGGAGAGGGTAAATGCCGGAAGTAATGACGACGAACCGACGGTCCCTCGTGTTCCGAAGGATCTCTTGTTGGTCGTTTTCATTCACGGGTACGCTAACGACTAGATAGTTGCGCACCTTCCTGGCCATAAATCTCGAAACCACAGGTTCAAGGCACCGATTCGACCTTCGGCAGCTTCCCCTCCAGACTCGAACACATCCTCACCGAAACTATGGACAAGGTAACCGTCGAATGCACCGTCTTCCCGGCTTACGAGGTCAGTCGTCGGCTGACTGCCTCCGACTACGAGTGTATTGATGCACTTTGGCAGACTAAGGGAGAACTGGTGGGTGAATAATAATTCTGACCTCCTGACGTCACACAGAAACTAAGGGTCTTCGTTCACCGACCGCTGCAGTAGAACTGTGGCAGTTGAGCGTTTCGCTGACTGGCTCACTACCCTCACTGTCCAGAAAGAAGTTGCCCACTGGCGGAGGAGCTGGAGCCGCCAAGATCGTTCTGTGCGGCCACAGGCAAGTCAAAATTGATCGTCATTCGCCTCCACCCTGGCCTCACCGTGCTGAAACAGTATGGGCGGCTTATTAGCAGCGGACACACTGCGTGCTTTCATCAGATCGAGACCCGACGAGGGTGCCCCATTGTGGCCCAGAGTTATTGGTTGCATCGCTTTCGACACCCCTGTAAGCACCTTTGACCGCTACGGAATTCCACTCGAGTACGCTGTACCCTTAGTATTTAGGTCTACATCCCTTCGTATTCAAGAACAGTGCCACAAGGGTAGCGGAAGCTGCAGACACTGCACGTACCATTGTCTCGGACTGTGCTCTATTTCATGGGGAAAGGTCAGGATACGTCCCAGGCCAAGCCGAATCCTTCCCTCCCTCAGATTGCTCCAGCGAAGGATTCAGAAAGTACGTCCAAGGATACCGGATGGGCACGTTGGGCGCCTGCAGCCTATACTGTGGGGGGAGCTATCGCTGCCGGTGCTGCAGCTGGAGCTGCGTATTGGCGACGCGAGGATATTACATCGGGATACAAGTGGGCATTCGACCATATGAAATACGTGGGTAACCTGTGGGACAAGGAGGCAATGGGAAAACGACTGGACGATTTAGTGCTCGTCGAGCAGCGAGGAATAACATTTAAGATGTAAGCTACTTCCGTCGAACCTCGGATTCTCCTAATCCGCGCTGTCAAGGTTCTACGTGTTGCTCCCACCTTCCCTCCCTGCGTTCCCATCCCTGCGAACATTTGTCGTGTTGCCTCCCCGCTCGTCTCCTGCTTTCGCCAGCTATATTATCAGTCGAAATTCCATTGCGTCGGATGAGGTACAAGCACACATGGGCATGTTCGAGCCAACTCAAAATGATGGTTACTATGAACTCGGGCTCGAGACTGCAAGAATAATTCGCGAGGCTTCTGCAAGAAGCGGCCAGATGCATTCCACTGCACCCACATGAACAAGTCTACATACGGAGAGCCCTGCTCGGCTACGGTAGTGCCATAAACTCGTCACATTCTACGCATACATGTACGTGGATATACCAGCGCTATGGCTGGCTGAATGTCAGCTGCATGGCGTATGCATCTTCACCGTCGGCGTCTGTAAACCGTAAGCTTACGAGTTTTAGTGGATTCATTCGTCACGTACAGTACTTCTCCTCGATACTTTTAACAGTGAAACCCAAGGTGTCCCGATAAAGACTGAGAGCGGCACGATTGGATTTGCGTACATGCAGCGACACGTATGCAGCACGATAGATGGTCGACATGGCCTCCTCTGCAAGATCCGTCGAATGATGAGGACAGCTTCAACGACAGCATAGAACGAGACGCACGGGATTGCAGCATCAACTTCTTAGCCAGACCCAAACGGCGGTATGAACGCAGCACTGAGATAGAGGTGACGTGTCCGTGGGGTACTTGCTCAGTTTTTTCCGGGTTGTCATGTTCCTCGGGTTCCTCCCTACATGCAGTCTTCAGTGACTAGATATTCTTCTAGGGACGCATGGGGCTGACATTTTGGCGAGTATATATCCGACTATACGCCCGTTCTCCTCCGCGACATAGGATAGGGACGGCCACGTTAGTGCATGATAAAGGTCTGTTGTTCCATAGAAGAATTGGTGTGCGAATCAGGCGGTGGAGTGGACGGAGACGCACAGTACTTCATTGTGTAGTTCTCGGGAGATTGTGCAGATTACAGGCCTGCATACCTGGCAGGTCTTGCACCCTTGCTTGTCGAATATTCATCGCGACGCGCGTATCGAGTATCCCCTGGACGGTTGACTACGGACCTGTGGAGCCTGAAGTTGACCCGCTGATAACCTCTTTGAAGTCGACCACAAGTTACAGGCAAACACCTGAAGTAGCTTGTTGCATGAATTGTCAAGCAAAGTGACCCGGATTAGTTGAGTCCGGCGCGGTCAACGTACATACATGACGAAGCCAATACAGCTTAAGAAAACAAAACTAGTGATACGAAAGCAAGGACTGTCCCAGCAGCTAACGTTTACCATGAATATATGCGAAATAAAGGAAACAAGTCTACAACTTCTCGTCATCACGGCGGGCTCTTCGTTGTAGCATTACTCGAGTCATGCGGGTTACCGCTCCCCGTCGCGGAGCTGCGTCCAAAGAGAAGAGAAGTAGCGTAGGACTCGGCAGCATTGAGAGTATTCCTCAAACTTCTTCTGACGCTCCGGCCCCTCCCTTCCGGCTCGCGCGGGTCCGAACTTGAATTGAAGGCAGGCGGGGTGCTGGAAGTGCTGGAGCAGCTCACATTAGCGGGCGGCGCAGCAATAGGAGTCGGGGGTTCAAGCTGAGGCCATGGAACTGGGTTGTCTGGCAATGCCAGCGGAAGGGGAATGGTTTGGTTCTGTCTGTAGCGTGCTTCGAGTTGACTGCCCGCAGAATGCATGACCTGTGAAATTCCTTGCGTCGCCCCATGTAGGGTAGACGCAGGAGTAAATGTGCGATTACCGAGTGAGGGAGGTAAATGGCCGAATTGGCTGCTAGTACCACGACCGTGTCCAATCTCAGCATAGTTGTAATCTGGAGTCAGCGCTCCATTACTCCTACTGGATGAGACAAAGTCTTGATAAGTTCGGAAGAACCCAGTCCCGTTGGACTGCGCTGTCCCTGCGCTGCGGTTAGATGCAACATCGCTCGGTGCAGGGGAGGTGGAAGCTTCCACAACAGGCTGAAGTCCGAATCCTCGCAGGCGGTTTTGTGGACCACCAGGGGGTTCTGGAACATGGTGGGTGTGGTATATAGTATGATCGGTAGGGTCGTGAGCAACAAATGGCTCAGTCGTGACAGAAGGAGCCGATCTACTCGGTGAGATTGGATTATGTTGTACAGCGATGCTGGAATGCCGCGGAGTAAGCATAGGCTCCATACGGAGGTCACGGGTGGATGGCTGCCCTCTTGGAATGGCGGGTTGAAAATGGAATCTTCTGTCATACATTAAGTCGTCGTCAAGGTCACCTTCATTCCCGGTCTCCATGTCCACGTCATGAGGAACTTCGACGAAACTCTCGTCAAAGTCATCCTCGTATTCTGTTTCCTCGTCATCTCCTTGCATGTCTTCAGTAATGGTGTTAAAGAGATCCGTGAGAAACGATCTGAGTTTTGCGACACCATTCCCCGAATAAACGCAAAATGACATGCGCTGGCTCACGTTGAATTCCTGTGGAGGTAAGGGAAAGTGAGAAGCTAACCAGCAGAGAAAAAGAAGAACACGAACTTGTGGTGGTTGCCTACAAAATTGTTGCAATTCAGGCTTTCGGAAGAGGGTATACCGGTGAGACTCAAGTGCGTGAGCTTGTGCAGCTTTTGAAGCAAGAAATGGATAGCCATGACTGAGATCTGGTCGCAGTACGAAAGGTGGATGCGCTCGAGCGTGCTGTGACGCTCGGCGAGCGCGTAGATAGCCTCATCCGTCAAGTTATTGACTCGTACGAGGCCAATACGACGAAGTTTAGGCAAACTCGCCAACTCAAAGACGGACATGTCGGTCAGAAGCGAACAATCTATGTTACGGTGAGTGCGACGACGATCCGACAGAAAAAGTGGAGACTCACTCGCGAAATCGACATAGCGCAAGCGAGTACAACATCTAGCGAGAGATTTGATGGAACGGTCGGTGATATTTACAGCATGACCGAGATGGAGATAGTGAAGATGTCGCCCGAGAAGACATACGCTTTCCACTGCTCGATCAGTGAGTAAGGAGCACTTGGACAGCACGAGACTTCTAATTTTGGGTGCATGTGACACGATACCCTCCACCGCGTCGTCTGTAATAAGCGCGCAGCCTGTGAGGTCCAACATACGAAGATGGCCCAACTGCTTGGGGAGTACTAGCGGTGGTAGCTCGTCCGACGCTCGTGGAATGATCAGGGGAAGAGTTGTGTCTCTGGGTTTGGTTGGGGCTGGGAAGGCAGCGTCCGTTAATTCGGAGCAGTGAGAGAGTCTGACTTCGCGCAGGTGGGGGCAATGAAGCCATAGATCGCGGACGGGTGTATTGGTGATGTGTCTGCAATTGTTCAGATCGATCTCTAGCAAGAGAGGGCATGCTTTGGCGATGGCAGAGACGGACGCGTCCGTCACTTGTTCCACACCACTTAGCTTGACACGGCGAAGGAGTGAGCATTCACGGGCAAGGGAGAGGACGCCTTCATCTGTGATGTGTTTGCAGCCAGTCAGATTGATTCCCTGCAAATGTTTGGAAGCTGAGGTTAAACCGGAGATAACTTTGTCGGTCGTTTCGACGACACCGGTGAGATCGATGGCGATTAGGTTAGGTAAACGAGTGAGAACGCGTAAGAGGGCGACCTCGGAGATGGCGGAACAATTGACGAGCGTCAAGCGCTCGAGACGATCGCATTGTGCCAGGCGGGCGAAGAGGACATCTGTGAGGTCGGGACCGAGGAACAGGAAGTTTATACGTTTGATGAAGCGTGCGTAGGTGAAAGATTGGTCAGGAAGGTTGAGAATGGTAATGATTTTGACAAGGGTGGAGAGGCGAGTCAACGCGGGCCTATGCCACAACAACTCGACAGCACACTCGCACCAAGCACGGGAGACGAGCAGGGAGTGATAGAGATCTCTTGGAGAATGGAGATGCCTGAGGATGTTTATGAGGATTTCGGGAGGAAGATGGGTCATGGGTGGACGGGCAGATGTATGGTTCGACCTCGGCGATGACCACTGCGCCGGGGTAACGGGTGGAGGGTCGTCGTCGCGAGAGAAGAAGGCTGATTTGGAGGGGTACTCGTCGTCATTTTCTGAGAGCGACGTGGTCGACTGTGAGGCCGACTTGATGCGATACACGATTCTCGACGGTCGTGCTGGGGGCATCCCGCAAAACGTAGTCCCGAGCGAGGAGGAGACTTGACAAACAACACAAAGTGATAGACCGTGGGAATCTCCTTCTTCGCATGGCGTCCTCGTGTCGAGCCCGACTGACTTGACTGCCAGGCGTTTTGCTGCTGGCAGATTGCATGCTCGTCAAAATAATTGTTCATGATACCCTCAGGCAACACCCTCTCATCTTCTGATCACAAATTTGTATCCAAATTCCACAAACTTGCAGGAAAACTTCATTACAACGTCACTCGTTCGCTCCCCGCTCCCTCAGTCGTATCCCCATGTCATTCAGATACCCAGCATCCCAAGTACCTCGTCGGCGCCAATTTACCCCCTCCTGGCCCAGCCCACTACGCAGTCCGTCGGGCACTGTGGCTCACACCAACAAAGGTACCTGAGCATGCCGCCTCATCTTCGTCCCGTCTCCGACTTGAACAACTGCTCAGCCAGCCTGGTGCTGTCCGTAGCGACGAAGCCTGGAAAGGCGGAGTACAGAAGGTGTGGAACGGTCTTGTCGGCGGTGGAAGATTGCGTCGTAGACTGCCCATGAACCTAGTGGTATGCTTCCCCCATCAATATCAGTCAGGTCTCGTAATCCCCTCGTGTATAGATTAAGGTCATACATGCCGGTTGGCTACGGGACCCGGAAACATGGCCTGCCGGTGCAGAAGTACCGGAGTCTGATGAGGACCCTTCTCGGAAAGCAAGTCCTCCATCCCTACCACCCCCTCTTCCAAGACTCACCAACCGACAAGAATCATGCCTGGCGACGCCAAGGCCAGAGGACAAAGCGTCGGTGAAGCATTTCCACGATATTGGGGAAGTGCGTTCCTCAGGACTAGCTGCCGCAGCGCACTAACGGGTGCCACCCCCACACGGATAAAGACCCCCACGGTATACCGTTCGAACGCGTCGAACTTGTATGAACACGTAGTGTATTGTCGCCATTGACTGGGATGTATGAAGAACGTCTTTGCTCGGTGACGTGTGCAATAGTCCAACAATGTCATGCTCGAGAGTCTACTGTACAATGAGTGCTATTAGACCGTATGACACATTCATCTTCGGCCAAGCTGCCAAAAAATATATACGGCAGAGGGTCCTGGTAGAAGCACGGCAGGGATGATCACATTCGGGATGGCGGCGATACCTGTATGATAGAGGATGAATGAACGTCTGCACACGAGCAACGGCAGCGCATACTCACCAGGATGACACCGTCTCCCCGAACGAAGAGCATCTCCATTTTTCTCTTCGCGACCTGTGTTCGCTGGTGTCAGCATCCAGATTTACAGCAAAACGGGGTCACGAGCCTTCACTGCGCCCTGGCCCTCATAGGTTCCATCTACGACATCCACGATCATGACCGTTTCCTCGACATCGCTGAGAATGAGATTCATATGGCCATCGTACGCCTGTCGACACTCAGTAAGACGACAAAACCAGCCCAAGGTGTGGGGCTCACGTGTAGGACGCCAGTCAGCTCGCGATCGCCACGTAGCTTCACGAAGACGCGTTCGCTCAGCGATAATCTTATGAGGTCAAATGGTTCTTGTATTCCCGTCGATGAGGGATCCATGAGTGTAAGGGGCGAGCTGGATTAGTCAGCATCGTTCCACGCATCTTTCCCTCCGACACTCACGTCCACCCCAGCGATGCCGGTGAGTACCCAGTCACATTGACTTGATACACGCTGAAGATTCGTCGCAAGAAACATTATTGCGATTATTGCGACGTATTCTTGACGCACGACTCTGCCTCAGGTAGGTTTCAGACGTTGAAGCCCTTTGCACACGTAGCTCATCTCTTCCAGTGCGTAAGGCCCACAACAGCGGGCGTAACCATCTGGCTAATGTACGGGACTACTATGCTTGTGAGTCCGATCGCTCAGTTCTCGTGAGCACCGCGTTGACCGGTTTTTCAGCCCTCGGTCACGACAAGGCCCAGAGTATCATCGACCAAATCACTGCAGCCTATGAGAGCGGAGGTGGGCCGCCTCCAGGGGGATTCGGATTCGGGCCACAACATCTACTCGGTTCTGCTCCACCTTTTGGCGGAGGACCTCCCCCGTTCGGCGGACCACCACCATTTGGTACGTACAAACATTCTTACATTGGGTATAACCTCAACGTGAATGAAGGTCGCCCACCATTTCCGCCTCCCATGCCTCCCCCCGGCATGGTCCTACCGCCAGGTGGTGCACCGCCCTTTCCTCCAAACGCAATGCCTCCACCAGGTGGATTCCCAGGTGGTAAGTGTGAAACGGATCAGTTCAATCGACCGAACCTTTCAATGTGATTTAGGCCCACCACCATTCCCTCCCAACAACGGTCCGCCGGGAGCTTCCATGCCTCCGTTCCCTCCTGCTGGTAATTTCGCTCCGCCTGGAGGAAGCCCTCCACCAAATTCTTCCTCCAACCCGGGCAATGCACAACCTCCAGCCAATGGTACACCACCTGCCATACATCCAGATAGGTTGCGAATGATAAGCAATGGAAGATGAAGGTTTGAGAATTGGGTGCTAAATAGTATATTGCCGTGCTATGTTCAGTGAAGCTTGTACATTCCCAAAAGTCTCCTGGATAAAATTACTGTGACCCAGCGAGTACTGTGTACGCGATTTGCCATCAGGTCGATTTCCGGTAGTCTAGCCTTTCTGCAAAGGCCTCGCTGTGGGACGTTAACGTTGCGCTGGAGACTTGGACGCAAAACTGAACCAAATGACCGTCCATCTAGCATCTGACTGATTTTTTCTGTGGAGTATTTCTGGTGACTACGCGCCCGCAAGCTGTCGACAACCTTCCGTTTGTTCTGGTGACCATGTAGCGGCCGCATAAGTCGGTAGAATCACTTACTCTATCATTCAGGGCTGACCAGACCGGGAACAGAGTTATGGGGGTCCAAGTATGAGCACCGATATAGTACCAAGTATCCTGTTACGCTGAATGTGGTAAGATGGACGAAAGCACGCTTCGAGCTCACCTTGTTCGCTGAAAGGATAAAAGTGTGGAAAAAGCTATATGGTTTTGAGGCTATTTCTGATGTACCGCGCCGCCACTGTGTTATCAAACTGAGAGCCCCAGTCAAGCAATACTGAGGCGGATGGGCAGTCCATCGTGAACGGTTCATAAACAAATGCCATGTTATCGACAATATGTACTCGGAAGCACAAGTCGTCCATTCCCGGGAGGCTGGTATTACAATGGTGGTGAGTGCGTCCCTTCGTTGATATGATGTATGTAGACAATTAACCTTTCTAAAGAGTGCACCTGGGTTTGCTCAGTTTGCTGACCAACGGCCAAGAAGCAGCGCTTACCATGTCTTCGGGAAGGCCCAGCCGCTGTTGAAGCCATTGCCATGGTATTGGACATGCAACCTTCGCAGTTTGTGGACTGCGGCTTATGGATATCCGCCAATTCTCGTCTGCACTCAGCGTGGACGGCTTGAAGAGGGTGGATGTAGGTGACCTATTTTGTGCAGAGAGGCGCGGAGACGATTCCTTTGGAGGGCTCTGCGGTAGATCTGGGCTATGTCTCATGACAGTCTGTGGGCGGCCAGTCGTTCGCCAACTCTCATCCGCACTCAGCGCGGGCGGCTTGAAGAGGGTAGACGAGGGTGATCCGTTGTGCGGAGATACGTGCGGAGACGTTGACTTCGACTTTGGAGTGCCTCGCGGTGGCTTCGGGTTGAGCCTCACGACCGGAGTAGGTGGCAGCGTTACGCGCGATGGCTCGAGTCGAGGCGTCGTGAAGTTTGGAGAGGCGACAACCACCGGACTCGCGTTCCTGGGATCACCTCCTCGCATCCTATCAGTTGAACGATGTGGGGAGTTCCGGGCAGACACTTCATCATCGTCAGGCTGGTGAGAAGCTACTAAGAGATGCGCCTCAAATGTCATAGACCATCTGCGTACCAATTCTTCTATGAGGTCGCGCAGTACACGTTTCACGCGTTTCAGTTTCTGAAACACTGCATCGTCCACTGCTGACCGATTTTCGTTGTTCCGACGTTCCAGTTCAGCGACGCGGCTCTTGTACAATGCTGTCTCGTTGGTAGAGTCCAGGAGGGCTTGGTTGAGCTGTTCCCCGATGCGCACAAGGGTCTGCACGACGCGTGAAAGCTAGACTGCAAGATGAGTGACCGATACCAGGGTAGAGGGATAAAATCATTCTCGACCTCTTCCTGCGCTTCATTCATCCTTGAGAGTGGTGTCAGGACGCTGACGTTCGGTTTACTGGCATCCATGTCCACAAGGCAACAGGAAACTCGTTTTGTGCAAGATCCAAGTTGATGGCCTTCGAAACAAGGGAGGAGGAGGTCGATGATATCAGAGACGCGCGCGAACACCCAACCCTTCCACCTGTTTACATACCTGCGGTGCTAAAAGGATGTCATGGCGTTGGCAAGGAGTTCCTGTGTGTCACGTATAGGTATGTAAGTAACTCCAGATGCCCCCATGGGTTCGGCAATATTGCTCTGGTTATCTCACCGTGGCCATTCAATGAATACCATGTTGGGTCGAAGAACCATCCTCGTCTGCAGCACTGGTTTATCGATTTCCCCCAGCAGACGTGCAATGTCCTCCACTCGCCTTCCGCCATCCCCGACGCCAGTCGTCGACGTACACACCCACGTCTACTTTCCACGCTATGCTGCCGAACTACGTGCACGCAGCTCAGCCCCTCGAATTTTGACCCGGGAGGGTGCCGATGGCAAGACTGAAGAGCGGCTGCTCATATTAGATGGGGAACCAGGATCAGGACGCCCCGTCGGTCCTCAGGTGGGTTCCGAAGTCATATGTACTCAGCGGCATTCCGTTCATCCGTGTCGCACAAGTACTGGGACAGGGAAGAGAAGCTCGAGTTCATGAAAAGACACCACATTCATGTTTCATTCGTGAGGTCCTGACTCTTCCCGGCATTCTCGCTGCACACCGCGGGCCTGACTTTGACTCCGTCACTGAAGCTCAGCAAATCCATGGCTTGATTTTCTTTCCGCGGAACGCGCCAGCTACTCTTGCTCAAGCGCTTAACAACGATCTCGAGGAATATTGTGCGTCCTCCCCAGAGGTGGATGGGTTCCCAGGTTTGAAGTCCCTCTACGGCTTTGGCCTCCTGCCTCTTGTCCCCCATGTTCCGATTTCCTCGGTTATTCAAACCATCGAGCATATCAAAGCATTGCCGCACGTATCAGGTGTCATCATGGGAACGATGGGTGTAGGTAACGGCCTTGATGACGAAGCGCTGGAGCCAGTATGGAAGGCCATTGAAAGCGCAGAACTTGTGGTTTTCATTCACCCCCATTATGGCGTAGACGGTCAAGCGTTTGGCACCAAGCCAAACGGTCACGTACTTCCCCTCGCTCTTGGTTTTCCCTTCGAAACCACTATTGTAAGCTCCGACCCATGGCCTGTTGCGGTCGTCCCAGTTCTGACAACACCCGTTACAAGGCCATAACCAGATTAATTCTCGCTGGTGTCTTGGATCGTCATCCCAAACCTCCGGCTTCTTCTCGCTCACTCAGGGGGCGCACTCCCTCAGTTATCCTCTCGTATCGCCTCGTGTATTGCACATGATCCTGTGGTGGCCAAGCGACTGAAACATGATGCAAGGTACTATCTTGGGAAGCTTTACTTCGATGCTGTCGCATATGGATCCGAGGAGCTTGCGTTTGTGAGTGAGACTATTGCACGCGCAGAATCGTACAGTGCTGCAGGAGGCTCCCTACAATGCGAACGCTGGAAGCACAAGGATGTTATTTGGTACTGATCACCCCTTTTTCCCGCCTCTGGAAGCGAGTCAAAGGTGGCAGAGCGTCGAGGACAATTTGAGGGCTATCCGTGACGTCCGTAGTTGGAACGAATCTGCACGAGCAGACGTTCTCGGGCTCAATGCATTGAGACTATTCGATTTGAAGTATTGAGTAGCCCTCGTACACTGTAATCTCACTTTGGTACCTGGATTTTCAAGCTGAAGTCTATGTGTGGTACGGACTGATGGACTGCGCTCGTGCTCAAGATGTCGATTTCTAGTTGGTTGATGAGAACTGACAGCAACAAAAGTTGAATTGACTCTAACATACCATCGATCGCTCGTTCGTGTAGGTTGGATTCCGTAATGTTTCCGCTCGATTCAAAGAGAAATTTACGTTTACCTGCCCACTTGTCTTTCAGTTTGCGAGCGACGGTCACGAGTTGCCGCCTTCCATGTTGTCGAGCATGATGATGTCGGCACCAGCCTCGATAGCTTCATCCGCCTCAGCTTCTGAACTGACTTCCACGTCAAGAAGCAAGCTGAATCCCCCGACAGAACGCGCTCGCTTGATGGCGGCCGTGATCGATCCTGATGTTTAGGACCGGTTACCGCCAGATCCCAAACATTGTAGAGGTTCTAGACTCACCAGTCGACCAAATATGATTATCCTTGAGCATGATCATGCTAGACAGATCGTGGCGGTGGGGATCGATTCCACCAACGATCATTCCATACTTCTCGACGAGACGGAACCCTCCAGGAAGTGAGGCGAAATGGATGACTGCTAACTTATCCCGTCTTACCAGGTGTGGTCTTCCTCGTGCCCGCTATGATACCCTTGTAGCCATACCCCACAGCCAAATCCTTGATCTGCTTCGACCTACGTTTCCACGTTGTTCAGAGGGGTCGAAAGGAGGGAAAAACTAGATCCTTGGCTCACTTTGTCGCGATTCCACTGCACCTAGCAAGCAGGTTTAGCGCTACACGTTCCCCAAGGAGGAGATTCCGCGCTTTGCCTCGGACGGTGGCCACATGTCTGATGGGCTGGAACGTGTCGCCCTCTTTCATGTGCCATTCCACTCTGCATGGTACCACGATCAGTATGGAGGGATTATATTATACGCCCCGTTTTACGTACTGGCAGTCGAGCTGACGGAAGATCTCAGCGACGAACGGACATCCAGCCAAGACAGCGGGTTGATTTCCTTTGCCAAGGAGGAATGCAACTTTCTCGTCCTCGCCAACGACATAGCCGCCATAATCGAAGGACGGCGTGTCCTCAGCGAGCCAGTCATTGACCTGAACCCTCCAACTTGGAGGCAGCAGATGCTCAAAGGACATGATCGGTGGCCAACTATTAACTGCTACACAGCAGCTCATACCCGTGTGACACGTCCGACGGTCTCGACTCGCCGGCTGCGTGGAACGTCCTCATGGACTCGGTGTGCCTTCTCTCACCCTAGCTTAGCTACCAAAGTATATATTACCACCATCGTCCAATGAAAGTTAACCTCCAACAAGTCCTGCACAAAATGTAAAGTACCGAATACGCAGAGCCATCAACCAAAGAAAAGAACGAATGTGAAGACAAACGAGAGGGTTACTAGATCGACATCTGATACACCACAGCAAAGTTCAATTCAAAGCGCAGTGGTAATGAAAGCAGTCAGCGCAGCAAGGGCGGCGAGAAGCCCAGACTGGGTATCAACCCCTGGAAGCGCGGCATTCGTGCTAGTGGGCGTCGTGCTCGTGTCTGAGCTGGCGGTGCCGGGTGACGTAGTGGTGGCACTTGGCGTCAGGGCAGAACTGCCAGACCTATGCAAGGAACATTCAGCCACATTCAAAAACATGGGAACAAGTGACTCACGAAACAGATGTCGTACTGGTGGAAGTGCCCGTGGACGTCGACCCAGTGATGCTGAACTCGTTGGATTGAGCAAGCAAGCTATCGAGGTGTTCTGCATCCTGAGCAAGGTTGACACGGAACCCGTCACCGGTGGGCCAGCCCCCACTGGGAGGACTGCATTGAATTGTGCCAACGGTACCGTCAACGAGGGCATTGAGCACCTGGTCATTGATAGGCATAACAGTAGTGTTCTGCGACGAGGTGTAGGTCAAGGAAAAGGATAACGAGAACCCCCTGTAATGCACTCACCGTGTTGGTCAACACGGCTGTGAAGTTGAGAGGGTCGGTGGAGACACGGGTCCATGTCAAGTAGTTGGGTCCTGAAGTGGTCCAACCTTGCGAGCCACCGGGAGACGTGACTTGATAGGCGAAAGCGGATGAAACGCTCAGAAGGATGGCAGCGACGACACGCATCGTGAGCAGACCCAAGTTGGAAGGGAAAAAGAGTGTCGGTGGTTTATATTTGCAGGAAGAGATTCAAATAGCCCTGCCCGCTTGGCAGTAAAAACTTGCCACGAAGCGAACAGCCCGGCTCTTAGTTCCCACGACGACGCCCTCAAGTGAACCGATCATGCTGGCCACACGGAAACGGGTGGGTCGCAGGTCGAAGGACAAGGACTACACTATCGGGGGTGGCCAGCGCAATGCTACGAGTGGGGTCGAACACAGGCGATTTTTGCTGGGACAAGTTTTTTGCTGAGGACACCGACGACGACGACTGTTTTACGTACAATTTACGGCGGTGACAGGGCAGCCTCGGCGTCTGCCCAGAGATCCCTCTGACCCCAGACACCGGCAACTGCCGTAAATACCATCCAACATGACGCGTCTGACATTGCTTCCGCTGCCTCGACACGGCCTGCGCTCAGGTCTCGCCGTGTCTGTAAGATCCCAAGACACGCACGCGCAAGGTTGCGGAGGAGACTCATTTCGTCAGCTGATACCGTGTCCTCCACCTTGGCGAGAAGGGACAGTATCCACCGTGCGTGACTGTTGGTAATTGCCATTGAAGCATCGTCGAAATTCTGAAGGTGAAGGTTTATCCAGTGTGCAAAGTACATTAGAAGATGAATGGACATTCGCTGACGTGCCCGTCAGTAGAGAATCACGGAATATGACCAGCACCTCACATGATCGATTCCTCGTAATCGATTCGGCGTGGCCTCCGGAGGTATTAGTTTGACCTCCTCTTGACTTTGAATGTTGCTATCTGAGGGTTCCGTCATCGCTTGAGGGGGCAGATTGAGGATGGCTTGTGTGTCATCACCATGTGTTTCGGGGGTGGTCTGCACTCTGGAAGGAACAGCATCGGGCCCTTGACCCGCATTTCTCAGACTTTCAGGAACGGCCGGCGCGTAGTGTATGGACTTGGTCTTTTTGCGTGACGCTGCTCGAGAAGTAGGACTCCACTCCGATTCCGGGTGGCCAGCGAGAAATTTCCACCACGCCTCACGGTCCTTCTTCTCCGGGATTAATTGTTGCATTGAACTACTGCGACGGACGTGTATCGTCGGTTGCGTCAAGTTCTGCCATCGTTGTTGATGACAATTCGCCTCCGTATCATAGAAGATACTCATACCTTTCTGAGGTTACAGAAATGAGATTGAAAGCTGTCCCGCCACTTCTCACATGGAAGTATGCCCTTCGTCGGTGCACTCGCGGGAAGGAGAGGGGGGCGAGCTGATTCTTCGTACGGATTATGCGCCTTTTTTATATGTGGTAAACGGCGCGCATCTCGTCTACAAAGCGGTTCAGAGGAGTGCAGGCACTCGACGATAGGCGACGTATGAACCTAACAAGGAAGAGATATTGCATCCCGTCCGCTGGATCGCCATTGAAGTCCTCTGGAAGATTGGCTACTGGTAGTATCTGCTTTCCGGGGGCTGGCTCGTCCAAGTCCGAGTCTTCCAGTTCGCCCTCTTGCGTTTCATCCTGGCTGTAGTCGAGCTTCGGCGCCGGGAAAGACCATCGTGGGAATTACGGCCACTGATGGAAACCCAACTCTGGTTTTTTCCGCGAATTCAGGACTACCGACGATGGCACACTCAAAGGACGATGAACTCGACTCAGAAACCCTGCAAGCCCAGATGGACTTATCAATGTCCTTTGCGCACAACCTCGTGACATCATGGATCCAAACTACTCGGTTGGCACAGCCGCATCCAGGCATCTCAGAGGCAGAGCGTATATTGAAAGAGGAGCTACGACGACCACCGAGGTAGGTGTATCGGGAAAACAACGAAACCATTCTGAACAAGCAATTGTCGCGATTGTTCAGGTTGGGGGTTGGTGCACCTGTTCCCGTGGCCAGTGTCGCGAGCCGGGACGCCGCTAAGCTGCGACATCGACTCGCGAAAACTGCCGATAACGCCATGACATCGTCAGAGAAACCTCTTCAACCCGATCACAAGTCAGACGAAGAGGAAGAAAAAGGGAAGCCAATGAAAAGGACGAAGAGGAACGACCCATTCACGATGCCGGGGCTCAAAAAGCGCAAGAAAGTAGACGATTCATCGAACAAGTTGTCGATGCCTGAATCCAGCCGTCCAACGAATGGCACCGATCTACACGAAAACGAACAAGTGACGCAAAAGGCGCGAACGGAGACAATTGCTAGAGAACAGTCTATCCATGGTCTGATATAATCTGCAAATTCGTCAGATTGCTGTCTGACGGGGTCAGCAGTCGCCAATATACCACCGGCAAGCGTAACACCGGCGAAATCGGCAACAGCGACGTTCAGTCTGGCGACACAAAGCTCTATACCTCGATCGGAGGACCTCACACCCAGTCAAGATTGCGCCAAAGGTGGTGACAAAAGCACTATATCAGTTCCTAATACTGATGCAGGATCAACCGGTACGTCGGGTGTAACACATACTACAGTTCACTCCCCTTACTCATCGCATGGAATGCCTCGGGAAACCGGCTCGGATGCGTATAAACACAACCCACGATGTGGTTAGGAAATTGCCCCACATCATCTCCTGTGTCTACTCCACACGGCGTTTCCGGCGAGCGCGCTCGTTTTTCTTTGCTGAATCTTGACGGCCCGCCGGATTTTCAACAGAGCGGTAACTCGGCCACCCCGAATTCTTCCAGAAAGCATCGTAGGCGGCGCAAGAAGAAAAAGAATGTCATGATGGGTACCGGCACGGGTGCCACTTAACACCCAGCCAGTACGTAAATTTGGATGATGCATTTCGAGGTTAACCTCGTTTTATCATAGAAGACGATTGCCAAATGCGTTGTTCGGCCGTTGGGTAATGTGACCTGCATGCGTGAGATCTAATTCATTTCACAAGTGACTCCCCCGAAAAAAAGCCAACAAGGCTTTCATTCAGTCCATGGTCCATTTCAACAGTGGTACCGGATATACTGACGAGGAGAGCGGGATACTCGTTACAAAGCTAATGGTATGATACAACTGCTGAAATCCAAAGTACATAGGATGGAATAACTTAGGTTCGTACAGTATATCTTACTTTGTCCTCGCCAGGCTTCCGGTCCGAATTGACGTTTTCCCACTGTTATAGGACGTCTGTCTCGAGGAGGATCCCTTGGAGTGGGCCCTGCTGGAGTGTCGACGTCCAGCTGGTCGATGATGCTCGTGTCGACTCGGCCTACGTGATTGTGCAGGCGACACTACATGCCGAGAAACCGTACCTCGCGCAGATTGTTTGGAGCTGCGGTGATGGGTACTTGGCCTACGGGTCCTCTTTTTCTTCTTTCCAAAGAAAAAGTGTGAGATGCCCAAGGGGGATTTCGCCCCTTTCCTGGATTGGCGAGCCGCTTTGCGCTGTTTTTTCCACTCTCGGACGGCCTTGGCCTCTCGCATTTCGGCTATGCCCTTCTTTCTAAGCTGTTCGTTTCCGCTGAACGTAGCACGCCACTTCACTAGCCAGCCATGTACTGTTGAAGCTTTTGGCCTACTTCGCTTGCGCCCGTTTGAGTGATAGTGCTTGAAAGACAGTCAGACGTATTCATGATACGATCGAGTAAGCGATACACCTACAGATGACTTCCACTCAATTTGGAACATGTCTCGGTGGGATGGGCGTTTCTGAGGATGGCGGAGATCACAGGATGCACTTGTTTGCTGGGAGAAACAGCACTGAGGCGTATTTATCTATACTCACCTATAAAAATGCTCCCATCCCAGGCCTCATGCACATTTCGGGCAAAGCCGAACCTGGGTGGGGGCGTGGGGAAGCCCTCCTCCGTTCCAATCAGCATCACCCAGATCAACTGGCTGGCTGTGTCGGTTCCCCGTTCGACGTTTTGCTTGAAAAAAAAAAACGTAGGAAGCTAGACCGTCACACAACGTGGACAAGTGCTGATTTTCAACGCGTTTCCATGCTCAGAATGTGTCACGCAACCTCGTGGCCAGCATATGTACATTCACCCGCAGTTCAGCGCGCACTCGGTGCATAGTGCGCAACCCGACGCTGTCGCTTCTGATTGACAGCAGCTGTCATGCGAAGGGAGCGTGGTCTCCGCACAGCCAGACAACCTCCCCTTCGGAAAGCCGAGGTGATATTGAAGTTACCGCCGGATTCGTTGGAATAGTGGCTAACCACAGGATCATTGTATACAGTTCCCCTGCGCACGTGAAGCTCCTCTCTCTTGTTTCAAAGCACTCCTACATATTCGAGTGTCGAGATCCCTCATACTTTCTAGGTTGCTAGTGGGGCTGGAATGGACCAGAGACATCCAGGCTGGGCCCGCCCAACCGAGCAATTGTCTTCGTGGCCACGGAGCTCACAGCAGCCACACATCCTGAATCTGTCGCGTTCAGGTAAATTACGACCAGTGCATGGCACCCCATATTTATTGGTTCCGGTTGGCACGGGCAAAATCTTGCACATCTCCAATGCACGTGCTCCATTCCAAGTACGCGCGGATTGGGCACGCAGATAACCAGCTAATCGACGCCACTGACGCCAACCCGTTGACTCTGAGGTATTAGAATGTGAACCGTGGCCGTACGGATCAAGTTACTTCGGTGTCCTATTCTAGGAAGGAGAAACCAATCCGCAGAAAAATTTCTCCCTGCACCACAATTGAGGCTCACTCCTCCGTTTCCCGTTCATATTGCGAACCAGCTTGCATGATGCACTGTCACTTTCACTCTGATTGACAGTGGGGAAATCATGGTTGAATGATCGTCTACCATTCTTCTACTCCGCACTCGTTCGTCGTGCTTTTCTTTGTGCCGCGGTCAAGTTCCCCTGTGTATTCTCATGCAGACCTTCCGCCGGCCGTCGTGGTACCACTAGAGACTGACTCTAGCATAATATCTGTCCTGTTTCAGGTCCTCCTGTTCTACTCTCGACAACAGACAGTGCCGCTATTCACTGTGTACATGATAGTCCGCTCTCGATTACCTCTGAGAGGGAGAAACCGCTAGGTTCTAATGACTGGGGTTACTTCGGTCGGCGACCAGTGTAGGTAAAGTTGACGTGTCGAGTGGTCCTCGATATCAAGCTCGTACAGTAGCTTTATCAATCGCGCTTTGAGTGCTGCGGAAAGAGTCATGAGCGAGTTTTCTAATCTTCACCTAGTATGTTACGTACTCCGTCTTGTGTAATCCAGCTCGAATAGCAATGAGTGCTTTTTTCCATCTGGTCTGGCGTTATCATTCGCCGAGGAGCAAGCTCATAAGAAGTTGCTTTTGATGTCCTCGACTTTTGAGGTACACAGTTAACAAATTCCATGATCTTCGACCTTTCAATCTGCTTCTGACGGTTTCTGAGGGAGCCTTCAGATGATACAAGACGATATCGGCGGATCTGAATTTTTCAACCAATGTTCAAAAGCTGAACAAGACCAATTCAGTACGCAATGGCTTGCAGGTAGCCGTTTCCCGTTTTTCTTCCACGTATATCCGCGTGGTTAACTTCACTCCCAAGCGTGGCGACGGCAATGTCAAACGGGTACCAAGCTCACGTTCCTCGCTGTGGTAGCACACACCGCATCCATGCTAAAACGTTACACTGGGTTGTTTATGACGAAGCGACAGCAGGTATCTCTCTACCACAACCTCCCCGCGCTAATCCGGCATAACTCATGCTATCTGATGCTGTGCCAGTATGGTAGCCAAATATGGAAATACCGAGCACGTTTCTTCTCGCATACTGGACATACGTCACACCCACGGCAGTTGGAGGTAGCCGAGTCCGAATGACCCACCTCAACCAGGAGTATCGACGAAACGCGGGCCTTGCCAACAGGAACGTAGTCTGACGTTCCTTGTTCATGGCCACGATGGTGGCGGTGAGCGCCCCGCACCAACCGTTCCTCTTCTCGGCACTTTCTGTCACACCGGTTTTCGAGCTTTCTCTCCGCCTGCGAGCGGAACGGCTATGAACTAGCATTATCGCTGCACACCGCCATCACGTCTCCCCAAAGTCTTTGCTGACGATGGTGGGCACGGCTACTGACTCCTCCGGTCCGTGCTCGGTTGGACGCCCAGTGCGCTGCAGTATCTGTGGTGGTACAAAATGACGATGTCTGTGTGGGATTTGCTGGACATTCTTCCAGGTATTCTAGGTAAATTAGATCGGGGGAGATGGGTTGGAAAAACGTCGATGCAATCATCGAGGGTAAGCTGTATCTTGGAAAGTAAGTCCGTATCGTCTGGTGGCGTAGTTTAGTCCGTTAACACCCTTCATTCTTAGTATCCATGCAGCCCGGTCATCACGGTCGTTAAGTGAACGCCGGATCACCCATATTATTTCAGTTTGCTCCGACCCTATCCCAGCTGAGCTTCCTGAATCCGGAATTTCTCACCTGCGGATTTCGGTAGAGGATGTCGACTTCGCCGATCTCCTGATTCACCTGCCCGCTGCCTGTCACTTCATCGACCAGGCCATAAGGAGCGGGGGCACCGTCCTTGTACATTGCCACCAAGGTTTGACGCGAAGTGCTACCGTAGTTGCAGCTTATCGTGAGTTCTTTGAATCCTCTGGTACGTGAAGTGGTGCGAACTTCTCGGCTAGTAATGTGCACTCGGGGGATAGATGCCACCCAAGCTATGTCGGTGGTCCGAGAAGGTCAGATTTTTACGCACCTTGTTATGGCAATACTGGCTCACATCCAAGCAGCACGAGAGCAAGTCTGGTTTAACGCCGGGTTCCAGGAACAATTGGTTCTATTCGGGCTCTGTAGGTACCAGCCTACCACGGCAAACCCGTACTATGTGGGATGGCGACACAAGATCGACATGCATCTTGCAAATCAGCAGTGACATCAGCACTGAAGTCTCCCCCGATTGCACTGCCGCACCCTCCTTTAAAAGCATTTTCAATAGTATACAGGTATAGCATGTCCTAATTTCGCTCATAGAAGATGTATTCCCCTTCCACGTTTCATTTTTCCTTTTCCCCTCCACTAGTCCATGTGTCTGTTGTTTTAGTATACATTTGTCTTCTCATACGGTCACTCGTGTAATCGCATCGTTTTTACATGCCGTCCATTATAATTCACGAGCCAGTTTTTACTACATGTTCACGAAGCTAATGGTGGTCCGTCGATAATACAGTGCCTCCATTTACTTACGGAAATCGACCGCCACCCTGCACCGGGCGGAGTTCAAAAAAGGGTATTCTCACACGAGCGTTGCAAACTTGTCTCTTTCACTGTTGCAACATTCAAACTAGTCCAACCGCCACTCTGCCCTTCGTCGCAACACACAATGGGTCTGTCGGTTTCACGTCTCCTCTCCACCCTCTTCAAGAACAGGGAAATGCGTGAGTCGAGCTTTCAATTCAGAGCGTACACGTACTGACATTACCCTTTTCTACAGGTATTTTGATGGTGTGCTCTCCAGGCTGCTGCGCATGGCAAACAACGTTGCTTACCGCCATCTAGGTTGGGCTCGATGCTGCTGGTAAAACCACCATTCTATACAAGCTCAAACTCGGCGAGATTGTCACCACGATTCCTACGATTGGTGCGTATCAGGGAGGTGGCTATGTAACAAATTTTGGTGACGTGTATCCAGGGTTTAACGTCGAAACCGTGGAATACAAGAACATCTCGTTTACTGTCTGGGACGTCGGAGGACAGGACAAGATCCGCCCCTTGTGGAGGCATTGTAGGTCGCGTGTATCGTCGACAACTTCGTGTGCGCTTACCTTGTTCCACAGACTTCCAAAACACTCAGGGCATCATCTTCGTGGTCGACTCAAATGACCGAGAGCGTGTGTCTGAGGCACGAGAGGAGCTCCAGCGAATGTTAAACGAAGACGAGCTGCGGGACGCGTTACTTCTTGTCTTTGCCAACAAGCAAGATCTCCCCAACGCCATGAATGCCGCCGAGATCACTGACAAGCTTGGTTTGCAAGCGCTCAGACAGCGAACGTGGTACATCCAGGTCAGTGCCAGTACCTCACTGCCATCATTGCCCCTTATCTCCTCATCGACAGGCTGCATGCGCTACCTCTGGTGATGGTCTCTACGAGGGTCTGGAGTGGCTGGCCACCAACATCAACAAACGGAGAGTGTAAGGGATGGGTTGGATTGTGGTCAGTGTGCACCTGACACATTCCTTATGACGCTGTATGACACATTTTCCGCTGAACTGCTGCTTGCGCCCCATTTCTTTGGTTTTCCTCTGATCTCGATATGCAAACTGTGCAGCTAGTGAGGATGCGATAATTGCAGTTCCTTTGTAAGTTCACCCATAGAAAAATTTAATACCTCTTGCGTTTCTATCCCAACCCGAGAGATACTGTCCAGCCACTGTCCCGTGGGTGGGCGAAGTTAGATCTGATCGACAACTCTCAAGTACGTTGTCCTAGTTGTTTCCACAGGTACATTGGACAATTTCCTGAGTGGTAAGCCTAGAGACCGCATGTGATATTCCCATCCTGCAAGACTGGCCATCAAACAAGTCTACCGACTGCTTCTGCTTCCTTTCTTCGTTTTTCTCCTTGTTCTCTTGATATGTTGTCACGACGACTAGCCGCGTACTTGACAAGTTTCTCCAGGAGAGCTTGCAGCCTCCTAGGCTTTATGTCGCCGTAAGACGTTTGCCGTGTTTGCGGGTTGAGGTACTCCTGCACCTTGTTCTGCAGTACGAGCTCGGTCATCTTGGAAAAATCATAAAAAAAGACAATGTCAAGAACGCACGCAGAACTTACCGCGCGTAACTCTGCGAAGGTGGAGTTGAGATGGCCACGGCCGATGCGAGTGATTTCGCCTTCCAGAAATGTGATATCTGTCGCAATATTTGCTATGGCGTTTTCGTTCATCACAGATACCATCGGTCCGATCATGAAGTTCTGTCAAAATAGAGAACTCCATTGTCAATGCGAGACAAACCAAAAGTTGTGCTCACCATCAGGCTCTCTGCGATGTACCCGACAGCAGCTTTGTATGCATCGTCTTTAAAGGACTCCTTGATGACGAGAGAATCCACCACAGTTGTGAGCCAATTCATAAGCTCGTACAGATACATACTGGGCGTCCCCTCTCTTGTCTGGGGCGTCCAGGCGTACTCCGATAGATCGAAAAAGTCGTCAAGCTTTGAGGTAATCAGTGCGGTTATCCGGTTGCGCGCCTTGACGAACGCTTCCGAGAATGGCGACAAAGGTTGGCGTACAAGCTGAGTCGTTCTGTGCGAAAACAGGTCAGGAATTAGAAACTTTGAGTGGTGAAGTACCAACTGCCTGAGACTGGTGGGATAGCGCGACAACTCAGGACAAGCTTTTTCAAATAACTCAAGGTTGGTTACAACCTGTGCAATCTGCGACAGCGCAGACGTGCTTGCAAGACGTTTGCTTATGCTCCCGCCGATGTGGTTCGATAGGAGTTTATCCAGGTACTGTCATTGAAGTAAAATCAGGTAGATGACGGTGCAAATTAGCCATCGACTCTACCCGGCTTAGGAGATCGTCGATGTTCCCGTGATGTTGTGACACTCCATCAACGAAATGGTAAAATCTCTGTATGAATATTCGGATCTGTAGCAACGAGTCATGTGGGATGTCCTCAGAAAGAAGAGAGGGCCTACATGTCGACAACATAGGTGAAAGCTTTGTGACCACGGAAGATACAAAGGTGTATTGCGCCTGCTCAGGAATGAGAAGCATCCTCATTGTCCGTAATGTAAGCAGATACTTCGCAAGTGCTCCATAGTCTGAAGAAGTTAACCATACTTCATTCAGCATGGACTCTAGCTCAGGTTCAGTCGAGGCTTGCACAGCCAGATAGTCATCTTCAAGTACGACCTGCAGTCCAACGTGAGGATTGCGCATGTGCAAGAAAACAAATAATGAATCACTTCTTCCAGTTTCTGACCACACTGGGATTCGAGTTGGTCGGCAAACTTCTCAAAGAGCGCGAGCATCAACGTATGAAGAGGTTGCGTCGAGTACGAATACGACTGTAGCTCTTTGATCAGTGACAAAGGGAGGGTATATCATGTGTGAACACCGACTTCAAGGGTCATTACGAAACTTATCAGGCATTCCTTCACCCTCAAAAACGAGTCCGGGTCCTTCTCTTCAGTGAGGGCACTACGAACAGCGCAAGTGAGCCGAGCCACGACCACGTCCCAAAGCTCCTCGACTTCTTGCTCGGAGCGAAAGCCCGAAGTAGTCTCTAAAACATGAGACTCGATGATGAAAAAACCACATATTTCCTGGACAACGTCAGGAAGAGATGCCAGTGGAAGTGTGAGGGGTAAGATTAGATCGGACTGGGCCTGTATCACGGTCAGTTGAGTTCAGGCAAAGATCGGTCGGTTACGGACCTTGCGGTCGGCCTGATACGAACTCCGTAATTCGTCGAGGGATTCCAGCGATGCATATATGTGGATACATTGATATAGCGGTTGAAAGTCGACCTTGACGGTATCACAGGACATGACATTAACTGTGACGAAGTCTAATTCACCCAATAACGAGCATTGCAGCGTCACTCACCGTCAGACCGCTCTTTTGTGACCATTTCCACTGCACTGCCCACGCGACTGAGCCTTAGCATGGGATCTTTCTCGCGACGAGTTCTCCACTTTCGAGTGCGCACATCCATGGCCTCGATGGCCGCCTTCCCAACAGTCCCGGTGATATTCCTGATCTCCAAAAGCCATTGTTTCATTGATGCTGTGACAGCGTCCTGGACTTGAGTTCGGAGGGAGGGAAGCGAGGAAAGTATGTGTTGGTAAAGCGGTGTTTGAGACAAAGCGTTTAACGGGGTGGCCTGTATGTCTTCTAGCGACTGGGGTCCAGTATGCATATCTTGTCAGACAATGAGGTTCCGAGGCTAGACTCACTCTGAGGGCGCTCCAAAATCTTCCCTCTCTGATCATGTCACCAATACGATCGACAACGTCCAGTAACTTTAGGCACGCCTGCAGCGTGTCAACGGCCTCGTCGAGATTTCCAGCAGTCTTCTTCGACTGCAGTAGGGCCCGTTTCTTTGCAACGAGAGCCTTGCCTAGAAGGGCGACACTTTCGTCCAGAGTCGCGATCTTCTCCCGGAGACTGGTGGTGTAGGACTTCACGGTGAATAAAGTGGAGACAGAAGAGATAAACTCCTGGTAGTTTTCAGTGCATATGGACTCTATCTCACTGTCCTTTGACTCGACAAGTGCCTGGAGATTCCGCAGGTACACTTCTTGTTGCTTACTGGCATGGATCTGCTTGACTATTGGTCCAAGTTGCTCGAGGTTTTCCGACGACGAAGAGGAGTCAAGCAAATGGATTTGCTGAAGTTGATGGTCGATGCTCTCTGGCGTGTACTGAAGGTGACGCCGGGGTGGCATGGTCGACTGGCTCGGTGTGCCCTCGTCGTCGATGAACTGCGGGAGTCCCAGATGACTTGCCAATTTCGGTAATCCCCTGTCAATCCGACACGTTCCGACCCAAGTCTTTGCACGCTACACGACAATGTCGGTCGTCAATTTCCCTGTCGATGCCATGTGAGCACCTTATTAGTGTCCGAGTCCTGGATGATCATGTAGAACAGGCAACATCATCTCGGCAAGATTATTCGATATGGACGGAACTCTGGTGGACTCGACAGCTGGCGTTGTCGGTGCTTGGGAGACGTCCGCGAAAACGTATCCCGGTCTGGATGTTACCAACATTCTGAGCAGTTGGTGTGACCTGATTATTCTACCGGGTCATCCCCTTTGACGAAAGCATCATAGGTTCGCATGGTGTTCGGACGGTTGATAACCTCGTGAAGTATTGCAATGTCACCGATCCAGCCAAGCTCAAGGTTGTCCTGGAGTTTAACATCATCCTCTCCCAGCTTCTTACTCAGCAACTAAGGATGAGGCCATCCGCTTTGAAGAAGCCATCGTCAACTCGTCGCGTGCGGACGGCCGGAAAGGCATCGTCGCACTTCCCGGCGTCCGATCGATCATCGACGAGGTAAATTGCTCGTGTAGACGCGAGTTTCCGACGATGCTGACACGACCTTGAAAGCTACTCCCAGCCAAGGGTTTTCCGAAGCCACGTTGGGCTATTTGTACATCGGCAACGCGACCATATGCTTCCTCTGCCCTCGAAATCGCCGGAATAAGCATCCCAGATGTGTTCGTCGCTGCGGAAGACGTCAACGAGGGAAAACCAAGGTCAGGTTGATATTGACGACCAAGATCCTGTGGACTGATTTTCCACAGCCCGGACCCCTATTTGCTGGGTGCCAGCCTGTGTGGTGTGGAATCATCCAAGTGTAAGTATATCCGCACACACGGTGGAGCGATTTCCTGCTAACTGCTTCATCAGGTCTTGTCATCGAGGATGCACCAGCGGGTGTTCGCAGTGGCCTCGCTGCAGGATGCAAAGTTGTTGGGCTTCTTACCACACATTCCAGACAGCAAATGGAGGAAAGCCAACCACACTTCCTCGTGCCAGACTTGTCTAGGTACGTAAAAGGGCCTTCTTTTCTTCACCCTACATCTTGACAAATTGGCCAGCGTGACGGTGAAGTTATACGACGGAGGTGTCAACGTTTCGCTTCAGCTGGAAGCCCATAGTTTAAACTAGACTCCCTCCATTTCCACGTACAATAACTGATGCCAGGGCCATCGATTGCAGTACATCGCGAAAGGATGTATAATAGAGTATTTTCGTGATTCCCTAAGTCAAGGATGACGATGTACTGTATTTAATCCTCCAAGGAAAAGTCGTATGCAGAAAGAAAGAACATCTCTTCTGTAAAGAAGTTGCAGCATGAAAGAAAGGATCTAGTACTCGACACCTTCTTCTTCGGCGTCTGCGGAATCAATCCCGACTTCCTCGTAGTCTTTCTCGAGGGCAGCAAGGTCTTCGCGGGCTTCCGAAAATTCACCCTGAAGCAATTGTGAGATACGGAGAAATGAATAAAACAGACTACCTACCTCTTCCATACCTTCTCCAACGTACCAATGCACAAACGCGCGCTTGGAATACATCAAATCAAATTTGTAGTCTGGGAAACTAGTCAATAAAGCACCAAATCGGCGCGAACAATGGTAGTTTACCGAGCCGGTTCCAAGCCACGGAGATAGCAGTGGTACTGAGTGCCAATATCGATCAAAATAATTCCTTGGACACAACTGGAAACTAAACGTACTTGGACAACATACAGAGGCTGCGGCTAGTCTTCGCAAGGTCACCGCCCGGTATGTTTGCCGAGGGTTCGTTGCAAATACCGATCTGCCATGTTGTGAGCTCTGTGTCCCGAAAACGGCCCTCAATGTTTACCTTGAAACCAGTTGGGCACCAATCTACGAATTGGATCGTTCGCTTCGTCTTGACGCTAGCAACTGCTGCTTGGACGTCTTTAGGCACGACGTTGCCTCGGTAAAGGAGAGCACAAGCCACTGAAAGTTCATGAGCATTGGTTGTCAGCAAAGAAAGAAGTCATCAGCTACTGTATTTGCCATCCTTGGGGTCGCATTTCACCTTGGAGAGAGTCACTAGATTGCCACAAAACCAAGGCTCACGTTTTACGTACCATCTGGTGACCGCTCTCGAAGCATGAGAAGGTCATCTCATTGACCGAGTTCTGTTCGTGCGTGGCCTTTTCTGCTGAGAGGAGTGGTGCATAAGTGGCAAGGGGGAAGTGGATGCGGGGGAAGCTAGCGTCAGGGTGAGCATTGGGTATCGAGAAAAGAGGGTCATCACTCAGACATACGGAACAAGGTTGGTTTGGAATTCATTCAAATCGACGTTAAGTGATCCATCAAAGCGAAGAGAGGCAGTGATTGAGGAAACCACTTGGGCGATCAAGCGGTTTAGGTTAGTGAAGCTTGGCTGAGCGACACCGAGCCTCTTCTTGCAGATGTCGTAGATGGCCTCGTTGTCAACCTCAATAGTCCATACGCGTTAGTAAGGGACGGTGTGGGAAGAGATCGGTGTTACCATGAACGAGCAATCCGAGTGTTCAAGGGTCGTATGAGTCGTAAGCACTGAGTTGTAAGGCTCAACCACGGAACTGGAAAGCTGTGGGGCGGGGTATACGCAAAATTCCAGCTTAGATTTCTTGCCGTAATCGGTGGAGAGACGTTCAAGGAGAAGAGCGCCGAAGCCCGAACCAGTGCCACCACCGAAAGAGTGGAACACGAAGAAGCCTTGCAAACCGGAGCAGTTGTCTGCAAGACGGCGGATCCTGTCCATTACGGGGTCAATCAACTCCTTTCCAACGGTATAGTGACCGCGAGCGTCTGTTTGAACACCGCGATATGAAGTGATCAACTACCCAAGGACGGACGAGCATGGGAAGATGTCTTACAGTTATTGGCAGCGTCTTCTTTGCCGGTGATCATCGTCTCTGGATGAAAAAGGGATCGGTAAGGACCAGTTTTGACCTCATCGACGACACCAGGTTCCAGGTCAACGTAGAGAGAACGAGGTACATGTTTCCCGGCACCAGTTTCGGAGAAGAATGTCGAGAAGCCTTGATCCGTGCTTCCCTTGGCGGAGTCGATGATACGACCGTCAGGCTAAGGTACAGTTACAGAAAACCGAGTCCACCAAACATCGAAAGACATACGCTCAATCCATGTTCCAGGGTATAGAGCTCCCCTGGATTCCGTGAGTCGCCAATCAACGATAGAAACGATATTGACGTACAGCATGCGTTTCCAATCTGAACACCGGCCTGACCGACATGAAGAGAGATGACTTCACGCATTACTGTAAACTAACGCAATCGAGGAAGGAGGGACTACGTTCGTGGATGAAGCAAGAAGCTGCAGACAAACCGCGTCGTCTTCAAATTTTTTACTGGCACGCGAGCCTTGTTATGGTAATTTTGTCCACCACGCGGTCAGTACGTAATCACAAGCAAATTCCCAGAAAAAACGTGTTCCCATTGCAGCCGCGTTACGTCGTATCAAGTGGTGGTATAGGTGTGGGTAATCGTGAAATCATCAAGGTAACAACCAGAAAATTAAGAGGAACAAGTTTTGTATCCAAACGGCGAGAAACTAGTACTCGCCACCCTCCTCAGCATCGGCAGAGTCAATGCCAACCTCCTCGTAATCTTTTTCAAGGGCAGCAAGATCCTCGCGAGCCTCCGAGAATTCACCCTCTTCCATACCCTCACCAACGTACCAGTGAACGAACGCCCGCTTCGAGTAGAGGAGGTCGAACTTATGGTCCAGCCGACTCCACGCCGTGGAGATGGCGGTGGTGTTTGACAACATACACAAGCTCCGCGTAACCTTGGCCAAGTCGCCGCCAGGGATGTGTGCTGGAGGCTCATTGCAAATACCAAGCTTGAAGCCAGTTGGGCACCAGTCGACGAACTGGATTGTCCGCCTGGTCTTGATAATGCTAACGGCTGCATTGACATCCTTGGGTACAACATCACCCCGGTAGAGCAAAGCACACGCCACTGGACGATAGGTCACGCATCAAGTCTGGAAAGCATTCCATTCAACGTACTGTATTTGCCCTCGCGGGGGTCACACTTGACCATCTGGTTGCCCGTCTCGAAACAAGAGAATGTCATATCAGCGACTGAATTCTGTTCATGGTGAGCCTTCTCTGCAGATATGATAGGCGCAAACGTCGCCAGTGGGAAGTGAATACGAGGGAAACTAAGCTACTATGAGCCAACCAACTCGGTCACACAGCGGTCATGCACTCACGGGACCAGGTTAGTTTGGAATTCATTCAGGTCGACGTTAAGAGAACCATCGAAGCGGAGGGAAGCAGTAATCGACGAAACGACCTGAGCAATCAAGCGGTTCAGGTTCGTGAAGCTGGGAGAGCTGATATTGAGGTTTCTCTTGCAAATGTCGTAAATGGCCTCGTTGTCGACCTGTGGCACGCTCAAATGAGTGACGTAAATTATACCACGCAGCACTGTTCACCAACCATAAAAGAGCAGTCTGAGTGATCGAGAGTGGTATGGGTCGTCAAGACTGAGTTGTACGGCTCGACAACCGAGTTGGCCATGGTAGGAGCAGGATAAACACTGAACTCCAGCTTCGATTTCTTGCCATAGTCGGTGGAGAGCCGCTCCAAAATCAGTGCCCCGAATCCAGAGCCGGTGCCACCACCGAAGGAGTGGAAGACAAAGAATCCTTGCAGACCAGCACAGTTGTCAGCAAGGCGACGGACTTTGTCCATGACGGTATCAATCTGTTCTTTGCCGATCGTGTAGTGACCACGTGCATCTATACAAGTCGGTTAGTGGAAAACGCGCAACGTGGACAATGCATGTTGTATACAATTGCTGGCGGCATCCTCTTTTCCGGTCACCAAAGTCTCGGGGTGGAAAAGACTCCTGTAAGTGCCAGTCCGGACCTCATCGATCACGTTGGGCTCGAGATCGATGTACAGCGATCTGGGCACGTGTTTGCCTGCCGAGGTCTCGGAGAAGAAAGTGCTGAAACCATCGTCCTTGGTGGAGGGAGAACCCTCAACGAGGCGGCCATCGGGCTGTTTGACGTAAATCAGCTACACGCGCTTGGGCGGAAAGCGAAAAGTGATTTACGCTGAGGCCGTGCTCGACGGTGTACAACTCCCCTAGGTGGAGGGTGTCAGGATCGCATTTGAGGGTAAATACGCGTCACCAAGTGCAGTATGCACGAGAATGAAGCAACAAAGGATTAGCACACGTACAGCAGGCGTTTCCGATCTGGACACCAGCTTGGCCGACGTGGACAGAGATGACTTCACGCATAGTTTCTGATAGATCGACTGTACAGCTGATTAGTGGAACTCAAAACACGCGGGCAGACGCGTCGAGATACGCACTGAGGCGAGGAGGAGGAGGCTACGGGGGGAAAGGAACGAAAAGAAAGGGCCAAGGGTTAAAAAGAGCGAACACCACATGTTGCTTACATAATAACTTCATTTTCTCACGCCTCTCGCCCCACACACCGGACGGAGTGCGCGAGTCTCGGTACGGCAGGGTAAGCAAATGATCACATTCACGCCGCTGTCTGGGGCTGTCGGTGAGTCTCAGACTTGTCCATTGGCCTATCTCCTACAGCTCGACGACGTTCGCGTCCTTCTCGACTGCGGCTCTCCCGACTGGAGCCCAGAGGGGTGCGCATTCAAACCTGACGACGACCCACCTTGGGCAGCGTATTGTGACGCTCTACGTCAGTACGTACTGGAGCTCATTCGCTGTGTTTCATATCTGACAAAATAGATAGGTGTGCTCCTACCGTCGACCTCGTGCTACTTTCTCATGGCGATCTTGCCCACTCGGGACTTTACGCTTATGCCTATGCCCGCTGGGGCCTCAAGGCACCTGCGTACTCCACCATTCCCGTCCAGGCCATGGCACGAATTGTCAGCCTTGAAGACGTAGAGGGGCTACGCGATGAGCAAGATTTTGATGATTCGGATCAACATCATGACGAGTCTAGTGAGCATCTTGCCGAGACCCAGTCCGCTCTGGACAAGGACATGGATCCTACGTCATCTTCTGGCAAGTTTGTGGCGACTGTTCAGGAGGTACACGAGGCGTATGACTCCGTAAACACCTTGCGTTATTCCCAGCCAACGCACTTGCAGGGTTAGTCTCCCCGGCGAATTCGCGTTACGCCCGCTCTTAACGCCTTCACTTCTCTCTCTTGCAGGCAAATGTCAGGGCATCACGATCATACCATTTGCTGCTGGCCATTCCCTGGGAGGCACAATATGGAAGATTCGTTCTCCTTCCGTTGGAACCATCGTATATGCTGTTAATATGAACCACATGAAAGAGCGCCACCTTGACGGCACGGTTCTCTTCAGACCATCTGCCGGTGGAATTTTCGAACCTCTTGCACGCCCAGACCTGTTTATCACCGATGCCGACCGCGCAAATGTTACGACACCTAGGCGGAAGGACCGCGATGCCGCTTTGATAGGTTTGCAAAAAAATCAATTCTTACACGTACGTGCTGAACGCACTGCTTAGACACTATCAGTGCTACGCTGTCCTCGCGCTCTTCTTTACTACTACCGTGCGACGCAGGCCCACGGCTTTTGGAACTCCTTGTACTTCTCGACCAGCACTGGAGATATGCTGACTTCCGCTACCCTATCTGCCTCTTGTCCCGCAATGGGAGGGAAATGTTGACTTTTGTCCGGAGCATGATGGAGTGGGTTGGAGGAACAGTGAGTAAAGAAGACGTCGGTGTAGATAGCAGCGGAAAGACGGGCGCGAAAAGGCGAAGGGGTGAGGATGATGTAGAAGATGAAGCATTAGGAGCATTTGCCTTACGATTCAGGTAATTCAATTTATTCTATGGCTACCACACATTTACCGGCCTTCATACTGGCCATTGCCAGGTACCTGGAGTTCTTCCTTAACCCGCAGTCGCTCATGCACACGTATTCGTCAAAAGAACCTAAAATTATTCTGGCTGTCCCCGCGTCTCTGTCACACGGTCCGTGCAGGTCATTATTTGCAGATTTCGCCGCAGTCCCAGACAACGTTGTTCTACTCACCGGCAGAGGGGAGGAGGGTACGCTAGCCCGCCTACTTTTTGATCGCTGGAACAATTCTCAGAGAGATACTGATAAGTGGGATAAGGGAAAGATCGGAAGTAATGTTATGA
This sequence comes from Pisolithus albus, assembly GCA_024613165.1. Classification (NCBI taxonomy): domain Eukaryota; kingdom Fungi; phylum Basidiomycota; class Agaricomycetes; order Boletales; family Pisolithaceae; genus Pisolithus; species Pisolithus albus. The sequence continues at coordinate 257,368 of JANFAB010000004.1, read as the reverse complement.
TGGACGGTGTCCTACAGCTGAAGGTATGTCCCACACCATCTTTGCCCACCTGTGGGTGCCTGACTACGATCGAAGATGAATTCGAAAGTTCCACTCCAAGGTGCTGAGTTGGAGGCGTATCTTGCCAAGGAGCGTGCAGCGAAAGAAAAGGAGGCTGCTCACCAAGCTGCAATCGTCCGTAATCAACGTGTACTCGAAGCAGACGAAGACGAAAGTGACGAAGAGTCCGACTCAGATTCCGAGGAAGAAGAAGTTGAACGTGCCCTGAATGACGATGACGACGAAATGGATGACTCGGACCATAGTGTCCGCCCTGGCCGGCGGAGAAAGCACGACAAAACCGAGGACAATGCAGACTGGGGTGGGGATATGGATGATGGACTGACGAAGACACTACTCTCTTTTGACATATACCTCAAAGGGAACGTCTCAAAGTCGATGTCCTTCTTTAAAAGTGCTGATGGCCCAACTCACCGTTTCCGTATGTTCCCGTACGTGGAGAAGAAACGAAGGGTAGACGAGTATGGTGAGACCATTGACGTGGGCATGTGGCTGAGGAAAGGGAAAGTGTTTGAGGATGATGCAGGAAACTGAGGAGGTCAAGGAGGCAAAACGCAAACAAGCTGAAGAAGAGGACAAGGTATTTCATTGCGTAACTCCCATGTCAAGTGTCTCATGGTCTCTAGAATGCTGTCCGAGAGCCGCCTTCGAAATTCGTTTCCTCCGAAATTGAGATTCAGCTAGCGTGCCGCCTTCTCTTTGTGGATATGGAGGGCCTGAGTGACGGTCGCGCGGTTAAAGCTATCGTACCACAAGTAAACCCAAGGAAAATGGCGAGTAATGGAATGGTTCTCCAATGAGTCCACATTGACCCGTCACTAGGTCATCGTGCATGCTCCTACTGCTGCAGCCAGAACTCTCATCGAGAGTTGCGGACAAATCCGATCGATGACGAGGGACATCTATGCGCCTTCGATGGGGGAAAGTATACAGATCGGTCAACACACAAATACATTCTCGATATCTATTAGCGACGAACTTCTAAGCACGTTGAAGATGTCGCGGGTGCGTCGAAAATCCTGCCCTGTATATCGTTTCATGTTTGCTCAATTCTGGCAGTTCGAGGACAACGAAGTTGGCTACGTCACTGGTCGTGTGACGAACCACTTCAGCTTGAATATCCCCATACTTGAACCGGCGGGGTCGTCAGTACCATCGGAAGCTGCTAATGCGAGGGTCATTGTCCCATCAGATCGAATCTTTGGTGCCCGAGTAACACAACCCCTTCCCCGATCCACGATGATTGGGGAGTTGAAGCTCACGGCTTTGAAAGCTAGGCTAGCATCTATAGGAGTCCCTGCCGAACTGATCGGAGAGGGTGTGTTAGTCTGCGGCGCGGGAGCAAGACGTGACCAGACTTCAAACAATATCGATGAGACCGTAGCTGTCAGAAAAACGGGACGAGGAAAGGTCGAGCTCGAAGGTAACGTCTCCGACGTGTATTACATTGTACGCAAAGAGATCTACGGTTTACATGCACTTATCGCTGCATAGAGCGGAGTGCGAGCAGTACCCACATATTACGTTTATTATTTGCGAACATGGGAAACGTAAATGCATAACCATCATGAGGCACCCTTCCCGGCGTCCTCCTTTAGACTCACTATCCTGTTCAAGACTAGGTAATCACCCTGTGTTACGCCTGCTGAGGTGCCGGGTTGGTCGAGCATACCGATACGGGCGGCCTTGTCCAATGCGAAATATGCGACGCGGAGACCCTGGAAGCGAATGCACTCTTTGCCGACCAGTCGCTCGGATGTGACCGCTGGCGTTCGCATTTTCTCGATCCGCGATCGGCTCTCCTCCAGAGCTTTCCTCATTGATTCCCGAGCCAACGGCCAAAACCCGATCTCCACCATGGCCCCACGAATGACCTCCATACTGTTAGAATTGATGTCGGCCCTGAAGTCTGGAACGGCAGCCAGTGGATTGTCGCTCTTGAATAGTGGATAGAAAAGCCGGGTTTCATCGACCCGAACTGGACTCCCAGATGGAGCGTGTTCGGCAACCCACTGAATGAATGCTTTTGGCTTCCGAGCGTCACGCTCTTCCAGGCGGCAAATGACTTCCGTCACTTGACCGGTGCTTGCGTCCTTGACGTACGACGTGCAAGTGATAGGGTGTGGTGCCTGGAAAAGACCCACTGTCTTTCCGGGTGCGAGACGGAAATAGTCTTTTGAGTCCTCTAGTCTGAAATCGTCGGCGTCGATGTAGATAGTTCGAGTGAATGGGACAACGGAAGTTCCAAGCTCCGGAACTTTGGGATGTAGCAGTTTCTCGATCATAAGCACATAATCCTCGGGTAAGTTTTCGATGGTAACCTTGAGGGGCCGAAGCACCATGAGAAGACGTGGAACGCTCCCCTCCAGATACTGTCTAACGCTCTGCTCAAAGCGCACTATCTGGATGTTGGAGGCTGCAACGGAAACGCCCAGAGAGCTCACGAAATTGAGGATGGCCTCCGGGGGCACTCCTCGCCGTCGAAGGGCGATGACCGTGTATAATCGCGGATCATCCCAACCTGAAACGTATTTCTCCTCCACCAACTGCAACAGCTTGCGCTTCGAGTTGATCGTTCCCTGAATGTTCAATCTGCCGTATTCGGATTGTCTTGGCTTATAGACCTCAAGGGCATCACACAACCACTCGTACGACTGACGAGAAGCAATAAACTCGCGGTACACAGTGAATGCCTGGCCAATAGTCATTTTCAGCAGTCAGCGACGAATAGGGATCTCTTACGAAATGTTCTCGAAGCTATCAACGAGACAGTGAGTGAAATCGTACGTCGGGTATATTTTCCACTTGGATCCAGGTACGATGGTGAGGTGCATCTAGAACACGATAGGCGGGAAGGTCCCACATTTGTGGGTTGCCGTCGGAAAGATCCTGTTTCATCCGTAAGAACGCCTCCTTTGGGCGGTAATGTCCATCTCTCATTCTCCGGAATTCCGTCAATGACTCTTCGACGGGCCTCGATCGGTGAAGACAGGCTTTAGGACTAGAAACCTTTTCGCCACGGTCCGCCCTGATTTGTTCCTCTAAGCACTGGTTAAGAACGGGCCGTCACCACGGCAATGGCAACTCACGTGAACAATGGCACACATAGGCTTTGTCGCGCTTGATTAGATCCTCAGCTAGGGTGTACAGTTGATCAAAATAGTCGCTCGAGTAGGTTATTTTCAGTGGTTCGAAGCCTAACCAGTGGATGACTTCTATTATGCTGTCGAAGTACTGTGCTTCCTCTTTTTCGGGGTTGGTGTCATCGAAACGAAGGTAACAGTTTCCACTGTGATGTGCCTGCATAGCCAAAATTGACGAATATTGCCTTGCAATGACCGATGTGCAAGTAGCCGTTCGGTTCTGGAGGGAAACGGGTGTACACACGGCCACCTGTGGCAGCCAAGTGCTGCTCGCGGAGATGCGAATGAATCTGAGGATTGTCTCCGGGATTTATGGAGGGAACCCAAGAAACCCTCTTCAAATACGATTCTCCTGGCTTTAGCACTCTGCGCCAGATCATACTCAGCCACTGGTGGCTTGAGAGTATCAGACGCATCAGCACGAGAAGCAGTCTCTTTCTTTATTTCCAAAGGCGAATCAGCGCAATGTAGTAAACGATACTCCAGACAATCTTGCTCACTTTCGGCTTCAAGTTTTTCCCCTTCTCTGGGTCCAAATTTCTCAGTGAAAACACGTTCTACTGCATTCTTGATGTCAAGAGGATTTGCCCAGCGGAGGGCGGGGATATTCTTGACACCACCAATGACGACACCCAGATGTGACCAAGTAGAAGTATTATTCGCGTCCATGTATTGCTTGACATGTTCCTCGAGCTGGGCAGCGGTTACTGCAAAACCTGTGCCAAAAGTGAACAAACATCGAGGCAGGCCACGGGATGAAGAACTCGCCGACACCACACGTCGTGTTGAAATCGTCCTCAGTCGACTGGGACGGCGTGTGTTTCAAAGTATTTCACTGCCACTGTACGATGTATTAACAGTCACGGACATGAGGAGGGGCACGCGACCAGACCATTGACCTGATCCACTGACTTGAGTTTCTCTTCAAGGATGGCATTCACGATGTACGCGCGTTCTTCACCTCCGATGTTCTGTGCCTTTCCGAGTTGCAACGATAGTGCTGAAACGAGGACAGCCTGCTTCTCTGAAAGCCCCGCCGACACAAGATTGTACGAGAGTACGAGATCACGGAGGATAGCGGCACCCTTGGCATTTTTTGTCGCCTCCGCCGCTTTGGACTGGGGCAAGCCCGCCGACTTGAAGAGAGAAATAAGATCCTCTGAGGATGGAGAGGTCATGGAAGTCGATATCGCCGGGATCGATGGTAGTGAAACTCGCGTTGTCTAGCGAGGAGTCATTTGTGCAGTCACCGTCTTATCTTTGGTGCCTATTCCGGCTAATCTAATCGCACCCGGAGCACCAGCGAATTGAAGCTCCACTCAAGGTAACAACCTTTTGCATTTCAGGGATGCAGATGTCATCAGGCAAAGGCAGCGGGAGGCGCCCGAACTTGTAACATGGTACCAAGTGAAACGGTATCACATCTATCCACAACAATAGTATTGCAATTTGCTTCAATGTTAAAACACTGACACCCGGGACCATGTGAAGGCGCAGCCAAAACAAGGATGCGTGTCTGCATCGGTAAGTACACGAGTCACGAAGACGCATAAATAATCATAAGAACACCACAATGGGACCGAACACGCAGAGAAAAGTATGCGATGAATCCTACAATGCCTCACCTGGAGGCCCATGGCTATCAACAATGCCAGTATAGAAGGAATCTACCGATCGACGGAGATCCGGAGGGCTACCCACGGGAGCCATTTGTGAGGTTTGATGAATAGGTAGCTGCGATGCGCTTGGGATATTGTTCATGTGCGGTTGAGTGAGGTCGACCGCTACAAAACCATGTGGATTTGGCATGTTTTCGGCACGTGAAGGGCCGTATCCTTGCGTAGCGTATGGGTGCTGATCATAGTAGCCAGCTTGTGTGGGGGGATCACGCGCTGCATCATAGCCATAATGAGGATAATACGCGGCTGGAGGGGCGGAGATGGCCATCGGGTCGCCGTAGTGACCCATCTCAGTGGAGGTAGGGTCATCTTCCGTGGTATGTCTCGACTGAATGTGTGGTTCTGGTTCGAAATGTTGTTTGTCAAAAAATTCTATGTCGTCGTCGTACGATCTTGTACGACGACGTTTGGCAATCAGCATGCCAACTCCGATAACGGCCGCCAGTCCAAAAAGACCGGCTACGGTGAAGGTGCCAGCAACTGCACCAGTGTTAGAAAAGAAGCTGTTTGGAGTTGAATATCGATGATGCGCGTTTGGAAGGCTAACTCTTACCCGGATGATGACGCCCCGGACCCTGAAGACGAGCTGCTCGGAGCGGTTGTCGAAACGGTCACAGTAACACCAGCGGCGTCCCCGGAGCCATTGGATCCAGAATATGTAGGCTGTTGCGTGACGACGGGCTCAAGGCTCGTAGACGTGGAGGTCGGCGACGTTGCAGACTGGGCTGTGCTAGATTCATATGTTACCCTCCGAGGACACACGGTGATGCTAAGATGAACGTACGTGGTAGACGAATATGTTGTTGTAGAGGTTGCAGACGACGTTGCAGCCTGACTTGATGGCTGGGAAGTGAACGTGGGTACAGACTGTGACGTAGAAGTCGCAGGTGCAGACGACGGCCCGACGCTAGACTCGGTGGGGGCGGGAAGTGAAAAGGACGTCAGGGAGGAGGCAAAGGGTAACGAAGTGGGTATAGTGAGGGTAGAGGGAACGAACGCCGGATCGATCGAAGGAGAGAGTACGCTACTGGTGATGGATGCCACTACATCGGAGAGCGACAGGGAAGGGTGTTGTTGTCTCTTATGGTGGCGAGCTTGCGAAGGGGTAATCGCGAATGAGAGTACGCAGACGCAGCAAAGGAGTGTCGGTGCGTGGCCGAGACGCATTTTCTTGGCGGGAGAAGACAAAGGGAGAGGTGTCACGTGGCCATCGACCCGCTCTCTCAAGACGAGCATGACAGCCGTCTCAGCAGCAGATCTTCGCAGCGCACTCTCCCTGCCAGCTACAGCACACAGCCAATCGCATCCCCGGAAACCCATAGCACAGTCATCCAAGAAACCAGAGGGAATATCCCGCGAACTCTATGCCCTCATAGGCCCATCTGCGCCCTCTCTCTCCCTCGCAGCAAACCTTGCCAAACCGAGGCTCAAACAAAAGCCGAATTTCGGTGGTCGGGGCACCACTAAATGGTATGCTGGTAATTCGGTCGGTTTGATGTGCACCGACACTGTTGCAGGGAATGGAGACCCTTCCGTCATCCCGCTCGAGGCGATTCTTTACAGCTCGGTCACTGGGTGAAAGCAAACGAACCCGACAATGGCAAGTATATACGTCATGGGGATCCGGAATATCGATCTCAACCTTCCTCAGAGTACTCGTTCGCAAAGTACGATGTACAACCAGCCAAGTATACTTATTCCGACGAAGAGTATTCTGCACTCTTGGAAGGTTTGTCTGTCCGTCTTTTCTGCGTGCGTTTACTCCATGTTCGCAGACAATGGGTGGTCCAAGGAAGAAACGGACTACTTGTTCAATATCACACACGAGTACGAATTCAGATGGTATGTCGTACATGACCGCTACGATTTCCCAGAGGGTCCTCCGCGCGCAATAGAGGTGAATATTCCTTATCTTGCGTCCGCCTGCAGAGTGGAATGAGACGATAAAAGGACCTCAAAGACAGATACTACAGCTGTTGCAGAAAGCTCATTCGAAGTCGCCCGTGGTCAGGCGACGAGGCAAGTAAGTCTCAGTTGCTCAACAACTATCAGTTCGACAAAGGTCGGTCATCAGCGCTTTCCTTGCCTTGATACTGACACCTTGGCAGAACGCGAAAAAATGCGCAAAAATTATATCGCAAGCCTTGAAGAACGAACGCAGGAGGAAGTAGCCGAGGAGGAAGCGTTGTTCATCGAGCTGAAGCGATTGGAGCAAAACGAGCGCAGGTTCAGGAAAGAGCGCGATGAGTTACTTCGCACTCTACTCGGAATCGAGTCAGGGTTGCCTGACATTGTTGCGGAAGAGGAGGGTCCCGCTCCGCTTTCCGCGGATAGTCTCAAGAAAAAGAAGAAAGGGACAATGGACGTGGACTTTCCCTCGACGCCCACCAATGTCGTATCGTTGGGACCTCCTGTAACCAAGCGACCCCAGTCTGCGAAGGCAGCCGTCTATGGTGAGTACATTGTTTTGCGGACATTGAACATGCGTTTCATGCCGTGTCAGACGAGAAACATTGCATCATGCGCGTGGAACCACCAGCATCGGCCACCACGAAAACGACTCACGTTCCGGTGCACTTGCGCAGCTTGAAGCTTCCAAACCTAAAGGGGACCATTGCACCTAAGGTAACTGAGGCACTCGCCGAAGTCGGAGTCAGATATCCTCCCCGCTTGGTCATGCCTACTCGCGAAAACTGTGCCAAAACCGAATCCCTCCTAGATGCGACCACAGCATTGATTGACACCAAGAAGATCGTGGACAGGGTGGATCAAGACATCCGGGTTTTGAGAGCAAGGCTAGGTCTGAGGGAAAGTGCAGGCACGGATGGAGATGTACGAGAGTCGATGCAGATGGATGTAGACGAATCAAAGGATGGAGGCACGAACAAAGAAGGCGAGGTAGACGGGAGAGCACAGAGCGTGGTCAGTACGAGAAGTGGTCGGGGCCGAAAACAGGTACGTGCTTCGTTACGGCAGGTTTGCACACAACTGGAGGTGTTTTTTTAACCTGTAGTCACGTCGGTCCATGTCGGTGTCTTCTATAGACACTTCTGCATCTACGCGGACCGGTACGAAGCGGCAGAAGAGAGGTTAGATGTTCGGTCACGCGCCGTACGTGTACGATTACTTCACGGCTTGCGATGCCAATTGTCAGCATGTACCTAGGTGCGTATACAACGTTGAACGAGAGAGGTCATCCCTCGACACTGTACTTGTTTCTGTACTCAATACTTCGCTCTTTGTCGTTCGCGAAGTTTAACAAAGCACTTAGCTTGGACTGCACCGGAGTTCGTAATCAGCGTTGCGTTGGTATGAGGTTATTCCAAACTCGTGCAGTGGCAAGCGATGTTGGTATATACATGCTTAGATGAGCATCTTTCAAAGATACGCAATTGGCTAGTCAGAAACATGTCCATGGAAGATTCCACATGGCTTAGTGACGCCGGCGAAGCAGGAGTTCCGTTCGACCCCGTATCACTCTTGCGTAAACCGGAGAACGAAATTGACGACGATGGCAACTTCGAAAATATAGAATCAATTTACCTGACAGCTCCACGGGTAGGTGTGTACTCACTCAGTAGCGCGACGCACAGGAGAGTCTGTGTGAAAGTGATTGGAATGTTTTAAGACTCGCAGGGCGATAAGATCTGTAACACTTACCGGACCGACTCTATCGTCATACGGACCACGACCGCCACGGCGGATAGAAGCGGCCCTCCAATGATAGGTGTATAGAGCGTAGATCATGACAGCCATAGCTGTGTGCGATGAGCGGATTGCGCGAGACCAGGGTTCGCATGTGCCGTACCAACTACAGAAAACATAGCCGCACTGATCCTTCCCACCTGCACATCGCAAACAACCCATCGATCAGTTGAGATGAAACAATATTGCGAGATGGTTTTACGACTGACTTTGTCACCGAAATTGAGTAAACCGACGGCAAGTCCGCCGAGAACAACTGTAAAGTGGAGCCATGACAGAAAGGTACGTTCGTTGGCAAACGATACCTTTGGCTCTACCCTGATGGGGAGTGCGATGCGTTTGGACGCTGTGCGCTGGAGAAGGGGTTGGGTAGACATTTGATCTGGCTGTCGTCACTCGCCACTGCCAGGAAGTTATTATAACCTTCGCAGCCTACGCGTACTACCCCTGCGTGGGAACCGATTCGCCGTGCCGGGCCGGCCGATACGACAGAGAGCACTGGACTAAAAACGGGCAATTTCCGAAATCAGGACTCCCCAGTCCGAGATGCCTGTATGGAGGTGTTCCAGCATCATATGTTGTTGATGTCACTGTCCGTCTGCGCTTCAAAGATTTTGGATGCCAAGGACGTATGGGTTGGGAGCCTTCTTCTTGAGGCCGATCTCGAGTGGCCGCAAGTACAAGGCGCGGATCTCATAGACGAGACGTAGGGGTCTGGTCGATTGACTGTCGTGGCCCAGTGGGCAATAGAAGGTAGCGTAAGCCTGCGATGGAGGATACAGTCTCGATCGGCAGCTCCGCCTGGGATCGCAATAGTCGGTATCGCTGTCGTGTTTCGCCTTCGGATCCTACATATTACTCGGTAGAGAGTCTACATCCGCAGTCTTCCGTCGACGATCGTCTGACGAAAGCGAAATCACCATTTTTGTTGTCGAGCAAGCAAGTCTGATACCGTAGAGTACTACGTCAGAGGCCCATTGGCGCCCGGGGTTGACGGACCTCCTGAAACTCTCGGTTGACGTAGCACAAACAGTTGTCGGCGACTTGCAATCCAACTCTACGCAATGTTGAGTCGTTTAGCGGTGTCGCGGTCGCGCATGTCATGCATCATACGACGACGATATCTTTCCTCGAACACAGCGGAGGCATTCATACGACCACTCCAATCGGATCCGGAGATCGCTTGCTTATTCCTCAACAAGCCTCAGACCAAGAATGCAATATCTAGGAGGATGTTACAGGTCGCGGCGCTGTGGCTTACTTCCACTTCATACATACCTAACTCCTGCTCCAGGAACTCCAAGAATGTCTCTACAGCGCAAAGTTCCAAGACAAGAGGTACACAGTTAGAAACCCCTAGCATTCTTTTCGTTTAGCTCACAGTTCAACCAGCATCCGTACACTCATCGTGCGGTCCGCATCTGCAAATGCCTTCTGCTCTGGTGCCGACTTGGCTGAGCGTCGTCACATGTCGCCGATGGAGGTCAACAAGTTTCTTGCTGACCTTCGCACGACATTGAATCAACTCGAAGCTCTACCTATGCCTACCATCGCCGCAATAGACGGACCTGCGCTCGGGGGTGGTCTTGAACTGAGCTTCGCTTGTGACTTGCGGGTAGTAGGTATGTTCTGTCCACGAAACACTACGAGGGCTGCCCAAGAGACCACTAGGTACATAGGTCATGACGTAACTAAAATCGGACTTCCTGAGACGCGTCTCGGGATTATTCCTGGTGCTGGAGGTACCCAGCGTGCTGTACGACTCCTTGGGTTGGCCAAAGCGAAGGATCTCATCTTCACCGCGCGGATGTTGACAGCTAGTGAAGCTCTCAAATGGGGTCAGCTTCTAACGTCGGTCCACCTTTACTGACACCTGACACCTTGCAGGAGTAGCTGATTATGTGTCCACTGCACCATCCTCGGGGTTCGATCGCGCACTCGAGCTCGCACGGGATATTGCAAAGGGTGGTGAGTCACTACTACCTGAAACGCGTGTTTTTATTTGTAACTGGATACTTGGCGTTCCACAGCACCTCTGGCACTCCGCGCGGCCAAGCAGGCCATGTCACGCGCAATGGACTTGCCACTGGAGTCTGGTAACACGTCGTTTTCTCACTCGTTCCTCTTGGCTCATGGATGTCAGGGCTGGATTTTGAGAGAGCCTCGTACGAAGTTCTTCTTGGCACCAAAGACCGCATTGAGGCGCTCGAGGCGTTCAAACAGAAGAGAGCGCCGGTGTTCAAAGGCGAGTAGAAAGTAGGTGAAATGCGTTAAGTTACGGTGACACAACGAACAAATACTGTCATAACGAGGGACCGTGCACAGGTAATTCCGGCGAACAGGCTAAGTGCGACTAACGATCGGCAATCCACTAGCAATGCCACTAGGGAGAGCCATGGATATACCTTCTCCTATCTTGAGGCTTTCAAGTTCCTTCATCATTGAACTCAGCCGTCCCATTCTGAAGCGATCCCTGAGATTCTTAGTGCTCATGTCTGTCACTCCGTCGTCGGCTTCCGAAGATTCGTTGAACTGGTTCTCAAACTGAACCCAGTCGCTCCTTTGTGCGAGATACGGTTTGAGCAGTGACGAGTCGATGCGCCCAAGGTAGCTCTCAGTTATGTAGGAACGTAAAATCTCCGGCCGTACAAGGAAGACATTGCCCAGTTGTCGGATAAATTCGAAGCGCTCTACGAGCGATGGTAGGTTGAAGGACACAATGATATCTTGGTATGACTTCAGATCCCTGTAACGAGTATTGATGAGTCAACACGCCGGGAAAGGTGTCTTTGATGCTCCTTACTTTGCCAGCATCAAACCGCCACTTGCGCTAACCGGGAATTTGCGCAGGTGGTCCAGTAGGAGGCTATCCTTACCGTTAGCCCGAATCAGCAGATTGCCCGGGAATAGTCCCACCTGTGGAAGGAGATGCCTATCTCCGTAAGGAATGCTTCCCGATTCTTTCCGCTGATGTTTTGTGTCGCTGCGTCCCGGACTTTCTCAAGGACTTCACAGCAAGCAATGCATGGCTCTGTATTGACTCTTGCAAACGACTGGTCATCATTTCGAGGCTTGAAGTCGTTCTTTTTCTGCTTGCTAAGTTGTAGGGCCAACCACGCAACTATAGCTAAATGAGTAGATGAGCAAATAGCTGAATGGAAGGTTGGCTGGGTCGCTTGCCGTCTGTTAGACGCTGCAGCAGATTGTTTACAGCACCTTCCATGCGACTGATTGTCTGGTTGACAAAAACGGACATCTCCCGCCGTATGGTCACAGATGGAGCAGCCAGAGGGAATATGGCAATGTTCATGTAACGTTGCCATAAGTGAGATATGGCATCGACCGAATAAATCACCGTGAAAGCTTGGAGGCTTGGCTCTACTTTTGGATCAGCACAGTCTATGCGGGCAAAGGCTCTTCAAAGTTGGATTAAGGACGGCCACCCGTGGACAGAAAAATCTCATACGTTTCAACGGCAACCTCAAGGTAAGAATTTGCAATTGCCTCTGCCAGTACCCGAAGTAAGATGAATATATTTTTGGGTCTGCTCCTATGTCAGCCGACTTATTGCTGTTGAAATCTGCACACTGACACATCGCTTTGAGCGCTGAGCTCGACGGACCTTCCAACAGCCTCGGCATGCCACTTCAACATCGTTTCGGCGATATCGATGCTCAGGTGTCCGTCCTCTTCTCGTAGTGGCTCTTCCACGGGTCTATCATAGGTACGATCTGTCATCATACCACCAATTCTCATTATCGCGGCAGCAGCTTGTGCAGATGTAGTGGGACCTCCAGCAGATGTGTTCGCAGCGGCGGCGCCTAGACGATCCACCATACGATCGAAGACGGAAGCCTTGCCTCGTTCTCGTTGGGACCTAGCCTGAAAACCACATTAATCGTACTCCTAAGTCGAGTAGACTCGAACACACATGATATTGCGAGAAGCTCGCAAGAAGCGTAGCATACAACTCTGCCATGTTTTTGCTTTCCCGTTCGAGGTACTTCTGACCTTCAATGTATGGCATAAACAGCTCTTCCATGGCCGCTTCCAGCATAGCAGCTACAGACGTCATCGTAGTGTTGATCACGTTGGAAGGGGGACTAGTGATAGATTTGCGGAATTCAACTCCATCTACAAAGGACTTGGTCGCGACTATCGAGGGAAGTTCGTGCGTCTTCAGGTCATCCACCAATGCGGAAGTCTCGACGTGTATCAGCTGCAAAACGCGCAGGTAAGCCAAGTCTGATATCGAAGTGCCCTTGTTCAGCAGCTGTTCCATGTATTGTTGAATCTAGTAATAGAGGATGTCAAGGCTTCCCTCTTGCGTACCATCCATACGACGTTTAGCTTACAGACTGGGCGAATACACGTTGAAGGAACACCTGCATCACAAGAGAGGGACTCGGGAATACCGCTTGCACTATCTGAGATTCTTGTGCCACCGTCGCTCTTATTTCTGCAAATAGTTGCACGAGACCGGGTTCCGTCCTAGGAGGAGACGAGTTTGGGTACGCTATAGTCTTCCACCTGGAATTATGTGAGTACGAACCAATAACCTGAGAATACCCTGACATTTCATCATTTTCATTGACATGAGCTTTGACCTTGTTGATAAAGAAGTCGTGTTGATTGACGTAGACTTGCACACAAGACCCGCCACCGTTGAAGTCAAGAAGTGTTTGAGCACAATGCTGCGAGTACGGTAAGGACGCCATCACAGTGAGGGTTGATCGTTAGACAGACATGCATCATCTTAGGATCACCTTTTCGGTAATAACGATCGAAAAGGTACAACATATCTTTCTCAAACTTCTCGCAATACTTGTCGATATTTTCCCTTGTCTGTCAAAAGTACGGGGATTCTGAGATACTTCGATATGATGGAGGTTTGCCTTACCCTCTCAGCAACGGGAAGATCAACTTCCTTCGCTACTGTAGTCAAGCGCCTGAGGATGACAGCAACTTGATGTCGACCGTCTTTGCCTTCTTTTCTAAGAGCGTCTAACCTGCTGGTTTCTCCGCGGGAAAATTGATTGTAGAAATCGATCAAGTCGTGTGCCGCCTGCGCTCGCTGTCTTTCGATGTGAACTGATTCGAGCTCCTCACCTACGACCATCAACCTCGGTCAGTAGTGTAGGAAGTTAGAGAATACGAACCTATCCTGATAGCTGTGCGTCCAACTTCGATCATTTTATTTTCCATCGTCGCAAATGAGGATCCTACTGCCTGGGGAACCGTTCATTAGGAAACGCGAACCAGGACCCCGTACACTAACCTCAAATCCTTTGTTTAATTCGGCCATCTTTCTAGAATACTCCCTTTCCGCTATTCGGACGTTCTTCTCGAGTTGTTCCGTCTTGACTTGAACATCCTTGCGCACGGATATGAGACGGTCAACAACTAGCTCAAAGGTGCGGATGAACGGTTTCGGATCGAACGCTAGGGACCCTGAGTCCGTAAGCTATCGGCATGCAGATAGTGGACGTACGTCCCGAGGATGTCTTGGACTGGGTGATCAGTTTCTCGGACAATGACCCGACGAAATCTTTGACGTCAAACTTCCCCTGAAATCGAAGAATGAGCTTCGTGCAGCAAGCAAACAGCCCATATTACGAAGACCTCAAATGTATCCAATCCCAGCTGGCTTTCAAGTGAAGGGTCAAGCTGGTGGTGATCGTTTGCTCTCGCCATATCGGAGCGAGTAGCTGGAGTGGGTTCAGTCGTGTGTGTAAGGCTTACTTGAGTACGGACGGGTTCGCGTTGTTTTGACTTGTATGTAAAGACCTGCTTGCGAGTACCGCCTTGGAAAAAAAAAGAAAGCCGTTCTCTACGACACATGGACGTTCCCCATCCTCTCCAGTCTATATTGCAGTCCTTCCTTGTTTCCGATGCGTCGGCCGTACTTTTTGCGCGTCAAGTGTTGGAACGACTCTCGCCCGGTTGTCTCGCGCCTTCTTCACACCTTCAAAAATGGTGCACCCGCATCACTTCGCTGATGCACTCAAAAGATCCGGGGGCCCGATGGGCAGGAATATGCTTTGCATATCGAACGTCTGCTCTATCAGAAGATCTGCTAGTTGAACACGCTCGGTCGTGGATCGGAATTGTGCTACCCCTTCTTTCAGTCTGTTAGATCACGTCTATCGGTTTCGGAGGAAATGCTGACATGTAATCCAAGAAACCAGAACCCACGCCAATACTAAAGATTTCAATGCGGTACCTGCGTTTGGTGCTTTGTGCCGCAGTGGGCCATCCCGAATTTCAGAGACAAGTTGCAGCACCAGCCGTTTCAAAAATTAGTGCTGCGTTATTACATATTGCGGAGAACTCATTCGACGCAAATATAAGAGTGACCTGCCCGTATCCTCGAATTTACTTGACATGCTAATAGGTTACAGGTATTGGCCACACAAGTATTAAGCCAGCTTGTGATGTCCTATCCATCTCAACACAGGGCTTTAAGCTCAAAGTTGTTTGCGTTGTGCTATAGCGTTTTTGGAGGTTCCTCGCCACAACCAACGGACGGCCGATTGCTTGACGTTACTACTGACCTGTTTTCAACGTTACACTACCTTGGTGGTAAGGTCGGGGGTGCGAACACCTGGCGATCATGTTTAGACGTCGTCCTACACGCATCATGGGCTGCTTGGACCGCTTTAAGGACTACTTTCCCCAACAGCATGACCCATTTGAGTGGGAACATGGAGGGGACAGCCCCATCATACTTTGGGTCGCTGCCAGCAGACCCCCTGGTAGCCAATGCACTCTGCCTAGACAGACTAGCCTGCAATATCACTGCAATTTGTGCTCTGTTACGGTGATTGTTGACCACATCTTGCGTTATCCATGGCTTCATAATTTGAATAATACAGAGCACCTGTGCAACGACCAGTCAAGGTACCCGCAGGTAGTCTTGTCACTTTCAGCTACGCTTTATTGGCATGCACAGGCGAGGAACAGCAGGCACATCATATCCTAATGTTCCTTCTCTCGTGAACTTACAATTATTCAGAACGACCGATTCGTCGATCCTCAAATCCGTGCGTTAGAGATGGAAGCTATACCGCAAATCTGGATGCATGGATGTCGCCTACTCTCTTGCTTGTGCCAAGCGTAAGGGCAATCAACCTCCTCCATATTATGCTGACTCGGAGACACCCTCCAGTACGCGAAAGCTCTTGACTCCCAGTGCGTCACGGTTGATCATGACCATTGCTTGTCAACTCGAAAGGAACCAGGAAAAGTACTTGAAAATACATACCATCATCCACTTGTACTGAAATGGACCTTGCAGTTCACGACGCTCCGCTTTCCTCCGAGTAGCGTGCGACATTCTTAACCATTGTTCCGTTTTCGGGTCATCGATTGCCGTCGCTCGTCTTATGAAGGCAACGATTGTATCCTTGTCCCAATTCTCTCTTCCCCAATCTGTTCAAGGTGGCGTTGCTCCTGCACAATTCCAATCGAAAACAGGCAAAAAAAGAGTGCGAGAGTTTCAAGATGGCGACGCTCTATCGACCCGCCAACAAGTGCTCTGCGCCACCAGCGAGTCTTGCAGCGCAGTTCTGGTCGCTTTGGACGGTAAGACTTTGCTTACGATAGACGTCAGATGTATTCAAGTTGCTTCCAGTTATTCACGAAGTCCTAAGGAATGTGGAATTGCCGCAGCCGGTGAGATCGCTCTCAACTCGAGTGCTCCTGTCTCTCCTGCTTTCGTTGCCGTCGACCCCGCCTCAAAGCCTGTCGCATGACCTTAATGTCTATAACCGCATTGTTAAAAGAGTGCGTGAAATCTGTTTAGACAACGTACTAGGGACATCCGAAATGAGCAGATTCGTGGAGCTCGTTTTGCGATGTTGTACTCCCGAAGGTGGTCAAGTGAGCTACAATTCTGGTGAAATCCGATATGTAATTTACCTGACCACAGGATCCGACATCCTGCGCCAAGCTGCAGTCTTACGTAGATCTGTTGATTCATCCTCGAAGGCCTCCCCCCACACAAAGATTACCTTCCTTAGATTTTCTATCGCTTTCTTCAGTTGAGGATGGCAAGGACGAAGCTGGTAAACGCCAGGTACATGACCTCCCTCAACGCAGCGCGGCAGTTCGGGGGACAAGTCCAGTTGTATTGGAAAAATCCGGGAGTACTGCACCAGTTCCGTCTCTGGTTCAGGGACCAAGCGCAGCACCACGACCCTTAGAACCCGACCGACCGACCAACATGTTGCCTCCCAAATCACCGCCTCTGACGGACAACGTTCCCAACAGTCACGACATACCAATGGTCACATGCACAGCTCCGCATCCTTCCCCACCAAGAGTCCAACCCCTTCCGGCTGTCCAGCAACAACAAACTCAAAAGCCAGTCATCGCTGTCCCTCCGACGTTGGCTGCTGATGAGGATAATGAAGATTTGCCTAGCATTGATATGGATTCCGACTCAGACATGTAAACCGGAGACGGTTTCATTCGAAGGCGGGATTCGCCCGCGTTGATGCATTGTGAAACGAGATTAAAATATGTCCTGTTCGACTCTCAACCGTTTTGTTCGCGAAGTTTGCGGAGAGTCTGGCATAGCCTCTTCGTCAGATTCATGAGGGCCAGCATGTGGGGCCTGTAACAGGCATTGTGCCTTTGACGATGAATAGGTCTCACTGTGTAGAATCTGTGTAGCTGTTCTTACCATGTTCACAAGCGAGTCCACAACGATATTATTGGGGTCCAACGCTTTGGCGCGCTGGAAGAATATCTGAGCCCGGTCAGTGAGGTTACGGTCTGCTGCACTTGAATCATCGTCTCCTGCCAGACACTGTAGGCTAGCGGCGTGCATCATTATGAAGTACTTGCCTTCGACTAGGACATTAGACGGCCGGGCATTGAACATACAGCAGAGACCTGCGTATAGGTGAAGGGTCGGGTTGTCGTAGTAAGGGAAGGATGGTAGGCAACTGTCACTGTTGTTACCGTACACGACGGAAGGGAACGTCGACTACGCACAACTCCAGTTCATCGAGAGCATCCCTGTGTCTCCCGGATAAAATATACAAATGTATAAGTTCGCTGAGGATTTGTTCCCGCTGTTACACGTCCGTCACAACGAGAGCTAGTCGTCTGACATGAAAGACACGGCACCTCGTCGGGATGCTGCAGCATCATCGCCTTCAAGTAGTCGATCTTAGTCGGAACGCTATCCACATCGCCAACGTGGCGATCAAGGAGGCCGACGCTCAGCGTCCATAGGTTCTTCCAGTGAACCTCGTTGCATCTTGCTAGAATGGCCCATGCCCGCTGCGCGCGTACCAAGTCGTGCTGCTGCAAGCTGAGATGCAATATGTCATATAGACGTCTGATATGAATGCGCCGCGAGGTCAGGCGAGGTTTGTCTTCGAGTAAGGAGAACAGGAACTGATGGTTACAACTGGAGTCCATGATATGATGACCACGCCTGAGTGGAAGCGACCGCGAGCAAGTAGCATGGCGTCATCATCATTATCGTCCTGCACAACCACCACTGCTACCTGTGTTCGTTTAAAATCCCTCAAGTTCACCACTGAATGTCGCACTGGATTGCTACATTGACATTGACAACTGCCGTTAACCATACCCTGCAAATCTCGTATTCATGGACGATGACCTTGACTTTGGTACTTCCGTCTGGGGAGCATCCACAGACCCTCCTCGCTTGTTGAACACAGCGAGCAGCGCATTTTCCATGCCCTCTCCGGCCCTGTCACACGACCAATTTGATGATTTCGATGACTTTCATACGCCACCTCAGACTCAAAACCCATCTATCGCACAAGATGACGATTTCGGAGACTTTGGAGACTTTGGAGAACCAGGACCATCGGACACTGCTTTCGTCTTCGAGGAGGACGTTAACTTTGGGGAAGGTGCCGCGGATGTCGACTATTCCCTGCCAACTTGGAAGGCACTACTGTTGGATCCTCTACCTTCAGTGGAAGATTTGAGACGACAAGTGGAAGATATTCTGGGTTCGGAGTGGGCAAAGGACCTCTCTGAGGTAACTTTCGATGGTGACGTCAGGCAGGCTGAGGGTATTGGTCAGATCCTTGCAGAGCCTGCGAGGTATGTACTCTCGTTCCTCAGCTAGCTCACTCAGAACCCAGATTTACAGTCGTCAATTGTATGACATGCTGGTCAATTCACCACCCCCCACGGAACCGATTAACTGGGTACGGTCGCGCATCCGACAGCAACACTTGATTGCCTTGGGCTTGCCTGTTAACCTTGACGAAATGCTGCCCCAAGCAGGGATAAAGCCTCTTCCCCCTCTGCACGTCTCAATACGGCCTATGTCTGCGCCGCCTGTGGCACCGAATATCCCGGCCCGGAGTACACCTGCCTCGAGGAATAACTCACGACCTGGCACGCCACGCTCAGGAACACCCCAACCCACTTCAAGAGTGGGAGTCCCAGCCATAAAACAACTCGGCCTGGGACCCAAGCCTCAGTTGGACGAGAGGAGACTGAATGAGTTACTAGACCTCGATCCAGGTACGTTGTCATTCTTGAATGTGGGACCAGTGACATGTAAGGTAACGTTATTGCAGAGGGGTTGAACCTTTTACCTTTGGCCAAGTTGGAGAAATACCTTTCAGAGTTGCGGTCGGAGACGACGAATACTTCCTCACTCCTGACATATCTCCTACAAACGCGGGATGCGTTGCAGCAGGATTCAGAAACGTACAACAAACTGATCGCAGAGCTGGTGAGTGAGGCACAGAAGAGTAAATTGGGCAAAAAGGCTGGGAGGCGTAGTGGTACACTAAGTTAAGACCTCATACAGAAAATGTACTCAGTCACGTGACCGCGGTGTATGGCAGCAAAAAAAGTTTGTTCAATGCCCATATCCGAGAAACTACAGACTTCTATTGACAGGAGACCGTAGACGATGAATGTCGCGATATCCGTGCCTGCGACAGTCAAGAGCGTCTCCTTCTCTTTCCTCTCTGGCGAGGACATACGCAGAATTTCTGTCAAGCAAATAGTCAATTCAGTACTGCTTGACGACCTCAACAGACCCAACATCGGCGGCCTTTATGATCCAGCTCTCGGTCCAAGTGACCGACATGACATGTCAGTGCTATGAGATTGGTGGATGCACTTTTCCGCTGACTTTGTTCACCAGTTGTGCTACTTGTCACCTGAACTATTTTACCTGTCCTGGTCACTATGGACATATCGAGCTTCCTGCTCCAGTATATCATCCACTTTTCATGAACCACATGTACAATCTTCTCCGTGGGACTTGTCTATTTTGTCATAGATTCAAAACGCGTCAATCGATGGTGCGCTGCCTCTTATTCTGTGTTTCTAACTCAATGACGCCTGTTGGGTGACAGCGATGTAAGTACGCTGCAAAGCTACGACTGCTGGAACACGGTTTATTGGATGCTGCACTCGGCGTTGACGACCTCCACATACAGGACAAGCGTAATGGTGATGACGAGGGAGATGAGGATTCGCGGGGAGAAACCGTCGAGGAGTTTGAAAAGCGTGTGGAGTTGTATGTCCGAATCCACCTTTCCCGTGCAAGCAGTAGGAGGGACCAGTACAAGGATGAGCTTGTTTATCAAGCAAGGAAGGACGTCATTACGGATTTTCTCAAGTCTACCATTGCCAAGAGGTGTCAAAATGCAGGATGTGGAGCGTGAGTCTAGTGTTCCCCTATCTCAACCGCATTGACCGCCGCATACAGTTTCGGCTACACATTCCGCAAGGAAGGGTCTACAAAAATTATAGAATATGATCTTCCTATCAAACAAAAAAACCAGCATATTGCCTTGGGCCTCCGCCGCCCCGACGTCCTTATGTCCCAAGTACAACGCGACGAAAGGGCTGAGCAGTATCTGGATGATCAGATCCTTCTCGATGACGACGTTCCAATGTCTGAACCTGAAGGGGATATGGCGTATTCTGACGAGGAAGATGTAGAGCCATCGCCAAAAGAAAAGGAGTCGCTTCCGAGGACAGCTAGTGGGAAAGTGAAGACTTCACGTGGTCGTAATGAAAGGGTGATGGCACCGGAGGAGTGTCGCGCACATCTTCGTCGTCTCTTCGCAAACTGTCCATTAATGTGTTCTCTGCTGTTCGGGCGGCACGGGCCATTTACACCGCTTTTACGCGACGGGCTCACCCGTGCTTCCGCTGACATATTCTTCATGGAGGCGATCCCTGTTCCACCCACGCGTTTCCGACCGCCAGCGAAGATGGGCGATTTGCTGTTTGAGCACTCTCAGAACGAATTATTGGCTAAGATTTTGAGCACATCATACAGGTTACGAGATTTGACTTCCGAGCTCCAAACTTCCTCTGCGAAACCTTCGACCGTCGATGAGTCTTCCCGTAGACGTCTGCTAGGGTCGCTCTTGGAAACCCTTGTTCAGCTGCAGGTAGATGTAAACAGCTTCATTGACAGTAACAAGAACCCAGCGCCTGTACGTCAAGGAAAGCAGCCTCCCCCCGGAGTAAAGCAAGGGCTGGAGAAGAAAGAAGGCTTATTCAGGAAGCATATGATGGCAAGGGATGTTACATGTATGTGTGCTCATATGACTGACATAGACTATTAGGGGAAAAGGGTCAACTATGCAGCGCGCTCAGTTATTTCTCCTGATGTCAATATTGACCCTAACGAAATTGGAATTCCGCCGGTATTCGCTCGTAAATTGACCTTTCCCGAGCCCGTTACTCCCATGAATTTTCAAAAGTTGCGACAATGGGTTATTAATGGACCAAAATGTTATCCAGGCGCTACGATGGTAGAGTACGAGGATGGCCGTCAACAGTCTCTGGTACTGCCCCCTTGTGTCGGGTGCGCTCTCTGAACTTATGCATTATTGCACAGGAAAAACTCACAATCGAACAACGTACGGCCATCGCCAACCA
This sequence comes from Pisolithus albus, assembly GCA_024613165.1. Lineage (NCBI taxonomy): Eukaryota > Fungi > Basidiomycota > Agaricomycetes > Boletales > Pisolithaceae > Pisolithus > Pisolithus albus. Next base: position 235,869 of record JANFAB010000004.1, on the reverse strand, counting down.
ATTGTACACTCCACAAGATGGGGGTGAGCACAACGGCCTCTCAACTAGAACGGCTTCCATCAACAAGAAGGTCTATCGACATCTACAGAACGGGGATATTTTGATTTTGAATCGCCAACCTACACTACACAAACCCAGTATGATGTGCCACAGGGCTCGCATATTACATGGCGAAAAGACCATCCGGATGCATTATGCGAATTGGTCAGGGGTCCTCGATGTACTTTTCAGCATTTGACTCACTAGCCACTTTCTAGTAATTCATACAATGGTACTTCTAGTTTTTTACGGTTTGAATGGGTGCTGATTTCTCGATTATAGCTGATTTTGATGGAGACGGTGAGTCCGTCGACGCGTGAACGCCTGGGAGTCCTAACTGAACTTTGCAGAAATGAACATTCATTTTCCCCGTGGGTCCGTCCTTTTTAGTCGCGTGGAAGATACTAAGGTTATCTCAGAAAACCAGGTCGCGAGGGCCGAGGCGACATATATTGCCAACACTGACAACCAGTATCTCGTTCCCACATCGGGTAAACCGCTCCGTGGTCTGATTCAGGACCATGTCGTTGCGGGCGTATGGATGACCTGCAAAGACTCATTTTTTTCACGAGAAGAGTACTTCCAGCTGCTCTATGGTGCACTTCGATGTGAAGGGGAATTTGGCGTTGACTCGATACAGACTCTTCCCCCTGCAATTTGGAGGCCCAGACCTCTCTGGACCGGCAAGCAAATAGTAAGCATATCGGGTCAGGGGGGATTAGTACACTAACATTCCCAGATATCGACGGTCATCCTGAACATCACGCCCTCTTATGCGGAAGGGTTGAACCTTGAGGGGAAATCCAAGGTACCGGGACACCTGTGGGGAAAAGGGTCCTCAGAAGATCGTGTCATTTTCATGAATGGGGAGCTACTTTGCGGTGTTCTGGACAAGTCCGCCTTCGGTGCCTCAGATTACGGTTTAGTGCACTCAGTATACGAGCTGTACGGTGCAGAAATCGCCGGACAGCTCTTGGGTATCCTCAGCCGGCTGTTCACGAAATTCTTGCAACATAGGGCCTTCACTTGTCGTATGGATGATCTTGCGCTGACCCCTGATGGTGATCGTGCGCGGACTACGATATTGCGGCAGAATGAAAACCTCGGGACGGAGGGTGCCATAGAAAACTTCCCGTCGCTGGCCAGCACGCCGAAAGAAGACATCCCATTGGCACTGACTACACTCCTGGAAGACGTTCTGCGGGACGACAACAAGATGGCTGGACTCGATGTTACCGTCAAGACGAAGCTAGCTGTGTTGACGAAGTCGATCGCGGATGCCTGCATACCAGATGGTCTCCTTCGCAAGTTTCCCGACAACAACATGCAGACCATGACTCAATCCGGTGCCAAGGGCAGCGCGGTCAATGCCCAACAAATATCTTGCGCTCTTGGTCAACAGGAGCTTGAAGGTCGACGTGTTCCGGTAATGGTTAGTGGAAAAACGCTGCCATCCTTCAAGGCATTCGAGACGAAAGCCATTGCTGGTGGATACGTGGCGAGCCGGTTTTTGACTGGCGTGAAACCCCAGGAGTTTTACTTTCACTGTATGGCAGGTCGAGAGGGGCTCATTGATACTGCAGTCAAGACATCTCGTTCCGGGTACCTCCAACGATGTCTCATCAAGCACCTCGAAGGCATTCGTGTTCACTACGATAACACTGTTCGTGGGAGTGACTCGTCTGTCTACCAATTCCATTACGGCGGTGATGGCCTGGACGTCACAAAGCAGAAGCACCTACTCCAATTCGACTTCATTGCTCGAAACCATGTAACTCTCCTTAACCGTTATCGTCCGAAAAACATATCCGGTGCGATTAATGACGTCGACGCTTTCTCATATATGAAGAAGGTGCTCAAGAAATCGAATGTCCGGCCCCATCCCTGGACCTTGTCGCCTCGCGAAGGACTTTCTCCTGCGATGGATGTGTACAGTCCCAGCCGTTTTCTTGGCAGCACGTCGGAAAAGTTTGCAGAAGCCGTAGAAAAGTACATTCAGTCGCAACCTCTAACCATAAAGTCGAAATCCCGCCAAGAAATTATTCGACGAAGACAAGAACCAATGAAATCCAAGTACTTCCGTTTGTTGATGAATGTCAAGTATTTAAAAAGTCTTGTCGAACCCGGCGAGGCCGTTGGTCTTCTCGCTTCACAGGGGTAAGTCGTTCGAAAACAAGTCCATTCCTTACTGATTCTGATGCAGTGTCGGTGAACCTTCCACGCAAATGACGCTGAATACCTTCCACTTTGCTGGCAAGTGCTTCACGGACAACCGAACCAAGTTGTTGCTCAATTTTTCATAGGCCATGGAGCTGCGAACGTTACTCTTGGTATTCCTCGCTTGCGGGAGATCGTCATGACAGCATCCCAGAAACCCAAAACCCCTTCGATGACAATGGATGTCGTTCCGGGAACGTCCGAAAAGGATATCCAAACATTCTGCAAGAGGTCCAGCAGACTCGTCCTCTCACAAATCGTCGACAGTGTCACGGTAAAGGAACGGCTTGTCGTCAAGGACGACGCCCGGCGCACGGAATTCCAGGTTGATATCCGGTTCTTCCCTGAGGACGAGTATGTTGCGGACTATGATATACAAGCTGTCGAAGTTCTGGCCGTCTTTGGAGCTCGCTTTCCCTACATCCTCAAGCGCGAGATAGTATCAGAAATGAAGAAACTGGACGCTGATCTCAGACGCCAGATGGACCAGCTTGGAAAGGGGAAAGCGATCAAGGAAACAATTGTTGAGGAGGAAGCTGAGGAGGTTGAAGAAGGGGACAACAAAGGAAAGGGTAGTGGCAAGAAAGCAACTGACAGCGAGAGCGAAGGAGACGATGGTGACACCGAAGATGCTAAAGTTGCCATGCGGAAAAAGGAGAAATCGTCTTATGAATCTGACGAGGGAAGCGATGTCTTCAACGACGATGCCATCGAAGCCGCGTATGCTTCTGATGAAGGTGATGAAGCGAGTGACACGCGGGACTCCGAACGGCCGCTTGGACGGCGTAGCAGTCTGCGGGATCAAGTGGATGAGGTTGCTGAGTTGTTCCAACAAAACTTCAAGCAGGCGGCATCGTTCGAGTTTACGGCTACCTCTTGTTCGTTCAAACTCGAGGTAAGTTACGATATTTACGATGTTAATCAATGCATGATCATAGCGCTTCCCTTCCAGTTCACCACAGACTTCCCGAAGCTGCTACTGGTAGGAATCGTTGAACACGCCTGTCGAAAGACTGTTATCCGGGAAGTTCCCGGAATAACGAATTGCTTCAGCGTCGTAACGACGGGCAATGGCAAAGAAAGAAGCCGGGTACGCCGCATAAATTACTTGTTGCATGTCGATACTGACCTTATTTTTGAAGTTGACTACCAACGGATCTAACTTGCGGGGGATCTGGCAATTCGCAAGTGGTTCAGAAGACAGTATCATAAGTCTGGACACCATCTATTCAAACGACATCTATTCGATATTGCAGACATATGGAGTAGAGATGGCGCGTGCTGCGATTTTGCGCGAGATTGCGGGTGTCTTTGACGCATACAAGATAGACGTTGATATCAGACATCTCGAATTGATTGCGGATTATATGGTAATGTCCTTCCACTACGAATGGATGATATTTTCTGACCCGCTCAATCAGACATTCGAGGGTGGTTATAAGCCCTTCAACAGGAAAGGACTTTCTACCAATCCATCGCCACTCCTGAAGGCCTCGTACGAGACGACTACTGCGTTCTTGTCTGATGCGACTCTGCATGGAGATTTTGACGACCTGACGACACCGTCGAGTAACATAGTTGTAGGGCGACCGATCCTGACGGGGACTGGGGTGTTCGACGTTGTGATGCCCATAGCTGCGTAATCAATAATGGTTGTTTACCTGTGTTTGTGTAGTCACCCATTTATTTAATTATTTCTTTCCTTTTTATTATTTTATTTTATTCTGCTTGGTCGGCGACGTTTTCTCTGACACGCCTCATGGCATCTCGCATACCCCTGCAAGACCTTGCTGTGGAGCAGTTCACCGCTCCCAGTGCAGACGCAAGACAGCACAAGCGTCCGCTTTCTCCAAGCAGATCCAGCGCTCTGTTCAACCCAGCCAAGCGTCGCATCCTCGACGTAGAAGGCATCTCGCCGTCACATGGCCTTGCAACTTCATCATCCCTCGCCTTCAGACCTACATCGTCGACCGTCTATGGGTCACATGTCGCCACCCCATCGCGCTCTTGCAGGAAACCAGATACCCGCGCTTCTGTTGTCCTTCCATCCAGCAGTGGTTCCACCAAGACCTGCATTAACTCCCACACGCCCCATCTAAGGCCTGATGAGGCAAACACTATCCTTCTGGCATCACCTATATCTTTGGACCCTCGCACACCACCTTCTATCCATCTACATCATGCCACGCGGAATGTTGACCGTCAATCAAAACATTACCCGGGCTTCGAGATTTACCATGACGGTCCCACCGGAGTGGGGTTACCCATCTCCACGGTGCCATTGCAGGACCACGGCGGAAGTGTGGGAGTGAATTTAGACGACGCGGAGGGCATCAAGGAGAACGTGCCACCCAGACGGAAGACGAAGAAACTATGCTCAAAAGGGGTTTCTTCTGCGACACCAATCCATCCAACCAGTTCATCCCCGTTCATATTTGCGCGTAAGAACGACGCCTCGTGCCCGGCGGGCGCGCCATCGTCATGTTTAACACGGGGATGAATGGCATTTTCATCCGGTGCTTCCTTTTTCTTTGTCTCACTGTTAAGGCTGAAGGCGACGTGCCTTCGATGTTATCGCCCCCTGATGGCGATGGAAGTACATGTCTGACGGTTTCACCCATTTACACCTACGTCTAGATAATCGATCATGCTTTCATCATTGAACGACATCTCATGCTTACACTCACATTGCCTATACATACACATTTCATATGTACTTGTTGATCATATGCAACAACTTTGCCGGAGTGGACTGGGGAAGCTAGCCACGTGTCAACAGAACGTATAACCTTCAAAACGCACTTCGCGTTGACGCCATGACTGGCATTGCCATGTACCACTTCATCGTCGGTCTCACACTGTTCATCTCGTGGCTGTCCCCGGTGTCCGGGCAGTTTGGGTTTTTCGACCAGTTATTTGGAAACCAACAACAGCAGTGGCAACGAGGGCCCAGTGGAGGGCAACACCAACATAATGTCCACGCTGATTCCAGTCGGTCTTTTTGAGTCTTCCATCCTTATTCACTCAAACTCACTCCGAAAACGCACTCGCCAGTATCATGCTCGACCTATTTGTGTCCAGACAGCCTTGTCTGCGTCGCTCAGCCATCCGAGTGTCCATGCCCATATGCAGAAGACGTCAGGTGTGTCATACCAGACCCTCAAGACGGGGGAGCTTCCGGCACCGTCACCTGCGTAAGGGGAGCGGAGAGATGTTCAGTGGTAGAACGCCTGGCGTCTGCGTACTCTCACTAGATTCGCAAGGGGTATGAGCTTGTCTACATATCCATCGTGTTTAATTCTGATGGGCCAAATCCCAGAGCTTGTGAAATGTAGTATTTCGGTAGACAACAGAACGTGTTTCAATCAGTAGTAATCCAACGTATAGAGTCGTTTTTAGACCCGTGAAAACATATCCAGAAAACCTTACTGTAACACAAGTCTCCCAGTACATCGCCCCTGTCTTGATATGCCATCAGCAAAAGTGTCCAAACCTAGCTAGATCTAGTAAGCCTCGGAGGAACCCGGTGATTCTGGTAGCACCTAGCTAGTCCTTGCAACGCCGTGGTAGATCTAGCAGAATTGAACGAGAATCAAACACACCATGCTAGATCTTGTAAGGCCTACCAAGAATGTGGTGGGTCTAGCAAGACTTAGCAAGACCTAGGTTACCGTACCACATTGCACTTGTTCCCCTGCCAGCTCTAGTAAGACCTACTTTACCGTACCACAGAATCTATTTAGTACCCAAATACAAGCCACTGGTGCGATATGACTTGGAGAAATTTTGGGCTTTCCGGCGCTTGCCGAGAATTTCAATCTCAGTGTCAACTCTGCGTCATCTCCTTTCGCGTCTCTCTCCTAACTCCTACCATCCGAGATGTCTCCACCTTCGATCGAGGTCGTTCTGGCTGCAAATATGGGTCGGTAGAGATAAAAGTTGGTGAGTTAAGAGGTATATGTGTCTAAGTAAGTCAGTTTGCATGCGTATATGCTCTTTTTTTCTAACCTCCTGTGCCTACATCACTACCGGCATGAGCAATCCGACCTTATCAGCACAGCAAAGCTATTACGAACAAGAAAGCCCACTGCGAGACTTTCTGGTCTCCCGCCAGGGTCGTGCGGGTCTGTTCGCACCTTCCCGGATGCACGCAATGACGGTACGGCCAGAATGGTCCACATGTGATCTAACATTTCCCTCAGTCACAGCATCTGGATGACCAGTGGACTTTGCAGCCCGAATGATTCAGCACGAGGTTGAGGAGGACCAGGTACGTCGTGAGTCTATCGTTCGCAATTCACATGAGTGTACCCGGGGTTGATAGACCACTTACTACAGGCATTGTCAGCCCATGACCGTGTTCAGGTACGTCCAGCGCATGTGGACTTGTGTCGACAATAATGAACACATCGTGCGTATCCGGTCCAGCGCCAGGCCCGAGTGTGCAGATGTTTGACATCTCCAAGCTTCAATACGCCCCCGGGCGCGCCTTCATGAATTACAACCCTACTACTGACATGCTGACCCATCTTGTCAGGTACTTCAAGCGTGCGGGCACATCTGTCCGGCGATTCAGGACATGCAGTCCTAGCCTCGACTACCAGTAGGTCGCCAGCCATCCATCTGCAGCGTTTATGCCCCCACTCCCGTACTTCGTTCGTGAAGCAACGCTGCCGGGAAGAGCAACCGGTTCTGAGCCCGGTACCGTATGCCCCAAACATTACTGGGTTTCTCGCATATCCGTGCTCTGTAACCATGACTGTCATACATTACAAGCATTAATGTGCATTTGATGTAACGTGATATTGGGACCGGTGTGATCTAGCAAGAAAAATGGAAGCTAGCAAGGTGCATGTGTCTCGTGTGATGTGTAAAAGGTCTTGCAAGCCGTAGCAAGGCCTTGCTGGATGAATATACCTATTTAGATGTAGCAAGAATGGCGCGTTGCTTGCAAGATATTGCAGCACTTGCTAGAAAGTGTATTTCCGGGCAAGCGCTGCAATATCTAGCACTCCTTGTACGTCTTGCTAGGCCTTACTAGGTCTAGCTAGGTGCGGCCACTTTTGCTGATGGCTTACATAACCGAGTGTGCAAGTCCTCCGACTTCAACGACCATGGCAGCCCCAAGACCGACTGTGAGTAACTCGTTTCTCAAGACATTCATCTCTGATATCCCATTGTTTCAGTCAAAGCTTCCTCCTGGAGCGAACCGTATTTTGTTTGTTAAGAACTTGAATTATCAAATTACGGGAGAGGACCTGTACGACCTCTTCGGTCGGTACGGAAGCATCAGACAAATTCGCATTGGCAACGAGCCGAAAACGAAAGGAACGGCGTTTGTTGTGTATGACGATGTTATGGACGTGAGTTGGACCATACAGTGCTAGTCGCTGTTCTGTCTAACGGGCATCCTAACAGGCGAAAAACGCTCTCGAACATCTGAATGGCTTCCACTTGCAAGAGCGGTATATTGTCGTCCTTTATCATATGCCCGCCAAACAGGATGCTGCCGCAGCAAAAGCGGATCTTGCTCGCAGAGAGGAGGAACTCGCGCAACTGAAGAAGAAACACAACCTCGGAGATCTATAGGTCTCGCTGTCGACCATTCGCCGTGTATTACTTCGACCGTGACTCTAATGAACATTAACTCCCTGTATTCACTTGAAGCACAGGCAACGATGCTGTTGTCCTCAAATGGGTCGCATAACAAAATTCCCAATAAATCTGATGGCAATAAAGGTACCAACAACAGTATAATGTCAACTTGTACGATACAACACCATAGGAGCACGTTCACCAACATATCATGCTTGGCCGCTTCCGGACGCGAGAATATCTAGATAAGCTCTGCTGCATTGACAGGCATCTCATCCTACAGCATGTCATGGTTAGTGCCGCAAGTTAAATGACTCCCGATTGACTCACAATTTGAGTACTGTAGAATTGCTCTGCATGGTACCGGTGAGTACGGAAACAGCGAAGAATGAAGCCAACTGACCAATATCGCGGAGGATACGGACGTCATCAACAGTGACGAACTAGGACATGATAAGTGAGGGAACCAAATAACAAGGTAGGGTACATGCGTACGTTGATAGCAACACCTTTTCTACCAAAACGTCCTGACCTGCCGATGCGATGAATGTAATTCTCACGATTTCTGAGCAAAGGTAAGATAGACGCCGTGACGGGGTAACGGGCACTTACGCAGGTAGGTCATAGTTAATGACAAGTGAAACTTGTTGAACGTCGATTCCTCGAGCCCACACATCTGTCGTGATAAGCACACGCCTATCGTCAACTTGAGTAGGAATTCTCCAGAGGGACAAATCAAGCACTCACGAAGTACCACTGCGGAACTCAGCCATAATCGCATCCCGCTCTTTCTGTACCATTTCACCGTGCATGGAGGACACGGTAAAGTTAGCAACCCGCATCTTTTCCGTTAACCAGTCAACCTGCAAGCAGTGTAAATCACAGTTCCACACCAAGCGGTGGACGCCACAAGACCTTTCGGCGCGTGTTGCAGAAGATAACGGCTTGTGTGATCGTTAGAGTATCGTACAGATCACACAACGTATCAAACTTCCAGTCTTCCTTCTCAACAGCCACAAAGAATTGTTTGATACCCTCCAGCGTCAATTCATCACGTTTGACCAGGATACGAACGGGGTCCGTCATGAACTTGGTGGTCATTTCTAGCACGTCATATGGCAATGTGGCGCTCAGTAACACGACTTGAGTTGCCGGGGGTAGGTATCTGTAGACGTCGTAGATTTGGTCCTTGAAACCCTTGTTCAACAGTTCGTCTGCCTCGTCGAGGACAAGCATTTTGATGTTTCTTGTGCGAAGGGCTCTCCGTCGGATCATGTCAAACACGCGACCGGGTGTACCAGATACGACGTGTTGACCGTATTCCAACTTCCGGATGTCCTCCCCTATAGAAGTGCCTCCAATACAAGCGTGACATTGGACGTTCATGTAATCACCGAGGGCGAGAACGACGGACTGAATCTGGGTAGCAAGTTCTCTCGTTGGGGAGAGGACCAAAGCCTGAGTTTCCCGGACGGACACATCGATGGACTGGAGAATGGATATTGAGAATGTGGCTGTTTTACCGGTGCCGGACTGAGCCTGTGCAATAACGTCGCGTCCTTGGGTGATAGGTAGTATAGCACGTTGTTGGATGGCAGAGGGTTTCTCAAAATCTGAAGGGCCATGTGTTGGGAGAAGCAGAGACAAGACAGAATTTGAGACATACTGTACGCGTAGATTCCCCGCAGCAAGTCTTCCTTGAGGTTGAGGTCGTCGAACGTCGAGACGACAGAGATGGCCTCTGACGATTCAAAGACAAGTTTCTAGATGGTAGCGTGAGTATGATCAGAGTCGACGACGGTCACTTTGCAGGTCTGACCTCGTCTCCGGGGTTGATGCCAGTCATTTTTCGAGTTGGATCGAGGAGAGCTGTCTACTACTTCGGAGTTTGAAATCTGTTTGACGAGTGTCCTGGGTAATAAGCCAGTCGTCGAACACCACACTCGACGGCGATGGACTCCATCATCGAGACACAGCGACAGGCCCACGAGGAAATCGAGCGCTATGAGATAGTCTTGTACTCGCTGCTGGCGAGAACCCAGCCAGTCCACGAGACAAAATTGCAAACGGAACACAAGGCCGCCCAAGTCCTTAGCCGCCTTTCTACACGCGTGACCGCTCTCAAGGCCCAGTACGAAGACGAAGACGCCAGAAAGGCAGAGATGGACGCTCTTACTTCCTCAGCTCAACCAAGTGACCTTTCCGAGTTCTACGCGCGGTTGGTGAAGATTCAGGACCACTACAACAAGTATCCTGATGTTGCAGCAGGAGGCTTTGACCTGGAACTTGCTGCTCTCCTCGAAGAAGGTAACCAAGATGGCGTAGACGAGGAGGAATACGAAGAGGAAGATCGTAGGCGCTCTGGCCGTGTCATTCACGTTTAACTTCTAACTTCGCCCTCTTCTCAGCCATAGGACTGTTGTTCTCCGGTGAAGAAGCGTATGGAAAATACGTCGACCTTTATGCCAGTCACACGGCCTACAATAACCTGAAAAATATTGCCAAACGCCTGTCATATCTCCAGTATCTCGACGTTCTTCTGGCAGCTGAGGTTGGCAAGCTTCACACGGAGCTAGCTAGAGAAACCCTCCGGACAAAAGAATATGAAACGTAAGCACTATTCGATCATGTCGTTTGAGCCCTACTCAGCATGGCCAAAGGTATATTCACATGCTCCACGATTACTTGTTGTCATTCATGAAGAAAACCCAACCCCTCATCGACGTCGACTCCAAGCTCCAAGAACAGGATTCCGAATTTCAGAAAAAGTGGGAGGCTGGAGAATTTAGTGAAGATTGGGATAACCATCTACCTTCCAAGCGTACAAACGACGCCGCTGAGAACAAGAACATCTGGTGCTCAGCATGTGCGTACCTCTTTTCCGACCTATTAATTGTATTAAACGCTCTGTCAATAGGTCAAAAGGGCTACTCAAAACAGACTGTTTACGACGCTACACCTGAATTCGAAAAGACACGTCAAAGCGGTCGCGAAACAGGCTACGTCCATTCAACCGCCAAAAAATCCCAATGGCACACCTTCCAATCACTCCGTGAATGGTGCAACGTCACAGTCTGGCTCCCGGAATGCCGCCAGGTGGACTTACCTTACCTCCTTTCTTCTCACGGAGTTGGCATCTACTGTCAGTGATACCAAATCCAACGTAGAGCGCCGCTTTTCGCTAACAGCGAGGGAGCGCGAGCAAGAACTGCTTGAGCGGTCAAAACCTGTTGCGCCTCCAGCGAATAACGCGGAGAACGGTGGCGGTGAGGAAGAGGAGGAGGAGGAAAGGATATACAATCCTCTCAAGCTTCCTCTTGGCTGGGACGGCAAACCAATACCTTACTGGCTGTATAAACTTCATGGTCTCGGTGTGGAGTATAAGTGTGAGATATGTTCCGACCATGTATACATGGGAAGGTGAGGATCTGGTAACCTCACTCGTTGGCACTGACTTAGCCATAAAACAGGAAAAATTTCGAGCGACATTTCCAGGTGCGCAATATCCAAACTGTATGGATTCTTCGATCTAACCTCATCACCTTAGGAACCTCGGCATGCTTTCGGAATGCGAGCTCTGGGATTGCCAAACACGAAACATTTCCATGAAATCACTCGCATAGAAGATGCCCTTGCTCGTACGTATACTCGGCGTCATTACATTAGCAGCGACTTGATGACCTTTCAGTGGCCGAGAAACTGAAGCAAGAGGGTCGACGTGAGATTTTCGAGCAGGAAACCACGGAAGAACTGGAAGACGACGAGGGTAACGTATATAACCGGAAGATGTACGAAGACTTGAAAAAGCAAGGCCTAATTTAGTGGGTGTAACTCGCGTCCCGGTGTTTATGTCGTGTACTTTACTCCCGTTCGATCGGCCTAGTATCCCCTGATCTGTCTTCACAAGGCGTTCACAAGTAATCCGTGTGTGAAATTCCTCTGCTGTTGAGCGGTGTGGGCGACATGGGAGCTGGCGGCCTTGACGGGTCCGCAGCACGCGAGTAGAGCTCTTCATCGGATGATGATGGTGAAGACAAGGGCGAGCTTCCTGATGAGTCGAAGGGGTTCGACGGAGGAGTTTCCACGTAAGCAGGCGAGATCACCAGCCGACCGTCGTGTGTGTCTAGCCAAGGCGCCATAAGCTGAGATCACCCATGGATACCTCGAACCGACAAGCACTCACCGAGCTTTTCCCACCAGCAAGATTCATCGGTGCTCGGAAGAGGTACTTGGGAAGAAGAAATGAGCCATCATGAGACAAAGGATACCAAAGTTCCATACAGTCTAACGTCTCGTTGGGAAGAACAAGGGAAGCAATCTTGTCATCCAGTTTTTCTCCAGGGGCAGCTGCCAGCACCGTTTCAAGCAGTAAGCGGGAAAGCGCAGCCTTCTTTACTGCGTCAATGATCCGAACTTGAGTCCTGAAGAGGCCGAAGACTTCCAAAACTCGCTCAGTTAATTGGTTGCTAAAATTTGTCGCCGTACCTGGTCGATGGTCCGAACCTTTCAACTCCGCTCGGGAATATACCGCTAAGTCTAACTTGCCCTTGAATAGAATCCTATCTGAAAAGCCCGTCTTAAAGCTATACGACGTCAAGGAAGACTAGCCAATGCACCTGTCCAAGCCGGTATTCGCATCTTGTCACTGGTGTCATAATTATTCGTTCCAACGTCATACTTATAGGTGGGAGGGAATAGCAATGGCCCTTCTTCATACCCAGCGAACGCTTCACGATCGTCAATGGCTTGCTTGAGCTTTGTGAACCCATGAGAGAATGCTTTCCGGAGCAATATCCGAGACGAACCTGATCGACAGCAATCAAAGGATCAAAATCTCCCCGCTCTGCGAGTGACCTGACACTGTCGTTGTCAAGGTCTATGCGATAATTAGTGTCCGCCAACCATACAACATTACTATCATGGAGTCGTGTCAAAAAACCTGTAACAAGGAAGGTTCACTTACTCATGACTAGCTATGGATTTGCCCTTCAAAAAGTGGAGTCCTTTTTCAATAGTCTGGAAATCGGCGTTGCGTTCGCTGACATTAGAATGTCCAGCAGCTAAGTGGGCCGTGATGAAACAGAAACTGGTATCGTAGTAATCCAAACGGACACCGGTCCCCCCTTTGTTGCCCGACATACCGCGCAGTCCTGTCTGTCGCAAGGAATTAGCATTTACATTGATAGCAGCATGCGTCTGTGGACCTTTTTAGAAGCGCCTTCCACGTTTCTGATAACAGCTGTTAATTCAGACTTGACGACGACAAATAATGCAGCCCCAACAAGCTGTAGGCAATATTCGTCACTAAGCCCGTCACCCATCAACTTGAGAGGAAGTAACCTACCTGCTCGCTGCGTAGAAGGACGTAATCACTTGACTTTTGTGGACGCCCGTTGATAGCTTCCATGAGTTTTAGTTCCCACACGCGTCTGCAGACAGGGTCAGGGCCGAAGAGGGTGGCATTTAGTGAATAAAACTGACTTTTTTTCTGGGTCGGTTTGCACTATTTGCTGTGGGTTAAGTAGGACTATCTCTTGGAAACCAAGAACGAACATGTCCGGGCTATCGGTATAATTACCAAACGTGAATGAGACGTACGCGATCTGCCACTTACTCTGGAAAGCCTGCGACAGACGTAAGATGCGTCATTGGGACCAAAATATTCAATAACGCACCATCTCGGGGGAAAAGCCAAGGCTGAAGGCTTTCGGACGGCGGCTGCGGTGAATGATGGAAATTAATGCAAAACACAGACCGCACGCATGCATGATTTACCCGACCGTTCACATTCCATGTGCCCACAAAAAGATGGCACCAACGAGTGGTTGAATATTCTGAAACCCTGAATCCCCGTCAGCAGTAAAAGGTAAAATGGAGAGCATATATATACCGTTCTTCGAGGGCCCTTCTGACAGTATCATGCACCGGGTCGAATATGTTCACCTGGGCCTGATTGCTGAGGTTACCCTTGAAATCGTCAGTAATTCAAGTCTTGGCGTTGGAAAGCGAGGCACCGACAAGGAACATATCAATAGCAACTTGCTTCCCTTTATCTTGGAAATTGTTGATGTATGCCCTTGAGACACTTTTGGTTGCGTCGGATAGGACACCTGAAAAGGGCAAACCATCAGCGACATACACGACATGTGCAATAGTACAGTTACCAGCAAGTGTTCGCTTCCCACTTCGGGTATAACTTGTGTTTAAAGCACCGGTACCAGCGTATATACGTGATAGCGCATCTCCGTTTTCCGCCCAAAGTTCTCGATGGTGCGTCCACAAAGAGCCAGAATGAATCCATTCCAGATGAACCACTCTCAGATACTGTTCAAGCGCCTGACGCGACAGTATGTCCTGTACAAAATTGGTCCTGTCCAAGCTAATCACAAATGAGAAACTGGTAGACAGCCTCCATGTCAATGCCTTACCAGTCTAGACAGTTAGTTCTGAATACTCCTCCCTGCTCTGTAATGAGTTCTCCCGTTGACGCATCGGCAAGCGTATAACCGAATCGTTCCATGCGATCGTTAACAGACTTCAGCCGCCTAATAAAAGCATTGTATCAAAAGCCAATGAAGGAATCAATGACAAACCTACTCTATGTCCCTTATGATACTATCATGACCCGCCGTCTTGACCGCATAGTGAAAATCATAGTGAGTTATACCAAGCTGATCACTCCATAGATTCCGTGCCCGGTTCAAATGGTTCGCGTAAGCGGCAGTCAACGTAGCCTCGTTCTCTTTTGATCCGAGGAGGTTGATTGCGTGAACAGCTCCGTACTCGTCAATGAGTTGTGCAAAGTGGCGCTCGAAAGCAGGCTGTGATGTGTGCGGGCGCGTGATCTGTATACGCTGACCGAATGTTTGTATGCCTTGCTGCTCCCAAAAAACTGTGAAGCACGTAAATGCATGACGTTAAGGTTCGTCGAGGACAATGACCCACGAGGTACACTCCCACGAACTTGCGTGTAGCTCATGCAATGCTGATCCGTACTTAATAACGTCTCTGTCTAGAGTACCTACCTTTAGGGCCACTAGAGACGAGAAGTTAACCGCCCTTACCTCAACGAAGTTTGCTGTGTTCCCGTCGTCGTCTACACCACGAGTATTGAAGCGAGTGCCCGCACGCTTCCGCCCAAGGCGAGAAATCAAGGATAATGTCACAATGGCGGGTGCGCCACTAACGGGTGGTGCTGGCAAGGCCATGGTGAAGACGCCTACGTATCCTTGTATGGCAAGGATCTGCAGTTTCTGATCGGCGGAAAGGTCACAAAGGACATAATCAATACCGCACGATAAATTGACATCGATCAAGATCCTTCCGTTCTCCAGGATCAAGTTTCTCCCTGAAGTCGAGTAGACTTTTGACGACATACTCGTTCCAGATGAATCGGTCGTCAAAGATTCCAACATCATACTGAGTGGAGTCTCCTCGTTTAAGTCGTACTGATAGTCGCGAGGAAATGTCCCAGCACGGGTCCAGTGTGTAGTAGAACGAGCCGGAGGAAAGTATTTTTGTGAGCGGCATACAGGGATGTTCGAATACAGGAGGGCTGGGAGTTGAAGGAAAAGTTTCCCTGCTCATTAGTGTGTCGGCAGCGTCATAAGTGGCTAACGTTTCTTGAGATGAGGAGAAATCGTCCCATGCGGACGAAGTAAGGCAGAAGAATTGAACTTCATGAATTCTGGCCACCCTCTCTGGAGTCGACTGGGAGAGACGGGTGTTCCCAACTTCCGTGGCAGTAGTTACCACCGCAAGGAAAATATCTGCATCCCACGTAGGTGTAAGCATGAAGGCTCATATGGTCGTCAGGAAGTTGCATGCACCATTTTCCACCGAGATTAGGCCAAGGGATCCTTTCACGACACGGTTTGTGACTCTAACTGCACTCGAGAGGCTCACTTCATCGGCGGGAAGGAATTCCACCACAACTTGAGAAGCTGTCTCTGCAACACGAAATATCAGAGCTTTGTGAGGACAGCCCTGTTTCTCTTCGTGAGCGCTGGTGACGAGGTAGAGAGTTCGAGGATTCTGTCCGAGGTACAAGTGCATCGGGATCCCCGGTGCTAAGAAATCCAACTTGATATGTGGGAGATGAGCCGGAGGTTGCTGATCTCACAGCAGGTTAACTGCAAAGTTCCCAGGGGAACACCAACGGTCACGGCACCAACTACCAACTAAAATCCCAGCCAACATATATCGCCCGAGTACTAGTTTAGAAAGTAGGTAAGATATGATCGAGAACAATGCCATCCACCGTCATCCAGTCTTCAGTTGGCAGTGCAAGGCAAGTCAAAGACTCGGAGTCACACTATAACTATCAGCGGTCGCCCGTCTACGTGATTGAAGCGACCGGCTGACTGGTGGTCCGAGCCGCACTGAAAACTGGTCTTCGTCCTCCGTGACTCTGCGAGTGGGCGTTCTTGGAGGTGGCCCTAGAGGGGGCGAATGCATTGCTAGTGGAGACATCGGGATTGGAGAACTAGGTTGTCTAGCAGATGCCGGCGACGGTGGAGCAATGAGTCCGTTCGACGCAGCGGAAGCCGATTTTGCCGACCCTCCCCTCCAGAGTATACCAAACATGGACTTGAACAAGGACGAATTAACTCGCGGCGAGCTTGTATTCGATCCCGAAGAGCCGCCTACGCCTGAAAGGAAATCAATGAAATCTCCCCGCGCATGAAACCAGCGAAGCTACCTGATGTTGGCAGGGCGTTGTCATTAGCACTGAGACTGAGGAAAAGAAACAAGGGAACAAGCCACACGCAGGCTCCAAAAAACGTCGCAATATCGGCGAAACCGGGTGCCTCTGTAACCGGCCCACGATGTCTGGAATAGCTGTGCCGCACTTCGCGAGAAATTCGCGAAAAGTACAAAAACCATGTGAAGTGGTTCGCAACAGCGAGAATGCAAGAAGCCATGAAGGAGAACGACGATAAAGAAATGAGAGGCCATGTACTTGAGAAATTTTGCAGATATACAGCATGGCATAGGATAGAGAACAGTATTTGCGGCAGAGGGAACGAGTCAAACATGTACAATAAAGCATGTAGAGCAATGACGAGCTAAGATGCATTATAATTGACACCTTCGGAATTTCAAGAGAGTACCCACATAGGTGCCCCGCTGCCCAATCAACTTCGCCGAACGAGAATATTCTTCGATGAGCTCCGATATATAAAGCAGTCCGCTAGCTTGAGCGAGCATCAGACGACCTACTCAAACGCTGGACATGGTGAGCCCACCAAGGGAAAGTGTCATGAACAGGAATGCCGCTATCGAGCCCACATAACTGCGCAAATACCTCAGATGCACTTCGGCGACGATTAGAACTGGACTAACCTGAGATAATGGAGTAATGCCATCGGTCTTGGACAGACAGTCTTAGACACCAGTTCGAGGGAGTTCACTGGCGAGCTAGCTCAAGTACAAATAGAAGTAAATAACCTCGCCAGTACGCGGCACTGCACAACGAAAAAAAAAAAACTACACAGACGGCGGGTGTCATAGGACATCGCTCGGGGGGGGATAACAGATAAGTGAACAAGAAGAGTGGGAACACCGAGTCGTCCTGTATATTCTCCCAGAGGTACACATCTGGTCACGTGGCACTACTTCGTAGTCGTAGATGACCAAATATAGTCAAACTCAAACCCCTCCGATGTTCCATGTCTTGTTAGTTCCTGTACTTACATCTTTGCAGTAACGAGCAACATGGAGAGTCAGTGGACTGCATTGTACACTTCAATGGAGCAGTGCTTATCCTGTACTTTAGAAACCCTGTTCCAGTTGAAAGTTCGCTTATCGCCAGCACTGTAGTAGACTGGTGCTTATGGTACATTTTGCGCAGTTCACTGCCAAGACGTTAAATCGGCAAGCAAAGAAGGCACAGAAGGACGAGAATGCAGAGAAAGCGCGTCTGAAGAAGGCTTGTTGGATCCTCTCCTCCGTCAACTTATGCTGACCATTCCGAATCGTGCGCGTACAGGCACTTCAGCAAGGGAACAACGAAGGCGCACGCATATATGCTTCCAATGCTATAAGAAAGAAGACTGAATCTCTCAACCTTCTGCGTCTTGCTAGTCGAATAGACGCGGTAGCGAGCCGGGTGGAGACGGCGGTGACCATGAGACAAGTTACCGGTAACATGATGTCTGTAGTAAAGGGCATGGATAAGGCAATGGACAACATGAACTTGGAGAGAGTGAGTATTGGCCATCTGTTACAGGCCTTACCACATCCCTTGACACGCACTTAGATATCACTTGTGATGGACAAGTTTGAAGCCCAGTTCTCAGACTTGGACGTGCAAACCTCCTACATGGAAGATGCCATGTCGAACACAACGGCGGTCTCCACCCCCCAAGACCAGATAGAACAACTCTTGCGGCAGACAGCTGAAGAAGCCAATATCGAATTGCAACATGATCTCAACTCCAAAGACCTATCTGGGCTTGCAGATCTCAAGAATAACAAGATCAGTGAGGAGGATGATAAATTAGCTGCAAGACTGAGGGCTCTCCGACCAGCCACGTAATAGTAGTCTACCCTATTCCCATGACTGTTCGGTGGAAAAGCTGTATCGTATCTCCTATATGTAACATCCAATGGATGAATAAGACATGACAAAAAAAAACAGACAAAACGAAGGACATCACAAGTCGATGAACATCGTAAAGACAATAATTACCGCGGAGGTGAGAGCTATTCGTCGTGACATTCCACAAAGTACGCGAACTCGGCCAAGAGGCCCTTCCTCTCACGTTCACCGACCCCAGTATTGACGAGTAGTTTTTCAACCCGACTCAGGAGCCCATTTGGACCATCAAATGAGATGATATGAGCATCATAGCGACGGACATCTGGAATAAATTAGGGCACTAGGTCAATAGTCCCAAAAGACAAAGAAAGACGAAAGTAATTACACTTTTTGAAGGCCTCGAAATCGGTCGCGGAGAGGATAGTCTCGAATGCCTTGGTGACATCCGAACCGTAGGATAGACCGTTGGCCCGTATGTTCTCTCCTGCTACAAACAATCCAGGTATTATAGCTTCCTCCCGTACGCGAGAGGGTGCCCACGCCAAGTCGAGCCCAAGATCCATAGAACGACCTTTGCCCTTAGCTTTCCGCTCTTGCTTCGGCAAGCCCGCATCGACGTCCTGTGAAACCTGGCTTTGATTCTTATAATGTTTAGGGGTAACGTCAAACATCGGAACCCAGGGTGAGTCAGCCGGTGCAGGGGAGAAACGCGCAGTGTCATCGCGGTAACGTTGTCCCCCAACAGTACTGTTCGGTATATTAAAGGAGTCGGGTAAAGGAGTGCTCGGTGAAGAAACCGGGTGTTCAAAAGGAAATGTACCGTGTGACGTCTTCTGCATTCGTCTACCAGAAGCTCGGCCCCAACTTGAAGACTGGCCAGGAAATAAATTAGAACTCGCCCCTTTTTCAGTCGATTTGGAGGGTATCGAAGCAAATGATACGACAGATGTTTGGCCAGTGTGATTTGGTGTTAGATGGGTATGGACTGGAGAGTCGACACGAGCAGGCTGGTGAGCTCCCAGTGGCGACTTCGTAGCGTGCGTTGAATCGGAGGACGTAGTACGTTCGAGTGGTAACTGGTTCTGGGAGCTTTTCTTTGAAGTCAGCGTAAGGAGGAATATGGATTACAAAATATTGTGGATTCCTGACCGATTAACCGTTGAACTGCTGTGGTTGAGTCCAGCAGACACTGGCCGCTCAAAGTCAAAGCTCCCCAGTTTGCTTCGGTGATTGCTCAGATGGCGAGCCGAGGTGCTGCCATTAGGCAACCCCCCTCGCACACTCGGCTTGTCCAGGCCGGACTCTTTTGTTTTTGATGAATCCATGCCGCGAAAAAATCTGGGGGTGAAACGACTGTGGTTGGGAGCAGGCTCGCTGCATGGCACCGGAGGAAGCTTGAAAGCTGTCAAAGAATTGGAATTATCCGCATATGATTGCGAAGTAGATGATAGAAGGTCTTCTCTAGGTATGCTCCTCATTTTCTCTTGGGATACTTTGACTTTGCTTGAGTCAACCTTTGGTGGAGTGGTGCTGGGCCTCAAGGGAGTACTTGAATCTCCTGGTCGCTGTGGAGTCGGCGGGGTGTGGATTATCTTCGGAATCGCACGCATCGGACGTGGGGCTAGGAGCGGTAACTCTCCAGTCCCGTCGGATATGGACTCCACAGTAGCGAGATGCTGGATGCGGGGCCGGGCACCCCCCGAAGCCTCCATGTAGTCACCAGCACTTGGGGAATATGAACTACGGCCACCGATAAGTGGTTTTTCCGATGAGTTCTGAGAGGCTGGTTCCGCTACGGAAGCAGGAACCTGTGGGACAGCCTTCGCCCGAGACTTCTCCCAGTCTTCGCGCTGCCTTTCTTTCCCTTTGTTCGGCTTGATCGCGAACTCGATCGAAGGTCGCCTGTACTTCGAAGTCTTGGGCTGCACAAAGATAAGCGAATGGATTGAGTGGTGTACGTCATCTCTACTCGCCTGATCCTCCGGGAGTGCAACAGCGCTATCATGAGGCGTTTGATGTGCACCGACAGAATGACGCCTGCCATGAGACTGTTTATGTGAAACAGGGAGGGGTAAATGACCAACAGACGACTTTGGAGTGTTATGAGGAGAGTTCAAGCCAAATGACCGGCGGCGTGGGCTGGCAGAGAGAGGCAGTGGGTTCGATGGCACAGGGATTAAATGACCCGATGATTTGGGGCTAAAGGGCTGGTCACTACTTTTGGGGGTAGTAGGACGGGAACCCAGTCTCAACGACCGCCTACGAGAAGTAACGTTCCGCGAGGACTCGGACGCCAGAGTTGACGTTGATGCCTTGTGCTCAGGGGAGATTGAGGCAGGGTCGCGAGCTGACCTAGACGATGATCGCCGTGTTAACGTGATGCCAAACAGCGTGCGGAGCCCTAACTTCCGCTTAGTGGAAGAAGGTGTTTCTGATCGGGGGGGAAGTTGTTGTATGTCATGGTCGCAGCTTTCGTTGTACTGGTCGTGATCCTGGTCTAGTTCATGGGTATCGGCAGCATTTCCATGTCGTGAAGCATACTCCGGGCGCCCCTTTCTCAAGAAGTCTGAGGGAAGAGGAGCTATCGTAGAGTGCGTAGCAGTCGTGGTAGATGATATGGGTCTGGACTGGGATCGGCCAGGGGATTTAGTTGGAGATGACATGTAGCTCGATGGCGGATTGTTGGAGGGTATATGTTCTGTCGAGAGACGTGGACGCCTTGAACTGAGGGAGTGAGTCTGAGTGATAGATATGGCTTCGAATTTGGATAACATGGGCGGTGGAACGTTCGTTGGAGTGACGCTTTTGGAACGAGAGCGGGAACGAGAGCGGGAACGGAAAAACGCATAGAACTGGGACACCACGATCATGAGAAACGGGAATGACTGTGCAGGGGAAAACGTACCTTGTATCCAGTCTTGGATGATTCTTCTGTTGGCTCTGACTTCAAGGTATTTTGGGTCATGTTAGGTAGGGTATCCAGATGTGTCTTTGTGTATCACAAACAAAATTATTGCATCAGGTGTTGCTTATACTGGGTCGTCCGCCGAATCCTGTGCTCCGCTCGGACTCTTTGTGCCCAGAAGTGTGACGCAACTAAACCTGGCGAAGCACAAACTGTACGTGAGCGCTTGAGCACTGCTGGCCTCAGGAAGCACAGCGTCTCGGACGAGGGGAGCGAGACTGGAGACGAGGGATGGGAATTCGTGTGGACGGACTTAGTGACACTACAACACGTGTTAGAAATGTGCTTGTCCAGAAGACGTGAACGTGTCTTGAACGTCAGCAAATTCGCAGGCATCAAATAACTCGCTGAAGTGAATCGACGTGCCTTTGACTTGGCCTGACTGCTGGCAGCTCCCCCAGGCGACGACGAACGACGAACACACCAGGCGGCAACACCGTGGGAGTTTGATAGAACATCATGACCATAACCCTAGTGCAGGTTTCCCAATACGGACTTGATGGGGTTCAAGAACGATCACGCAATCAGTCTTTCGCCATCTCCTGCAATAACACTGTGCCTTCGGAGATAAGAACAACATGGTAAGGCTGCACCTTCTTGTGCTGCAAGACCCCACCACCTGGAATGTCGTCGAGGACAAGAATATTAGCTTCTGCAATCCGTCGACCTAGGCAGCTTGGATCACACCGAGTGCGGTGGTCATCCCATTGTGCAACGCAGTC
Organism: Pisolithus albus; assembly: GCA_024613165.1. Lineage (NCBI taxonomy): Eukaryota > Fungi > Basidiomycota > Agaricomycetes > Boletales > Pisolithaceae > Pisolithus > Pisolithus albus. Next base: position 213,788 of record JANFAB010000004.1, on the reverse strand, counting down.
CCAACCGTCGTTTCCGTGTGTGGACGCGCATGCCGCCCGTGAGTCCCGTCTCATCGCGGAGTCGGCGTCTCGCTCTCGCGGTGTGACCTCCCACCCCTCGGATGACTAGTGGCCCTGAACCCCCATATGCCCGGCCAAGTCCACTATCATATAACGTGTACCATCATTCACGTCCATTTCCGTTGACATACTCGGCGTCCCTTCCTTCCTTCGACATCGCCTACGAGACATGGGGAACCATGTCACCAGCTCGCGACAATGTTATTCTTCTCCAGACAGGCTTATCCGCATCATCACACGCGGCCTCTACTCCCTTAAATCCGTCACCGGGTTGGTGGGAAAAGTTCATTGGGCCGGGTCGGGCTTTAGATACCACTCAGTTTTTCATCATCTGCTCCAATGTACTTGGGGGTTGTTATGGCTCGACCGGTCCATCGTCCATCGACCCGACCACGGGGCAGCGCTATGCAACCCGCTTTCCCATCTTGTCGATATTCGACATGGTGAAGGCACAATTTGCCCTTTTGGATCATCTCGGTGTGGATCGTCTGTACGCCAGTGTCGGCTCTTCTATGGGGGCGATGCAAAGTCTTGCTGCTGGCTGGCTCTTTCCAAACCGAGTTGGCAAGGTCGTCAGCATAAGTGGCACGGCCAGGAGCAGCCCAGGAAGTATTGCCATGCGCTATGCTCAGAGAAGTGGTACGTATTACTGTCTCTTTACTTCTCCGGGTGCGAACTTAACCTTGTCCAGTGCTCATGGCGGATCCGAACTGGAACAATGGATTTTATTACGATGGCCTGCCTCCCCACACAGGAATGAAGCTGGCCCGCCGTGAGTCCAGGTTCGCAAACCTTTGGCAACTGTATCCTCACTACTTCACTACTCCCAGAGATCGCCACTATCACATATAGATCAGGACCCGAATGGGACTTGCGATTTGGTCGAAAGCTGCATGACACCAGCTTGACGGACGAATCTCGAACGACACCAAAGCTCTGTCCCGAATTTATGATTGAGACTTACCTAGACCACCAGGTATGCGTATCATGCCAACTTTTATCATTTTTCCGTGGAATCTAACTGCTATCGATCTCGGTAATGATAGGGAGAGCAATTTTGTCTCAAGTATGATGCCAATTCCCTCCTATACGTGTCGAAAGCGATGGACTTGTTTGACCTTACACTGCCGGCAATCAAACGACTTGGGTTGTCTCCTACAGAGAAAACTATTCCGTCATCGACACCGTCTTTGGAGGAGACTCAAACCACGGCGCTCTTGAAATCACATCCACCTCCAGCCAATCCTCCACCGCATTTACCTGAGTTGGCTGAAGGACTCCGCCCTCTAGCATCAATACCGACCCTCGTCCTTGGTGTCCAGAGCGATATCCTCTTTCCGGTGGAGCAGCAGCGGGAAGTTGTGGACGCTTTGAGGTTAGCTGGGAATTCACGAGTTAGCTATTTCGAACTGGGAGGAGTGTGGGGTCACGACACGTTCTTGTGAGTGTGCTTATATTTTGTTTCTGATCGCCGGGAACAAGGAGCCTTGCCCAAGTAACGAACAATGCTCCATCTTTTACGTGGCCTCCCTTTGCCACACCTGATTGACGCCCTTCTCTATAGGCTCGACGTTCTTAATGTTGGCGGAGCGGTCAGAGGTTTTTTGAGTTGAGTTGGGTCTATGACGATGCAGGCCCAGATACCACGTCTCCTGTAATTTCATAGATTGATGCGGGAATTGGAGATGTGTCCTTATTTGTCTTGTTGTGGCATGCCGGGACGCGGCTCGGCCTAGTGATTGAATAATAGTTAGAGAGAGGGAGGGGGTTTTTTTACTCGAAGTGCTATTGACTCGAATCTCTCAGAGTCAACCGCACGATGAACAGGATATTCGGCTCTTCCGCTGGCAAGAAGCCGAAGCCGACGCTCCAAGATGCCATCACTTCTGTAGGCCAGAACCAATGACGTCTTCGAGCACCCAGCTCATCGTCCCATAGACAGACACACGTGTAGCTTCGATCGAGGTTAAGATCAAGAAACTCGATGGCGAGCTCATGCGGTACAAGGAACAGATGAGCAAATTGAGAAATGGCCCTGGAAAGGTACATGTTTCCACGTTTCGCTGCAGGTTAACACTCAGTCATGCACATCGTAGAATGCCATCCAGCAACGTGCACTGCGCGTGTTACAACAGAAGAAGATGTATGAGTCGCAGATGAATCAGCTTGCTCAGCAGACCTTCAACATGGAATCTGCGGCATTGGCCACTGAGAACCTTCGGAACACAATGGCAACAGTCGATGCCATGAAGACAGCCAATAAGGAGCTACGCAAACAGTACGGGAAGATCGATATAGATAAGATCGAGGTATTATCTGTTGCGCTTGTCTCTTCTACGTAGGCTGATGCAAGGCAGAACATGCACTACGAGTTGGAAGACTTGGTGGAGCAGGCTAACGAAATACAGGAGTCACTGGCACGCTCTTATGCTGTGCCGGATGTGATTGACGAAGCTGATCTTGAAGCTGGTGAGCATTTCGGTGGCGACGCAGAAACCGATCTTCACCTTGATTGGCACAGAATTGGACGCCCTCCAGCTTGAGGAAGACGAGGAAGGTGGATCATACTTGGCTGACCTCAATAGGGTCCCAGACTTCGTAGACGAACCACCAGCGAAACAGACAGAGGTAATCGTACCTACCGTGTCCTCGTGACAGCGGGCTGACGTATGCGATAGCCAGCGGCTAGGGAGGCCGTGGAGACAGTGGAGTAGCCATCATTGCATCACCATCCCAATGTTTGTATCCTAATATCTAACAAGTGAAGTATGTATCCGGTACGACACAAGCACCTATCCATATCGTCTGTTGTTCTCTGTATCACCGAACCAGTCATCTTGCATCTGAGATTCATCTGCAGTTGCCGTATTCACTATAACCGATTTACTCTGCGAGTCTAAAAGTCGTGTATTGAGCAGCTGAAGAACCGAACGAATCCCACCTACATGCTTCCAGAGCTTCGATACCATTTTCCCTGCCAATGCCACTATCCTTCATTCCGCCCCTGGGATAGTCAGCGTCAGATCCATTCGTGACTTCAAATGGTCATTACACACCAAGGTGAACTGGGGTCATTGCGATGGTGTGTGTTGATCCACACAAGGCCTGCCTGGATAGAGTCCGCGACACGGTGCGCTCGTGATAGATTGGTGGTCCAGATGCCAGCACCAAGTCCATACTTGGACGTGTTTGCCAAGGTTACACCCTCGGCTTCGCCCTACAGCAGCTTAAAGCATTACCGCAAGGCCAGAGGACGACGACTAACCCTAAACTTCTTGACCACGACTACAGGTCCGAAAATTTCTTCTTCCCATACTTCTTCTTTGACGTCCACGTTCTCGATCACAGTAGGGTGGTAAAAGCATCCGCGAGACAGGTCAAAATGGTCCAGCGGCGATGTCCCAGACATCCGATGGCCGCCGATGAGGACTCTTCCGCTATTACAGCTGCTCACCATCCGATGTATACGTCCGAGATGATGTTCCGATATCACAGTACCCATTGAAGACATGGGATTCAGTGCTGAACGACGTTCTTAACTGGAAGCGGGACAGGCTGCGGGCAGACGTACGATTTCCTATCCTCTGCGCGATATTTCTGACCTTATCTAGGAAAGCATTCATGAAACTATCGTAAACTTTGTCCTGGATGAGTATGCGTGCGCCGGAAACACAGGTCTGGCCAGAAGCAATGAAGGACGCAAAGGCGACACCGTTTACTGCTGAGATAAGGTCGGCATCATTGAAGACAATAACCGGAGCCTGGATATCTCAGCTCAGTTTCACCGCCATCTGACAAGGAAATGATGATGGCTACTTTACCACCAAGTTCAGCCGTGAAAGCGGCCAAATTTGACCCAACCATAGCACCAATGGAGCGACCAGTTTGTGTTCCAGCCTGAACGAATGCTTGTTTCTACGATGAAAGAGCTCAAGATGTTAAACCTACCGTAATATCCACTTTTCGGACTAGTGGGTGAGATGCAAGCTGCGTTCCGGTGGTGTGCCCACGTCCAGGTAAAACAGTGAACACCCCATCGGGTACTGCACTTCCAGATCAATGTCGAAACGTGGTTCCAGACGCTACTCACATCCGGCAGCGCTTGCGAGTTTGGAAAATTCCAGCAACGAAAGTGGTGCAAGCTCAAAAGGGCATGTCACACTACACGCGAGAAGAATAAGCGCTATTCACCTCGGAGGGTTTTACAAGCACACTGTTACCGGCCGCCAGCGCAGGTGCAAGTTTCTTCACAGCGATGAGTAAAGGGTGGTTGAATGGCTTTAAATCATCCCACGGAACATGAACAAACTGGCAGTGGCACACCTGTGTGACCTACCGTTATTTGAGTGACGACGCCGAGTGGCACCCGGTTCACGTAATTTAGTAACTTTCCTTGGGTTGGCGCTATGAATCCTTGATGAGTTCGCAGGAGAGCTGCGTAATAGCGGCTGCATGTGAATTATTATCAAGTCTAGGATCTGGAAGATGGTCACGAACAGCCATTCGGGCAGACGACCTATCTGAGCGTTCATTTCACGAATAACTCTTCCTGTCTGTAGAGTTTCAATCCGAGCAAATTCTGGGATCCGATCTTCTAACAACTGAGCCAGCTTTGATAGGACATTCGACCGCGCAAGTGGGGAAGCCCTGGACCAAACGCCCGACTCATAGACCCTGTGTGCAGATTCGATTGCTTCGTCGACCGCATCGGATGATGGAGGCTCTATTCTAGCCGACTTGCCGTCAGAAGAGAGACGATGTGAACCGGGAGGCGTACGGACGAAGAGATTGTTTCACCGGTGGCAGGGTTACGGACAAAGAGACTAGTTCGACTGTTGTTATGGGAGGACGACGCCACTTTATCACAGCACCTACCGCTCTGACAAAGGCTCGCTGGTCTTGAGGTGGAGCCGAGGTCCAACGCGGCTCACTAGTCTGGTCATGGATGGAGTGAGGCGCGTGTGATAAACAAGGCACAACAAAGAACGCCACAGACGCGATACAAGATCATGTCACGTGACTTTGTGTCATCAGCACCCTTTCCGGCACATCCGTTGGTGGCTTTCGAAGGCAGAGCCATCCAGCTGTCCTCACGTCGCTCACAACATACCGCCCACAAGGCTGCCACAGCAACCCTCTGCCTTGTCCTCTGCTGGTTGTGTTCTCTCATTGTCGCCTGCTCTAACTCGCGCTTCAATGTCAAACCCGCCACTGCGAAGGTCAACACGCGCAGGCTCTGCCAAACCCGAGGGAGCGCCAGTGGCGAGGGCCGCGCCTCTGCCAGTCGTAAATGGCAAACATGCTGCTACGAAGCCAACGAAATCATCCGGAAGAACTGCCTCTCAACCCACCAAGCGGCCTAGGTCGCCTACGTCGTCACCCCCCAAGAAACGCTCGCGGTCGGCAGCACCTCAGTCGGATACCGAGGATGCGAAAAAGTCTTCCCTAAGGAAGACCTCTTCTGGAAGGAGACTGGCCAGAAAGCCAACTGCAAATGGTCTTCCTGCTGTTGCGGAAGAACCTCAACAACTTAAACCTTATTTCAACCCTATACCGTCACCTCCATCACCTAGACGGCCGGCAGCCCAACTTTTTGTTTGGGGGGCGGGTAATTTCGGCCAGTTTGGCATGGGCCCGGATTTTCTCGGAGAGTTTACGTCCCCGAAGAGGAATACATGGGTAGATCAAAAAATCAGTGAAGGGACATTTGGCTCGGAAGGAGCTGGTTTGGAAGCCATTGCAGCGGGAGGCCTGCATACGCTTTTCGTCGATGAGAAGGGAGCGGTGCGTCACCCTTTAATACTTGGTACAGTGATCATTGACAACCGCCACGCGGACCATTAGGTTTGGTCTTGCGGCGTCAACGACGACGCTGCCCTTGGTCGCGTCACGAAAGACGTTCCTGATCCCAAAAACCCTGGTTCTTTCATGGACATCGACACACTAACGGCTATTCCGCACCCCATACAAAGCTTGTTGGATGAGAAATTTCGCGCGGTCCAAGTAACCGCCGGCGACAGTATATCTGCAGCCGTTAGCGTTGATGGTGAGCTGCGGGTATGGGGTTCTTTCAGAGTGAGTGCACCTGCCAATTCGAAGGCTATCCGAGTCATTGTCTGCCATAGGCTGCGGAAGGATCTCTCGGATTCTCCTCGGCTGCTCAGCATGAATTCTTCCCCCGAAAAATACTGGAACTCAGTCATAAACCAGGAGACATAGAAAAGGTTGTCTCGGTCGTGGCCGGTAACAATCACTTGGTGGTTCTGACAACCCACGGCAATGTCTTCACCTGGGGGACTGGCGAGCATGGACAGCTTGGACGGAAAATTATCGACCGCCGTAAAATTCACGGCACGGTTCCAGAAAAGATTGCGTTAGGCCACCGGTCAAATCGAGCCGTCGTCGTAGGAGCAGGCAACTATTGCTCTTTTGCGGTAGATGAAGCCGGGGACGTCTGGGGATGGGGACTTAATACAATGGGTCAAACTGGCACAGGTCTCTTGGAGCTCGGGTCGACATTGGACGCAGTACACACCCCGCGGAAAGTCCACTCACTCTGCAAGAGCGCCATGAATGGAGAGACCGTTGTCCAGATAGCAGGTGGAGAACACCATACATTGTTTCTAACATCTTTGGGGCGTGTCTTCGCGTGTGGAAGGTGCGACGGTGGTCAGCTTGGTTTGGCGGAGGACGATCCGACGTATAAATCACGGCCTAATCCGGATTTTGTTGCTGAACCTCTGGAGGTCGTCTTCGATGAGTCCAGTGACCCCATCGTTTCCATTGCCTCAGGCACTCATAACAACATGGCTATCACTCGTGCCGGCGTCCTGTATGCTTGGGGTCAGGAATCACAGGGGGAGTTGGGGGTTAAGGAAGTAGAGGCGAAGACACCAACAGTAGTCGTCCGCAGGGAAGGGTCATTTGAGGCTGTCGCTGTTGCATGCGGTGGCCAACATACCCTTGGCCTGTTCAAGAAAAAGGCATGATAGCGCATTTTGCCAAACATAGACAGCTGATTCCGAAAGCCTTTCGCATGTACATACTATCGTAGACATCTCACACATAGTCCAGTCAGGCACAAGAGAACAGAATACCTATCCAAGTCTGTCCCCATTTTAGCCCAAAAAACATCTCCACTGGGGAACGCAATTAGTCGTATGTCTCTGCCAGGCGTCTGACGATATACTGTTCGGTGGTAACCGGGGCATAAATGTTCGGCTTGCTGGCACTGACGCAGGCTGGCAAGGATTCTATGACAGCATCAAAGTTTGGATTGCAGAAGAAAGCGATTGACTGTCGGGCCGGCGTCATGCCTTCCCGGATATCGCTGTTGCTGATTTTCGTAGTAGAGGGTGCCACTACCCGATGTAAGGTAGACCGGAGAGTATCATTGCTCCAACGTGCCAACAAGTCCCCAGTGTTGACGACTACGGTGCCTGGCTGGAAGTATGTTATTACAGACGACTTTGCAGTCGAGAAAACATACAATAGGTGGTGCCGGCTGGAAGTGTTGCGTACGGGGATTCTGGACTTCTAACCCTCCGACCTGATATAACAATGGTGAGAGGTTGTTTCCAGCCGAGTAGAGAGGCATACTGAATCTTGGAAAAGTAGTGTTAATGTTCCATAGTCTGGGGGAGTACAAATCAACGGAGGACTAGGGATAGAAACGGCCCAGTGTGACGTACCCGAGTGTGCCCCAGCTCTTGTCTGCCCTTCTTCAGAAAGAAGCCTGACAGGGACAGGGGGATATGACAACAGTCTCAGGTTATGGGATTGCTGGTCGATCTTATCCTCAAAGAAATCCTCTTGAAGGTCCAATCCCAGTGCAATGGACCTCATGACTACGGTATGCAGCTCATGACACGTCTTAGTACAGGTATGAGTGTGACCACCATATGACGTCCAATCAATTAGTCGCCACCCACCCGGAAAAACTGAAGCATGGTGTCCTTGAAGCCAGGTACATCAGCCACTTCGGGCCACTTGTTTCTCCAGACAGGGTCCCAGTCACGACCGATTTCCATGGTCTCTTTCGTGTCTGGTGCTTTTTTGCGCAAGGCTGCTATCTCTTCCGCATCGGAAGACTGTGTGACGCGCTCCCTGCCAACCTTGACATAACCACGATTCGCCCGAGGGTCGTCCCAGGCTACTTGGTCCTTCATAATACGTCAGTGCCTCCACTCATCCAACTGGGTGCTTGGAAAAGCTTTACCTTGATATGCTGTGGAAGCAGGAAAAACTCCGCGCTCTGTTTGAGAATGTTCAACACACGAAGAAATAGTTGACAGGACTCCGGCGGTTAACCTTCTTGTATACGTTCTCAATCACATCAGGCCGTATGCCATGGCCAGTTAAGTAGATGAACCCGACTTCCTTGAAACCGTCGACAATATCGTCCGCAACGCGACGCCTTTCGGATGGCGAGGATGCAGTTCGGAATGCAGAAAAGTCTATAAGCGGTATACGGAAAGGCGCGCCCACATTGTGTGCATCCTGCAAGAAGCGGTGAGTTGCTGAACTTACGAGTCGGTCGATGCAACGCGGTTCTGACCTCAAAGGATGTGCTGTGCTTCCACCGAGCAGTCCCGCGTAAACCTCTAGTGGGAACCAGGAGTGAAAGGTAGCAGCGGGGCAGAACCTTTGTTCTGAGCATGATGAAACGACCTGGCAAGCTTTCAATCAGCGAACCTTGTTCCTTACGTCTAAGCACTTAGTTGGGAGTCTAGAAATATAAGATAAACCACTGCCGTCGCTAACGCAGGCGTTCAACACTTCCGTCGTCGCAACAGTGGTTTCTTACTACATACTACTAGATAACATGCAGCTCTACATAGGGTTGCATGCTAGCTGCTCCACTCTTCGCATGTACATCCACATTCATCAAAATGTCTCCCAGACGATATCTGGCATTACCTTCCTCATTACTAAGGTCACCACTGGTCAGCATCACACGGTTAAGCTGAAGGAAAGGCTTGACCCACCTCGCCAGTGTTCCGCTGCATCAGCACGCTGCCATTCATTGAGTTTTTTGTCCATGTCTGTAAGCAGGAACACATCTTCCACTTCTGCAGACCACACGCTGGCGTTCTTAAGCATAGAGATCGGAAGTTCTCTTCGTTCTAGGCCAGACAAGACATGACGCCGCAAGTAAGACTGCAGATAGTCTTCCTCTACCGAAGGGCGGAAGGTTACAGGCGATGCAGACTTTGAACAAAAAAAAACCTAAAAGTAGTCCAATTCCCAACTTTCGTCGTAAACTACTGAGAGGGGCTTACCGCGTTGATAAATTCATTTTGAAGGTGCTGTTCCGTAATTGCGCCAAGGTAATCGTGGAATACCCTGCATTGTCCAAATGCCTTGAGCAAGGTAGTCGCCACAGCTCTCGACGACTTGGACCCGAGCTTCCCTGCAAAGTTCTACACGGTGTAAAGGCTTCAACAGAGCGATTATGCGGAGATGCGGTAAGACCTCACAACCGCAATGACACCGCTGGGAGTCATTATAGCTCCCAACTCATCCCAGAATTCAATGGTATAGAGGTGCTCTGGCACTCCACCTCCTGAAAAGCAATCGTGGACAACAATATCAAATTTCGGAGGATGAGTCGAGGACGCCGTCAGGGTGGCAACGCGTCTTTCGACCCAACCACGCGCGTCCTCCAGAAATACGTTATCATCACCTGGGTGTTTTAGGCCAAAGTATCTCCTTGCAGCATAGTACACCGCAGGATCTACCTCCACGAGGGTCGTGGAAATTCCATGTTGTGCGAGGGCATCAGCCACTATACCAGTTCCGACGCCTCTACGATAACAATAGGTGAAATGGCAGGATGATGAAATCCAGCTTAATATAGTACTTACATTACGAGCGCTCTCTCGTAGTGGTGGTCCGGACGCTCAGAAGTACTGTTGATGAGCCGCACTGCCTCTTGGAGAACGAATGCGCAATATATCGAGTCTCCGAGGGGTGTCCCCGACTCGTCCGTACGAGGAGAATCGCCCATAGTGACAACCGCGTCTCCGGTCCAAACACCTCCTAGTAGCGAATGAGATGCCCGGAGATAACGGATGGAGTGTAATGCATCCGGGACGGTGTCCTTCAGGGTATCAAGTAATTCTCCGACAACAATGACCCCAGTTGTAGATTCTTGAGAAAAAAGTATCCGCAGAGGGTAGTGGACACTGTAATGAGGAAACTCCTTAACTAATGTTAACGTGGGCGGCCGTATGGCAGAAACCACAAGAAAAATGGCCGGGAAAAGTAGACGGAAATATTGTCTGGCGAGTTTGACAACTTCAAAGCCATTGCGCATGAGTCCAAGCTTGTCTTCCGCTGCACAGACTTTTACCCATCCAGCGTAGGCGAGAATTCCTAGAAAGAAGAACTACGCACGGTAAGAATGCTGCGTTTCGTGGTATGTGTCGAATGGTCGAAAGAAGCTTACGATGTAGTCTTTCCGGGACTCCAGGGAGAGTTCATGAACTATCAGCTCAGCGATTGAATACCATTGCAGGGCACTGCCCGCTAGTCCGAACAGGACGACAAACCGGGACTAAGAGACTTTCCTGCTTCAGTAGATTTAAGCGCAATGACGATAACTCACGCCAAAGTGCGTAATTAGAGATGCTGAGAGGTGTACGACCGGTGCCAGAACCAACATGTGGCAGATGAGGGGACCATTTGCCGAACCACCATACCTAGCAGCATAAATCCCGACACAGTACGTACTGTGAGGAGCTATTTGAACCAGTACCGCAAGACCTAGCAATATACGACGAATTGCTTGTCTTGGGTAAACGATGGCCAATGCCGTGCAGCTGTAGACGACGAGGTCCAAGTGCTGTTCCGTCAGTACGCTTCCGAACAGAGGGTTAAGCGCTCTCTTGTATGCTGCAATGAAAAGATGCAAGCCCAAGGTCACTGCCAAGAACGATGATACCACTTGACCGTGTTTCTGCAGTGCTAGCACATTTCGACCAGGACCATAGACCTTCAGAGAATGCATCGTTTCCTGGGTGCCGCCTGCTAAGCAGCCTGGAGGTTACGTAATCACTGATCTGTACTACATCCTCGTAGTCACTTCTCTTGGGTTCCGCTTTCGCCATTAGACTTGAAGCTTGAAGTAGCCAGCTAGTGTATGGTACAAGGGCTCATGGGAGAATCTCGACACTGCAACTGCAAACTCGTTTTGCATCGATACTTCCTTTCCCTGTCTTTACAAACCGGACTCGACAGTCCTGTGTCACGGTTCTATGCCACGGGAGGAGTCACCGAGAGGGTTCGATTATATGAACCTCGGTTTTGTAAATGGCGAAAGCAATGGGGTTCACGTTGGTGTCAGGACGAGAGCGTACGTGCCCATTGCCGGACCTCGAGCAGCGCGGATGATGTGACTGCCTAGTAGGTAGTCAAAAGCCCTGCCGGAGATTGATGCAACACTACCTGGACGTGGGGGATTGACTGTAATGTAAGGTGAGGTATACTCGAGGCGAAAGTAGTGTCATAGATGACGCCGAAGACGGAATGCATTCGCCAGCCATGGCCAGTCGTGCCCCCCTTCCTCGTCGGGAGGCTAAGAAATTGCCGCGACCCGAGGAGAACCCGAACTCTCGCATAACATCAAGCCATATCTTGCCCTTGTGAACGACTGCATACCGTGCAAATTCAATTCGCTTGATATAGTACACATAACTCAAGAATACAAAATTGTAGTATCTCAGGCATGCACACGAATCTTTTCCACCAGGCCATCGATTGCGCACTTTAACCTTTCAATCTCGTGAGCAACTGCCACGGGATCTCCGTTAAAGGAGATAGCCTCCGTAATACCTGGAAGTGTCGTAGCACCATAACCTGCGACGGCCGTGAAACGATGGTAATAATGAGTAGACTAGTTAGTCTTACTTACCTAGCCACTTCCCCGGGGCCACACCCAGATGTTTGAACCATTCACGCCCCTTGATACCGTCCTTCGAGATGAAAGCACGCTCAAACGCAATCAACTTCCCATTGACCGCTCTCACAGGCTCCAGAGCCTGCAAAAGTCTACGCTCCTGGAGTCTAGGTTGCCATCAGAAGTCGGAAGTAATCCCAACTAGTGCAACACAGACTCAGTCTCTGCTTTGAGCTGCAGCTCGCTTTCTTCCGGTCGACACATCTTGCCTGTAAGTTTCCGTAACGCGCACAAGACAATTCGCGTCATGCGAGCGGTTCGACCATGTCGCTTCAAGAATCTCAAAGCTGCTCTAGATTTGTGTTCTGCCTCAGCCTTTTCGACGTCAAGGTCAAGGCTTGCCGCTTGCAAACTATAAACTGAGTCGCGCAGTGGCAAGAAATCAACATCAATAGACGCAGCCGTTGCTAAAGTCACGACCCTGATAGGGATTCAATCATGCCCGAGCCTACGAATAGGAAAATAGATGCGTACTGATCAACGTAGGTTTCCAACTGTAGGGAGTAGTGTGTCGTATTAAGTGGAAGAACGAGGTCCCCCGACAGACGTAAGACCTGGAGACCTATATGCTTCGCAATGGCGACCTGCACATATTTAGTGGTATTTGACTCCAACTAACAGATACTGGTCTCACGTGTCGAGAGAACGTAGGATCACCATACAAGTCTTGCCACCTCGGAGTATCGAAGACAGAATGGTAATGGTATACCGGATCATGTAGAGTGGAGGTGAAGCATGCCTCCGCACTCGGCACCTAGGAAGGTCGTAAGTACTGCGTAGGTCCGGGTATTAGCCTCGAATCACTCCAATGTACTGAAGAAAAACAGTATAGTCACTGCCGGAGCCTAATGGCCTGACACCAACACTGTCCTCGGGTGAGTAGGCAGTATAATCCATGTTTAAGACTTCCTCGTCAATATCATCTCCAAAAAGCGTGCCACTGTCATTACGAGCATCCCAGAGAGTTCGCCCTTCGGACGTGGGGTGTGGGATCTGTGTTGCTGTTTGCACGAGAAGGTGCGCCAGTAAAGGAGATGCGGACGTCCTAAGGCGCGATCCAGACACGGACGTGTCTAGCTGTAGTATAAACGCCCCATTGTACGAAACCAGCTTGCGACGTACCTATATTCACGTAGGCAACGACATGGTCTCCGATCCAATCAGTGAAGTCTTCACCCCACTCGGTGCTACCTATAAGACCGAACTTCGGTGGATGAAAAAAATTCGCCATTTTGTAGACACCACTTAGTAGGCCTCACCTCTTCTGCGTCCCAACTAGCGATTACAATACTCCGCAGTGGTTTCCAGCCGTTCCTTAGTAAATGGCCGAAGCCTCGAACAGCCTCGAGCATAGAGGTTGTGCCAGATGACGGGTCAGATGCCCCAAGAACCTTGATAGATTCGATGAATTTAGCTCAACGCGGGGTCAAGGTTGCGTACCCATGCTAAGATATGGGAATGTCTCAACAAGCCTTACTAGACCGGGGAAAATGTAATGCAGAAAAAACACTGACCATCGCGGTGACCACCGACGACGACGACCTCGTCTCTAATATGGCCAGGTATGACACCTATCACATTCCAAATGGGTGTGATCTTGTCGTCGACTGCACGCCGGGCTCGGTTAACCAGCGAATAAATCAACCAAAAAACATACCGTTATTAACGAGTCGTACAACAAATTCTTCAGTGTCGTTCAACCATTTCAGCAGTACCTCGGCATTTTTCCAGGAAAGTGGGAGACTAGGGATAGCGGGCCTGCTCAACCCTTCCATTCTCACGCTCTCTTCATACGACGGGTAACCAGGAGTCGTAGGGTCGCCGGGATAAAGCGACGGAAAGTGGACGTTGCCGCGCTGGACGGAAGTGGGATTTCGTGCAGGGCCATGGGGGTATCTGATATAAAGTGAAACCTTGGCCGAGGAGGTGATGGAATAACCTACGGTTTATATCCGTTCTTAGGGGTGACGGTACCATCGTCTCGCGGGTCTGAATAAATCAAGACCCCAGCGGCGCCCAGTTCCTGCGCTCCCCTCACCTGGAGTACAGCAAATGAGTAAAGGCACACCCTCTTCATCCCTACTGACCTTTAATCCACGGAAATTACCACCATAACGAGCGAGCACAATTTTCCCGGTAATATTGACCCCTCTCACTGGTTAGCAGGTCTAAGTGATCGAGAACGAGAAAACCGCCTACCAGCCTCAAGAAGTGCATCATAATCTTGCTTTCGGCCATAATGCGCATACACTAACTCTCCCAAGGCTTCACCGCCTCGACTGAGGCCGTGCCAAGCTGGTGTAACTGTCGCATACATAGCAGCGTATGGGTCTGTTTCATCAGACACTTCGTCCAGGTCCGCAGTCCAGGCAGGGTTGCCATGCATCCCCAGGATCTCCAGACTATGGTTCAAAGGGGTATTCAAAATAGGAAAGTAGGTATCAATCCATGCCATTGACTTTGTGTAGGACGATATATTCAGAGTTGCTGAGCGAGACTCTGGGGTTCCCGCGCGAAAGATAGGTAGGTTGCTTGGAAGCGGTTCGATGTCCAGTTCACTCTGAAGGATGGCAAGAAACGACTTTGCGGTTTTAAAATCACCAGCTGTGCCAGCCATATGAGGCTCCGACGCGAACATACGGGAGGTCGCAGTCGCACTCTCTTCGTTTGGAATAGACCTCAAACAACCGGTCAATTGTTAGCAACCAACCTACTTGAAAGAGCCTCACAAGAACAACATTTCCGCCTCCCTACCACACAAAGGATCCCTGCAGCTCTTATCGATATTCTGGAGATATCCCTGGAGCAAATTTTGGTCCACGTGTGCTTTCTCTTGTAGGGAATAGGAGGACTGCAGAGAGTAATAGAAAATGCACGCGATAAGCGTAGCAATGCTCGTCCGGAACCACCGCATTGCTGATATCCAGACGAGACACGCTCTCCCGGTAGGTAACGGCTCGAAAGCTGTGGCTGAAGTTGATCTGACGACGACAGCGGGCAGTTGTTTCTCGTCCATGAGTTTTTGCCGGAGTGGACTAACAAGACCGACAGCGTTAAGAATAAAGTAATATGGTAGTACGTAAGTCAGAGCTGGTCCACCTCACACGCGCCCCGGTTTAGTTCAAAACGGTCTCTGCGACGCAAAGTTCGCAAGCAATGGCATTATCTTTACGTTTCACATTCGACAGGGTTGCAGTATTGCACATGATTCATCGTTAAAAGAAGCATGTTTTTCTTTCAAGACTGCGAGTAATAAACCACTCATTCCACAGGCTCAAAACCGAGTTACATCTTCCCGAGCACCAGACACGTTCGAGAGGGTATATAGACCTTGGAAAGGATGATCGTCAAGTTATCCAATGTGAGATAATTTCCCTCACCTGCAACCAATTCTTTCTGCCATTCCATTCCATCGCAGTCGTGTTGTATTTGGTTTCAAGCGACACATTCTCAAACCCGCCGAACCTCTTCTCGTCGCTGCTCAAGAGGATGGAATATTCTCCTGGTATGTCGACTCCAACGCGATAATCCGTGAACGACTTGGTCGGATGGAAATTGAAGACGAAGAGGACTCCGGCTCGCTCGTATACGATCACCTTGTCCCCTTCGTGCTTGAGGGAGACATAGGCCTGTGTGAAAGGTAATTATTCAGAACGAGAAACCCGGTAAAGGCATGCTCTCCTTACCTGAGGGGAAGACAACCAGCCGCATCGTTCCTCGAGAAGGTTCATTGCCGCATCGAAGGTGTTTAGGTATTTATACCGCAACAATTCATCGTCTACGAGATTGAATTGACGGCGTGCATGGTGGAAAGAGTTACTGTTGCCTTCTCGGGGAAAATCGAGCCACTACATTGCGATTAGTCGTTCCTAGTATGAGAAGCGCTTACACTTGCCTCCGGATGTCCGAATTCGTTACCCTCGAAGTTCAGATATCCTTCCCCACCCAGGGAATGAACGAGTAAACTAAACATAATCAGAAAAATGTCCTAGAACCTCGAAAGGCACCACGCATCGCACCGTATCATCTTGTGCAAAGCAAGCCCTCGGGCAATTACGGGCGTCATTGGGGTTAAGTCTGACATGTTGGTGTCTTGTAGAAGTGTGAGTCGCTACCTATCTGTCGTCAAATTTGCATAGCTTACACATTTCTTTGTCCATCAGCCAGAACGCTACGGTCTTGTCACCGACCAAGGCTTGGTCGTGGCTCTCGGCATAGGCGACACTTTTCTCTCCATGCCTGCGATTGGTCAGTGTATGCACTAAGTTTCCCATGTTCCAATCCTCGTCGGACTTGTGTTTGAGAAGCTTGATCCACATGTCTGGAATAGCCATGGCCAAACGATAATCAAAACCCAATCCGCCTTGTTTGACAGGAACGCAAAGGAGGGGCATTCCTGAGACATCTTCGGCTATCGTAATCGCTGAGGGATAAAGCGTATGTACCACATCATTGGCCTGTTGAGGTGAGCCACAACGTCTGCATTCGAGTATCGATTACTTACCAGCATCAGATAAACGATTGCCTCCTCGTCTGCGCCAGAGCCGTAGTACTCTTCATAATTGCCCGAAAAGCCTGTTCCTATGCCGTGATGCATGTACATCATGCTGGTCACGCCGTCAAATCGGAAGCCATCAAACCGGTACTCCTCCATGTAGAAGCGCAGGTTACTCAGGAGGAACCTCAAGACCTCGTGGGATCCGTAATTAAACAGTCTACTGTCCCACAACTCGTGTCTGCCTTTGCTACCTTCGTGGAAATACAGGTGGTCGGTACCGTCGAAGGCGTTCAAACCGTCCAGAACATTCTTAGATGCATGAGAGTGGACGACATCCAAAAGTACGACGAGGCCCAATCCATGAGCGGTGTCGATGAGCTCTCGAAGGTCCTCGGGAGTCCCATAACGAGAGCTAGCAGCAAAAAAACTCGTTACTTGATAGCCGAATGCTATCTAACTAGTCAGCAAATGCAACCTGATGTGCCAAAAGTATCGACCCACAAGCGTAATAAGGGTGCTCCATTATGGCCATTAGCTGGATGGTGTTGTATCCCAACTTGTGTATCCGAGGAAGCATATTCTGCGTGAACTCCTTGTAGGTCCCCACCCGGAGTTCTGGAGTGGAGATACCGACATGCGCTTCATATATTCTCAGGGATTGGGGTTGTGGGGGGCGAGGGTTTTTGAACTGGTAACGCTCGCTTGCAGGTGGATTCCAGAAACGAGACTCGTAAACAGGAGAGTACGTCAGATCTTGGGTGACTCGTCGGATCCAAGTGGGCAACCTTTCAATACGTGTACCTGACGGTAGAATCATCGATATCTGATGAAGCGGAGAAACGGTTGAGCGAAAACGCCAATGCTTCGTTTGAAGCCGCCTTACTTTGACCTTGGAGTCGTGTGGTATGGCAGGCTGGCCGTTTGCTTTCGGAGGTACCTCGACTTCCCAAACACCATACTTATTCTTGGACAGAGGATGTGTTGACCTGTTCCACTCGTCTGCCAGAGTCAAAATTATCAGTGCTGACGCCAAGGGTAATCAGGACCGACTGAATTCGCCTATTAGGTTGGCCTCTATAGCATTGGGCGCCCACTCTCTGTAAACGACCGTGCCGTCGTCTCTCACCGTCAATCCCATCACCTCATAACCCTTTGTGAACTTCTCGTATCCTCCTTCATGCTGGAAGATCGTATCTTTCCACCGCTGAAAACGGGCATAGCGACGTTCGATGGCAGGCAAGAATGGCTTCAAATAGCCATCGAGGCCGAGAATGTGGGTTGGGTCAAAAGCTGTGGGCTCTGACATTCAGGCGAAGAGGACGAGGCTCTGTGCGACGATGTCGCTAGAAAGATCTCGATACTTATTCATTTGCCTCTTAGCCTTGATATGGCTACCAATAGAAATGACACGGGTTGCTCCGACCAGTGGGGCGATCTCGTACTATATCTAACGTCATGCACCAACGCCGTCATCACCGTAACCACCCTCGCTGCTCCGCATAAGCAACGACGTCCTGCGCCGACTTCGTGTTTGTTAGCGTAGCAATCATCTTCCGAGAACCCTTTTGAACCTTGGATTTCGAATTTATGTGTTGTCCCAAAAACCTCTCCACTTCCACCAAACAATTGTAACACTCATGTTCATCATACCCCGTAGGTGACTCCACCTGTCCCTCGCCCACTGCCTTCTTTCTAGTGCTAGGAGGTCTTAAACGTTTGGCATGCAATAGCTTCAGTACCAGGTAATGAAGCCACTGGCAGCGTGTCAGTGATTACTTCCAACGGTAACGTTGTTTACAAACAGCTAACCATGACGTTGGTGAACGGCTGATAACGGTCCCAAGCACCGCCGTTCAACTTTCTCATCATCCTGTATACATCATACTGATAGTCCCCTATTGTACTATCAGAACACTTTCGACACTTCATCGAACACGCTTACCTTCCCCTTCGAAAATGTCATCGTCGAACGACGTCCAATAAGTTCTTTGATCCCCAGAACTGTTTGCATCCATTCTGGACAATCCGAGATCAATAATAGTAGTTTTGACACCGAAACGGGTATTGTCCATTGAAAATTTACATCCTCTGATAGGCGTTTTCTTGACAGGAACGCTCTTCACGAGAATTTGCCCCCAATGAAGATCGCGATGCTGTAGGGTTGCGTCAGTAAGTAGATTTACTTCAAATCCTGGAAATATACCTCGAAGTGCACCAGATCTTCTGCTTGTGCAAGCGCCCTTGCAACTTGCCAAAACACTCCGCACGCCTGCTGCCATCCGTATTTCGACGGATTCTTGAACACGAATGACTCAAGATCCGGTCCACCATTCGGTAATACGATGATAGCATACATCTGGTCGAGGCCGAAGGAATCTGTTTGTGTCCGTGAGCAGATGCTATATGGTGACGGCAGGTATAGCCAACCTGGGCGAACACTTTCCGAACCCTTTTTCTCGCTATACTCATCCCACAATTCTAGAAACAGGGTGGGATACTTTCCTCTAACAACATAGGTCTTCAGTAGCGTCACAAAGCCACGGCAAAGTGCTCCCATCGCTCTCGTCACGATTATTTCTTTGAGCACGTCGTTGGCTTCAGTACATGGGGGGGTCTCGGCCATCAGGCGTGAATACCTCTCTTCGTTTCGGATTGGAATAACCTTGAGAACAACGTCCCCAATGCCAAACACCTCAGAGAATGACGCTTCTCCGATCTTGTGGAATCGGACATCGACATCTGGATCAACAGATTGCACGACGGGGTCGAATGGAAAGGTTTCAATAAATGCTGAGAACTCGTGCGGCCGTGTCTGTGAACACTCGCTCAAAAGAGGTAGGAGATAGTCTGGTGGTGAATAACTCTGGTCTTCACTTAGGGCAACGTCCGAAATGTCAAGCCGCGCGAGTTCCACAGATAGATCCACGTCAGTGGGTGTTGGGGGCGTCGGGAAGCGTCGCGGAAAGATCGCCTTGTTAGAGCCGCGTCGGATTGGTGTGAGCTGACGCGGTTTTGGGGCCGTGGGAGGCGACAGTGACTCGAGTGGTATTAGATTTACTTTATGACATAGCGGAACCTGCCGAGGCGGTGTCTGATAGGCAACCGGGGGAGGGGTCGAAGCCGACTCGGTTTGAATATTGATGATCTTGTAGGGTGCAGGTGGTATAACAACTTCTATCCGTGGTATCGTCTCGGTGCCCAAAGGACCGATGCGTTTGGTACGACCACCAGCGTTGTATTCGGATTCTGATTCGTCTGAGGACATCAAACGGTGTGTACCTCGTCGTAGCCTTCTTGGCGGCTGCGGCGCATCGGTCTCGCTATCGTCGCTGATGACGATCAGTTGCGTATCTTTGCATTTACCGGTATAGGTTTTTGGCCTTGATACACGCGTGACGTTTGTTTGTACGCCAGTGTACGACACCCGTCGTTCTTGGCACACCGTTTTCCCTGTTTCATCCAGGAGAATGATGTCTACGGTCAATTGCGGCGAGTGGGGCTTTAAAGAGGGGCGCGGGCGGGACTTTGAAACGCTTAGTTTACTCTTCTTACCTAGCGTGCGGGATATGGGGGCCGGGGATACGCCATTGAGGCGCACTGGTGTAAGGGGTTGACGGTTTGGAGAGTCTACTTTAAAGCGGAGGTCCCTCGTAGATTTCGCCTTGATAGGCGTGCCGAGAACTCCTGAGCGTTTCACTTTGCGCAACACCCGAGGACGTGCAGGTGATAGGATAATCGCGTTCTCTCGTTGCACTCTCTTGCGAACGGGCGCTGTACAGGTAGGGACCTCGCATGGTTCATCCACTGGCCGATCTTCGTCCCTTCTGTTTACGATGCGATGACCTCGCCGACCATATGCCAGGATTTGCTGTGTCCGTGACCCAAGCATCTGTTGAATGGAAAGTTGTACGCACAGTCACTATAGCTAGACAACGATAGGGAAGTCCTGCACATACCTGGGGTGACCGGAGTGCAGTACGCTCGGGGGGAATAACAACCTCGGCTAGCTACGAAAACGCGTTGCAGCGCGTGCGTCACGTGCACTACAAATGCCCACGCTCCTCCATACGGGAGGCTCTGCGGTGCTGGTACCTCGATGGCCCTTCCACAACCACTCCGGACTTCGGTTTCGCCTCAGGAACTGGAGCTGATAGCATCGGAACAGCTCGTTGAGATACTTCCTCTGATCACAATGGAGAAAACGGCTTTCATATCGGTTCTGTCGTGCCTTTAGGACGTACGATCTTCCAGATGATTGACTTGGAGCACAGGGTGCTTACGGTCCGCTACGCCCACCTGCCAAGTGTCGCATTCCACTTTGGATGGCTGTGAATCTGAAGGCCAAGAAGAAGTGTCACATCATTCCCCCGGATTGGCTAAACGTAGGTATGAAGAGCCAACCGTCCACTTTTCACTTCGCCGCATTCATGTGCATTCAGAATTTCTGCAAGAACGGCTTTCTCGTGAAACCAGTTACCCTGAGTTCAGTCAAATGCCTTTCCGTTTTGCCGAGATCGCCAAAGCCATCCTAGACGCGTGAGATTCTCTTCGATCACTCCTTGCATCCAGTCTTACATGCAATATAGAGCACCTGATGACGTCCAAAATGCTGAAAAAGTGAGATCATTGTTGAAGGACTTGCGCGAGGCTCGACAAGCGAAAAGCCGGGAAGGCTTGGCCAAACTGGATCATAGTGAACTCAGTGTACGTCTTACCTATAAGGAGACAGTCTGCCTGATGGTCTTTCCAGCTGCCCAACTTATGTTCCATGGAAATCAACGAATTAAGACCATTTTTCATACATGCGATGGGTGTCCTTACTCAACTATCCCGGGAAGGACAAAATGGGGCGGCCGAGGAAACCTAAAGACTCGATGCAGTTAATCATAGCCACCGACGCATTCCTATTCACTATAACATAAGATCTCGAACCACTCGCTAATACCCCAGTAGGTTGTGAGCCACTTATATCGGAGCCGGCAGTCTCTCGGTCAACAAGTGCAATTTCTCCTGTAATTCCTTGATCTCCTTCAAGATTACTTCCTCGCTCGACTGCAAAAGACATTTCAATTAGAGCCAAGATTAAGCTTAGGTGTAACGAAAGTCCTCACCTGCTCTGTATTAGGGAACCTCTTGACCAATTGACTAAACTTGGTTTTGCTAATCTGCAAACCCCTTTCCGCGTCCACCCCCTCCACGGCAGGATCGCGCGCAGCTGGATTATCTGCAGCTTCATCCTGCTCCGGACGCAACCATTTGGTTACCCACGATCTGTACCATGCGGCCAGCTTCGGACAGAGCAATAATGCAAAGCGGTACGAAGAAGATAGTAGACATCACACTACGATTGAGCTTCATACGGTATGAGGAGTAGTTAAACCTTCTCGACAAGACTCTTACCTTGGCATAAGTATCCTGTTTGACAAAAACGATGGTCCTCAAAAAAAAGTCAGTTACATTAATGGAAAACGGTGGTAAGTCCCACGAACTCAAAAGGGGCAACCAAGAAGATCTCGATGAGATTGAATGGTGCAGGATAAACGTATGAATCCGGCGCCCTAATCATTGCAACCGTCTTCCCAGCGAAGAACGCCATATATTCGGCCTCAGCGTCGTTCACCACCTATCTAACCTCTAAGAAATCGTATCAGAAATTAGCAGCATACGTACGTCCGAATAGGCAGATGCAAACAACGAGATCAGCACATTCAACAAGATGACTACTGTCACAAGAGTCCAGCTAAAGGTCGATGTGTGTAAGTACGACTTAGGACGGTCGCAAAGTCCGCTTACAGATAGAACAATGTTAAGCCAGCGGGACTTTGACACGTGGTTAACAGAGTTAGTTCCAAGTATCATTTCAGAATCACCTTGTGGAAAACCGGTCATAGTTCGGAGCCCTGTACAGTGCAATCTTGCCACGACCCCATCTGCACCTAGAAACTAGACTCACTGTAACAGGCCTTGTATAAGTACATTAATAATCTGAAACAAAAGTCAAGAATTTAATATGTGAAAAAAGGGAGCCGACGTACGACCGAGGAACTTTCGCTCTCTCCGTCAGCTACATCCAAGGCATACAGACCTTGGAAGAATCCAGCACCCAGAACCGTGAGCAGCTGTGTCTGGAGTGTCAGAATTGTACTTAAAATATCTTGTCAGGTACAAACCGCAAAAAAAATTCCAGATTCTTGCAGCATGCGTGCCACACAAATCTGCATAGTTCCCATGTACCTGCATAGAGTCAGTTGATAGCAATGGCAGCTTAGGGTCGATATCACTGCATACTTGTAACCGTCGAAAATGGTCACCAGTTCTGGAACATGGTTAGCCGACGAGCATAGCGATAGATGACCTTCATACTCATCCTGTGATCTAGTGGTTAGTTATTAACACCCTGTTGAGAATAAACTTACCAAATGAAAGGAGCCACAAAACTCAAGATCTGAAAGCTTCTCAAGCGAAATAAACCAGCCCTTCCCTCAGCAACTGAAAGCTCGGCGATGCGAAAAGAGAAAGCCGCAACAAGTAGGGCGTCTGTAAGGAAAGAAACGACATCCCAGAATCCGAATGCTCTATAACTTGCAAAGCGGAAAAATTGGTACCACTGCGAAGAAACGAATTCATAAACTCTGCTGCAAACCTCGCGAATACCTTACCCTGTGTACGTCTAAGCGTATGGGTCAGCAGTTGCGAGATGCGCCGGAGGCCGAGATACCTTCAAAACAGAACGCCAATGCCATGACATAGAGTACATATTCCCATGCATCAAAATAAGCATGATTGGGATCAAGTCGCTGGAGTGGTTCCCTCACTGGAGATAGTCCAGTCACCCACCCGCAGATTTACAAAGTGACCGCACCTGCTTGAGAATATACCACTAAGAAGACAAACCATACAACAATCCTGAGTATATTTTGATATCTAAAAAAAGTGTTTGAAAAGCGGATGGAGGATGATCGATGACAGGCCAGGCTTACCGTGGGACCGACATACGAGTGGGATCAAAGTGAGCCCAGAAACCTGAGTTACACGGCTTGTGATAAGGCACGTCTCATGGGATGTCAGTGAATAGTTCAGAGTCACATAAATTCATTCACATTGTATGTCTTCCTCTTCCTCCTCGTTGGCGGCCTGGACGAGTTCCCCATTCCAAAGCCGGTTTACCACTGCAAAACATGGGTCACTTGTAGGCTTGCTTGGAACGGCATACTCACCATCCTGAGATTCGCTTGAAGACAGGAATATAGTACTAGTCGTCCGACTTAGCATTTGCTTCCGCACAGATTTGTGATGAACCATACCAGTTATTGTCAATAGCAATTTCCAAAGCGCTAGAAGCAACACTGATATCCCCATCAACGTGCCTATGCCGATATCGCGTGGTCACCATAGGTATCATTTTTTCAGGTGGACTTTGATGCACGATCCTCCGCGCAAGCACTTCGCAAGCGACAGCTATATACCGTGCCCTGGTGAACTATGATACGACATACCGGAGGACTAAGTGTACCCACCGCGGCCCAGGTTTTCTCCGTGATCAGCAGGATTGTGATTAGCATCCCATATGAACGCTGCGTGAGCTATAAGAAGACAGTATGGGAGCTGGCGAACGTATCATATCTGCTATAAGAGTGTGGCGGGCGCGCGTGCACTCACTTCATTGTAAAAGTCGCCAGCTGCATCCACATATGCAGATATCACCTGAGGAGTAATTATGCGGCTTCCTGGGACACCCAGACTCTTCACATCAACTTCAATGGGGAGCAAGCGCAGAGTCAAGATGCGCAGCCGGTGTATGAGCTCTGGCATGACAAAAGTTAAATCGTGATTGCGACGATGAAACTTGGAAGCGCACTAGTCAACGTTTCAGGCGATGGTTTCTCCGGGTGAAACGACAACAAAGGCGAGGATTCGTGGTCCATGTCGTCGTATTGTGCTTACGACACGCCCTCAGCGACTTCTTGGTACATTGTGGCTGTGCAGATGTCAATCTGAGAGACAGTCACGTGCTACTCGGTGGTGTGCAGATTACGGGGCGACTGTGTGCCCGAGGTTCCTGCGTTAAACATGCCCGTGAGTGCGCTAATGACAATGTGACAACTTTATCTCTGGTACGATGACACCTCCAGGCTTACCATTCATCCTTCAATGAATTCGAAGCCCGTCAAGCGGGAAACATATCTATTCTACCGATCAAGACTAGAATTCGTGGCCCAGCTCCAGTCGGTAAGTTTCCTTCGTTGCGACGACGCCAGTCCTTGCAAACTTACCGAATTTATCAGCTGACCCGGACCAGGCGGATATAATAGACGAGACACTCGACCTGTTTAGAGCGAATTCTCTGTTCCGGAATTTCGAGATCAAGGGGCCCGCCGACCGCATCCTCATCATCCTCATCCTCTTTGTCTCCGATTGCTTGTTCAAAATCGGCAATGCTCGGACGGTTCCGACCGCTCTGGAAGCTTCAAAATCGTTGAATACGCTCGCCGTGGACAACTTTCCTATCCCAGGAGATGCCAATTTCCCCCTGAATGCCCACTATGCACCTCCCGGAAGCAGGATGGATGCAGGTATGTAAAGCATACTTCGTGCGACGATCTTAGATGACCGATAATCTGAATAGAGTATTTGCGCACGTATCTCACACAAGTCCGTCAAGAGCTGGCTGCTCGGTTGGTGGAACGACTGTACGCGGATGGGACCAACAAGCCCAGTAAGTGGTGGATGGCGTTCCAGAAGAGGCGCTTCATGAACCGCAGTCTGGCTACCTGAACATAGTTATAATGCGAGTGATACATGCGGTGTGCGATGTCTGTATGCTACCTCAAGAAGAAATTCTCTCTATAAACTACTTTTTCTTCTTTCTCTTCCCCTCGTTAGGGTTTTTTCTACCATATCCAATCCGTGGCATCCCGTCCGGATGCCCAGACTGTGTGGACCGTGACTTGCTGCGGGTACCACTGAGGATGCCTGGGACCCAATCGGGATCAGCCCAACTGCCTACAGCGACACCGCTCTTCCCGCCCGACTCGACGAGACCTTTGATCATACGTTGTTCTTCCCTCTCCCGCTTCCCCTCTGCTCGTTTCTTTGCCCGCATATACTCTATTTGATCCTCTCGGAGAATGAGACCCTCCCCCGTGCCCGTCTTAGCAGAACCGGGTTTCGGAGCAGGTATGGAGTATCTCGTTCCTCGAACTCGGTATTGGAAATTTTTCTTGAGGTGTACTTTCATGACGGGGGAACCAGCACCAGCATCCGCGGACGAAATCGTGACAGATGTCCTTATCAGCGTAGGATTTCCGCAGGATGGACAGAACTGCTTAGAGTTATCCTTGCAGATTCTAACCAACGTGAGCGTGGGTCGTTGTAGTCGATATGAACACCCACTTGAAACATGCATGGCATCGGAGAACCCAACTTTTGACTTTTTGTATTCTTTTGCCATCCGTACTCATCAGGGGCAAACCCATCTGTAACAAGACATTTTGCATGGCGAAATCAGCCGTCATACACCCCACCGCGGAAGGCTGTTTCGGAATGGCATTCCCGATGTCTTTCCTGCTTCTGTCCTCTGATGGGAGAAGATGCAATGCACGAGCCTTGTGCATTTCTACATTACCCGGAGTTATCCACTCGCCTTCATCATCGTCTTCAGAAGATGGATCGTCATACAATGGGTCATTATTGGATAACGCTGATTCATCGCCCGAAGATGGAGGTGAAGAAACGGAACCCTCTTCCTCCACCTGATCTTCCACGTCCCCACCGGCACCAACAGGATGGGACGCGTCGGGAGAGGAGACATGGGAAGAAACAGAGGATAGGACTTTTTCATTTATTTCTGAATTCTCCGATGTATCGACTCGCTGCGCTGGCGAAGACGTCGACGAATCATCCTTACTTCTTTCGCTGTATGATTCCACACTTGATATTGCTCCCTCGTTGGGCGTCACCTAGTGGTCGCCATAAGTCGCGTAGCTTCCAGTACTGACTGTCACCTTGCCTCCTGCTGGCTCTGTTGCAAAGCCTTTTCTTGCTCGTGAAGAGTGTGGGTCAAAGCCAACACACAGATGTCGGCATGTGAAAGTACAGCATAGTCGCCAGTTTTTTTGGCAAATTGTATAACTAGGTATGTGATGAGCATTCCTCCAGTGTAAGGAAGTACGGCTGAGGTGAACCTTGAGACAACGAAGCGGCAGTCGGATTCCTTACGCTGACTTGGACGCCAGCCGAAAGCCCTAGCTGTTCGAGATGCTCGCGTGCGCGCTTATCCTTTAACTCGTCTAAAACTTGTGGGACTGTCAGGTATGTGTCCTGCCAAGCCTCGTAATGGCGATAGTGATAGAAGTGGTCCAGAGTCGAGTACCAGATACTTGCATCGTTTATTATCTTCCGCCATGTCGAGCCTGAGATGAGCGTTGGACGCATGGATGATAATCGGCGACAAATCCCTGTTTTGGGAAAACCACATAAAACCGATCTCGGCCGATCAACTTACAGACCCTGGTAGAAACGTTCCATCGAGCGAACAACGTAGTAACCCTCCATTCAGTGATATACCTGTGTACATGGCATCGAAATCGTACGTTCACATTTGGTCGCCTGGGCTTTGCCGATTTTTTAACGCAATGCTGCAGATACCGCATCGTTGTTCTTCCTGGCGATGGCATCGGTATGTGTGTTGCGATGATTCAATATATACGCCGTTCTCAACCAGCCGTAATTGAATACCCAAGGTCCCGAAGTCATCGCACAAGCAACCCGCGTGCTTCAACTTATATCGGACTCGTCAGAGAACCTGAAGCTCAGTTCTTGACACTTATGATTTCGGCGGGTGTGCAATCGATAAACATGGCGAGCCGCTGCCTGAGTCAACCTTGAAAGCCTGTCAGGAGGCGGATGCAATCCTGATGGGTAGATCTAGTCTAAATGTCCCTGATGAGAGACGCTAAATAATCAATTTAGGATCTGTCGGTGGACCTAAATGGGGCCCTGAGCGCGAGGTTCGCCCCGAGCAGGGTCTCCTTGCACTCCGCAAAGCTTTGGGCTTGTACGCCAACGTGCGTCCGGCCAGTTTTGCATCGGAGTCTCTATTGTCATACTCGCCGTTGAGACCAGAGATTGCCCAAGGTGTCAACATGATCGTTATCCGCGAACTTATCGGTGGCTTGTACTTTGGCCCTCGGGAAGAGCAAGGGGATGGTAACACTGCATTCGACACCATGGTATACAGTGTCGCAGAGGTGGAGAGAATTACACGCGTCGCAGCACAAATCGCCTTGACAGCCAACCCACCCTCTCCCATCCACTCGGTCGACAAAGCTAATGTCCTCGCTAGCTCCAGGCTTTGGCGCAAGGTTGTGACGGAAACCCTGCGGAAGGAGTATCCCCAGCTGACCCTTGACCATCAACTTGTCGATTCCGCTGCCATGTTAATAGTGTCTAATCCGAGGAAGTTGAATGGCATCATCCTCACTGAAAACATGTTCGGAGACATGTAAGATCCCCCCCTATCTTTTGTTACTAGAGCCCTAAAATCTCTCCACAGCTTATCCGACGAGACCAGTGTCATTCCTGGTTCTCTAGGATTACTACCCTCTGCTTCGTTAGCGGGTGCACCGGCATCACCTTCAAGCTCTTCTTTCAAACCAAGCCCTGGACTCTATGAGCCGATTCATGGTTCAGCACCCGACATCGCTGGCAAGGGTATTGCTAATCCTGTTGGAACCATCCTCAGTGTCGCAATGCTCCTGCGATACTCTCTCGGCCTTGAAAAGCAAGCTCAGGCCATTGAGGCTGCCGTCCGCAAGGTTCTCGACGACGAAAGTGTAGGCGGTTATGGCCTGCGAACAGCTGATCTGGGTGGCAATGCGACAACCGTTCAGTTGGGTGATAAAGTAGTAGAGGTACTCAGGGAATTATTGTAATTCCTGTGCATCAAATGTATGTATGCACCGGATGGCTGTACGATATCCTGGAGGAGAAATCCACGGACACGCCTTCCATTCTTACAGAGCCCGCGCATGAACAGTCCGTTGGATTGCATGTGGTGTCTATGTGACAACTGCTCCACAAAAGCGGGTCCCGCACCCTTAAAACAAATGTATGGGTAGACATGTACATGTAAATAGAGTAAACAGTACCATCCTAAAACATGTTAGCAAGCTTGCTCGCTGCAAGTTTGGCATCCAATCGAGGTCGCGAAGGCTGGATCCGCATGGACTGGGACATGCTGGTAGGGCTAAGTTGTGCCAACGGGTCGAACGTCGCTTGCGATGCCGACAAACGACGAGAAGTGTCTGGCGTTGCCGGTGAAGGTAACGAAGATGACGCAGTGTAAGATTAGCAGATGAAGTACAAGAGGCCACCGTTCCGAGAAGTGGGTCCTGGGAGACGGGAGGGGAGGAAGCAGCAGGCAGCGTTTGCCCGCGAGAACTGGTTGATTGCACAAACATGGACTGGGTGCCATCTCGGAGCTGACCGCCAGAAAGTGACACTGGACGTGGTGGAGGGGTGGAGAGGGGGGGTCGAACACCCGTCGATGGCCCTGCGACTGGGTTAGACGTACTTGCAACTTGGCCGGAGGTTGAAGAGACATTGCTGGATGGTCGGGGAATAGGGGGAGCAGAGGCAATGGATCTTGATAGCGGTTTCATGTCGTCCTCCAACGGTGGAACAATAGAGGGTTTGGGGATACTGTTTGGCTGGACAACGGCCTTTTGGTTAGCGTTGCTGACATCGTTCTTGAGGGCCAGTAGTTCCTTCAACAATTGCTTCTCATACATAATGGACGAACGAGCATGTTCGATCAGCGCAACAGTAACATCGTCGGTGACGTTCTTGCTGTGCACCTGTAGTGCGCGGTGAAGATTTTGGGAAATACCATTCGCCCGTTGTCCTAGCAATTGCTCGTATTTGTTTGCCTGGGGAGAACATTAGCGAAACAACCAAGGCAATCACGTAGAGAAGTACCTCCTCAAGCTCTTCCAGTGCTTCGTCCACGCGTTCCGGGCGTATATTGGAACTAATTTTCAGTCTCTCGATATTTCTTCTCTTGGATATGGCAGCTTTGACCGCGGCTTGGTATTCTTCGAGCACGCCCGCCCGCTGGAGAAGCGCTTCCTTGGCTGATCGGGCGTTCATACCTTGATAACCAAGGGTGTCCCCAACGACAACACACTCGCTTATGGACTGCGCCTGATCGAGGTCGGAGAGGCTATGCCATGTCCTCCCTAACTTGCGCAGTGCATTAGCAAGAGGAGGACGAGCTTCGGTAGAGGCAACATTGACGAGCCTGTTCCCCATTTCCGCATGTGCAGTGGATAAAGCTGGACGCCAGTTCCAGAGTATGCACGCTACCATGTCGAACAGCACTTACCTCTCCGAGTTATGGCAAGTTTGTCAATAGCCTTGGCAGCATCGAAAAATTGAGTTTCGAGTTTCGTGAGCTCAAAACGAGCCCGTTGCAGAATCTCATCCTCATCTGCTACATCCCGCTTTATGAGACTAAATCCCGAACTGGTCTTCCGACGTGGTCGAGGAATGGGCTGGTACCCGAAATCGCTTTCGATGAATGAACGTAGGTCTTCATCATACATAACAACTGGATCCTCGGATATTCGAGTCAGCCACCGCTGGAGCATAATCTTAACCAGTCGATCGTCCTCTTCATCTGTCGGGGCTGACGTCTGGGCAAGGGGTAAAGCTGGGATGATGGTATGCGGACAGCTATTGAGCAAAGCCTCGTAAAACTGCTGAAACTCGAGGTATGACCTGGAGACGTTGCGGTAGGTTGTCCCGGTGAAGTTGGAGAGGTTTGTCTCCAAAGATGGCATGAGCTCGACGGCGAACATGGTCGTAAGTATATATGAATACGTACTTGTGCATCAAATTTAACGAGGATATCCCTTCTGTTGCGGTCCAGCCCAGTGATCCGTACCCGAAGGTATGGTTCTTTCTTCTCATATTTTATGCCATTGGATCCCACCGTCGTCTGGGGAGATATGAGACCGGGTTCTGGCTGACCGTAGATTTTGGGCTCCTTGGCAAACGTTGCGTCGGAATCCACGACCCGTGGTGTGGATGGGGATGCACGACGGAGGGTAGGGATGGGTGAGTTGGGTTCGTGAGGGGTCGTCGGCCATGGCGGGGTCACATCGGTGTCGCCGTTCGCGAATACCGACGCTGTCGAGTTGAGAGGATCGAACATGGGGTGGATTATCGTCGACGCTTAAAGTCTCTGCAGTCGGACACGCTCGCATGCCATGGAGGGAGTGGGAACCAACTTCTATTCTCGTAACGACTTAATACAAGATAAAGATAATAACAATTAGTGTGGTTTATGTGTCAGTTTGCGAGTGGGT
Organism: Pisolithus albus; assembly: GCA_024613165.1. Lineage (NCBI taxonomy): Eukaryota > Fungi > Basidiomycota > Agaricomycetes > Boletales > Pisolithaceae > Pisolithus > Pisolithus albus. Next base: position 182,902 of record JANFAB010000004.1, on the reverse strand, counting down.
GGTGGAGAGGAAGCATGTGTCCCATGCGCACTACTTTGGTGGTGAGGTATTTGTCCAAGTCCACACCCCTGACTGCCTCTCCTCCTACCATCGTCACACCAACCGACCGTTGGTTGTCTTCCTCGATCGGCCGACATCTCCAGCTCCTCGGTACCATGGGCACCCGTTCCACAACCCTAAGTCCTTCCCTTTCGAGGGCTGCCACTTTGTCGGGGTTGTTTGTTAGCAAACGGACACCCTCCCCCTGCACCGATCCAAGACCAAGGTCCCGGAGGATGGCCACAGCAAGCTCGTACCCTCGTTCATCCGCTTTATACCCGAGCTTGAGATTGGCAGACACGGTATCATGCCCGAGGTCTTGTAGATTATAGGCACGTATTTTCGACAGCAGACCTATTCCACGACCTTCCTGTCTCATGTAGACGACGACGCCGCGTCCCGGTATGATCCCGTTGGAGGTAGCCTGCACTGGCTGCGATATCACGCGGATCGCCTCGTCGAGCTGTTCCCCACAATCACAGCGCATGCTGCCGAGTGTCTCCCCGGTAAAACACTCGGAATGGATTCGGACGAGGGGTGCCAGAAGATGTGGAGCCGGAAGTCGGCCATTGCACGGCGGCTGAGACGGCTGATGGGAGTCGGGAGAGAGTCGCCCCACATATGCACCTCGGATGAGCCGTTCCTCGGCAGTTTCGTTTTCGGTCCACACGGAGTCCAAAGAATGACTGCGGATGGCCGGTGCAGAGTGTTGATCGTTGTTAGAGAGCTGCGCTGGGTCCACTACGACAGCAAGGTGCTCTTTGTTGTCGCAGTTGTTGTGATAGAGATGCAAGAAGACAGTCCCATGAATTGTAGGTATCCGAGTGCGTGCCATACACTTCACTGTTACCGTGGCCGGTTCTTTCGGTTGCGTGACAAGAGGATGAACGATTGTCCCCGGAAGAGGGACGGGTGTAGGTCTAGAAATTACTTGCGATGCGGGTTCTAAGTGACGTGGAGATGCTGGCCGTTCGTCTGGGGAGCTCTCGTGCTTTCGGAGACGTGAACTCCGAGGGGCCTGCCTGCTCACGTAGGGACAGGGTTTCTGCTGAGCAGGATTTCCCGAGGAGCACTTGGTGGAATCGGGTAAGTAGATCGCATGACCGGCATGGTGATGGGACTGGGGACCGGTCGCAAAGACAGTGGCGATGAGCAGCGAGTCGATAAAGGCGTCTCGTCTGGGGATGTGACGACGCTTGCTACGCGGGGTGCAGAAGGCGTCGAGCAGTGACTGAGGCTCGCCGAGGTGGGAGGCAAGCATGGGAGACTCTGTGAGGGCCATCTCTGGAGGGAGTGCTCACTGTCAAGTCGATATCAGCTGCTTTTATACATCGTTTCGATCGGACGTTCTCACCGACGCAGATAAAACGCTGGGATTGACTCGGAGGGGGTGTGCACAACTCGATTGATGCGTCAGCCAAGTGGCCCTCGCGTCTTTCCACTCGCCGTCCTCCTCGACACTCCCTGCCCAAAGGCTCATCGCCATGACTGACCCTCAAAAACAGTAAGCACGCTCCCAGCCTGCTCAGCTGTCGTCAACCAACTTGGCAGGTCTTCTTCCATCATCACCACCACCCCTGGCCCTCCAAACGCGGATGGGGCCCTCCACCACGCCTTGCTAAACGTCAGAGAATTGGAATCCCAAAATGCCAAACTATACGAAGACAATCGGCGGCTCGCAGCTGCCGTTCACATGCTGAACGAGCGGCACGTCTTCTTGTCCAAACCCCAGGTTGCCCAGTTGCAGCAGCTCACGTACTTGCAAGAATACGTACGCAACATAGAAGCAGATCGACTGCGTACCACCCGTCAGTACCAAGACCTCCTAAGCAGCCTCGCAAACGGAACCGCTCCCCAGCTACTAGTCTCGCAGTTACAGCAATCTCGAGCGGAGTACACGCATCTGCTCAAAGAATACAACTTTCTATTAGACAAGCATACGAAGCTCAGAGTCCATCTTTCTATGGTCAACCCTGCGCAGCCGCCTTCATACGCTCCACCAGGTGCTCCAGGTACGCCCAGAAATCCGAGCCTCTAAGCCATTCAAGTAACATTGATCTCTCACACCAGTTCCAGCCGTGCCGAGCAGCCATGCAGCCAATTTTCCGGTATGCCGCGTGTAGTCTCCGTGTCCATCATCATTGACACCTATCTAGCGCCCAGATATTCCCAGTCGTGACGTTCCGCCCATCCACAGTCCCCCTGTATCTCCGACTAGTCCCTACCACAGTTTTCCACTCCCACAACAGGCTATACAAAATGTCGGCAGGCGGTCCTTTGACGGTTTCGTTCAGGTGAGTATTACTGCGCTCACCGGTTGCCTTGTCCGTGATCATCTGTGCAGCGTCAAATTCCTTCAATGCATGGTCAACATCCTGTGGCATCACTTCCTACTCCACCTTCTTCGGCTTCTATGACTGTACCAGCGGGACCTCCGCTTCGTACGCCGCTGCGACCCGTGACTACACATCCTATGAAGCCACCGGTTCACATTCCCCCGTTGCCTTCGGGTCCTCGTATCATGTCGGCGCCTGCCACCCTGCCGCAGGGTTATCACTCGTTTCCCCAAGGACCCAAGCCGGTACGGAGTCCTCACGAAATCGTCGACTTGACAGAGGCAGAATCAACATTACCCATACCAGACGCTATTCCTAGACCCGGGCAGTCCTCCACGTCAATGTCGCCCTCCCTATCACCTAGTTGTTTCAAGCGATCCAGTTCCGCCCTGGGTGCACCCGAAAGTCCGGAAGCAGGTCTGAAAAGATCTCGAATCGAAGGTTGCGACCAATCGACTCCAGATAACCAGGTTGCGAACAATTTCTCTCCGCCGAACCAAGATTTGAAGCCAGAGACGGACACAGCCGATAATGCGGTACTCCCTCATCCACAGGCTCCTTCCGTATCTTCCTCTGCAGTCGTCGATCAGCAAGGAGATCAGCCTACTCCACTGAGTGAAAAGGATCTTCGTCCGGACGAAGAGTGTGTTCGTATGATTTTTGAAAACGATGCACAAGTAGAAAACGGTGTCTTTTGTGATCCATGCTTGTATGCTCGATCGTTTACCATACCTGCTCGAGTGCTCACGAGTTTACTCAGGAGTCGTTACGAGGCAGGCATGCTCTCGGAACCGCCTGCCATTCTTGTCAACCCACGTCCCGACTCCCTTATGAACCATTGCATGACCATTCACCCTACATTATGGGATGACCTTCGACACCGAAGGGACCTCACTGAAAAATAATGATATCGGACTCCTCAAGTATTCAATTGTAAAATATCGTCACCTGTCTGCATGCGTTAACTTCAGTGCACGTAGTCTACAGATGCTTGCAATCGACTTGCAGTCATTCGGTTTGTTATTCATGGCTCAATTACCCCGATTAGGTGTCATGTATCAACCCTCTTCCACTCGAGAATACAGTCATTCTCGCCATATGCGCTCACGATTTGATAGACGTCGTCACAGGGTCGGTGTTGCAAGAGAGACACTTATCATCCTAGGCCTTGCAACTGTGGGCACTCAGTTGGCTCGAGATTTTGCAAGTACCGGCTTTCTCATGAATAAACGAAGTGGACAGAAACCAGATGTACAGCCTGCGACCTCTCCTCCAGAGCTATCGGAACCCCTACGCTTTTAACTGTTTAGCAAGTGCTTCGATCAGCTTGGTAAGACGCGCCGTCTCGTGCTTTGCCAGCGTCGCGTTGCGATCATAAATCACCGCTTCAAACAATGCCGGGAAGGTAGTTGCACCATATCCTTCAACGGCATCAGCACCTGTCCAAATAAAAACAGAACACTCACCGAGGTACTTCCCCGGCGCAACACCGAGGTGCTTGTACCATTCACGGCCTTTAAGCCCACCTTCGGCAAGGAATCCTTGCTCGAACAATCTTAATTTCCGGTTGACCTTCCTAACCCTAGCAAGGGCTTCTATCAATTTGCAGATGGGGTCCCTGTGCCGCTGCCTGCAAGTAGTGCTCTGTTGCTCGAAGTCTCCAACTATATCCCACACGTGCTTCCTGTCGACGTGACGGCCCAACTCTAAGATGTCTTTGGGAGGATATCCCAACAAGACTTTGATCCAATTGCCGACGCGATCGAGAGCGTAGTTGCCCGGACAAGTACGAGTGATCCTCCGAATCGCCTTGCGGAACTCCTTCTCAGCCTTCTCTTTCTCCACATCGAGCTCGAGGCTCGATTTTTGTAACTTCGAGATCGCCCTGCGGAGCTTATCGAAATTTGGGAGAACGTCTCCGTCGGGAGCGGATTCCTCTACGCTGCGTCACGTACTTGGTAAAGAAAAGGAGAAATATTCGGACTCTACTTACTTATCAACATAGGAATCGAGTTCGAGGGCGTAATGTGTCGTATTCAATGGCAACACGATGGAATCTGCGAGGCGGAGTGTGATCAAGCCCAAACTCTTCGCAACTGCGACCTGTCACCTCAGTTAGCCGAAAGTATAAGGGAAGAAAATGCGGTATGTTACATGGCGGTGGAAACCGGGATCTCCATATCTCTCTTGCCACATCTGGGAATCATAGATGGAGTGGTAGTGGTAAGATGCGTCCGTAGGTGTGTAATCGAAACCCTGGTCAGAACTAGCTATCTAATAGCGACCTCAACCCAATTTTGGAATAAAGATAGGGCAGACTTACCCCGAGTCTCTGCAAGAAGACAGTATAGTCGCTCCCGGATCCAAGGAGACGCAAACTAACAGTCGAATCATTCAAAACTTGATTACGTCGGGTCCACATCCGAGCAAAATCTGCGTCTTGCGTTCCAATATACGGGCCAGAGTCGTACTGTGCATCCCAGAGCGTCTTATCAGCTTGCGTGGGGTGCGGCAAGTCTTGTGCAGATCTTTTGATAAGATGAGCAAGAGAGGGGGACCCGGCAACACTCCATCGGGAACCAGCGGCTGATACATCTATAGGCACTTAGCGCTGAAACGCAGAAGAAAACCGCTCGCTGAACATACCGACATTGATGTATGAAACAGCGTGGGCTTGGATCCATTCAGGGAAGTCCTCGCCAAACTCAGTGCTGCCCACTAGCGCGTGCTTTCGGGACGAGATCAAGACTTGCCTTATGCGTGCAATGCTGTAAAAACTTACTTCCTCTGCATCCCAACTAGCAATCAAAATGGTACGGAGAGGCTGCCAACCTCGTTGAATCAAAGCACCGAGTCCGCGGACAACCTCCAGCAAAGATACTGTGCCCGAAGTAGGATCTGCACCACCAGTGACCCAAGCTAACCAACGTCCTTTAGATCCCGTACGGCCTCGGAATATTGTGGCTCACCATCCCTGTGGCAGCCGAGGATAACTACTTCATCTTTGATACGACCAGGGATAGCCGCCATGGTATTCCAAATAGGAGTCACCTTAGTGTCAACTAATCATAGCAGAGTCAAGCAAATATCGATTGCAACTCCTAGAAAACTCACCGTCGTTGGTCAGCCTGACGAGATGGCGGCCCACCCTTCCGTCGAACTTCCTACCTTCCTCGATCCCACCGAGTTCTTGTTCAAACAATACTTTTGCATTTTCCCAGGAAAGAGGAATGCTGGGAATGGACGGCAGACAACATGGCTCTGTACGTGAGACATTCGGATACGCGGGGTATCCAGGTGTAGTCGGATCGCCAGGCAGGTAAGTCACCGAACCACGCTCGATGGATGTGGGATTGCGCGCAGGTCCATCGGGGTAGGGCAAGTACCCGTTCTCAACAGTCACGCTGCCATCATCACGAGGATCATTATACGTGATGACACCAGCGACACCGTGCTGCTCGGCACCTTGAATCTGAGGGAAACGAAAGCTCAACTTGATTTGCCGGTGTATCCACAACTTACCTTGAGACCGCGGTAGTTGGCACCGTACCTAGCGAGGACTATCTTTCCGGTGGGATTTACACCAGCCTCGACGAGCTGGTCATAATCATTTTTCGTTGCGTAATTAGCATAGACGATTTGGCCTATGGCTTCGCCAGCTGCGCTCATGCCGTGCCATGGAGGGATGGCATGCTTGTATTTCGCGGCAGTCTCATCCGCAGGATTGCCGTCTTCAAGGAGATCAGCAGTCCACGTGGGTTGATTGTCGGAATCAAGGATAGCAAGAGAGATGCCGTCAGTATTTCCAATGTCCAAGACGGGGTAGTAAACATCCACCCAGGCAGAGGGGTGATCGAGTGTCGACGTAGTACTGAGCGTAGCCTGTCGCGACTCGGGGGTCCCAGCATCAAAAATAGGGTCCGTTGAAGGAGCCGAAATGCCAAGTTCTCTCTGGAAGAAAGACAGGACATCGTTAGCGTCCTGAAAATCTTCCGTTGAACCAGCTAAGTGAGGGCGGGTAGCATAGTACCGTGAGGAATTGAGGGCCGACGCAGTGGATGGTATGGAACTGCGTCACGTAGTACGGTTAGCGGTCAAGACGTATCCAGAACGACAATACCAAAAATTTACAGGAACGCTCTTTCGATGCGTGCATTGTAACCACTGCGCAGGCGCTCGTGGCCACCTTTGCAATCTCTGCGCAAGTATACAGAGTGATGGTTGACGAATATGCCAGAGAACAGGAGGGATAATGCTGCCGTGACACCGAGGACTCTCCGGAAACGAAAGAACCTGCCTGCAGTGGCTGGCACCTCAAAGTCGTGGTTGAATCCCGCCTTCTCTGTCTCACCGGCGTCCATGTCGCTGACGGGAGGCAAAAGTAGCTAACTCAGCATATAGCTTGTCCAACGGTTCCCACCCGTCTCTCTTGACTGTCGTTCTCCATGACAAGAAAAAAAGCTCTCGAAGAGGCAGGTGTCTCCTTCGTAAACGTATTAGGCAGTCCGGACGTACTTTTTTATGTATGTAGTATGTAAAAAATAAAAAGTTATGGAGACGTCGGCCCATCGGTCGGGTTATCCAATTCCGGCCCGCCACGTTCCGGCGCACCGTCTCGTCCTTCCGCTGCGACTTGGCGTCGACAGCCATGTCAGAGTCAGCGAGGAAACCCGCTGAAGACGATGTGCGACCAGCACAACCATCAATCGCAAATTCTGCGTGGACGTCGTTTGATCGCACTGAACTTCTGTCTCGCGCCCGCACATTTCTGAGTGCACCTGAAATACGGTCCCAAGATTCGGATGCGAAAGCTGCCTTCCTCTCAGAAAAGGGTCTCACGAGAAGCGAGATTGACCATCTGCTGCGTGAGCTGGTGAGTCGTATCTGGAAGGACCTCTGGTGGTGTTTATATGATCGATGTCGTAGCCTCCGCCAGTGCCACCACGAACATATCCTCCTTTCCCACCTTCCGCCGTCCCAAGCTTGCTGTTAGGCGTTGCAAGGGTGCTTACATGGATAACCGGAAGCTCTGCAATCGTCTTATTGATTTACTACGTACGTACTCACCGATATTCCCCTGATAACGCATCTAACCTCTCTCAGCGCTACCTGCTGCCACGTCTCTCTAAATCCTATGAAGCGCGGCTGGCGTTGCGGAACCACCAGCTCTCTCTCCTCCTGCGCCTCAGAGACTCTACAGAGCGACTCAAGTCAAAGCAAGCCGAATCTTTCAAGGAATTGGCGCGTGTTCCAAAGTACCACGAAGAAGAGCCATTCGCAAGCTTTGAGACATTGGACGATGTGATCGCGCACATACCGCCGTCAAGGTCGACAACGCAGGTGGGGACCTCGGTACTGCTGTCAGCGGAGACTAGCGACGAGAAAAGAGGCGAGCAAGTGCCCGAGTTGACGATCCTCCGGTGTGGGCTGAACGATTTAGTCCGGACGAAAAAAAGAGGCAGTGGTGGAATCGATAACAGTAATTCAGCCGCTGTGTCAACGGAAGAGCTTTTTTCCTACCTGGAGAGTAAGATGCCATGGATCTCTGGAGAACAAGAGGGGGGTGCCCAGCATCAGGTCCGTCCTGCAGCTCTCGAATTTGTCGCGCGCCATTATGCTAAGTTACCTCTTCCTGTAACGTGTAGACTCGGTTGTGGGAATTCTTGAATAGGTGCCCGTTATTCACATCGTCACCACCATCATCGAGCGAGAGCTCAGGCGAGGGAAGAGCTGTACCTGCACCTGCGCGCCCCTCCCACCTTCTTTGGAAATACACGCCCGCAACCCCACCTGTACCTCCCATACTCGCTAGCCTCTCCAAGCTCCGATTAGCCTTACCCCGCAAACCACAATCTAGGTCTAGCACTAGCACTGTTCTGCCTATGTCGGCATCACAACCATCACTCCTCCCTAACCCGTGCCAACGAACCCTTCAAGTTCTGTCGGATTTCACGGGCTACATAACTACACAGACGTACTCCCTCGGTATGTTGTCCTCTACAGCGCCGTCATCAATTATCCGAGGAGCAGCGGGTACGGGTGATTCAGTGCAAGAGGACGAGATACGTCGCGAGATTCGGGCCCTGAAAGGCCTGGTTTTGAACAGGAGATCATTTTTGCCAACTAGCAATGGAACTGGTGCCGGGACTCGTGCAGCGGGGAATCTGGAACGGCCCCATAGCGAGCCTATACCGACATCGGAAGAGTATCCGCAACCAGATATTGCATCTGCACGTAGCAGATGATGGATTGATTGAGGTATATGATAACAGCAGACACAGCAAGTGTTTTAGAAGTTATAGTACAGCCACCCATTTCACGAGATGAGCAAGGGCTAGCGCACCGAGTCAATCGGCTGTTTGCCCCAGTCTCATTGTGTTAGCAAGTTATCGTGCTGTAAGCACCGTGCGTTTAACACTGTCCAAGGAAGCTATTCTTTGGGAAAGGTTGACCAAAATCACCCCTCCAAGTCGTCAGATTTGGGTTCGTATAGGCCTCTAAGTAGCTGAAATTCATAAATGTTCAACAACGTCGCAAAATGGTCATGAGAAAGGCACACACGTATTAATGTATTTCGTTGTTGGAAAATCTTTCGGGTCACATCCAATATTTCTACCGTTCTTGGGCTGATACACCCGTATGTAGTCAACCCGCATGTGTGCAGGGAAGGGAAGACTACCGAGATCGACCGGCCCAAAGTTCGTTGACATGCCCAAGTCCAAGATAATGTACTGACGAGTAAAGTTCCCTTAGCGTCGCGTACTGAGATGGACAATAAGACATACCATGGGTTCTTGGGGTACGGGGCGGGCAGATATCTGAACAGCAGGATCGGCACCCATGCCCGCGACATTGAGCGTCCACGAAACCTGGTTATTCGATATCCACGTTATGTACTGTGGTCTGATAATTATCTCACGGCTTTGTGTTAACTGGCAGTACTCACAGCATTGTCAAATCCGGGAACGTACTGCGACACGAGCCATCTCAATGGGGGTGTTCGAGGAAGCTCGTAGCAGAACCTACCTCAAACCCGTATATTGAGAAGCAACCGCCAGTTCCCTCGTAACAATTCTGATCCGTGGTAGTAACTACGGACGTCGCTTGCTGAAGGACGGACCCGATATACGTGTTATGAGTGGAAATCGTTGGATTGCGAATGATTTCGTTCAAAGAGGTATTCTTCCAAATATATCCAGCATCGAACGGCTGCAGGTCAAGTGTTAAGGTCTGGATACGAGGCGATGGAGAAATATACTCACCGCCCACTGAGCGGACTGGGAAACCTGGCCCACGAGGTTACTCGAAATCTGTGGTATACATCTCAGCGCAGGAGCGCCGTACCGCGCAGCACTCACTCACCTGTGCTTCAAACATATCAATCTCTGGCGCGGCACGACCAACGTATGTACCATCGGAGTGAACGGGTCCTGGGTGAAACTCGCCCTTACACGTACAGCGGGATAACCTTTGTCCTGGGAGCCATGAGAGAGCGCCGCCTTTCCCCGCATCGCCATTCACGGTTGCTGCGACAGGTTGGCCGTTAACAGTCTGGTTTGCAACCGTGCCGACATCACACGCATCATAAGTGTACGGCCACTTCATGCGAACTTTTGGTTAAATCGAGAATCTCAACCGATCGGCGGCTCACCATTCCATCGAGACTGGCACCGTATCCAGCTCGTCCAAGGTTACCCATGGTCCAAATTGCAGGCCAGAAACCTATGAAAACATGACACGTTAACAGAACACCAATGACAGAAACAACGAACCCATGATGTTGGGGACGCCGGGGAGTGACACGTTCGCTTCTATGTACCCGCCTGTGAAGCAGAACTTATTCCACGTAGACATCATTCCTGTCGGGTGCGAAGCAGTAAGTCAGATGGACAAAGCACATTGAGTGAGCTCCATTTACCCCCTTGATAACTTAAATTATGTGTGTTCTTCTGAGAGAGGGTTACTTGAAGGTAACCGTCCCCAGTTACAAGCGCCTCCGGACTATACCATTCCAGATTGTTCGTTTCCTAAAAAGCTTTCCAGTACATATCACACTCCTGAAGATCACAACAAACCCAGTAGTGCAAGTCGACTGCTTCCCAGTAGGGATCGTCCCCTGGCCAGAAGGTTCTCCCTGGGACGTTAAATTCATCTGAAAAGACTAGTTCCATTTCTGGACCACCGTTCCACGACGGTTTCGTGTAGGCCTCTTTGGGGGTGTCAACGTCGACGAGGGACCGGAAGCCGTAGATGCTTGGTACCTTAAATTCGAATTGTAAGGAGGAGCAAATCAGCGAGGATGGTTATATACCTGACCGCTGGCGTTGATACCACCAAGGTTGAAACCTCCATTTGTAGACATCGTATGCCGTGTTAAGAACCAGGCTATTGGGTAACCACCGCTGGAGGACGGGTTAGCCAGATATATGCGTCATAGAAATGCCAGAAAAGGTGCATACAAGAGGGATATGAAAGCAAACAAGAGGACGAACAGACAGCCCAAGTTCATGCAGCGGCTGTCCACACCTCGAGAAATGCATCCGGAGGGAATGTCTTCTTCCGGGTCATGGAGGTCGTCGTCGGGTTCTTTTGAATCCGGAGATAGGTCTGTTCCCCATAGCCTCGGATCGGGACCAAGATGGAACTACAAACGTGAGAAGGATGTAGTAGAGGTAGATGACAGAAAACAGACCTGATCGGTTAGGGAGGGTATTCGCGAGCCTGCCCCAGCTGAATACGGTGTTTCTGTCTAGATCGCAGGTAAGATTTGGGCTCGCGAGAGGACGAAAATGCACTCACGACTGAACTCGCGAAGCTCACAACTCTGTTTCGTGGTTGTATGCCAGCTGAACTTCGCCGCGAGGGGGTTGCGAGGCCCGTTCTCGAGGGGAAGGGTGTCTCGCTATCTAGCTCTGGTGGGGGTAACATACAGGAAAGAGAGGAAGTCGAGCTGGTTAGTAACTGCGAGGGAATCGTAGGCCAAGCACAATGGATACTCCCGTTACCACGGGCCAATCGGCAACATGGATGCCTCCTCCCCCTCTTTTGATGAAACCACTCGTGCCCGGCCAACAACTCACGCGTCGCCGAGGCGCACCAATATGGACCGCAGCTTACTCCAGTGTACCGAACGAAAACCGGGCTCCACGGTCGTTATCGTGATCTCTTGGCGGCCGGGCGTGACGACGGGGGCCTTCATGAGAGAAGCAACGTCGGATCTGCGTCGGAGCCACTGACTCTCAGAGCCAGTCCAGACTCCACACCCTCACCCATGAGGTATGCCGCATCGTCCGCTTGAGGCTCCCTCTGCAATCCGTGCTCTTTTCAACGGACGAACACAGCGAAGAGTTCTGATCGATGATCAGTGGAATCAACTTGTTGCCTTCCCACAGCTGCTAAGTCTGGGCGGACTACGCATCTGGACATTATCAGTTAGTTGCTAGTACGGTAGGTATTTTCAGGGACTAACCGTGTAACTGGCTTACTGCCTCGGACTCAGTACTCGGTACTCAGCGCCAGCTCCCGCAGACAACTATATTACCCCTGTTTGACCTTACTGTAGTTGAATCTTCTCTTCATACTTACCGTTACTTATCTGCAAGTAAAATTGGGAAGCAGTGGCCCATAGCGTTACGCGAAAAGTATGGCCTACCGCGTGACGCACATGACGCCAACCGACGACCCTGGCTGTGTCGCGAGTATCATCAGCTACGACTTGTCCACCACGGAAACACAACCCACACGACTCCACTTTCCTCATGAACGACATGATCGACGTTGATGTGGTGGTCAGCGTCCTCTCACGAACAGCCTTTAGTATGCTAGCCGTGGTTTGTCCGACTTGAAACACAACCTGACTGTCGTTGCAAAAGGCCCTTTCTTCACTATTCTATTCCCTATTCTTTATCTCTCTCAAGGGCATTCCGTCAAAAGCTCCATCGTCTGGTATTCGTTTCTCTATTGGGCGGCTATCTCCGCTTTTTGTGTGTGTTTCTTATTGTAAAACGAAGCATGGCCTCGCTGACCGCGGTATGTCCAGGCTCGTTAAAATGGCTCTCAAAAGTGTACAGAAATGGGATTGACTCGCTGCTACTTTTTCGGAAGCCGCTAGATTGGAGCGAACAGATCGTTCTCATCACCGGTGGTACGATTCTCCTTCTGATGATTTCCACAAGTCGACGCCTCTTCCATTTTCCGTCTCCTAGGTTCTTCCGGTGTCGGGAAGTTACTTGCTGAAACTCTGGCATTCCGCAATGTCACTGTGGTTGTGCTAGACATCAAGCCTACAGTACCAGATAATAGTGCGCCATGTTTCGGCTTCTGTTGCTCGTGTAGTTTAACATAAGATTAGGTAACATCACTTTCTACCAGTGCGACGTCTCCAAGTGGGATGAAGTCGAAGCTGTCGCGAAGAAAGTCATCGAAGAAGTGTGCCTCCCTCGAGCGAGAACGTGCCTTGAGGTTGCTGAAATGTCCCTCAGGTCGGGCACCCCACTATACTTGTCAATAATGCCGGCGTTGTGCAGGGAAAACTCATTCTCGACCTCAAACCTCAGGATATCATCCAGTACATTTTCCCTCATGATGCAAAACGAAGTGTTTTTTTGACCGCTTATACAACACAGGACCTTTGGTGTGAATACCATGGCACATTTCTGGACCCTCAAAGTATTCTTGCCAAAGATGATTGAACGAAAGAGCGGCCATATTGTACGTGCCTACCAATGCTGCCGCCGTGCGAAATCACGCGTACTCGCTCTTTACAGGTCACCCTTGCCTCCGTGATGGGCCTTGTCGGGAGCGCTCAAATGAGTGAGTGTCATATCCCAAATCATGCATGAGTCTATTTTCGACATCCATCTAGCCGACTATAGCGCTTCCAAAGCGGCAGTCATCAACATGCACGAATCCTTGAGGTATGAACTCGACAACCGCTATGGCGTTCCCCAAATCCGCACGACGGTCCTCTGCCCTGGCCATATCCACACCCCGCTCTTCTCGACCGTATCTACTCCCCAGAATGTCTTATATCGGTTTTTCGTACCCTCGCTTTCCCCGCTAACGGTTGTCAAGGCGATCATTCAAGCCCTCGATGCGCACGAGAGCAGGACGATTTATTTACCGTTCTACACGACCTCGGCAGTCTTGATGAAAACTTTCCCGAGCTTTGTGAGGGATTTGGCTCAGAAGGTTTGTCTGTCTCTACTCGGCGCCTTGCATTCTGTTGCAGTAGTTATATTTGGATGAGACAGCTGACGGATACTGACTTTTGCGTCCAGTTGACTTATGCCGACTTCATAATGCAACATTTCCGTAAGGTTACAGCTGTCAGGGAGGATGAGGTGGAATCCGCCGAACGGGCCGCGGCGGCGCAGAAGAAGTTGAACTAAGGAAAGCTGGGCTTCCGGTTGCAATCCAGCTTACCACTCGAGATCTTGCGTAGTTCCGGTTCTTTGGAGAGATAAACTGTTTGCTTCGTATCCACTGGAAATTCTAAAACTGGTTATATCTGGATCAGACTCGCGACATTCTTCGGGAGTTCTCGGATTTTATGCTGCTAGATGAATTTGCATTCCAAAACTGACTTATCCCCGTCTTTGCACTCCTTTCTGTCAGGTACGGTGACTCCTATTTGATGGCAGACTATACGCTACACGGTGGCAATTCTAGTGTTACATAACTCCTAATCAGTAGCACGGTACTTCCGATAGGCGGGTGGAATCAAATCATCAATATTGGACGGTGCAGGGGTGTGTGCCATGAAGAGAAGAGAACGACGAAATTCATTTTTATTTCGTTGTTTTTTTCCATGTTTTTGTATCCAGATCTCTTAAGATCGAAATTCAGATCTGAGATCACACCTTATCAAGAACACATCCCTGCTTATGTCATCCTACGGTATGTTGGCCATGAAGCTACACAGAATACGGATACAGCGTTCTCTCCACGATTACAGTAAAAAAAATAAATAAATATCGACCCTTGCAAGACGGAATGCGTCATCGCACCGCCCCCTGCCGTGTCCGGTGTGGGCGTTGCCTATTTATCGAATTCTTCTTCGTCGTGGCAGTGGATGTCGACGTCACGGGGTAGGGCTGTGGGCGTCGCGAACGAGTCGAGGGACGACGGCGTAACTGATATCGGTTGGAAGACGGTGCTTCGCCGTCGGTAATAGCTACAGGTCTTATCCGGCGCCGCCTCGACCTGCTCGGCTGGCTTTCGACGGTCACATCCTCGGGCACACAGAGAGAGGGACATGGTAAAAGGGACTGCGATCGTGTCAAGGAAACAGATAACAAAGACGGAGGTATAGACTGTGGGCAGGGCACGGCATCTGGCTGGGAGTCTTCTGTTTGTGAAGCCGTTACAATCTCAACGTCATTTGTAACGAATTTCATTGGACTCGGTGTTTGTATAAATTTCGATTCCTGTGAGGCTTCTTGGGAAAGGGGTGTAAGAGGAGAAGTGGGGGAACTGAGGGGGGAAGGCGTGACAGGCAGACTCGGCAGAGGGTATACCTGCACTATTGGGCGGGTCGGCGAGTTTGTCACTCTGGACAGTGTGTGTCCCAAGATGTGTGCATACTGCAGCGATTCATTGTCGAGAGGCTCGGTAGCCTTGCGCTCAAGCCTTTGCGAATGTGATTGCGATTGAGATGAACCCCCCTGATCTTGGCCGGCCCCCTCATTCCAGTGGGTCAGAGTCTGTTTCTTCGGCAACGGTTCAGGCTGTACTTGACGCGGTATTCTTGGCACCGGATTGATGGGTGGGAGCCTACTCTCATAGGCAAAGTCCCGCACTTTGATGCCGAGCGATGCCAGAAATTCAGGCGAAGGTTGCTGGGACATACGTGATTGCCTTGCTTTCGATAGTGCTTGTGCATTCTCTTCCATGGACACCGGCGCTTCGTCATTATTATCTGCATGTATCTTCAAGATTGGTGGCACAGAGGAGGGACACCCTTGAGGTTCCGCAACGCTTCAAATCAGGCGCATATCTTCACTCACATGAAATGCCATGGTGGGTAGTTGAGGGGTATCATTGTCATCACACTCATCCGGTTGCGTGTCCTTGTCTTGATCCTTGTCAACCAGCGTCTGTTGCCCCGTTCCAAACTCCCGATCAAAAGCGCCCCCTCCCATCGCGATCAACGTTGCAGAGCTCAGGTCGACAGACAGTTTACGGCCACTATCACCCGCAGCAACAAAAATGGGGGAATGATTTCAGACGTCAGTACTGGTCATTCAGTCGTGGCCGAGGACGTGGTGGTGGTAGCAGTACAAGAGGGGGAGCTGACCGTGAGAGACTTGGCTCGTGCATGGTGGGATGATCCCAAATCGGGATGCGACGTTTGTCATCACGTGCCTTGGGGAACCACACAACGACTCCAGTTATTTCAGCGAGTACACAATGATTAGCAGCCACCGACAATACTTGTACGGTGCTATGTTGCGTAGGTTCTGGAAGCCTGTCGCTGCAACTGCCTTGTTCGTTGGCACTCCCACTTACCTATACTACCGCTACTACAGCAGACGACGAGCCAATACCGTCGAAATCCCAGTTCGCTTGCGTGGCGAAGACGGGAAGCCCATCATCTCTACTCGTACATTCCCCATGCTTTCCCAGTCTGCCGTCAACGAGCGTCTCCACGAAAACGCCAAACAGGAATCTCTGCGGAGAGGCGGGACAAAATGGTGCATTAACACAGCGTCAGTTGCGGCAAATGATCCTATCGAAGATGCGCATGCCCATGCCATCGTCGCACGGGACCCGGATGACCCCCTAGCGCCCGGCGACTGGCTTTTCTTCGCTGTCATGGATGGGCATGCGGGACCGCATACTTCCCGGTTATTGTCAAAGACCCTCATTAACGCCGTCGTTTTGGAGCTTTCCAATATCATAAATGACACGAAAAAGTCGAGAGGATTCTGGAGGTCAACCGCGCAGGGCCCTGACACGATTTCGTCGGCTATACAAAAGGCATTCACCAAGCTTGATGAAGAGTTGATATCTGCCCCACTCAGGCTTTTAGGTGCCAATTTTGACAAGGACGCTCTAAAGTCCAGGCAAATACCGGATTTGAGTCAACATCCTCTTGCATTGCCCCTCATGCTCCCGGCCATTTCTGGTGAATATTCCGCCGCATACACGTACCCCTGATGCTTATATGCGTTTAGGCAGTTGTGCTTTAATGGCTGTTTTTGACACTGCCAAACAAGACTTGTATGTCGCTTGTTCTGGGGACAGCCGTGCAGTCGCCGGCACTTGGGAAGAAGATGAAAACGGCAACGGCTCATGGAGGGTCGAGGTTCTCAGCGAAGACCAAACGGGGCGCAACCCCACGGAACATAAGAGGTATCGTGGACCACGTAATAACCTCGAAAAACTCTTATGTGTTCGTATGCAGAATACAGTCTGAGCACCCAGCCGATGAGGCAGAAGATGTCATTGTCAGGGGCCGTGTCCTTGGCGGTCTGGAACCTACTCGCGCATTTGGAGACGCTCGCTACAAGTGGCCTCGCGAAGTTCAGGACGTGTGAGTGATTACCAACCCTCACATGTCGATCATTTTGATCTTTCTGTTCAAGTCTCAATACCGCATTCCTCGTTGGAAACAACAAGCCACTCCGTCCACCTCCCACTTGTTTCAAAACACCGCCCTACGTGACTGCGACACCAGTTGTCACCCATCGTGCACTCCCCCCCACCGAGATGGCCAATGGTTTTGCACAGCCGAAATCCTCGACTCCTCGTTTTATCGTCCTTGCAACGGATGGGTTATGGGATAGGCTAACCTCGGAAGAAGTCGTTGCCCTTGTTGGGGGTGCCCTCCAAGGTCTCACCGGGACCGTTTCAAGGTCCGAACTCTGCACACTCGCCCCTACGTCCTCCGGATCGGTGTCAACTGTCGAGGGTAAGGGACAGCGCCTCAAGGATGATGACCATGTACAAAGCGACTCTTGGTCGTTCGGGGATGACAACCTCGGCGTTCATCTGATTCGGAATGCTTTCGGTGGAGGCGACCAAAATGCACTCAGGAAGTTAATGAGCATACCTTATCCACATGCACGACGGTATCGGGACGACACGACCGTAACGGTAGTTGTGTGGAAAGACGAAGATGGCGGAGAGGCTGTAGTTACGAGTGGCGCAGGACCGGGCGAGGAGGCTATGATCAACAGCGAACCGCCGAGTGCTGCGAACGACGGATCTAATGTCAAAGCAAAGCTATAGGTATGGTGCGTGGTGTTACCAAATACGAGCCATTTGTCAATACATAATTCGCTTGGATTGTATGTGACACCCGATAAGACAGCTTTCTGCTGAAGTACAATCCTTTTGCGCACATGCAACTACACCTTGGGAGCGTTTTTCTCTATGATATCGGCCTCCTCTTTACCGTATGCCTTCTGAAAAGCGTGTTGCTCCCTGCGACACGATTATATGGGTTACCACCGCTGCCGCCAAACGATGACTTTCTGTGATTGTAACTACGGCAAGGACTGCGGAAGTGCTGATTACCGGGTTTCGACATGGGCGTCGGGGGAAATGACCAGGTATGCTTTTTGGACGAGCCCTGCGGACTCCGCTGGTCGTCGCCGTCTGGCGACTTGCGTTTCTTGCTGTTGTGTGGCTGATCAGGTGACCCAGGTGTAGGTGTGGAAGCCGAGCGCGAGGATGAGGAAGGTGTAGCATAAAAACTGTTAGGATTGACAGCACTAAGCGGAGGGGTATCAGCCAGGGTTGAAGAGGTGGACGCTTCAGACGCATTTTCCGATGGAAATGAGGATGTAGGTGGTTGGGTCGCTGTCAGACTGTCGGTGGACGGATCGGAATCAACTGGTATTGGCTCCCCAGGGCTGTCCGGGCCGTCGTCATCTCCGTACATGACGAGGCTCGAAAGCGCATCGCTGGTTTTGGTAGCAGCTGCGATTTTTCTCTTCAGGGTCACAGCCTGCGGGTCAGGTTCTGCTTGTGAGGATAGAGGAGGACGTGCGTTCAGTGTTGGAGAGGGAAGCAGAGGGCCAATGAACGGATGGTCGACCTTAACACCCACGTCTTCATCGACTGCTGTGACTTTGCGTTTCTTCATGCTCGCTGCGATGCTTGGTCTGGCACTCGACGATGGGCTTGCTTTTGTTCTCGTATTGCTAACGGCAGCGTCGAGTGACTGACCCTTGTCCCTGATGTAGAACAGGATATATGCACTCTTCATGTCAACCGGTGGCCGAAATTCCGGTGATACCGAGTTATCGTTCATTTCGAACCACCGCCCGTTTGCTCCCTTCACGTGAGCGAAGTAATGCCCCGAGTTCGGCCCACCGCCTGCATGTGAGATAATACCATAAAGCGAGTATCGCGGACCATACTGGCCCTCGCTCATCACGGGCTGAAGGGACAGATGCTCGTCATAGCTCACGAAGTGACTGATCTTTCGACCCAACGGAGAAAACCTCTTCAGGTGCACCGTGAGCACTGCGGGGGCTTCATGAATCGTGAACTGCTTCTCGGCAACTACCGGCTTCTTGCACCTACCCAAGTCAGGTGGAAAAGCGAGTTACGATTGATCGAGGAACTCACCTTTCGCACATGTACTTGTCCGCACCCCTCAAACAGTCCACAGCAACAAACTTCTTGAAAGCCTCCTTCAGCGTGTTTGACCCGTAGATGTCCAAGCTGATGTCTAACATGCTGTCAAAAGTGTCACTATGATGATTACACTCCCGGCATGTTACTCGAGAACGCAGGTGGCCACCAAAAATCTTGTGCACCCATGTCGTCTCCGCTAGTTTGTGGTCAGTTTTTCTGAGGTAATCGGTTAGGGTATGTTCATGTATTAAAAATTCAATGCATACTGGGGATATCCAGCTAGACACGACTTTTGCAGAGCGTCTATGGCATACCGGAGAAATTCGTGTGCATCCTCCTGTCTACCTTTACGCATGTGCTTCGCGATCACTGGGAATACCACAGGTTACAATGGGCTACACGACTTGTCACGAGGCAAAGTGCAAGGTACTTACATTGCAGTTTAGACGTGATGGGGTAAGGAGTGAACGGACGTGACTTCTGGTGCGAGTCCATCATTACTTGCCTCAAACTACAGCTCATACAAAATCCGTTGTTTTTGACTCGGCCTGTAGAATATCCGCAATGAGATGCACGAGAAGTATGCGGGAGAGCGGAGCGGATATTTACAAGGATCAGTGCGAGAATGTGCGTGCAGAACGCGCAGAAGGGGCGGTGTATGCAACAGACATTGCAGGGCGCTATTGAGGAAGCACGTGTTGCCTATGTTATGGAGGCCACTACCGATGGTACAGCCTGAGGGCCATGAGAGGTCTACTGCACCGGTGTATAACTGCCGTTTCGAAATCGGTAAGGCTGACTGTGACACCTTCTGGGAGGTGGCATACGGTACAGATGAAGCTTTCGGGGACTCCTGACGCTATGTTCCGCGAGATTAGATAGGTGACAAACTCGTATTACCAAGCCTACTCTGCTTGCCTTGGGTGTACTGTTGATTGGTTCATACTTGTCTTCAGCGACAGCCAGAGCGCCTGTAGACGACCCCTCGATAAACTCTATCGGAGGTGGTAGCAAGCTATTGAATGCTTCGATGTCTTTTGCTGGGCGAAGTTGAGAATGATCGTCTGACGCAAGCTGAGAGGGGAACGGAGGGGTGGGGTACAAGGGCGAGGCGAGCATGCTACCGCTTTTCAAATACACGCTACTCCCAACCGGAAGAGCCTTTCCACCCCTGCGAGCGAGGCAGCGGAGACAGGCAAATGCCGGCGGCAGTTTTCGATACGGCGCGTGGAGGGAGGGCACCGGGGTGATATGTGGACCTTTTCTCCCACTCAAGCTAGTTTACTAAGCACCTTCGATACAGGATTAGTAACGCACCACCATATACAAGGGTATACAAGTGAGTGTAGGGTAATAATAAACAAACTGGCAGCTCGTAAAAAAGTCATCGATGCATGGTCCGTCGGCATGGTAAAAGTAATCGTAAGAATCAAGTCAGTTATATAATCGAGCCAAAAAAAAAAAAAAGAAAGTGTGTCAAAACCGCCATTATCTGTGACGCTGGGTGGAAATTGTGAAAAAAAAAGGATCTTCCAACGTCAACGTCCACTGAACGAGAGCAAGTTACCAAGCAGCGTGACTTGGCGGGAAGCCAGAGCCGTCTAGATAATCCAAAAGATCTAAGGATGAGCAGCTCGATGACGGAGAGGATGTTTGGGAGCGCGAGAATGTGCTATCTTGGTCTGAAAATGTTTCGAGAGAAGGAATGTCCAACGGAAATGGGAAAAGCGAGTAATCAACCGACCAGAAATTATCTACGTATCCGTGTTTGCCGGAAATGTTTCCAAAGGGGACGTCACCTGGCTGCACGCCCACGAGGGAAGCATGTTGGTCCAGCGGCGGGTATCGCGTCATGGGTGGTATGCTGTAGCCTGGTGAAGAGTAACTTGAATACAGATCGTTGCCTTGGCTACTAAAAAAAACCTCAGGAGACCTCTGAAGTGGAGAGTACTGGTTATCAGGGCCTTGAAGGCGGTAAGCTACGCAGGCCAGTGGGATGTAGTATACACATACTCACCAGCGACAGACACGGAAGGCTGACCCTCTGCTTCTCTCGCAGTATGAAGAGCCAAGGACTGGAGGTGTACGGCGTCTAGCTGAGTGATCGTACCCGAGGCAATAGCGCTCAAATCTACTTTACAGGGGTCTATGCCGTGCTTTCGTAGATGGGTTGCAAATGCAGAACGGCGCTTGATTCTGGACAGCAAACTAGGTGAGAGACATCTTTAGTGCAATCCTGCCAAGGTATTTATACCTGGTTCCGCAGTCAGGAAGGGGGCATTTATAGGCCCCCTCAGCCCTGTGGGTCTCTTTCCGATGGCGGGAACACGAGGACGGATCCCCGAATGCTTTCCTGCAAGTTCCAATCCCGCACACGTAGGGTTTCGCCTTCGTGCTAGCAAAAGGTCTGAGATATGTTCTCCATATTCATAAGAAACTTCATACTGAATATTCAGGTGAGTCTTGAGACCCGAGAACTGGGAAAAACCCTTTCCGCAGGTGGGGCAGACATGAGGCCTAAGTAAGGATGTCGTTACGCAGACATACTGAAAGTGCTTGACTACTTACTTGACTCCCGTGTGTAAGAGCTGATGACGAGTTAAGTCACCCTTCCTGGAAAAAGTCTTCGCGCAAGATATGCAACTCCACTAACAACCACGAAAATGTGCGTCGACGCAATCAACAATCGCCAGCGGTCGGACAAAGGAAGCCCGGAAACTTACAAGCGTCATGATGAAGCAAAACGTGTAAGGAATGAGAATTTAGTGAAGGCGTAACGACGATGTCCAGCAACGTCTATTAGTGGAGGGACCGAGAAAATATGAAAGAAGGGGGTAAGGGGTGAGGGCGAAGCGCTGGCGAATTCGGCCTTGAATTGGCGCCATTAAAAAGCGCGGAAGGCCACTCAGCCGGAGAACATCGCTGTCATCATCCGCGCCATGAGTTTCCTTTCGGGGCGCACTCGCTGACGAAGTACCCATTGTTCCGAGGAGGGAAAAGGCCCTATGGCCAACAGCTGAACACACAACTGATACCGGTCGCACCTTCGAATTAAAAAGTCAGGGTATGAAAATATCAAGAACAAAAAGCTACGAGGACACCGCGGAAGAAGACAATAGACTGGTAACAGAAAACGGGAATTGTCAGTATTTCTGCAATCTCCGCGATTGACATATCGAATGTCTCACCTCGATCACACTTATGAGGCTTTGACGCTAGCCACGGGGATGGCCGCGCGCGAGAATCACAAATAAATCGATTGATTATGGGGCCGTTGCTGTGACTATTACTCAAAGCAGTGTAATCTTGGGCAGTCTCCCGACTGGAAAAGGGTCGTATCCATTGCCGGGGCTTGGATCCAAGCTCACGGATTCCCGGACTTCACGTTGAGCCATACAAATCATGACAGAGAATGCACGACTCGTATTGACAGCTCCAAACTAAGGAGCGCATGTGCCTGAGCATCTCAGCCAACAGGGAAAGTTACGCGACATACATATCTTTCTCGCAGCTCAAGAAGTCTCTGGGGAAGAAGATAACAGATGTCAAGGCCAAAGCTCTAAAGAAACGACTGACGCTCGAGGTAATGGCTGTCGTTGGACTAATATACGTACCAGCACACGAAGCAGAGTTTGCGCCCAGAGTATCCGTGTCCTGCGAAATCATGGACGTCGATGGCCAGCCTTCTGAGCGTAATTGAACCTGACGGCCATGGAATTTTGGGGGCCGAATGCTCACTAGTCGACACTTCAACCGATTGACGAAGCTGTGCAGAACAAAGCAAGTCGAGTCGCGACCTGGCTGTCAGGATCGGGTAAATGCTGTCCCGGTGTGGAAAGTCATCTGGAGTGGAGTGGAGTGCGCGATAATTCCAAGTCGTTGCGTTTCAACGCGGAACAAAAAAAAAACAGATCCTCACGTTATTTTGTCTGCATATGTTGGGTTGAGGTAAATTGTTTTACAAACCTCGCGCAATAAGAGTTGCGGTTGCTCTGGGTGTCATCCGGTGTAGCTCCTCGTGCCTTTTTATACAGAAATGGTACAGACCACGTGGGCGTGGCAGTAATCTAAGATTCCAAGGACAAACGAAACCTTTTCCCTCGTACCAACGGCTTCACGATCGAGATCGTCTCAGTGACACCCAGGGTAAATGCTAGGAACCTACCGACTAGTCATCACCACTATAATTTGATTGGTCGCAAGCAAATGGTAGGAGACTACCTACATTCATGATTGGTGGAAGATAGCACCACTGCTTAGCTCACAAACCAGAGCTCGTGTGGATGGCAATGGTAAATTCTCCGGGTCCCCTTTCGCCTGATATGCGGTGTTGTTATCGACCGAATGACCGATATATTGGCTCGACAGAGAGATCGTATCCCGCACGGCCCATGTCAGGCGGGAGGCTGATATTCACATCGATAGTGGAATCCCAAGAGAAAGCCATGACATCCATCGATCGTCACTAGGGATCATACGAAAGACTTCAAAAGTCAATTTGTGTTATATAGGGTCGACTACGCCCTCTGGACAACACGAATGTTATACTCTTGCTTGAAGTTTTCAAATTCTTGTTCCTTCGCCTTGATCTGGTCCGCGAGCGTAGTGACGACTTTTCTGATCTGTGGCATGACGTGAAGAGGTATATGCATAGGCAAATTGATTTTTCCTACCCCATCCCTGTTTGTTCGTAGTGCAGGAACGACCTCCTTGACAGTTCGTTCAACCAAGACACCGCCGATCAAGCGGAAGCATTTGCGATCCGGCTCCTTTGCTAGTGCTTCGTCGAGGGTTGCAAGCACCAAACTAAGTCTGCTCTGAATGGGCCGAACGCGAAAGGTGGAGAAAGACACACGTGTGTTCCTCCGCCTCTTGCTCTAGTTCACCGATCTTTCCTGCAAGAGTTTGCAGTTCATTTTGGAAGCGAGAGTAGGTCTGTTGTATTTCTGTCTGAGGTATCATCATGAGGCATCCGGGAAGGCCGTCACGTCTCTACATACCCTGATCTGAAAGCTGCGGTGCTTTCGCCTTCGCCTTTGCTTTAGCCTTTGGTGTTGACATCGTCGGAGCGCTTGGGCGACGCTCGTGAGGAGATGAAATTTATGCAACGCGATTGGCTGGGGTCGAGATTTGTCAGCAAGTAAGCTTGCAGTCAAACGTTTCAAGGCAACTCTTAGACACGGTGACCACCATGTCTCTAGCTCGCCAACTGGCCGTCGGGCTTTCTTCTCGACTGCTGGCCGTGCAACGCCCAACCACCCTTCGTTCGTCACGCACCCCGTTTCGTAGTATCTCTTCGTCTCGCCACTCGCGTGCGGAACACTTGGAAAGACCGGACCGTTTAGAAGGCCCTCGAAGTATCAAGTCTCCACCACTGGGCACCGGGACACTGACCGCTAAGGATGAGCCGGGCAAGGATATTGATCCTTACAAGAATGGACCAAGTGCTATCGACAAAGCGGTCCACTTGTTTTTCTTTACCGAAATTATCCGAGGTAGGTAGGCGACGCACTGTCCGTCTCCATGGTATGTCCAACGTCCTTTATAGGCATGTGGATCGTCTTGGAGAACTTCTTCAGACAACCATACACCATCATGTATCCCTATGAGAAGGGCCCGCTGTCCCCTCGTTTCCGTGGAGAGCACGCCCTACGGCGATATCCAAGTGGTGAGGAACGGTGCATAGGTGTGTCTCTTGTAAATCCGGAATGCGTCACGCTAATTACGTCCCCTTTAGCTTGCAAACTTTGCGAAGCCATATGTCCAGCACAAGCCATCACTATCGAGAGTGAAGCTCGACTTGATGGATCAAGAAGAACGACAAAATACGGTACGTATCTCTCGTACGGTCCTCAGCGACTACGCCGTTAACCCGTGTATGCACAGATATCGACATGACGAAGTGCATTTACTGTGGTTTCTGCCAGGAGGCGTGCCCAGTTGATGCTATCGTCGAGAGTAAGTTTCTCTCGTTGTCTTTCAAGGCGAAACTAAGCACACGCGTAGCTCAAAATCAGGAGTTTTCTACTGAAACACGTGAAGAACTGCTGTACAACAAGGAGAAGCTTCTCGCCAACGGTGACAGGGCCGAGGCGGAGATCGCAGCTAACCTGCATTGTATGTGCCTAATGAATTTCCTTGGAGTGTACTGATTTCAGGACAGCGGACCATGTATACCGGTGAGGGTACTCAGAAGAGGGTTTTGAATTTCCCCTTGTTTGTGTATTTATCAAATCGCTATGGCGTTGCGAATGCACCCTTGAATCTATCGTGGTAGAACGCCTACTTTTTTTTAAACGCGATCGCCTTGAGCACGGTAGGTGGGCGCAACCATCCTGTCAGATGCGAGGGTCTTGTTTGAGTTTTAAGGGTCCTGGACAGCTGGAGGTCAAGTGGCATGTGCACGCTTTTGCATGCTTCTTTTCCCTCAAAAGCAGACTCATTGCACTTGACATTTAGGAAGGGGCCTGTCTGTTTCGTTGGCCAGCACAGCGACCTTTCCTGTGGGTGACTGCGGTTTGTCCCCTTGGTTGGCAGTCACTGCCGCTCCATTTTCGTTTACTACAAGGCAACCGCCTTGCGCCTACATCCCAGTTTCGGATGCTGGTTTCAATTCTTGGCTGATAATAGTAAATCTCACCCTTGTGATCACTCTAGCCGGCTGACTACGCCGACCTGCGGAATGCCCATGTTGGTCTTGGATGCGACAGTTCCAGTTAGAAGACACAGCCTCTCACCTGCAGGATCAAAAGTGCGTTCGAATGGAACGGGAATGATTACTGTTCGCGAACTGCGTGTCCGGTAATTCCATCCAGTTCATCGCTCAGACTCAACATATTGCCTTTGTTCGCTTACGTTTGCTTTTCTATGACGCGCTATTCATGTCCGCCAGGCGTCCATTCCGTGAGACGCTATTGGGTGTCACTTTGACTGTCGCATAAAGTGGTAGGTGCCCTGCGCCTCCTTTCCATGCCACCAACTGTAGCTCACAATCATACTGACTCAGATTTCCAATGGCCGCCCGCCCATATGACCAGTCCATTAACGTCAATATGAATGCCGAACTCTATACCACCATGGAGCTTTCATAGGATGCTGTACTGACATACTGCCAATCCACTTTGGGATCGAATCGAAATGGAGGGCAGTCGTCACTGCCATCGCCAGCTGCGCGCCAGTTCTTGTCGTTCCGTCGGCCGCAGTTTGAATATTGATCAATCATACATGTTCATTGCTAGTGCGTTGTTCGGCATTGGCATGCAGACGCAGGACACCGATCCTAGTAAAAAAAATTCATGTAATCCCGACCGAAGCATTACTCACGCAGAATGTCTTACTTATTCAGCACGCCACAACCAACGGGTGGTAGTGGGATCGGGGCTGTGCTTGAAATGCCAGATTTTCGAGCTTAAGTCTGGGCCGGATCCTATCACCGAGACGTTCCCAGAAAACGCCAAAGAAGGGGAATGTCGGGACTTGCGCAGCGTACTGTCAGCAACGGACAAACTCGGAACCTCACTTTGTGATAGAGTCTGATGCGTGATGGGGTCGCCCCCACAGACGTCATCCTGAATTACCCTCGGGTTTGGTGTCAGTTTCTTTCGTTTTTCCTCCCTCGCTTCCAGAAATTGCTCGTGTCACGCCCACCCCTATCTTGGCGTGCTCGAGAAGGGCAAAATTGAACCGGGAACAGAATGCCGGGCATCGCCATCTTACCAGTAATAGCGGGTTGTCCGACGTGCGCAATCATGGGGCATCGGGGCTGGCGTTCACTGGATTGACGCGCTGAGGGGGTCCCATGACTGCGCCATGGCCGCCGAAAACACTGGACGGGAAAACTGCGGAACATGATATGACTGTGTTATTTTTCTGATTTTCTTTCCGTTCGCCTGTTCCCATTGTTCCCTCTTTCTATAATTTCTTTTGTAGGAATCATGTTTTCATGTTTCCGGCCGTCAGGTGGCCCGAGGTAGCCTGGTATGGGACCCTCGGCGGAACTAAGAATAGATGACTGAGGATTGGACGGCACGCATGGATCTACATTAGCATTGACGTCGGCGGTCCATATACATACTTGAGCCACTGCCCCTCTACAAGATGAAGTACCCGAATCGGAGAGAACTCACAGCGAAAGTAGAAAACACGGAGATACATTGAGTGTATACATATGCAGAACTTTTGGAGCCGTCGAGGGGGACACAGAGATAGACACCAACATGCTCAGAAACCTCGTCGATACAAGATAAATCTAAAATGGATACCTTCGCCACTCCATGCGATTACCAGCGCTGGCCGAACCTGGCTCGCCCATGGACCCGCCTGCTAGTCAGACCGATCCTCCTCTGGTTCATCATGCCCACCATATGCCTGGGAAGAACCTTCTTGATGAAGTCTCTTTGATGAACCTCTATCGTCCGTCCGATGAGAAGCGGGATTGTATCTCGAAGAGGGTACTTCGCCGCCACCTCCTGAACTATTGTTCCCAGTGGCAGAGTCGAATCCAACGTCATCTTCTCCACCCACTTCCATATCGTTACGCGATCGTTTTCTCGACATGTCTATACCTGGACGGTGTGTTTGTGGCGGTTGACGATGTTCTGATACCTGACACAGACCGCCGATTCGGTCACGCTCACGGGTCGGTGGCGCCGGCCTCCCATCGTCGTGCCCATACTCTGCCTCCTCGCTCGGCACCTGAGGATTACTTATGGACCGGGGTGCATAGGGTCTTGCCTGTTCCCGGTTGTAATACTGCACATGGTAATGCCCCTCTCCGGAGCCGGCACTATTGCCATTTCCAGAAGCAGAAGCAGACTCGGGCGTATCGGCCCGTGACGACCGGCCGTACCCAATCGGTTCGCGCGACGAGCCGTAGTACTGCTCTTCACGCATTGTCTATACGACGAAGACGGTAGTGGGTCCTGAGCCTGAAGTCTCGACCGCGAGTGCGACGGCGGAGGCGGCGACGCGTGCATGTTTCCATACTCCCGTGCTGCTACTTCGCGGTCGTACTCATGTTCACGCTGACGCGACCACGCACGCTCCCGTTCCCGCTCACGATCCAGCTGGCGCTCGTCCTCGTATTCGATGTGACTGATATTTGATCCAGGACCCATACGCTGGTGGTGATGGGTGCGCGTCGATGAAGATCCACGCGTGTTGACCGGTGACAGCAAGGTCGACGGATGTGCCGCATGCTGGCGTTGATGAGGGTAAGAGTCGTGATTTCCGCGTTCATGACTGTCGTGCCGTCTTGGCCTGTCCCGCTCGTGGCCTATCGGAGGACTGCGTTGGCCCTGTTGGCCGGGAGGCGCGGACTCGAGGGGAAACTGCTGGGAGTGGGGTGCAGCCCCGGGATGATAACCATGTGGCGACGGAAGTGGGCCCCGCAGTCGGGAAGATGATGAGTGTGAATGGGAGCGTGTATCAGAGGAAGCACTGTGAGGAAGTAGGTGTGGACTCTGGGCCTGAGAGTGTGCTGGGGGGCGTTGGTGTTCGAGATGAGATTGGACAGGAGGGAGCTGGGAAAGGGGTGGAAGTTGGCGAGAGTCCTGGCCAGAGGAGGAGCTGCGACGAGACATGTGCACTGCAGACAGGGTATGGGAAGGATTAACGCCGGGACCGATGGGACTATCCGAGACTTGAACTGGACGGCCGTCTAGACCAGGGACGACGCGAACGTTTCCAGAAGCGTGAATGTAGTCCGGTGTGTTGTGGTCGTTGACGTCTATGCCACGCGAGTGATCGCGATGGTGTATCGGGGCAGATATGGGCTGGGATGGCTGGGGAGGCACACCTGGCCCGGGGTGCATGGGAGGCAGCGCGTGGTGACCATGGAGGTCCGGTGAAGGAGGTACGGCGGACAGACGCTCGTACAGGACGCTATGACCTGGGGTTGGAGAGCAAAAGGACCGGGTAACTGAATCTACTCACGCACGCTCCAATCTCATCCGCTGTATGGACTTTTTGGCCGTGAGCACCTTGAAGTGAAGCTTGTCATTGTCCTGAGGGGCGGAAATACGATCTGAGAAGAGGGAGCGGGGGTAAAAGGTCGGGGATCGCGCTCACCAATTCGATTTCCTTTACTTTTCGCTTCAACTCCTTGTACTTTGCCTGATATTTTTCGTCTTCCACGCCGGCGGCGATGCCAGCAGTGTAAGCTCTGTTTTTTTGTCGTGCGGAGGGGGTATTTGAGGCAGACTGGGTAAGCATGGGGTTGTTTGAAGGACCGGGGGAGCGGACAGAAGACATGGGAGGCGGTGCTTGGCCAGAGAGAAGGAAACGCGAGACGCTGAGTTGGCCGTGTTGGCAGGCAGACTACTTACTTTTTGATTATTAAACTCAAGTGTTGGCGTTCAGTCTCGAAAGCGGACTCAGGGACAATAAACACGTCTTACAACAAACATATGGCTGCAGATGCGCGCGCGCTCGCTGACCTGTGCAAGGCGATACCCTCTTTACGTTTGTGTTTACAATATCGTGAAGCCAAGGACGGACAAGGTTAAGGTCCTCTCCACACTGTCTCATGGAGTTGAAATGTGATACATATAATACAGTTCTGTAATTGTGGCTTGACAGGAGTCTGTCACTGCACCGCGTGCGAGGCGGCCACACAGGCACTGGCGGAGGACAGAGACGAAGAGTGTTTCGTCCAGCGTGTTGCGGGGAGCCACGTGGCTTTAGGGCAAGTTTCGAAGTGGACGCGGCTTCTCTGCGATCGCTTTACGGTTCACGCAGTTACTCTCACCACTGACACCCTTTGATAATATCTTGACGAACAGTGAGTACTATCATGTTTTGGTATGGGGACAGACTAATGTGCGTGCAGTGTCCATACAGTACCGACAGTATGTACATGATCAACTGCGGCGTCCGTGAGGGGGGACCTGATGATTTTGGGATAGGGACATGCCTCCGCCAGGAGGTTTTGAGGCTGTCAGATACAAGCGCAATCTTCCCTTTCGTGGACCAAGCGGGTTGGTCATTCTTGGAGCGGTCACGGCCGTGTGCGCGTATGGATTCTATCGTGTTGGGATGGGAAACTTGGAGCGAAGGTAAGTTTGTTCTTGTGTGAGCAAACAAAGAGGCACGGATATATTTGGGATGGAGCGGTTCATCTGAGCTGGACGTTAAACGTGGCTTCATGTGGATGCGCCCATCGAGAAACGTGTCTCCGAAAGAGAGGATCCGGCCGCGAGAGGCGTTATCAGCGAGCGGCTGCGCTTTGGCCGGGCCGTGCGCAGGATGGACAGGAATGGATGGTGGCAGATTTGGAGATGGGAGCCGATGAGAGAGCATATGGTGACGTTGACGATGTTTTTATTTTGTTTTCCGTTACAGGGAACTGCAAAGGGAGAAGGTTTGGTCCCGCATTCACCTGGTACCGTTGCTTCTAGCGGAGGGAGATCGGGATGCATACCGCAGACAACAAGCGGCGCTGGAGCGTGAAAAGGAGATCATGAAGGATGTGAAGGGATGGGAGGTGGGTGATCCTATATCCCTCGTTGACGTGTATCGCTGACGATGGTACAGGTTGGGAAGAGCGTATACGACGGGAGACGGTATCGTTCTGTAGACACTATCGTACTCGTATGAGGTCGAATATTACAGTAATATCAGTTTTGTTTTTTTTTTTCTCTTTGCACAGCCCAGACGAGAGGGGTTAGCAAGTGGCGGGGTGGCGACGCAGAAGGAGGGCCCACATCGCCGGGACGCCGAATTCAGCGATGGTCCCGAATAGGCAGGAGGACGAGCTTCTCCTCCCGAAACAAACGAGTCGAGTCAGCTTGGCAGACGAACCAATCATATCCTCGTCTCGTTTATAAAAGACTCGCATGTCTTGGACGAACAGGATTCGATGCTCGACGCTATTGGTACTAGGAAGGAGAAGAACTGCCCCTGTCGTTGTCCTCCTCTGTCATTCGTATTACAACACACGCCACTCGGTCATCATCCAACCCCCCGCCGCACTCGCTGTCGTCGTCTCCCCACCTATTAAAGCACCCCCGCCTCCTTCGACCCTCCCTGCCATGCCCATCCCCGACTTCCGTGTCTCCCGTCCTGACAAAGACCCCGCCCACTGCTATCTTCCAGACTACTACGACAACAACCCACCCACAGACAGCGACCACATGATCTTCGGACCCATCGACCTCGACGATCATCCCTCCTCTCTCGTCCCCCACGCGCCATGGGACCCCTCTCGCGACTACGCCTTCGTCCAGCCCGTATCCCCGATCTTATCTGACCAGGCAATGTCTCCACGACGTCCCTCCGACTTCGACATCCCAGACGCGTCCCCTGCAAGTCCCCTCTACGACAATGCATCCTTTGCAACCCTCGACGACGTCAATGCACTCCTCGATGTCGAGGACAACAACTTGTCTCAGTGGCTCAACGACTCCTACGCATTCGACCCATCCTCCTCATCTCCCATCCCAATACGGCCCACCGCGCAGTCTAATCCCCTGCTCATGCCCTACATGCCTCAGAACTCCTCTTTCTCTCCATCAGATCTGGCAGCTTTGCATCCCCTCCCTCGGTCTCTATCTCCGACTGACGGCTCCGACGGTTATCTAAGCTCCCCATCTCTCCCTCTTTCCTCGATATCTCCCGCAGACACGTCCTTGAGACCTCCCTCGTGGGCATCCCAGCTGTGGGATCCATCTCTCTATCCCTCGGCTACCACCCCCTCAGGGCGGTCGTCGGGTCCACATGCCCCCCTATCTGAGATCCCCCACACAGCCAAGAAGCAACGTTTCCAACCGAGAAGGGAAATAAATCCCTCCAATCTCATGTTCCAACCATCCAGCGCCCCATCTCCTCTGCAGTCCAGCATGCCCACCCTGACGCGCGGCTACAGCCGTCGAGCCGAGTCAGTCAGCGTCACCGATGATCCCGATGCGACCATTCGCCGCAAGAAGAAATCACCGCCCGTACAGGAAGAGCTTTCCAAGGACCTCAGATCGGTGGAAACTCGTAAGTAGAACATCACAGCAACATGTGCATTCTCCAGTCGTCATGCTGACTCCCATTGTCTATCTCCGATATAGCTCCCCCCAAGTCACTTTTGAAGCTGCCAAAATTAGCCCCTTCGGCATGGCAACTTTATTTCACTGACTGGATCCAACGCCACCAGGCAACGAGCACTAGGAAACTGAACGTTGCCCAAGCTGCCAAGGAAGCTGGCCAAGAGTATGCCAACCTGTCGCCAGAACAAAAAGAAGTGCGCCACATTTCACCCTGGCCATTTCGCCATTTGACATGCATATTTCCTGCAGCCTTACAAACAGCGGTCCCTTCTTCTAAAGCAAGCACGGGAACGCGAGAACGAGGCTTATCTGCGGTCGCTCTCTCCCGAGGAAATCAAACGCGAGAACGCTTTCCGCACGGCCCAACGCAAGGCGGGTCGGTCTCGAAAGAGCAATCTCAAAGATCTAAATGCGCCGAAGAAGCCTCTAAGTGCCTACTTTATGTTCCTGCAACACATACGATCCGATCCTGTTCTGGTCAGGGAGATTTTCGGCGATGAACAAGAGACCACGAAACAGAGCGTTTTAGCTGCCGCAAAGTGGCGATCGATGACAGATGAGGAACGCAAGGTTGGTGTTACTTGCCATGGCAAGGCCTTGACTAATGTGCCTCTTTTCCTTGCAGCCGTTCCTGGCGCAGGCCGAACAAGAGAAGCTCGAATACGAGGCTGCCAGACGATTGTACGAGGAAGGCACGACAGGTCCCCCAAGTAACATCAACTTCAGTATCCTCCCCAGTTCGCCGACGGACACTCCGTTTCATATGTTTCGTAACGTCAAGTCCGAGTCTTTCAGCTCAGAGAGCGAAAGTGAAGGAATGACCCCGGATGACCGCAGCAGATATACCCGGTTTTGAAATTTCTTTCTCATATCCCTCTTTGTCATTTCCTTGGTATATGCAGGTCCTTTTGTTCCCCTCTTTCGAACATTCTTTAGTAAGGCACTGGACTTAAAGACCGTCACGACTCCGAGATGACTAGGTTGTTGTACACTTAGATGCATTATAGTGTTTACCCATTGTAGATATACCTCTTCACTGTTAGCGTAACGGCACACGGAGACGCTATGCTACTCTGATTTAATTCCGCTGTAGGGACAGATAAGTAACCATCTTCTGATGCGGAGCACCGTCCTCGTCGAACTCATCTCCCTTGAGGTAGCGTGGCGTTCCATGCCTATCAATCAAATGTCTGATAAGATCCCGAAAGAAAAAAAAAAATCACCTCCTGTAGATAACCATACCTTGAAAGGGGTTAAAGACATGTGATAATGTCGAACCGGGCGTCAAAATTCACGAATCACGAAGCACGGAAATAAAAACAACGTACTTTGAATAGAATGATTTGACAGGTATCTGTGAATGTGCAACCACTTTCGCCATGTTGACATCTGATGAACATTTCGCGTCTTCTTTTACCCACCCGTGGAGAGCAAGGACAAGATCGCGGCCGAAACGATAACGTCGATACGGCTGCAGAACGGCGAGCCGGCTTAGCTTGTAGTAGGCGTCACCATTGCTGTCAACCATTTTGGTCCCACGAATGGTGCCGATGGCCAGCCTGGAAGGCAAAAGCCGAAGCAGGAAATGGGTTGCTGTCGGATCATGTCTAGGGGGGATGAGCGCTTACTCCCATAATAAAGACTAGAACAAGGAACGCGACGTGACGGCACAATGGGGGTTTCCGTGGAACGAAAGAAGCGACATATATGGGATAGACGTACTCGTCGAACTCTTCGTCCAACGAGAAACCTTGTTCGTGCACAAACACTTCGACCCGGACACCGAGGCACTGGTCCAGGAGTGGCTGGTGATTGCGATGTCCGGCAGCAGGGAGTATAATAATCTCGTGGTCTGGAACATCAGGGGCTGCAGGAGTGACCTGATCAGACATTGGGAGTGTCCAGGCCCAAATAGTATTATGCCAGGGTTTGGGAAGAGTGACAGGGTTTTTTGCCGTGGCGTGGCGAAGTGATATCGCAGATACGGTGTGTGGCCAAGGACCTAAAACGAGCGCTGGGAAGGATCGATGCCGACACGGATTGTTGTGCTGTAATTTGATCACCGGCATGTACATAGACAAGCGCGACACTATCCTGATAAATGCCAAAAAACCCACATCAGACATATGACACGAGAGTGGCGAGTCACATGGCGCTCCACCGTACCCGTGTTTACTTCCTGCGAGCCGGTTTTGTTGGCCAAAGGCGGGTCTCGAGCCAATCCTGCTATCAACCTTGCTACAGCTGTGGCAGCGAGTCGGATGTGGCGGCGCGTCGTCGCATTAGGCACATCCGAACCCGTGGTGGTCGATCCGAACGTCCTATCATCATCCATTAAACTTAACTCAGTTGCTCTGGCCTCCGCACAAATGAAAACATACGCCAAAAAGACCCTAGAAGTTACTTGTGACTGGACCAATTATCGCCCCATGGTCGTTGACGCCACGAGAACCAAATACTGTCAAACACCTCCGTTTTGGACTCTGCCAGGTGTAAATGCCTAGCCAACCTTCCAACTCGCATCAAGCTCGCAAGGGTTTGGGTCTGCAGGCAGGTAAATGGACCTTTGAACTGTGTATGATTAAGGTTTTAGCGTCTCATGACCCAAAAAGTTTTGAACACAGGCTTGCTAGGCACCCCGAATGTCGACTGCCCATGATCGAGCCTCTGGCTGCAGTCATCGTCAACAGCGTCCTTCCTCGAACTTCCGCTCGTCGTACGTCTGCCCTCAAGTTTGCCATTACATCGATGGGAAAACACGACCGAAAGCGTCTACCGGAAGATTTTTTCACTCCCCATCCCCGTCCATGGAAAGGCAAGGAGAGGGCCCGGGATCCTATCACGTTTGAATGCACCGCCTGCACCAACTCTTTGGCTGATCCGAATATGGGTGTACGTTGCGCTGCAAGGCATTCTTTATGGTGTCCGAGTAATTACCAATGTTTCCTTGAATGGCTCTGCTTGCCTCTAACCATTCCCATTTTGCAGGACGCAAGGGCGTATTCGTGAGCAGCGAGATAACCACTCGTAGGCTGCGAATTGCCGGCACCGGGACGGTCCCGAGAAGCATCCGGAGACATTCATCATCCTCTGCCGCACAGGAACACTCTCTGCAAGGTCACACACTTGAAACGACCTCTTCTCCATCACAAGTATGTCAGGACTCTGTAACAGCAAACTTGTCCGGTACGACGGACATACGCTCCCTGCTCCATCCGTCCGCTCCTTTCGACCCAAACACAGCGTGGACCCTCTATAGCGAATTAGTCAAGAATGGTGCTTATGATCCGTTCACTCCCGGCGAACGTCTTCTGTTTATAGAGAAGCTCGTAAACGCGCTAGAGCCGGCACTTAATGAACGAACAGGCATATCTGCGTTGCACAAGTGGGGCCTTCGGCTACATTCCATGATGCATGGGAGGAATGTATGCGTGTCTGACATCCTGTCCGAGGATTTTCGCAAACTATGTCTTTCCGCACGTATTTGTGCATTGATGGGTAACTTCACAGACGCCGTACAAATTGCGAGGGAAGGATGGAAGCGGAATTTGACGGATGCAAAACAGGCGTACCTTGTTGACGTCTATCGAACTCTTCTCATAATGGCGCATTTACGTGAAGGCAGTACTGCTGCGCTCAGTCTGGTCGTTGAAGAATGGAACATTCTGGGACCATACATTGGGAGTTATCACAATGCATTCATCGGGACGTCGCTTGAGGCCAAATCGGAATCCTTCCGACACACTGCCCGCAAAATAATCGCAGAGGTCTCCAATGGCGCTACTTTGTTGTCGTCACGTTGGAAACACAATGAGCGGGATTTAACGCGTACAGGCGAGCTACTCCTCCTGTCGTACATCCCGGAGGGTTCTCTGGAAGAAGCCTACGCCGTCATGGTAGAAATGCATTCGCTGCGGTTGCCCGTCCCTATTTCCTATCAGACAACTTTGATCAGAAGGCTTGCCAAAACCAACTCGTTCGTTCTTGCCAACGAGATATTTTCGTTCATGCCCCCGTCGAATTATAAGCCATACCTCTCCGTCGGACTGTACCTGTATGCTCGCCAGGGGAACATTACACGTGCAGAAGAATTCTTTAACAATCTCCGACGACAAGAATGCCTTTCACCCACCGACAGAGCGATGTTGATGCATGCGTATGCTGTCTCCGGGCGAGTCGAAACGGTTACCGACCTCTTCCGCGAGTTCTTTCCTGAGGAGGGGGAAGAGAAGCCTACTATTTTCCACTACACGACTATCATCTTTGCGTTTGCTCAGCGGGGCGATTTCGAAGGATTGAACTTCTGGTTGAAAGCGATGATGGACGCTGGTCATCCACCGGACGCTCATGTGTACAGCATTATCCTGGAGAGCTTTGCCAGTCGGGGTGACGTGGATACGGTGGCTTCTGTCTTGGATCAAATGCGTGCTGCCAATATACAGCCTAGCCGCGTCCACTATACCACCGTCATCAAATTCCTGGCCCAGAAACGTGACCCTGCGTCCGCGGAGGCCATCTACAAGAGGGCTTTGCGTGAGGGCATCGCACCGGATCGCATCATGATCACGGCTCTTATGAATGCCCACGTCGAAGCAGGCTCGTGGCCAGGCGTCGTCCGTATCTTCGATTATCTCAAGGCATCTCGGTATCGTAGAATCCCTCTCACCATTGAGGTTTACAATACACTCCTGAAGGCATACGTGATGATTGGCACACCCTTTCACACCGTATCTGTACTTTTCCGCAAGTTGCAGATGACTGGCGCACGCCCGGACGCATATACTTACGCGTTAGTGATCCAATCGGCTTGCGATGCCGGCCTGATGAATGTTGCTTCTGACCTATTCGCGGAAATGGAGGACAAGGTCGGAAAATGGCAGCCGGGTCGCGGGATTGAGGTCTATGTATTGACCATCATCATGGCAGGCCATCTCCGCCTGGGACACAAATTACAGGCCAAGGCTGTCTACGACGACATGATCGCCCGTGGTATCCAACCTACATCCGTGACATTCTCACAGATACTTCAAGCATACGGAAACCAGGGATCCGCGGACAGTCTGCGGATTGCCGAGGACTTCCTCCGAGGTATAGTTGAAGCAGACCACCAGCGGCAGGTTTGGGCAACGCCAAGGTCCATACAATCCGCGCTCGAGGAACTTCATAGTCCTTTGATGACCGTGTATAGCAAACAGCGGGATCCCAAAGCTGTGGAACGTCTGTTCGAGGCTATGCTCGAAGCCGGAGGCGAGCCGACGCTATTGTCGCTCACCATTCTCTTGGATGCTTATCGTCGAACTGACGACATTGCGGCTGTCCACGGTGTGTGGCAACAAATATGGGAACTTGCGTTACGTCTTTCTCGTGTGGACGAGTTGTTCAAAGGTGACGACGACGCACCTACGGATCCATTGTCACGCCAATCCAATTTGCTATGTTTACCCCTATCCATTTATATCGACGCTCTTTCCGCAACGGGCCATCACAGTGCTGTGCCTGAGGTTTGGCTCAAAGCCAGGTCACAGGGATTCAGCTTCGACTCTCACAATTGGAATCATCTCGCGGTCGCACTCGTAAGGGCAGCCGAACTGGATCGTGCCTTTGCGGTAGTCGAACGGGTCATTCTGCCGTACCAGCGCGAGAGCCAGACTGTGGCAAGTACCAGAGATCGGTTCCCAGAATCCCCGTTGACATTTGACACGGCACCGCCCGACGTGGACAGACCTGCGGCGGAGTCCCCTCTCCACCGACAAGAGCGCCGAGTGGCTGCTGTTAGACTCACTACCAAGAAGTCTAGGCATAATATGGACATGGATGGAGATCCGGAAGACTTTGCTCATCCGTTACACATCCTTCACCAGATCTTACCTTCCTGGAACGTGTGGCGTCCCCATCATATTATTCTAGAGCTCTTAGCAAGCGTGCTTCGCCATCTACAGGGAGGACGGGTCATACAGCCGGTGGGCGTCTCCTCGCAACAATCAGCCGGATCAGACGGTGTTGTGAGCCGTGCCAAAATGGCTAGCGATACCCTTCAGCGCATCTACGACGACTACCCATCAACGGTCCGGGCCGTGCTCCTCCACGAAAGGGTATTATCTCGGAGAAACGCAATCAACAGGGCAGATGATGGCTGGAGGTGAGGCACTGATCCCCGGATTCAAAAGATCAAGCGAAGTATTACATTACTAGTTGATGAAGCAGAGATTGCAACATGCATGATACACTGTGCACTGAAATTAATTGTCCAGCAGAAGTTAGTGAAGTCTCATCGCGTGTCATCCGATTCGTCGGAGTCTCCAGACTCTCCTTGATGCATTTTTCGGCTTTGTCCGGAACCTGTGCCATGGCGGTTTCGCTGCAGGGTCGGCCGTATTGAGTATCCGATGTTTATAAGAAGGAAAGGACTTATTACCAGTGGCAGCTTTTGTCCCTGATTGCCAAATGCAATCGACAACGGTGTTGTGTCTTCAGGTGTAGAGCGTTTTTTAAACTTTTATCGTTGTCAGAACAAGCACCATTGCGTACCTGGCACACCTGGAAATCGCTTGGCAGAGTAAACAGTAAAAGTTTCTGTAAATGCCTGTGCCAAAACGGGAGATACAGCGGTGTGTACACGAGTGGCACCTAACCCGGGTGTTGCTGAACTATGGAAAGAGTTAGTAGGCGAGTAGGATGGTGTAGCTCGGCGACGCCCTTACTCTCCAACGTTCATCAAGCGTAACCGAAGTCGGAATTTTCCTGTATTTTCATATTCAGGCAAAGGTAAATTGTGTCATGGATCGACGAACCTTCGGTGCGCACTGATAAGTCCTGGAAAAGAAAAAAGATTCCTGGTCTGCGGTGCTCGTCCAAGAGACGACAAGCATTTGAGGAAAGTGGTCCCACCAGTGTGCGAGTATAGGTATGTCGGGGGAGCGAATGTGCGCTGGCGGGCGATGAAGATGACGACGTGCTCTGAGAATAGCTATGTTGATAGTATGTGGCTTGCGGCGACTGATTTGGGTGAACGGGCGAGCTGTAAACTGGATTGTCATATCCATGTCCTGTCACACTATACGGTTCCTGCGGATATCTGCCTTGACCTGATGGTTGGTCAGAGGAAACACGAGATGTAGTCTGCGTAAGATTTACTTGTGTCTACTGGTGGATGCGACCGAGCTGTGGAGTCAACCTCCTGGTTACCGTAGACACCGCCCTGAGAAGGCGCAGAGAGCCCATATGAAGGGTCTGCTACGGCTGACCAGCTCCGAAAATTGCCCGTGTCATGATCGGTACGGAAGCCGGTTGGTCCATGCCAGGGTTCTGCCGAGGTGACAGCTTGCATGCCGTTTCTTGGAGCGCCACGAAGCACGGGATTCTGGAAGTTGGAGCGATCCACTTGCGCGGGGGCAGCTGGGTGTGCGTAACCCCATCCACCAGGGGAATCGGGCGAGGAGGCGAACGGACTTGACCCGGGGTAACTGGCGCAATCAGATACGGGTGTGCCTCCAGTCGGGTACGGATAATTGGGATGGTTGTACCCAGGCGCCGACGTGGCACAGCCCAGAACCGGGTTAACTGAGGGCTACATCGTGCCGACGGCGAGTGGTGAATGTAAGAGATCCGGTATTGAGTGGCGAGAACTAACCTGTGCGTCCATCGGCATGCGAGATGGCTCGGTGGCGGAAGTCGGAGTCGAATGTGAAGAAGATGGACTAGGGTGGTCGCTACGAGGAGACGAAACGGACGGATTGCTGCCTCTGTGCTGTTTGGGTTTGCTCGCACCGACGGGTACATACCGGTCCGACGTTGAGGAGGGGTGTAGAACGAGGTTCATTTCTCGCGCGCCATCGGCCGACCAGAGGTCGACGGTGACCAGAAAAAAGGAACAGTCCACTTCGCTGCGGAGATTAGTCAGTGCAAAACTAGAGGACCAAAGTACCTCACGCCTACTCAACATCCACGATGGAATTATCCTCTCTTCGAACGACCATTTTGGCAACGACTGCAGGGGCCAGAGGTCGACGATCCTGTGGCGAAGTCACGAAGAGGGCGACCAGGCTCTGGGGCTCGGCGTACCTTGTCGCCGAATCCGCACATACGGGCGCGAATCGGATTCTGCACCACTTCTAAAGAATAGTGTCTGTGGAAGGACATTAAGAGAGGGGACGGGGCAAGTTCTTTCCACTGACTTGTGGCCAGACCATTGTGACCATTGACTGGTGCCACTGGAGTCACCGCGACGCGAAGAGCTCTCAGAGGTGATGCGAGAGCTCGCCTTCTGCATGGTCGCTCAGAGGGCCCCTCCGGTCACGAGCGGTAAATGCAGGACCGTGTTTCAGGTGCCGTCCAATTTAGACGGACGGTGAAGTTGGCGGGTTGGGAATCTGATAAGATAACTGTTCTCACGTAGAGGATATCGCGGAAGGAATCCGAACGAGTGCTAGAATGACGGGAAGAACGAGGAGACCAAATGTCATGAGTGTTAGTCATTTCCATCGAATGGCTGTATATAAAGAGGTGGTGAAACGGAAAGTACCTGCAAAAATTCTCAGCGGTTTCTACCAAGTCACAAACACCGCGGACGGCGTGCTTCTCGCAAAGGTGTGTACTCGATAGTTGGCTAATATTTACGCTCGGTCGTACGGTTTCGTCGTAAGCAACGATGACGGCCAGTAGAAGGGACGGGCAGCCGTGGTCGAGTTAACGTTGATCTGATCTCGTTTAGCCGAGTCGTCGTTGATGTCGCCTGTCCTGAAATACAAAATGTACTTGACTGATCGCTCTGCTCGGCGGTCTCTCGCAGATCTCCACGCCCTCCCAGACGTAAACTGCTTGCCTGTTCAAGGGAACCTTCCAATCGAGCCCTTCCGTCGGTTCGTTGGAATCACGAAATTCAATTATCATTCCACGTCTCGTGAACCTGACTAGAATGAAAACCTCGAGGCAACCAGGTGGCAGGTCAAACCGGAACCACATGGACCGACACTACATGTGAGCCCCCTCACCCCTACTTTCTCTATCTTCTCTTCACCAAGATCGATAGGCATCTCTGACCAGTCCCGGATCGCATCGGTGCCATTGGACCATCTGCTAAAAGCCTAATTATCACCCTGGGAAAGCCAGGCGGTCATGCATAGCCCTGTCATATGTGCAAGTCCAAATTCCCCATCCACTCCGGCTTCCATTTCACGGTACATGGAAGCCGCCGCTACTGTTACCAACCCGTCCAAGATTTTGTTTCATTTGCCGTACAGACACATCGCCCAGCCATGCTCAAGCGGAGATGAGCACCACCAAGATGGGTAACCGATTAGTAATATGCAGCATCGGTTTTTTTTCCCACACAACATTCTCCACCGTCCTTCTGTCGAGTCATCCAGTAGGTGGGAATGGACCAGGCGACAGCAAAGAAAACACTGCAAGACCTCATCAGACGGGAGGACTTGGGAAACAAGCATTGTGTCGACTGCGGAAATCCCAACCCTCAATGGGCGTCAGGTAGACTCATCCGATTAGTTATGCCACGTTCTCCATCAGAATTCACATACACCCTCAGTGAGCTTTGCCATCTTTATCTGCCTACAGTGCGCGGGTATACACAGAGGCTTCGGCGTACATATCAGGTAACAAGAATGCTGGCCAACCGACGGTTGCGTGACGTATCCGATTTTCAGTTTTGTGAGATCAGTCTCGATGGATACCTGGCAATACGATCAAATAAAACGCATGCAGGTATGTGTTTGATGATGTGTCGACTGTCCATTGAGATTTGTGGTACACATAGCTTGGAGGAAATTGTCTTTTCAAAGAATTTTTACGGTCTTACCCCCCCGCCAATGAGGGGGGGTACACAGATGGTATGAGTTCATATGACCTTTACCATTGCTGGGCAGCAACCCAGTATCGCGAAAAGGTGTGTTCCATTTTTTATGACCGTACTAATTATTACTCAGACGCCACCAGTTGGACTGTGAGGTTGCAGGTCGTCCGTGGTCCCCTTCGAGTCGTCCCGCTGGTCATACGACCGCACCAGCGAGACCTGCTTCTGCACAGAATCTTAGAAAGCCACGTGCACTTTCGCGTAACCCTGTGGGCGGCCCGCCTTCCGACAATTCCGTCGGCATATCTACTCAACCATCATCTGACATCTCCTGCGCGGATCAAAAGGCTGCCAACGAAGCCTACTTTGCGGCGCTTGGTCAGGCGAACGCGTCCCGTCCAGTTGACTTGCCACCTTCACAAGGGGGCCGCTATCAAGGGTTTGGCAACACACCTTCCCCATCATCCCAACATCCATTTCTCGGTTTGACTTCTTCTGCGGCTCCGTCACTGGCCGATTTCCAGGAAGATCCTGCAGCCGCTCTTAGCAAGGGCTGGTCTATCTTCTCCACAGCCGTGGCTGGCGCTTCACGTGCATTCAATGAGACTGTCATTCAGCCTGGTGTGGAACGTGTCAAGGACCCCAATTTCCAGGCTAACATTCGCGGGTACGTTTCCGAAGCGCAAAGGCGTGCCCAGCTCGCGGGCCAGTCTGCCAATGAATGGTCGAAGACACAACTTGGGGTCGATGTTGCCGATCATGTGGGAGGAATCGTGGGTTCAGTCAGGGACAAGATTGGTTCTGGACCCACAGGTTTAGGATATGATTCCCTTGCCACCCAGAACCACGTTGAAACGTCTGGATCGTATCATGATGACACGGATGACTTCTTTCGCGAGTATTCCGATGCAACCGGCAGCGTGTCTCAGGCCTCGACACAACCCTCGAGTACTCATGTCTCAGAAAAGGGTGACGATTGGGATGAATGGAAAGACTTTTAGATAACCTCGTGTTACTTGTGAACTCTACCCGTAATGCCTTGGTCAACCTGTTAGATATCTAGCGAACATTAATTGGACTATCGGATTGTATCCGGGGACCTGCCAGGGACGGATGTTAGCCGAGAACATGGCCAAGTTCCGTCCTCCGGGGTAAATCCAGCGTTCGTTCGCAATCACTTCCAACTGCACGTTGTTAACACGCAGCACTTCGAGGCTGTTGGTCCATTGCATTTCGAGGATGCTGAATATGCTACCGAGAGCTGCTCGTCTGAACACAGCTCGTCTCCGAAGACGGTGGTACTATGCCTCCGTCATTCCATCCCTGGTCTCCACATCCTCGCCTGAGTTCCGCCAGAAAGCGGAGAGTATGGACACACTCGTGGCAGACTTGAAAAGTAAGCTGGCACAGGCAAGGCAAGGTGGTGGTCTGAAGGCTGCAGAGCGGATGCGAAGCAAGGGCAAGAAGCTCCCCCGGGAAAGGTGCGTTCTTGCCACAGCTCGCCGTTCATTGAATGGACAACTGTACGCATTTCATACAGATTATCTTTGTTGTTAGACCCGAACACACCTTTCTTGGAGCTCTCCCCATTGGCTGCACAGGACGTATATCCCGGCGAGAACGTTCCAGGAGCTGGAATCATCACGGGCATCGGACGGGTATCCGGTAGAGAATGCATGATAGTTGTGAACGATGCAACTGTGAAAGGTGGATCCTACTACCCACTGACAGCGAGTTCTCTCTATCAACAGTGTGAGTACCTGCTGAGTGTGCTAATCAGGTCAAGAAACATATCCGCGCTCAAGAAATCGCACGAGAAAACCGGTTACCCTGTATCTACGTTGGTATGGACCTTCTCCGCCGTGTTTGATTCATACTTATCCGATCACAACATTCCAGTGGAATCAGGAGGGGCGGCTCTGCCACACCAGGCCAACGTGTGTGATGTAGTTCCGGCATTACAACGGGAGTCATACGTTCATTTGAACAGGTATTCCCTGATAGGGATCACTTTGGCCGGATTTTCTACAACATGGTATGTCGTCAATCGCCGTCCTGCTACCACCCATTGATTTTCCCCCGGAAGGCACAAATGTCTGCTCTCGGCATACCGCAGATAGCTTCTGTGCATGGCATATCCGTAGCCGGTGGGGTCGGCTTTCTGCGTCACGTTTCTCGTATGAGCTGAGTTCGGCGTATTCCAGGTGGTGCCTATGTGCCTGCCATGGCGGACGAAAATATTATCGTACGAGAACAGGGACACATTTTCCTTGCTGGTCCCCCTTTGGTGAAGGCGGCGACGGGCGAAGAGGTCGATGAAGAGACACTCGGCGGCGGTCAGATGCATTCTTCTGAGAGTGGTGTGACAGACCACCTTGCGAGAGACGACGAGCACGCCATAGCCATTGTAAGAGGTATCATCGGTGATCTGGGTGCGGCAGGTGGCAGCACCAACCCCGTAAGTATCATTCGCCGTTTTTCAACCTTGCGCCGTGTTAACAAGAACCATAGCCATCAGCTCCACCGGAAGATCCGCTCTACCCTGCATCAGAATTGCATGGTATTGTTGGTACGGATCTTCGGCAACCATTCGACATGCGAGATGTGATTGCCCGTATCGTGGACGGTAGCCGCTTCAGAGAATTCAAGAAGGAGTATGGGTCTACTATCGTTACCGTAAGAGTACCTTCACTATGTCATGAATGCTAACTAAAGAGGGCTAGGGG
The DNA here is from genome assembly GCA_024613165.1 of Pisolithus albus. Classification (NCBI taxonomy): domain Eukaryota; kingdom Fungi; phylum Basidiomycota; class Agaricomycetes; order Boletales; family Pisolithaceae; genus Pisolithus; species Pisolithus albus. Next base: position 138,375 of record JANFAB010000004.1, on the reverse strand, counting down.
TTTGCACATATCCACGGATATGAGGTGGGAGTAATAGCCAACAATGGCATTCTTTTCTCCCCTTCTGCATTGAAGGCTACGCATTTCATTCAGCTGTGTTCGCAGCGTCGGATACCATTATTGTTTCTTGTGAACATAGCCGGTGAGCAACCCCCGGACTTGGAACTGACTTATGGATAACCAGTAACCAGGCTATATGGTGGGGTCGAAGGCTGAGAAAGGCGGAATAGCAAAAGACGGGGCGAAGATGGTTCGCGCCGTGGCCTGCGCCAACGTGCCCAAATTGACCGTAATCGTTGGAGGAAGTTTCGGCGCCGGAAATTATGGTGAGAATGACATCTTGCACCGTAGGTTGACACTTTCAAGTAACATTTCATACCAGGGATGGCTGGTCGCGCGGTAGGGGTTGAGATCAGCTTTTGTCACCGGTACTAATCATTGTTAGTATTCGCCACGTTTTCTGTGGATGTGGCCCGTGAGTCATTTGATGGAATATGGAACCTGATCTGAACCAAAGCTGTTCTGCAGAATGCCAAGGTATCTGTGATGGGCTCTGGGCAATTGTCCCAGGTAATGACTGCGGTCTCCAGGTCGGTAGGATAGCTTTTCGTGTCACGACCCGGTCTTATCTTTGGTAGGGATCCTGGTCAGCACGCATCGTTGAAGGCGGAGATCGAGTCACAATCGACAGCGCTGTATTCCACGGCTCGGCTCTGGGATGATGGGATGATTCAGCCAACGGAGACTCGTGACGTAGTAGGTCTAGGACTTGCGCTGGCTGCCTGGGAACGTGCCAATTCACGCGCACCATACGCCCGCTCGCTGGCATGGGATGGGGGCACTGAAGGATTTGGTGTCTTCCGCATGTAGCCATGGAAGTAACTCAACATACCCTTCACATGGGTCACATATCCCGCTCGAGATGGGACATGTGATTTGTCGTCGAACCTTGTAATTACTACTCGCGTCATTAATGTCACGCTTGTAACAACATTCCACATACTTACGATTCAATGCGAACTATGGCATCGTAGCGCCACCGAGCAGCTCGCTTGTCGCATGCACGTACACCTCTTGCTTGTTACTTGAACTTGGGTCTGCACCGCTTAATCCTCGCCAACTACTTACTCGCAAGCCAGTTCAACGACCATGTCCGACGATTCACGGGCACCCCTGAATCGACTGTCAGAAGAAACTCGCGCCAAGCTTCGCTCGACCCAAATTCTCACGTCGCTTCCACACGTTGTCTCGGAATTACTGCAGAATTCAATTGACTCAGGAGCGTCGCACATCGATATTGGTGTGGACTGTGAGGAATGGTCTTGCTGGGTCCGAGATGACGGCTCGGGGTTCGCGAAGAATGACCTAGCTCAGATCGCGAAAGGCTCTGAGGGTGGACGATATAGTATGTGTATTCGCTTCTCATACAACGGATCTTGATATTAAGGGCTAGCGCTCTTTTGCAGTGAGCTCAAAAGCATGCCCCACTGCCTCATTGGAGAGCGTCTCTACGTTCGGCTTCCGTGGCGAGGGTATATCACGTGTAGTTCATTTGAAGGATTGTATGATCTGACTCCGACGAACGACAGCCTTGGCTTCTATGGCAGATCTATGTTGCCTCGAGATCTCGTCGAGAACAGCAAGGGGACGCGAGAGCTGGTCCATTATTATGAAGGTATGTCAACGTACGCTGTCGATTTTGTTTTCGGGGGGAGGGGGGGAAGGGGGAGAGGACATGACTGAACTTACAACAGGGCGGTCAAATGCTGTACTCCGGCCCCTCTGTACGCTGGCGAAGAGAAACCGCCGGGACGGCCGTCACCGTCCATGACGCGTTTTTCAACGTTAGTTCGGAATTATAATTCTGGCGGCCGCTGTAGCGTCCTAATTGAACACCAGCTTCCGATCCGCCGCCTGTCTCATCCTTCTTCTAGCAAAACACTTGAGATAATCCGGCAAGAAATTGAGTCATATGCACTCGTGTTTCCTGGTATTTCCTTCTCTCTGGAAGACACAAGCAAATCCAACAAGGGTGGAGGCAAGTCTCATTCCTGTATTCTTAAAATACCGAAGGTGATTTCTTTTCCCTATTTTGCTGCGATGTCCATATCTCAGCTTCTCCCGATCAAAGACTCGTTCCACCCTAACAACCTTTCGCCACATATACGGCCGCGCGTTCACTCAGGCAAGCGGGTCGTTTACGCGTGACTCATTTATTATTCCATTTACCATATCCTGGGATAGCACGTCGAAGAGATAGATAGCGTATCCGACGATGTGAGGATAGAAGGGTTCCTGTCGTTAGTGGGCGTTTATACAAAGGTGCCCGTCGTCTGACAGAAGTTCTCACATCTTATTGATCGACTTCGGCAGGCATATCAATTTCTGTGTAGGCTCCATGCAGTATAGGGCGTATCTCTCATTCATATTTTGTCGTTCAGATATCAACAGGCATCCGGTGTCATATTGCGACCTCCACAAACTGATTGACCTTCGTTTCTCGTCGAGCTCCTTCGCGAAACATGTGCGAATAACTTCCGGGTAGAATTTTTAGTTGTTAACTATTGGATCCAGGCCTACGATGAAGAGGGGGAGACAAACTGGCGTTCTAGTACGTCGTATCAAGTGTTTCGGGTGAGGAGTGCCCTGACGATTACCAGGTTGCCGCAGACCCCCCCGCAAGGGCGAGAAAAAGCCTATATATGTCCTCAACTTGACTATTCCCGTACGGCACATTGACAACTGTATGGAGCCGGCGAAGACGGCTGTTCAGCTCGGCGTAACCTCACATACAATCAATCCTGCGTGCAGTCGCTTATTATATTTGTAGAATAAAAACATGGTGGCGCAACTTCTATCCTCCGTAATCCAGTCATTCCTAGCGCGTCACCACTTTGCTCCTTGGAATGTGCACGGAAACGACGGTACTCCCAGGAAGAAACGAAGACTATCGAGACAAGCTTCACTTACGGAACCCAGTATATCACGCTCGTCAACCCCTGACTCCTGTATACGTGACAGAAGCGAACCACCGGAGCTATCCGTTTCCGCAGTGAAGTGTTAACTCTCCAAGCCCTGATCAGGATTTTGACACTTTCTAGATGGAACGTTCTAACGGGACTATGGAATCTTCTAGCGAGACAATGTGGAATGATCCCTCCACTGGGGAAACGTTCGTCATTGACTTACGGACGGGAAATTCCCATCCTCAGAACGTTCCTCGGGGTGTAGGTGCAAATGGTCCGATAAGGATCAAATCAAAGGGAGATGCAACCTGGGCTTCCCACCCAACTATCCATAATACGTCCACGGGTCAGAGGGAAGTTATCTCGGCTAAAGACGCGGTCCCCGATTGGCTGCAGGAGGTTCTAAAAGTATGTCGCGCAAGTCACATTGTGCCACCCCTTCTGACGAACTCCAAAGGCGAATGATGCCTATTCAATCAGAGAACCAAAGATACCCGCTTTACCACTATTTCACAACCGCAATGGAGAAGATGGCGGCTATCCGTGCAATGCCCAACCAAGCAAGCGTTCTAACCCCAACCAACATATCCAACATTTTACGTCCGACTTCGCTTTGTCCCACGTACGCTTTCAGAAGGAAGACTTGCAGACCATGCGTGTCATCAGTCAAGTGGACCGGAAGTTCGTCGCTTGTCTCATTGGTGTTGATAATTGGCTACCCACGGAGGCAAGTGAAGTGCCGTGTGAAGCGAGCATTCGTCAAGGAGCGGGTAAAACACTCGTTTTGGTCGATCAACATGCTGCGGATGAGCGAGTGCGAGTGGAGCGTTTCCTGAAAGAGATTTGCAATGGCTTCCTCAGTTACCACGATAAGAGTGGCGGCGTTGAGACGATGCAGCTGTCGCCGCCCATTCCTGTTTTGCTTACTCACCGCGAGGCGTCTCGATTATCACAGGTTCTAGCTTATCAAAACGCATTCGAGTCGTGGGGTGTCCACTTCCACGGTTTACAGAGTATCCCAAACAACGAGGCTACAATAGATAGCAACGAACATGCCGCCTATATACAAGTGTTTGTAGCCGCCATCCCCGAAATCGTGTCAGAAAAGGTTGGTCTTACGTTCGAGAGAACAGCCGCTCTTCTGATATGCCACAGTTGCTGTCTGGTAATGAATTGCAAGAGCTCATTAAGGGTTACCTCGGCACATTGGAGAACGAGCCAGATAGTCTTGACCCGCCTGCACCACCCCGTTCCGGCGCCTGCGAGACAGGAACACATTGGGTTAAGGCGTTGAGATGGTGTCCAAGGGTCCTACTGGACCTGATTAACTCCAAAGCATGCAGAGGTCTGTTTTTTTTTTTTTTGGCAGCAGGGTGCTACGTGGGCCTAACCCGACTAGCAGGCGCAATCATGTTTAATGACCCTCTGACGCTGGAACAATGTCAGCGGCTCATTAAACAGCTCTCGGCCACCGCATTTCCATTTCAGTGTGCTCACGGCAGGTGGGTAAGCTTTCATTACGAACATGCCGAATGACTCACGGTTGTCGTTTGATTTTTCCCTGGCCGCGTGGTCGATGCCAACTTTTATCCGTTGTATCTCCAAGGCCATCCCTCGTGCCCCTGACACCTCTAGCCCTACAAGGGGATAACCCCAGATCACATCCTGTGGACTGGCAGAAGTTATCTACAGTGTGATTGTTTACAGTATCCACCTCTACATTAATATCATGCGGTTTGCACTACATTTTGGATTTGAACGCGTACGGCGCAAGGGTTTAGCTGGAGATCCAATGAGAATACAGATGTTAACTTCGTTTACCTCAATCAGGCCTTCAGTACACCCTTTCCTCCACCTTTCAATCATGCGTGATAGAATCTGGGCTATTCCCGTCGCGTCTCGCAATATTCGGCACGGGTCCTGAGAACCAGTGTATGCCACCATACACGGGAAGATAGTACCACACAAGGGATAGTCCGAGGACGCCGCCGAGAACAACAACGGTGTAATTCATCGTAGTGGCACTTGTGCTAGGCATGGTTGGGAAGAGGAAGATGACATCCATGAATGGCATGAATAACACTGCGATTATCGATATCGGCAAGCTCTGTCAAGTCCAAGAAAGAAATGAGAATTAGCGTCTCCATGGAGATGAAGAGGGAGTCATACAAAAATTCCCAGGTGAAATGGTCCGCGCTTGAAGCTGTTGTCACCCAACCAACGCGCAGCGATTGCGATGGTGTAGGCGACATAGATGGCACTGACTGCCAATGGAAAGACAGCACTAATGGCCTGAGTGCCAGCGAATGCGAGGAGGCCAAGGAGTGATGCACAGATGACGATAAACCAGACAGCATTCACGGGTGCACCTGTGGACTTGTTCACGCGGGAAAGAGTGCTGGAGAAGGGAAGTGCATGATCGCGGGAATATGCGAATATTTGCCGGGATGCCACAAGAACCTACTGAACTATAAGTACCAGTAGAAACCAAACGTAGCACCCCCTACATTACTGGATCCCATGGTGTATCTAACACAGCGAGCTCAACATTGTGTTGGGACGATTCGGTAGATGACGTACTGTGCGATCACCACAAATGCCCACAGCACAAGGGTACCCTTCTGCCCGAAGCCGTTGAAAAAAATCTGCGCCATTGGCTGACCAATCGGGCTGCTTAGCAGATACCCGAGGTCTGTACCCATACAAAATGCAAGGGCCACATTCATAGCTGGAGTAGATGTTCGGAGGCGTGCTTTGATTTATGCAAGGATGCCCATACCCCATCCCAACAAAATACCGATGATGCTGGAGCAAACCTACGATATATTAAGCAGGCTACTTCACATTATGGAAGTCATTGTGAAGCGGCGTACAATGGCACAGGGAACGGCCGTGGCAGCGTTTGAGGCTTCTTCGCTGATATGCACACTGGCGTCGAACGCGGCTTTGAAATTACCAGTCCACACCAGAACATTATGAGCGAAGGATGAACGTACAAACTGTCCATAATGGTGCAATGAATGAGAGAATGAAGGCGAATCCATCCGGCCACCCATTCACTGCGCCATGTCGGGAATCATGGAAGTTGTACACAGGTAATCAACAGCAGATAAACTTACGATTATCGAAAGATCCGAGAGCGAAACTGGGCGTATTCATGTATTGCTTTGGAGTTGCTAACGGAAGCCCGACAATAACCACAAAACAAAGGCTTCGACGGTGTTAGCAACCTGGCCCACACGATTGGCGTCAAACGTCAGAAATGCACCTGATGTTGATGGCAAGGTAGACCCTCTGCACTCTTGCAAGGAAGGAAGTTGCTAGGGTACATATCAAAGCATGGGAAAGAAGTATGGCAACATATATGCCACTAATCGGATGCGTTTCGGTGAGCAAATCAGCCCAGAATGTGAGGACATACTAGATTTGTGAATTGGCAGCGTTATAAGTTTGTCCTGAGCCAATGCTCATAGCTGCGGTGATTTGAACAGCACAACTCCAATCAATGGCAGCTGTTAGATACCCGCAAGCCCCACGCGGTTGTGGCATCTCGAGTCAGACAAGTAAACTCGGGGAACCAGAAGTAACACTTACCAACTCCAGCAATGTAACCGGTCACATTCGCATCTGCAGTTCGAAATGATGCACCGTAACGCTTGCATTTACCGAAGGAAAAAAATAAAATAAGACGCACACCCGACCAACCAGCAGAGAAAGTTTCGCCAACGAGGCGATGCGAAGGAGTGGGTCCAAAAGTACACCTGAAGGGGTTGTCAGGATCGGAATCCTAATGATACATCGCGTGGAGTACACTTACGCCTCCCGCTGTAGGCGCAGCAGAAGCTAGCTCTGCCATGGACAAACCTGTGGTGAAGATGAAAGCAGATGCCACAAGCCACTGCAGTCGGAAGAGATTAGTGCACTGCAATTGTACGTTTTGACGTAGAAAGGGTACATACCCCCCATACCATGGCAGCGGGACCACCGTTTGGTATAGAGTAAACAAGCACCGATCTGTGCACCATGCAGGTTAATGCTGTTCTACAAAATGACCAAGATGCGCTACATACGCCAACGACGGGAGCGGACCCATAAAGCTAAAAGCCACTGCAAAGACCTACGTTCTCCCCAATTAGACTCAAGGACAGTCTGACGTTTACACGAACGAAGACAGCGCACCTCCAACGGCGTGAACTCACGCTTGAACTCTTGCTTGTAGCCGAGCTGAGCAAGAAGTTCCTCGTCTCTTTTCGCTACCTCTTCTCCTCTGGGCATGCCGAGGACGATTTCGAACTCTTGAAGGAAAATGAGAGCGTCCCGGTAGCACTGGTGAGGCCAACGCGGTGAGCCCTACACGCGCCCTTCATATGTAAAGATAAAGTCCTTCGTTGGGGCGGCCAGCATAGGCCGCGAGGCGAATAAGTTGCCGGTAGCACTGTCAGTCATGTGCAACGCAAGTTCGGAGTGTCGTAAACTTGATGGTAAGAGTACTTATAGTATAGTTCCGTCATAGCCAGTGCAGTGGCTAGTAGGTAGACGTGGGACTGCAAGACTCAAAAATTGGCTCCATCAATGATCCATGAGGATTTTGTAAAATCTTTACGTCCCAGATACGACGAGCGCAGCGAGCCATTCCTAACGGGATACGGTCTGCACGTGAAACACAAAGGAGAGGGCGCTTCCGAGAATAGTTCGACAGCAGAGTCGTGCAAGAGAGAAGCCGGTTCGTCTACGGATTCGAACTGGTTCGACAACGGACAACACCTTCACGAACGTCCACAATGGGATTCAAAACCATGCAACTCGGGTATGTATGCATGGGGCGGCGCCACGAGCCTGCGGCAGTAATTAATGTCTTTCGGAGCTAACAGATACTTACCTTTCCAGTAAGCGAAGTGGATATTTATCTTGAAACCCTCTGTCATTAGTGAGCTCCCGGTGAGTTGATATGACAAACGGGCGAAACAGGGAGCGAATCGCTGACTGAAGGCAGTTCATAAGATGCAGTACTTACTGGCGTCAATATACCAAGCATCATCGATCGCTCTCAAAACAGGTGCCCGAAATAATGAAAATTTGTTCCCGCAAACACTCGAGTATCATCTTCCTCGTGGCTCCACTGCAGAGACCTACCTATCTATCACTTCCAAGACCTGAACATTGTCCAAGTTCGCTCTGCCTTGACACAAGTGAGTTATTTCCAGAAAAGGAAAAGTAGGAAACCAGTTCCAGGTCACGGTGGATTTTGTTTTACGTGTTTATCGTGATCGCGTGACTGTTACGACGTCATCGTGCTGGGGCAGTATTAAAAGAACCAAGGCACCCCTCACAGAGAACTTCGATTGTACACTCTTTCTGAACACTGTGCATACCCATATCGCATCTCTCAACAATGGTCAATTCTGTCGCCAAAATCGTGTACAGACCTGATACGCAATCCACGGACGAGTTCGTCGCGATGGTGAATACCGCAGAGGTATGGGCTCAGTAGGAAGGGTGCTCCTCTGATGGACGTGCTGATATCTTTCATCCTGTAGTTCAAGAAGTGGAAGAGCGGAGGTGTGTTGTTTAGCTAGCTGCCGACGAAATCTGCTGTCTCAACCAGTCTGACCCGCATCCAGACACTAGCATACCACTCGCAGATGTAGTCGACTGTAGGCATCTCTGTGATACCGTACCTCAAGCTTTCCGCTCACTGATCTTTTTCCTTTGTTTGGCAGCTTTCGAGGTGTTTCACTCTAGCCAAGGCATTCTACTCCGTCCATCCCGTCAACAACTCGAGAATGTGTTCGGGACATCGAAGGACGTGGATGTGTTGACAACAATCCTACGAAATGGGAAGGAGCAACCGGTGAATGGTTTCGCCGGTGGTGTGGGCATCTCGAACATCACCAGAACCAATGCCGTGATCGATTCCAAGGGCAAGGGAACGTCGGGTATTTAATCATGGGGAACATTCTCGAAACGCATTTGTACTCTGCAGTAATTGTATGGCATTCGTTTATCACGCCAGAGTCTTCTCGTAGTGTATGACGGCATACGGCGGTTATCGTGCGTGTCCATAACGACTACGATTGAAGACAAACCCAATCTGTCCTCTACCAGTGGGTATCACGATCTGGCAGCAGTTTCAGCCCACTCCTTGCTACCCATCTGCACAAGCCTCGAACACGCGCGTGCGAAAGCGAAAATCTCCTCCTCGCCAGTGAACATCGAGCTCGCGCCGACGACTTCAGGCGGAAGACCCTATGAAATCAATCGTTCGTTAGACTTACGCACACGTTTACTTAGTGAAGGCATGTATACAGACCAAATCATCCATGACACTCCGCATGTGATCCGAGATTTGCCCTTTACCAGACGTGCCATCGTCCGAAAAGATCTGGAAGATGGGCACCTCAGATAAAACGAATAGCTTTGTCTTGGATTCGTAACATGTGTCGATGAAGGTTATGAAACGTCGAGCCTGCGGACAGTGTCATGGGGAAGCGCTCGGCGACAAGGGGGAGTACTCACCACGTCCTTCCGTCCGATATCCAACTTTGGAACGTCCATGACGAAAATCGTGCTGAATGTGCGCGTGATCTCGAGGTAATCCGCTGCACTTAATGGACGTGCACAGAGTTCTTCGAACGTGAACCTCGCGACACGCGACGTAGAAAGAGGGACATATATGGTGCGTCCAAAGGTCGTCAGAGGACGGTTGGTAACGACAGGATCCGTCCTGGATGATGACGAAGAGGACGGGGTGGTTAAAGAGCGGAATATCTTATCAACCTCGGCTTTATTCTCAGGTGTGAGCGGGGAGTAGTAGACGTGCGACAGTGCACGCGGAATGCGTCTATAATCTATCGACGAACGAGTGTCAAGTGCCGAAAGCATACGTTTTGAAAACACACGGACCAGTTCCGGAATCTAGATCAGTGACTTGAAACTGAGACTTGAGGAGTTCTATGGCGGGTATAAAGCTAGACCGTTGGATACCGTTCTTGTAAAGATCGTCCGGATGTCGGCTAGTAGTGAGGACCGTTGTGACCACGACGGTGACCGTGTACGGAAACCAGGACTTACTTGCTAGTGATGACCATGACGACGCCGTATCGTAGCAAACTCTCGAAGAGTCTTCTAAGTATCATGGCATCTGCAATATCGGTTACCTGGAACTCGTCGAAGCATAGCACATATGCCTCCCTTGCCAGGTCCCTTGCGACGGGGGCAATGGGGTCGCCACCGTCATGCACACCCATTTCCGCTTTGGCGGCGTGGATGCGTTTGTGGACGTCGATCATGAACGCATGGAAATGTACACGGCGTTTACGAGTGACCGACGGTGGGAGAGAGAGATAGAACAGATCCATAAGCATGGTCTTGCCCGTTCCGACGTCGCCATACAGGTATAAGCCCTTTGGAGCATTCTTTGGAGGTTCCGCTGGCAATGAAAGAGTGTTTCTCGCGAACAGGCGGGAGAAGACTGTGGGTGCAGAGGTAGAAGGTGGAGGCGGCGGAACTGGCGGCGGACTGTAGGACAGTAGACTGGTGTAAAAAGGCTGGAGGTGCCGCTCGACGATACGACGTTGGTGTGGGTCTGGCTTGAGCGTCCCAGCTGATACGCGAGCGTCGTATTCCTGCAGGGGTGAGCCGGCCTGATGAGTGGGGGTCGGCGAGACAGGTAGCTTGACGGAGGTTGGACAAGCACTGGCTGTGTTGAGGATGGAGGGAGTCGCACTCGCTGTCCCGGCGACGCTGGACTGGCTGGCTAATAATATGCGGGCGGGCCAGCTGCGACGAGGACGACGACGGAGACAATGTGCGCGGACTGCGGTCCTCATCGACATCGGAGGACAACCTGCGACACTGCAATCACATGGACGACGAGACTTACGTCCAGCTGCTCCTCGCAGACTCGAATCTCCCGACTGGATCGTTCGTGGCGTCCTCTGGCCTCGAGTCGTTCTCCACGCACGGACTTCTTCCACCGTCCAAGACAGACGGCACACTTGCATTCGTGCAGGACAGCCTTCACAACCACGCACACAGCGCACTCCCGTTCACATCCGACGCCCACCGTCTCGTCAGTGCACTCTCAGAGTCGAGTACGCAGTCCAGGATCGACCAGGCGCTCGCTGCATTGATCACTCTCGATCGATCGTATGAATCCATCACCCTCAATCATGTCACACGTCGGGCATCTACCGCACAAGGGGCAGCTCTACTGACTCTCCATGCGAGGGCTTTCGCTCCGTCGTCCACCTCAAGGGTCATCCCAACTTTGATCGATAGCCTGAAACTCGCCGTCCGACGTGGAGAAGCCCACGGCCATCTTCCCGTGTGTTGGGGCGTCCTCACTGCTGCACTGAACGTCTCTCTGGGTGAGCACAAGTCCCATGCACGGTCCATGCGCTAGACCAATCATATCACCACCCAGCCAGGGCACAACATCTAGCGTTGTTCCTCCATGCCCGCTCCATTCTCTCCGCTGCTGTACGCATGAATACCATCGGTCCATATCTCGCTCAACAGATGCTGTTATCTGACATTAAACCTCTCGTCGATACCTTGATCGCGGAGTGTCGCAACCGACGATCAGGTGTACTCGTAGTTGGAGAGGACAACTCTAACTCCAACCTCGACCCTGACGAAGTGACGTACACTACTGGTCCCGCTTCGACCTGGCCTCTGGGCGAAATCGTTGCCATCAGACATGACTTGCAGCATTCACGGATATTCAACAGCTAGTTGTCCCTCGACTCTTTCTCGCCATCAGTCAGTTATGAATGCATTATGAACATCATGTACCCCCAGCCAGCACAAGCCTTGCCGCGACCTCTGCTTCACCACGCACGAGGTTTGCCAGATAGCTCACCATGAGGGTGTCCTGTAGACTCGTGGCCCACCCGCCTTCTTCGTCCGGCACTGTACCAAGGACGCTCCACAGATACCGGCCTAACGCAGGGTCAGGCTCAACAGTACCGCGCAGAACCGCTTGCACGTATGCAAGCACGCGAGAAAGTGCAGAGGACGTCGAAAGGAGAGCATCGTGTAAACTCGACAGCGGTGTCGTTGGTACTGCAGTACCATTGGGAGAGGACGCAGAGGAAAGGAGGAGGTCGACTAGTAGACAGAGTATTTAGTACAACAACGTCCAAGGGTTGAGATCAGACTGAGACTCACGGCCTGCTCGTTCGGTGTCGCGGAAGCGTAGTTCGCAAGGGATTGGCACGAATACGCAATTTTCTGCTTTTGGGGTAACACCTACTGGCGAACTACGACGCGTGATTCAGTCATATATGAACCTGCTGCTCAACGGGCAGAGCACTCACCTGACATATGCCCGCACGCCAGCACCAACGCCTTCCTCCGTGCCCGTGTCAAGAGCAACATGTACGGCTGGATAGGGAGCAGTCTCTTGTTCGTAAAAGTTCTGTATGAGGGCCGAGTAAGTGCCCAGTCCATTTTGATCTTGGCCTTGTACAAGGCCCTGCGATGCCTGCTTCTCTGCGCCACCGGTAGCGTACCACCCGACGATATTAAGCTGCTCTTTGTTTGCGTCTCCGCGCCCACGAACGAACATCTCGAACATGGAGCGATGGTACTCCATATCCACAGCGACCTGCTCCTCCGTCTCGGAGTGCAGGACTGCAAACGCATGGGTGACGTTCACAGTCGAAGGCGTCGGGCGCGCGCCCAAAAGTGTTCCGATCACCCGATGCTGTCGGTCTGTGCGGCGAAGGTAGTGATCGAGGATAGAGAAAAGCGCGGTCGGGTGGATAGTCAGTGACGTCGGACGCGGTCTGCAGATAATCTATACTTGATTATGACATTTCTAGGACGACGAGTGTGACCCACGGCGTAGTCGAATGGTTTGCCTGCGACGTGTTCTGCACGCAGATCGCTGAATTCGACGGTCCAAGCGGCATCTTGGCTGTTCCAGTTTTTGTCGTGCAAAAAACCCGTCGACGGAGCCAGCAAAACCTGGGTCGGAGTTGTAAACTTGGCTTGTTTTTCACTCAACACCACCAGTCGAGAAAACGAGAAATGCCTTCCGAAGAAACAAAGGTGCGCTTTGTTCTTCATACATGTGCTCGTGAAAAAGCTTGAAATGCGAGTCGTATAACGACAGGAACGCATCACCAAGGTCGTGGACGTTGCTCGGGTGCGTATATGCTCTCTGCGCACTTCCCCACCGCGGCTAAGAGGGCTTGTAGACGGTAATCCATTATGGATGGATACCACTCATCATATACATTGGGTACACGAGAAGCTCGCCGCAACCGACGGTCATCAAGTGCGTCTTTTTTTTTTTTTGCAGTGGAGCCTTGTTTTTCCAACCCTCGTACATACAGACTTCTAAGCCCGCTCGCTTGACGACACATTATGGTAGACCTCCCAGTTCAGACACCCATCCTGCACCGTGTATCGTATGGCCTCTCTAGTACATTAAAACCATAGCACTCTCCCAGCTCCATCGTGCCATTCATGGGACTGCGACCCCCGAAAACTTATTTATAGCGGTTGACGTGCAGAGAACGAATTCAAGTCATCATCTTACAAGGTGAAGTTCCTTTCCCTTGCTGCTGCTATGATTCCAACTACGTGGTGGTTCCTCCCTCGTTCCCGAAGTGGTACGGGCGTTGACGGGGACCCTGAATGCCCGCTCTGTTTAGCCGTGCCTGTGGGTGCTGGTTGGAGTGCCGGGAGACGTGGACATCCAAGGCCAGATATGAGCATTATCTCTTCCATCTCTAAATGCCCCCGCTGCATGCAGTACTCATACAAATTACCAGATCATCTCGTTTGAGGTGGAATTACATTATATTGGCACCTAAATACTTCTTTGCTGTGAGTCAAAACGGTGAGTATGCTACGAAAATCAAGGGTATTGGGTATCGCTGTGAGGCAATGGGAGCCAAGTTTTTCATCCAATGTTCAACCCTACAAGTAGATTCGCCGTAGTTCGGAGGCACTGGTTATCCTCAGACACATAGGACACAGTTTGGTAGCACCTAGACACCGGAGCCAGCAGGTGGCACAGCAGGTGTGCCAACAACCGGTGGACACCGTGGGGTCGGTGTACTGTGAAAGACATACGCGACACGTTGGGGCCGGAGGCTAACAGGAGATGTCGATTCAGGACGCCCTCGGTGAACGAAATTCGGGAACGTACGGTAGAATTTATCTTCGCCTCTAATGCTGTGATCAGTGCTAGATGATCGCCTCTCGAACGGGCAGCGAGGACTGCAAGGTCAAGCTCGTCCACAGAATTTTCAGAAGTCGGAGGAGTACTCTCCAGTCGTGAACCGGGCCGTGGTGATGTTCGACTTTTGACGGAAGTAGAGCTACGAGTTAATCCCTGAAGGCCTTGTCGGTTGTGATTCGAACATTCTCCATCCTGACGTATCATATGGACCTCGTCAAAACCATCTTCAGTGAGACCAACCACGTCAGCCTCTCCGAACTGGGCGCTACCAAAGGCAGCATCGTCGGTCCCGTCGATATCAATATCCTCCTCCGTATCCTGCGTCTTCTTGCACACTTGTATACCTGTTCCCCTGAGACTTGCAGCAGTAATCACCCTGGTGCGCACGCTACCGTCTCCGTTACCGTCATTATCCAGGCCACCGTCGTCGTCAACCTCCACCTCCAGATCCTCGCTCACCTGCGTGCCTTGAAGGATCTCCCTCCTTTGTTCTATCTCAGCGCGCCGACTCTCATATGCAAGACAGGCATCGACATGTGCCTCGACAACATCCCTATCACCCCTCACATTTTTTCCGCAAACGGGGCATCCTATGTCTTCCCTTGCAAGGTAAGCAGCCTCCTCGCGTGCAAGCTCACGTAGGCGTGTTTGGCGAGCTCTGCGCCTGCGGGTGACGTGTGCAATCGTGCGTTCGACGGCGACGGGGGTGGTAATACTGTGGTGGGAACGGGATGAGGTGAGACGGGGAGCTGGCTGGAGAGCTGTCAGGGACTGGCGTGCTTTCAGGGCAGATCTGCGAATCTTGGTGCTAGATCTGTCCAGTACCGTTCAAGTGTATAAACGTAGCAACATCATATGTTGGGGCACAAGTCTAGCAATGAGCACAAACCCACAAGAAATCAAAACCAACTCACACCTCGAAGACGAGGGCATCCGCTTCAGGTAAATGTTCGGCGTCACCGATGTGGCGAACTATTTCGTCAACGCGCTGAAGTTCAAGCACTGCATGTGCCTGGAGGTGGCGGACAGGGATTTGCTCATTGCAAACGGGACAGAGACGAGTTTCGGCGCGTTTAGCTACATAATGAGAGCGCAGGAGCGATACAATTAGCATAGATCTGACAGCATCGCGTAAGACAGCACGCACGTACGTTTCTTCATTGCACGCGATGTGGTGGCTTCCCCCACGAACTTGTCAGATACAGGGGACAGTGGGGACAATGATCTTCTCCGGCGCTGCGAGTCGCCGTTCCGCGAACTGTCTTCGGGCGCTTCGACTTCGTCCCTACCCCTACGTAGCTGGGCTTTTCCCGGCTTTTAGAACAGACAGCCCTCACTTAGCGCCGGTGTCCAAAATTTTGAGGATGACATAGAAAAACGCACGTTATCCAGCGGGCGCAGTGCATTTGTGGAAACCTTTACTGGAATATATTATTTTGGAGTCGTCTGCAGTAATAGCTCGCCTCTCTGGACGTCCCCAATGGCGGGACTGGGTGGATTGTACGATGATGTGTTGGATGTCGTAGACAAGCCAGCTACAGTTTCCATATGTAGTTATACCCCTTTTCGGGTGCAGATCGCGTCCGTACCCAACGGTCATGTGATGCACCTGCACAGTAGTCCAGACTCTCGCAATCACGTTTCACGAGCACGGCTCATTCTGCTTCATGTCACTCCGTGTGGCATAGACTAGCGAAGAACACTGGCGTTTCTCGAATCATTCCGAATGTAGCTTGCGTTGGACTCATCAGAAGTTAATAGACCTCAATATCGGACGTTTGCTTTCACTTTTTTAACTTCGAAGCACTTCAGCTACCCTTTTCGAAGTGCGTACAGTGAGCTCTGTATTGATCTACGTATGATAACCTGGACGCCAGATCTACTCCACGGACAAAGCAGTACATCATGCCATTTTGCGTCGCCATTCATTCTCAAGCCAACACTCATTCGATCACCTCACAAACCAAGACCTGATTGTGGCCGCGAGGTCTATACCGAACAACTTCGTAGCGACTCTTTCGAGCACAGTTACGCCAACTTCCGTTCCTTCACCTTCTAGCACAGGATACGCTATAAGCATGGCGTTCTTCATGCCCTGGACCCACGGAGTGCACGGAATAGCTTATCCATAGCGATACCCAGAGGTATCCGACCACCTGCGACCACCTCGTCTTCTTGAACCCAATGCGCTTCCCTGCTTCCATGACGGCATCTTCTACCAGTACTCCGACAGGTTGCAGTATAAAAAAGGGGATGGAAAAGCCTATGACGTTCGGGTGGTTGACCTTCTGAAGAGAAATAGTGGTGGGTAAGTTGTTGTCCCATATCTTGAACTGTAGTACCATGTCCCCGCAGGTGTGCATGAACGCCGAGCAAAGAAAAGCATTACATAGCCTTGCGTATGATGTTAACCACTGGCTCACGGTCCTTCGTCTTAGCATCTAGCAGTGAAGATGCGACTCCCAAGGGTGCCTTTTGTGCTGGTGAGGTCCGAAGACTGTGAGGGTCTGCAGGTGAAGTCGGATGCAAGTTCGTGATCGCTGCTGGAAAGTTGTTACTCACATATCGAGCGAATTGGTGCCAGGTCCGTCTGATGGACATCAGTGATGGACAATGGTGTGAGTGCCGAATGTAATGGTACTCGGATCTCAACGCACCCCCAGAACCTCCGAATAGTATATGCATCCTTCCACCTCCCAAACGGAGCCGGCCACGAATGTGGTTCGTGAAGAGTAGTGCCCACCGCGATCATGGCAACGAGAGAGTACATCCAATTGAGACTTGTATAGATGCGCAAGGGTATTGCCATAATGTTCAGCCAACCCAGCAAATATCCTTGTGAAAGGAGAGGCACCTCGGACAAGAAGATTGGGTTACAACGCATGTACAACTGGACAGCCTCGAAGAGAATGTAATAGGCGAATACGCGACTCAACCGCGAGGTGACGAATGCCCTTCGGGTCAGATGGTGCGGTTCAACCGAAGGAACACTGTGATTCGCCTGTCATTAGGTCAGTCGAGTGAAAATTCACATTATCTCTATTACCTTGAATGACCACCCGATACCCCTTAGTGAAATGCTCATAAGCCAGAAAAATCTCCGGCTGTACGGCAACTGATATGCAGGAACCTTATCGGTTTCATGACGATACTCCTCCAGAGGTCGTATCGTTAGCAAAAACCGGATGGCGTCCAGTACAAAAGCTCCCAAGGTGGTGCCGAAGCTATAGTCGGAATGTCCTGCCCCAGTGCGGGAGACCACCATGTCTACCGCCAACAGAGCAATGACGACACTACAACCGATGACACGGTACGAAGTCGATTTGAGGTTCAAAGCTGCAATTGCAAGTGTAAGGCATCGGCCAACGACCAAAAGCCCCCTCATCGTCCACCACGATTTACTTGTATGAAGTAACTGCTGAGAGCGTTGCACGACCTGACGATGAATGATTTGAGTGGCTTCAATCCAGGAACGAGGCCAGGTGGAGGATGGTCTGATATATACGATGCCGG
This sequence comes from Pisolithus albus, assembly GCA_024613165.1. Classification (NCBI taxonomy): domain Eukaryota; kingdom Fungi; phylum Basidiomycota; class Agaricomycetes; order Boletales; family Pisolithaceae; genus Pisolithus; species Pisolithus albus. Next base: position 120,699 of record JANFAB010000004.1, on the reverse strand, counting down.
TCGTTTTCACCATTATTTTGCCACTGGGATGGTCTTAATAGGGCCACGGCTTCGGATCAACGCCACGGGTAATACTTTCAAAGGCAGGTCTCACGGACAACCGTCACCGTGTTTCGCGTGGATGCTTTTAGTCCGCTGTTGTGAGACTCGCGGAATGTGACGGTATGATCCATCGATACATGCTTGTTTAGAACGAAATAGCACTATATGACTCGCTCTGGGACTTCTGGGGTTGCGCTGCCCATGACAACGGATCCTACTGTACTTCGAGAAACAAGGAACCAAGTTTAAGTCCAGCGTCGGGTGAGTGCTACTATTAGGCATGACAAGCTTCCGCTTACAAGAACGAGATCTCATCGTCAGGCATACAGTACAAAAAGTACATATTAAGTGCTGCCTACGTATCAGGTACATGCTACCTCACAGTGCACAGTAACGTCGGCTCTAATCCCATCTCACTGCAGTGAAAAGGTGGTATTCGTGCAAGCCTATATTAACACTGTCGACTAGATAACAACCTAGCTGCTTTGACAGGATTTTTGTTTCTGCTATCAAATGATGGCAATAAAGGCCTCTGATAGCACCGTGTCATAACGCGTCCGTCGCCCGAGACACAAAACACCAGTGTCCAGACAGCTGGTAACCGGCGAAGTATAACAGCTGTCAGCCCTGTGAGAATTACCCACTCGATCGCAATAGACGTCGCTGGACGAACGGCGGATCAGTATAGGTGCCAGTCCACGGACAACTGGACAGGTACTTGCCTGTCTCGCTACATTCTACGAATCGGTGGACTGTGGATATGCGGAGCCTGTGATACCATGTCCGCGAGAGTTGCGCCAGTTTTGCCCTTGGAAGGCAACTAATCACATAGATGTTCACTTCGTCCGTTGGGGCCAGACACGGCATCTCTAGAGTCTGCCCGCTGGCAGAGAAGCGAAGGTCAACAGACAGATAACTTTATGCTCGCGTAATTGAAACTTTGAGGTGGCCTCCTCTGGAGAGTTTCAAGATGAGTAATGGCGAGTGCAGTTTGCCGGGCTACGGGTGCGGCTGATGGATAGATTTCACGCCAGGATAGAAGCGATAGGGCACCACCAGGAGGTTGAGACAAGCCCAAGAATTATCCTTGAGAGGCAAGGGTACAACAGTGCTGCCTCGAAGGGAAAGTAGTGTATGAATGTGCCGGTGGGGAATTCCCAACGTGTTGATTTGCCGCCAAGTCGTTGCCAACGACGTGGAAAAGATTCCGCTCTCGAGAGCGGAATCTTTTCCGTCAAGACTACGGAATGGACAATGGAGTATCCGAATGGCTATTATGATTGTCAAACATTCCGGCTGCACTCGGGAGCCTAGTCAAATACTATCGAGCGAGTCTGGGATTCAGCACTGCATGAACTAGTGGGTGAGATCGACGCACGATAGTTGCCCGATTCTGAATCTGCAGTGTGTCCGATGACGGGAAGTTGGAGCTTCAGATCTTCAGATTCCGTTTCAGCCATTGTTCGTGCATGCTCTGTAGAAATGGCGATGGCACTCCCCAACATTCGACACCTGTATGACATGACACGGCTCTGCCGTCACACCTCGAGCAACATGGAGGAATTCAACACTTATGGATGTTACTATACAGGCGGGTACCAATGACGAAGACTAAGTAATATGATGGGGGATGCGGGCCTCGACCCAATTCTGAAAGGCAACGAACAAGGTATGCGAAACGCAAGGCGGTGGAAAAGCGCACGCACGTCCCACAGTACGTAGCACACGAAACAGGAGGGAAAAAGTAAAGTACTATAGTAGATATCAGCAATAGAAATAGAGATCGCGACATATGAGGCAGCATGGTAAACGAAACAGACCGTAGTGTGTCAATAGGAGGATTGCGATTAATGGTTGCGAAACAAGGGGGAAAAATAATGTGGAAGCGACGAAAATTGACAGTCCGGAGAAGGGTGTGTGCGGCTGGTGAAGACATGCGATCGAAACAAGTTATGGGGAAGGGAAAATCAAACATGTCACGAGTGTAAGTACAGATATATAGGACGTGCAGATGTTCGTGGTAGATGCTTGCATGCGTGTTGGTGAAATAGCGGGACTTAAATAGTTTGCCCCTTTAACCGGCCCTGGAGGCCTCTAGGGTGGCAGATGGAGGTGACATAGTACGAAGGGGGAAATGCTGAGGGTGACCTTGAGATAGGGTGGCCTCTGTGCTCGGGTGATCGGGTATAATAGAATGCGAAGGTGGCGCGTTCGGCTGGGAAGGAGGCGACGACGGTCCAAGGGAGAACGGTGAGAAACTAGTCGATCCTCCGGAACCGCCAAGAGAAAGCCCAAATGAGTGAGAGCCGCGTGGGAACGTGGTCGTATTCAACGGCACAGTTGATGACACCGTGCCGAAGCTACCTGACGGAGGTGGGGAGAAAAACCTCGGAGGAGGTGAGCGAGAATAACTGAAGGGTGCTGCGTTCGGGGTTTCACGCCTATGAACGCTTGAATCTACGTCAAAACCTTGGCGCTGCTGAAAGGCTTCAGAAGGGAGTGCGGGTGTCTTCGCCAACTGAACGTTCTGTTGCTGCTGCGACGACCCAGCGCCAGCGCTGGTTGGCGTTCGCACACCGAGGGGATTCTTACTGTAGGACAAGCGTATACCGCCGTTCTTCACCAGTCCGCCAAGTGGGTGACCATAAAGCTCATTCAGCGCTTTCGTGGCATAGTGCACATCTTCAAACTGTCTCGCAGATGAGATGCGCGTCATCGTAGAGAAATAAGTCAGCTTACCTCAACAAAACACATGGGCCCATTACTCTTCTGCCTGAAACACAGCTTGCGATAGCCCGGACGGCGAGAGAACAATTCCCTAAGACTTTCTTCAAGAACACCAGTAGGATAGGCGCCTGAGGAACCAGTCGGAAGGTTACCAACGTAAAGTGTGTTGATTGGAGGGTTCTGATCCACAAGGCCACTACGGGGACCGGGACCGCTGGCGACGTTCGTACCACCAGCGCTTGAAGGACTGCCTGCATGTCCTCCCGAGCTTACTCCCGACTCAGAGTGGGAGGCCGGAGATGGAAGCTGAGGAGAGGTACTGCCTGTGCTGACCTTGGCGCTAGTACTGACGACCAGTGGCATCGGGCGGTCCCCTTCAGGAGTCGTTCCCTCATTAGAGGCAACACTGGAAGCAGGCGGAGGTGGACCGCCACACTGTGTCTGAACTGGGTCGTCCGCCGATCCGAACGGGTAGATAGAGCGCAAGACACTAGAGCGATGTGCCGGCAACATACCCTCGTCATCTAACATCAGATTGGACTTTGGGGACTCGTCCTGCGATGACGGAGGCCTGGCGGGAATTGCCGAACCCTTGCGAGTTGCATACAACGATAGACCCGAATACGGGTGGTACTCGCGATCGCGTGGGGAAGCAACGTCCCAGGGACCGACAGACACATCGTGGGCTGCTGAAATTTGACTGTTGTCATCTTTCAGCGAGGTCTGAGCTATGATGGTTCCGTAGCCATTGTTAGGAAAAGGGCTACTAGCTTGATTCGATTGCGCGGCATCGCCGTTCATGGTATTCGCATTAGGAGAGAGAAAACCGGCCTGCGAACCCCTCGAAGAGGAAATGGGATAGAATGCATCATAAGGCGAGGCATGCATCGGATTTACCCGAAGAGCATCGTTCTGCGCTTGTTTCATGTCTTTTTTTCGGAATTCTTCCTCAGCTAAAGCACGTTCACGAGCCCCGCGGTTAGCACTTAAGCCCATACCGAGACCATGACCCATAGTAAGCGCGTCCTTCCTTTTATCACGCTCATCACGGTCCCTTTCCTCCTCACTACTCTCAGGAAGCCTTCCATCTCGCCAGCCACCAGTGAGATTCCTGTAGCCCATAGCACTGAGCGTGGCTTCGCGAACGGCCAGAGGATCATTGCCACCTAGAGGCGCTACAGAATTCAGACCTACGTTAGAGTGGAGGCCAAGCCCCGCTGTAAGCCCTGCAAGAGTGTCCGGGGTAACGTTGATTCCGTTCAAGTTCGCGAGACCGGCGACGTTGGCACTCAAACCTCCGAGGGTATTCATGCCACTAAGGACGGTGGTACCATTGCCGGAAGAGTTCATATTCCCGATGCCAACGCCACGCTTGGTATGCAAATTTTTCTTCGCCATCTCCGCTTTCAAAACAGCACCTTTATCAACGTCGATCCGACGACCCTGGAGAATATCTCTTGCATCAAGAGCTTCTTGACGAGTGCGGAACTTGGCGAATCCTATAATTTGCTTGCGAGACGGCTGTCCACTGGAACCAGCCTGGAAGTGGCCGGAATCGTCTGTAAGCTGCACAGCGAGAGGAGGCCACGATGTTGTGGGGCCATCCCGCCCGTTATCGACGACAACCCCACCTTGATTGACCGTGACGATGTTATACGGGTCGTTCTGGCCGGAATTATTGAGGTATGAAGCATACGGCGGACCCCCACGAAGAGGCGCACTGGAAGCAGCACCGCCTGTGCCATAAGCTGTGTATTCCTTGTTTGGGATCTTTAAGGTGGCGGCCTCGAAGCCCGAAGAGAAAGTGAACATGTTTTGGAATTCGCGTTCCTACGCTAAACTCAGCCAAACAAAGCTGATATTGATCAAGATACTAACCTGCATGTCGTCGGGGAATCCAACGACAAAAATGGTTGAAATTTCCTCCTGTTGATTGCCAGGAGGGTCAATGGTGCTAATTGGCTGTCCCGTGGACACCGTTCCCCTAGTGTTACCATTGGATTGGAGATGGGGGCCGTAGGGGGTCTGGCTTTGAACGTGCACACCATTTAAGTAAGGTGGTTGGGGAGCAGAGGGGTTGTGGGAAAGTGGATGAAAAGAGTCATGGGATTGGGACTGTAACTGTGACTTCGCAACCTGGGACTGTACGAACGGATCCATTGCAAAAGGTTGCGAAGGCTTGGTGCTCAGTGGAATGTTAGGTCCATAATCAACACCGCGGGTCTCGAACGCGGAAGACATGCCCTGCTGAGAGAGTTGATGCTTCAACCCCAGAGGTTGGTGGCTACCGTAGGCCTCAGTTGCGCTTCCAAAGGACTGTGAACCACTCGAGAGACCTTCATGTTGGCGCATGCGGAACGAGCTGGGTGGAACGTTGGGTACGCAACTGCTTGGGGAATGCGTGCCATTGATCCCACCGAACGGGACAAACGAAGATCTGAAAGGTCCGGCACCGAGATCGTTGGGGGACTTGGACGACGTGGACTGTTTGATAGGGGTATTGTCCGAGTCGGAAGGATAGTCGGGAGTAAGATGAATATTGTTGGCACTGTTGTACAGAGAGTGAGCCTCCTTCTGAGCGAACAGCGACTCTGGGCTTGGGTGAAGGCTGTTGCTATCGATGTGTTGAGAAAACTGGGATGTACGAAGGAAGAGATCGTTGGTCTGTGAGTGGGAATCGCGATGAGCGGCAGGATGGAAAGCATGAGTAGGAAACGGACTGGCCTCCGCAGCATCGGGAGAGGTAGTGTCCGAGTCATGTTTGGAGGAGGGCTGGGACATGGAGAACTGCTGTGGAGGAAAGAGGTGGGTTGGTTCAGCGTCTCCCTGAGCGTCGAGGGAGTCTAGGAGAGACCGATTGATGAGGTCTTCTTCGAGACCGTGTGGTTGCGAAGAGGACGCCAGGTTTGGTGCAAGTACGAATGGTTTACAGAGGGGTGATTGCAGGGCAGGAGAGGGACATCCAAGAGGGGTAACGCAAGAGGAGAGACGGAGAGGGGGCGAGATATGGATACAGCCGGAAAGAGATGCCGATGAGATGGAAGAGGTCGAGGGTAACAGCGCGCTAGCAAGATAAATAAGGTAATGCGCCGGCCGACGTGGAGAACGAAGAGTGTATGGATGTGTGAGCAAGTCGAGGCTGGCGACGAGCGGCGGTCTCTGTTCGCTGGGGTGGTCGACGGCGATCGAGTTGTCAAATGGTGTGAAGGAGTAAAAACAAGGCGCGCGGGGCCGACACAGAAAATCAACCGAAAAATTCAAACAAACCCCGCCATTATTTGGGTCACACCCGTCACACATCTTCCCACGCACGGACCCTGCCCTGATTTCTGTTCCCACGGTGCTCCGTCCCAGCCAAGCACTGCACCCTTGATGCAACGAATGTATGCATCAGAGGCCGCATCAGGGCCATGCAAAGAAAGGGCGTGCACGGGCCAACGTAACTATGTAACTGTGGTGTTGAGGTTTACCGTCGATAGTGGTTGGACGAGACAATGGGGAAGATGAAAGTGGTCACGTCGCAACCCCCCGTCCGCAATATTCGACCGATACATCGCTTCCATTATGTCAGACCGAGGCACCGTCTCGGACACGGACAACGACGTATGTGTATGCATACATACTACAGTGGGCATAACGAACACAAAGATTAAACATATCTCTTAGGATTGTAGGAGGGAGCTAGCACAGAAGAAACGTATGGAGCGGGGGCATGCTATTTGACCATAGCCTGAGACATGTCAGTCGGCCATCCACCTCAGACCCATCGAACCTACCATGAGCATATCACATGTCCACCCACTCACTTGACAGCATACAAATCCCAGAAGATACCAATACTATCCCAACCGCCCATACTGCCGCTCCGAAAAACCTCATCTTCGCTCGAGATCTCGCAGCTTGCAGCGAATAAGTCGACTGGGGATCATGGTAGGGTAGTACCCCAAGCGTCGGCTGGGATTGCATGAGGGGTGAGGGTCCGAACCGAGAGTAACCATCGACGTGTGCAGGTAGTCTGTAGGGGTAATGTCCCGGCATCTCCTCCTGTGGCGAATGTCGAGGGGGTAATGGACCTGGAACGCGAACCGAATACGCGGGTGGGGGTTCGTCCGGATTGATTCCAGGTTCCATCGAGGAAACCATATCTCTGGTACAGTGCCGGACGCAAGCAAGGATAATACACTCGGTTATATAATCAGCACCAGGGGAGGCGTCGTCGCACAAGGCACGCGACGGGAGCAAATAGCGGAAGTCACAACAGCAGCGGTGCACGTGCACCCGAAAAATTATCCCTAGACAAAGCAGTTACGAACCAGGGATCATATGAATGCAACGAGCCACACCTCTCGAGAATACAAATAGGACAATCGTAACACGACTTATGGTGCAATGCGATGACAGACAGTGGATATAGTACAGTGGGAATCACCATGGGAGGGTTAGTCCGACGCTAACAAAGCTGACTCCAATCCGAAAGAATTGCAAGTCAATCAGCCTTCCCTCTTACGGTTCCGGTCCGCGAGTGGGAAGCCGGTTTGGCTACCCCAAACTCCGTAACTCCCCCCCGACCACGGTAGGAAACCCCATTACTGCGGGTTGCACGAATAACGGAAACGTTGGAACTAGTGGGTCTCCCAGAACCACGCGCCCCCGACGCAGCCGTCACGGTTTTTGCGCGGACTGGTACGGTCGTGGCAGTGACGGCTACCTTATTACGAGTGGTGCCTGCTCTTGGAACAGGCCGCACATGACTAGCACGTTTTCGTGGTTGTAACACAGGGAGTGGTTTCACACCTATACCACTGTCTTCGCTGTCCTCATCTGCAGTTTCACTAGCGCTTGACTGCAGAGGATCACGGGGTAACCGAGCACTCACGGGTCGCCCACGTAGGGTGGCATTGCGAGAGCGTGGGAGGTGGGCACGGCTTTCCACGGGGACGGACGAGTCGGAAGAGTATAGGGAGTCCGTGGAAGTCCTACCAGTGAACGGATGACGCATTGTCCGCAGTCGTCAGAGTAGTGGATTGACTCGCCACACTCGCAGAAGAAGTGGTAGGACTGGGATCAATGCCATTGGAATAGGCATGGCGATAGGGCGTTCTCATCGTGTCCTCGTGATCAAAATCACTAGTCGTCGGCAGCACGAGAATGCTCGCTCAGACAAGCCTGGCTGCCTTCATCGCTGGTATCGTCAGTTGACTCGCTGTTGGGTTCGACACGATCACGTCGGTTTTGTAACCCAAAGGCGCCACCATATTCCTTGTTTTGGGCGTGCACAGAGCTGGGATACTTCAACTCGTCGCATTGTTCAAGCGGCACGTGACAATCCCGTGTGTCCTCGGGGATCGGCGGGTAGTGACTGTCGGATTTCGATCGTGCAACCGGGCTAGGAAGCGATGCCAATGCAGGCAAGGGAGTTGGCGGATATGCGGATGGGAATGCAGGGTATACTCTCCACTCATCCGACTGGTATTCACGTACGGGATGATATGATAGAGATCGCGCAAATCCAGGTGCAGATGAACCACCTAAAACATCGTTCCTGTGGGCAGAGATGGGAGGGGAGTGGTTTTGATTTTTACCGCGCGGCAGAATCTGCGAGTATTGAGGAGGTTCATGCGACGGAAGGTACGCGTTGTATTCGGGGAGATTTACAGAGGACGCAGAATTAGAGTAGTGTGTGGAGGAAACAGCGGTAGAAGCGTATATCGATTGGCGACTATTCAGACGCCGCCTGCTGTCGGACACGCTACGCACAGAAGTCGAGCGTGTATTTCGAGGCGTTTGCACGGCTTCGAAGGCCTTGGGAAGGATCTGGATAGTGGTAGTACTGCTGTGTTGAGTGACATTTGTCAACTCTCCCAAGTTCTCTTGGGACACTGAGGATGGGCAGTCATGAACAATGTCGGACTCTTCAGTAGGCCAGGCCAGTGGCCACGTTGAGCGAACATAACCCATGGGAACCTGTAGAAGGGCAAACAGGAAATCGCCTACGTCATGCACAATTTCAAGAGTTGGGTCGACTATTATCGAGTAGGGTTTGATGAAAGGTCGGATGACATGTAAGTACAGGGGCTCGGCTCCCTACGTGATGGTCAGTTTTCTAAGACATGTCAGACGACCTCTCTCACACACTTTGGCGCGGGTAACGATGAGAAAGAGTAACAACACCGACTTTCATCTCGCCGTGAAAGGGTACCAGAAAGCCGAAAACTCGGTCAAATGTCCTCTCATATGCTGCATAACAGCACTGAAGGGTTGTAATGAGGGGTGAATCCAAAAAAAACCAATGCAGTAAGTGCTCATACCCAAACGACCCAGATTGCTAGGCATCCTTTGAGGTCTCTCTTTCTTTGAGACAACGCTCGAGCGCTGGGTTGGCCGCTTCGTTTGAGAGGTGGGAACTTGAGCGTCTTGAACGTCTCGTATATGTTCAAGAAAACGATAAACAGACGAAGAAGGGGTACCACCAATGGCATGTTCAAGTGTGTCGGCGCAAAAGATCATTCAAAGGCACGGTCAGAATGGAAAGGAAAAGCGTCGTAGCAGTTGGAATGTCAGTTAGCTGGCACGTCGCGTTCCCAACCCATTACATAAGCAACGCGAGGCTTGGTGCACATTCATATCACATCCGCACCGCCAAATGCCTTCCATCACAGAAAATACGGCTGTTGCCACTCTCACCGTTCTCTGGAATTCTTAGTTACCTTTCGTACAGGACGTGAGGCTAGGGGTGAACAGAACATGAGGTGATGACGAGTTCAACGTCCGCCTATTAGCCCCTGATCGATGGAGCATGAGTTTTCAAAGTCGCCGTCTTGATGAGCTCCACCGCTACCCATGGTACGCAGGCTCTGGTGTACGCCAAGCACGAGACGTGGCACGAGAATTGATGGTGCACGGCATCGATACGCAGCAACTCCAACGGAAGAACTCGCTGGCACTGTACAACTTAGTTCCCCCAAAAGGCCTTTTCGGGGGAATGCTCACGAGACACAGGCGTGTGTCAAACAATGGAATCTGAACAGCAACCGGTACGAGGATACATAGCCATTTTCATTGGCTTCCCTACAGCTATGCAGTGTGCGCATATCGTGGGTGGACGGGAGATTGCCTATTACGTCAGAATATCATGGGAAGGAAAGGGCTAACCAGAAGGCCAACTTGCGAGACAGCAGTGCCTTAGCCTCAACTGGGGAAATGTCAGCCGAGATCACCTCAGAAAAATCCCCCTTCTCTACGCGCAAAACATGATAGTAGCCAGGCAGTGATCCAGCCCTTACAGAATGCGTATCTGAGTAGTCCAGAGCTAATCTTATCCGGATGTAATCGAAGACACGCCACAAGTTGCCTCGCTTGAATTCGAAGGATGAACCGACTGGAAGTAAACTAGCTTGGATGTGTGAAGATGGATCAGAAGGCTGCCAAATTTTGCCTGCTCAAGTGTTGGTGCTGCTAGCCATGGCCAGCGGAAGGTCAGAGCAGGAAAATCTTACTAAGCAAGGTCGGGTTCACACCAACACCTTGTCTCGTTGTTCTGCCGTTCTCACAATGCCCAAGATACGAACGAGCAGGACAAAGAGACCTCCAGAGGGTTTTGAGGATGTCGAGAGCGTTAGTGTCTCGCTGACGCTCGCACATTTGTACTCAATCTCTGCAGATTCTCGATGACTATGCGAAGAAGATGAGAGACGCCGAAAATGAGTCCCACGAAGGCAAACGCAAGGCGGAGTCGCTGTGGCCTATCATGCGTATCTCGCACTCGCGCTCACGGTACATATATGAGCTTTACTACAAGCGCGAAGCTATTTCGAAGGAGCTTTACGATTGGCTGTTGAAGGAAGGTTACGCAGATGCGAAGTGAGTTTTCGCATCCACAGCTGTATACCCGCTGACAACATCAGCTTGATTGCCAAATGGAAGAAAGCAGGCTACGAGAAACTATGTTGCTTGCGGTGTATCCAGACAAGAGTACGTTACCAGCACTACATTAACCGAACGCATTATGCTGATTCGAGTTTAGGACATGAACTACCAAGGCTCAACGTGCATTTGTCGTGTTCCAAAAGCTCAAATTCGTCCCGGAACAGTCGTGGAGTGTGTCCACTGTGGTCCGTTTACTTCTCCATTGTGGGATCGCAGCTTCTTGCTAATCGTGACCGCTAACCATAGGATGTCGAGGATGCAGCTCGGACTCTTAAGGTGCCGTTGCGTCATACTGCCCTGGTTTTGTTCTGCTGGTGCACTTGGGCTGCACCTGGCCGGGGAAGGTGCGAATGCTACGAGTTCACCAATGTGCCAAGGCTACGGTCCCTTTTTTTCTGGGTGACGTCTGATGGTGGATCCAGCAATCGCTCCTCCCATATGATGTATTGTACTATTCTCTTTATCTGTATGTTGCAGTGAAAGACTGTACTCCAGGTTACGACTGCACGAAGGTACATAATTTATCCCGCCTGCGCACGCGTGAGGACCCCTTTACGTATACTTGGTTGATATGTGGTGATGCCCTTGTATTTCGGTGTTGCCCTGGCGCTTATTCGGTAAGTTCAACAAGTGCAAGCCTTGACAACAAATGCACGAAGACAAGGCATCAAAACGTACAATACAAGGCCACCTTGTTTTCCGATGCTTGCTTCGTGGATGCTGAATGACTCTGCACATTATCGCCCTCTCGACCTTCATGACCATCAGTGCGATCTTGTTTTTTTTTGGCTCTGGAAAACTGTTGTCTCCCGCGAGTATTGATGGTCACCAGTGATATAAATCCAGAGGCAGCTGAACAGACGCCCCGTGGCCATCCAAGTTTAGGATTGCAGCAGGTAAGTGAGAAAATACCTCCTTTACTTGGAGGTTCATGTACTTACTGTTCAGCAGAAAATTACCGCTACCTTCCGGCACACTCAGATCCCGTAACCGTTCCGTTGAAATGACTAGCGATAGGAAACGTCCCCAGTGCCACCAGTGTGGGTCGTTGATGCGAGGTCATAAACGGCAAGGCAGAGGCAAATACATATGCCCCGATTCTTCTATTTCCTCCACTGGTACGGAGAAGGATCGTGCTGCATCCGAGGCTAGCATCACCGAATCTCTGTCGACGCGGAGCAACCTAGATTCCACTCCACTTCCCTCTCCCCCTGTGTCTCCTTCTCCGTCTCCGAGTCCAGTCCCCTCCTCCCGCTTATACACCGACATTCAAGCCTCCTCCAGGGAGCAGCTGGCATTGGAAAAATCCCAACTGGAAGTCTCCCGCCGCGCAACTCTGGGTTTGGTGGTCTCCCCGAGCTGGAAAGGAGTTCCCTCACGCCAACTGAGCTCAACACGGAATACCAAGCTAGCATCCAGGGAGATCATTCTGCGAGCAGCGCTACTCTCCAGGAGGTCAAGCAAGAGCCTATCAGCGACAGTGAAGCCCTGTGGGAAGTTGATAACGACGACTTGGGATCCACGCACACTGAATATTTCGGCGGGTTCACTCCCATGCCTATCGACATGCCATCACCTCGTTCGTGGAGCCCTTGGTCGCACTCTTCTGACTCCAGTAACAATCTTTCTGGTATTCTGCGTGCCGGTACCCCGCTTTTCAACGTTTTCCGCACACGCCGCGGAGACATACCCAAATTGACGCGTGCCGCCGAAGAGGAGGGCAAACACATGTGTATCATCAATGCCCCTCCTAGCTATCCGGGAACCGCTAAACTTCCACGGGAGAAAGCAAATGGCACAGTGTGGGTCCTCGTTAGTGACCGTGAGGACGACCTTAGATATGCTGTCGATTGTCAGCAGCGGGGCATGCCCGGGACCCTATGCCTCGATCAGCAAACGACGAAGCGGATTGGAATTGTCGATGTTATAATTGCTAGTGTCGTGGGCGGCTTCATTGTGGCGCTCGGATTCAAATACTTGTAGCGATTCAGACCCAAGAAGATGATCATCACAGGGCGGATGACAGCCAGATGGACGTTGTGTACGTTGTGTATGAAACCTGTTCCCCAATATGCCTTATGCCCATATGCATTTCCTGTGTATTTACTACGTACGACTTATGCGAATTATGCCTCACTCTTGCATGACACCAGATCCATCAAACAGGACCACCTTGCAAAATACATCATAACTGGTTAACGATAGGTATTTCGAGGTGAAGTATAGAGCACAACAAGCATGAGCACTTCGTGAATGCCAGGTGGAAGAGTACAGCTACTGTACATGTTTCCGTATAACTTACATGACCAGTCAGAAATCCTTGAATGCAGAAGCCCTAGACAGCCCAGTCGTCTATCGTTCCATATCCGGGCCTAGCTCCCCAACCCCTCGTCATCCGCTCCTCGATTCTCTCTTCTTGAGATCTCCAAGGGGATGATCCAACCCCTAGCCAAGTCTCAAACCAACCAAAACTTTCCCCCTCCTTTGCTTTCGTCTGCTCTACTTTAGACTTCCTTTTCCCCTTTTTATTCCGAAGCTTCGAGTTACTGGGCCGCAAGGCGGAGTAGGATTCAGGAAGCTCTGCAAAGCTGATGCGCTTCGGTGTGTTTGTGCCCGACGACGGGCGGCTGCCAAACGCTTTCGCCACGCCATTTCCGAATAGGTCTACCAAGCTCACGGAGCTCGGAGATGGAACAGGTGTTGGGGGAACGGAGCGTACTCTCAGTGAAGAATGGGCGGGAGGGGATGGGGATCGCGTGGACAGAGAATGTCTGCCTTTAGTGAAAAGACGCGACACAGACGCTGTAGCAGTTGATGCAGCTAATACTGGTGGAGGAGGGGGAGTCACAGGTTGGAAACTCCGTGTACGACGGTGGCCCAGCTTCTTTGGAGAGTCGGCATCTACAGAAATGGATGATGGTTGCTTTTCCAAAATTTTGCGCAGGGACTGCATTGCGAGATATCCAGTAGGATGGTCGGAGGATGTAGTAGACTCCGATGACGACGCTGACAGTGCCTCTATTGGTGGCGGTGTGGATCGTAGAGCCAACTCCGGTGTCACGGAACGAGATCGAGGCGTAGACGCTCGCGTTCGCGGTCGACATCGGTCACCCGCAGGCGACCGCATCGTTCGCACGGAAGACGGTGAAGACACCGTTGATATCCTTTCAGTACTTGAAGCACCGGTTGACCCACGCCTCGAAGGCAAACCAAACAGTCGAGAGGACGCTTGGGAGGAAACCTCGGAGCGTTTCACAAGATTGGTAAGGAGATGGTAAGCTGATAACGAGATATCCACTTTGTTTTGGGAGCGCGGGCTGGAAGGTTGGGATGGTGGTGTCTGCGTAAGCGGTCCAGATAAATGGTTTCTCGAATTAGTAGAGTGAGTGGTTGGAAAAGAACGGACACCAAGTGTGGACGGAAGTATTATAAGCTCGGGATCCGTCGATGACTCGACGTACTGAGTAAGCGCCCTCGGAGCTGGCGCGACAAGCTTATCGCGCGCCGGAAGTGAATACTGTAGCTGTGAAGAGCTGGAGGACGCCCCATTGAGCTCCAGCAACGACGGTTTCCTTCGGTGTCGTAATTGTGACGGTGTAGATGCCGGAAGACTGCGGCTCACCGCACCTTCATCATTGGATGGGACGCTGTCATCGAATAGCTTATCTACATCTTCAGATATGTCCTCCAGGTGGTCCATCCACGTTGCATGTAACCCGCTATTGACTCTAATGCGAGTGGATAAGTTCCGTGCACGCACTTCCAGGGTGCGGTCCGGCTCACTTTCTGCCGGCGAAAGAAGTGTGGACAGGCTTGCTTGCGTGGACATGGAACTCTGCAGCAACGCATTAGACAACTCGAGTGCATGCACACTGCGCTCCAGTAAGGTGTCAAGGAAAGGGTCCATCGGCGGACGTGGTGGCAGGACACGTTTCCGCCTGCGAATGTGTGAGGGCGACCGACGCCTCGAGGGCGGACCGGAGTGGTCGCAATCCTCTGTATCCGCGTCAGCTTCGTCTACTGCACTTGGATAATCCGGTGGCCTGTCGGATTCTTCCCCCTCTAACAAGAGCGGTTTAACTGGGATAGCCCAAGGAGGCGGGGAGGAATATTCCGGTAGAGTCTGAACCGTTTCAGAGGACAGTCTCGAGACGGAAAAGCGCTTGCGATGCGATCTACGGGGTGGCAAGTGAGGGTTGTGGTAAGCGTTCATCACGGTTAACTAGAACTGCTGAGAGGTCGTGGAGACGGCTGGTAAGACTGGTGCCGCTGTGCGTGCGGCTAACGTTTGGGAGGGAGATATATTCAGTGGTGGGTCGGAGAACCATGCAGTCACTTTTGATCCACGGGCACGCGACGTTGGGCTGACTAAGCAGCATCGACTTACCGAGACACAGCAATGCTGTGCTCAGCGGCATGCTTCACACTCCGACTCGGCACTAGTCAGAAGCAACTGGAAAGGATATCCAAAAGTGTACGAGCCCAAGTAATAACACCATTGTACCAAAGTCTACGTCAAATGCAATACTAGTATTCCGTTTCAAAACTTGCCACGTGTTGAGATATTAGTAGGCTTGAGAACCACAGTCCAGCCACTCGCGTTCAATTTTCTATGCTATCCTTGAATTTATAGTCGTCGGCTCAGGGAGCACGAAATGGTCGAAAGGGCCTGCAGCACTCTCGAGGCGACTCCTCGTGAGTTTCTCCCGGGACGATATAGCCGGAAAGTAGAATTGCCACGTCGTCCAGAGGAAAAGTCGGCCGTACCGAGAAAGCATGGCGTCGTAATCAACTGCAACACACTCAGTAATGTTCCTATACTGATGTTGATTCCGCGTACCTCGTAGCGCTCCTCTAAGCTCCAGCCATTTCCGGGTGACATCGGTAAGCACAACATCGACACCCCATCGAACAGCCTGACACAATCAATGAGCCCTCCACCTCTGCAATAGTCCACAGAAGCACTCACCTCCATCATGTGCTCCGGCTTGTTGACGGTCCATACCATGATTCGCTTGCCCGCGACCTTACATTCTTCGCGGAATCTGAATATGCAGAATATATCTGGAAGTCCGAAAGGCACCAAAGAAATATGAAGCCATACTTGGAGCCATCCGCACTTGCCAGCGACTCAAACGCCATGGAGAAAACGTCAACGTCATTCCAGAAATACCTGCGAGCCAGAGCAGTGCTAACGCCAATATGGGACCGTCGACAATAAGGCAGCCTCGCTTTGGCGAAGGCAACAAACCGTGGATGCCAAAGGCCAAGCAGGATACGAGGGGCAAGTTTGGTTTCCCAGTCGGGCTGCGCCGAAATAATATCATGCATAAGTAAGAACAAGCGCTCCGGGTCATTCTGCGCCTTGACGTCAACGTTGAATTTGACATGTTGGTTCTCCGGCTGATGACGACAACAGCAGCCAATGACAAACGATGTGAGCGCACGAGCGACATATTCGTAATGCAATCACCTTCATCAGCAGGGCGATGGTTTCTGCAAAAGTGGGGATGGACTGCCGCGGTTCCTTGATAGTGAGGAGGTGCTCCATTCCGTCATCACCGTACCATTTCCGCTCTCTGATCAGGCCTGGTGATAGGCAGCTTTTAGCGCACGAACGTGGATGACCAAAGCAAGTCACTCTTCTTACCTTTGCATCCGGTGGTTCTCTCCAAAGCTAGTGAGGAGCACACACATTCGTTTTAGTTACCAAATTGGGCAATCGAACGTGCCACGTATGAACTCACCAGGATCGTGAAACATTACGACGACGCCATCCAAAGAGACGTGCACGTCTGAGATACGAGTTACGGGGAGGATCACAGGCAAGGGTATGAAATACCGCTCTCGATGCCCTCGGCCCCATCACGGATGGCGGCTTCAAAGCTGGCGAGCGTGTTCTCAGGATATGTTGCAGAGGCCTGAATAACAGTTCATGGAATCTGCGAGGATGGCAATCGCTTAGCACGTACCCCGCGGTGACCCCAACATTCTATAAGACAGACGTGAGGTGAGGCATGCAACAAGAACGGAATAGATCCGGTTCTTACCCGGCAGGACTCTGGCAGCCATGAGCGTGAAAAATTAGAATGGATCGAATATCAGAGATGTAACGCGGGAGGATGCACGGCATTGGGGGAGTTGGGGCTTTATATACCTGCCCTAGCCGAATGACAATATAATACTCCGTTAGTAATAGGAGGGTAGAGAAGCAGAAAAAATGAAACCGCCCATGATGGAAGGCGCGATAAAGATCTGTTGGAAAAAAATCAATCCCGCCCTGTCGACTCACCGGAACACGCGTAATAGCAGGGGAACCTTCGAGAGTATGTAAGCACGCCCGAGTTCCGATAATCAGTGTTTACACTGAAAGAACAAAATCGTTTTCAATAGCATCTGTCTTTGAAACCGAGTTGGGATTTGGGAAGGAGTTGACCCCTTACAGGACGCATGCCCCTCAATAACCTGCGTTCCGAACCCCGAAAAACAAATCTGCTGATATGGTTCATGAAATTACCACACGAGTTGCTTCGCTGGCGAAATATTGTCAAACGGAGAACGCTCAAGAGAAGCCGAAGACGTGTTTGCAATAACCAGCTTGCAGGTGCGAGGTGAACGGGGATACTTAGTCGTGGCGACAAATTTTTCTTCCCAAAAAAGGACATGCGCGTAATAACTTCTGCAAAGCGGGGGAGGGGTACACGTCCGCCTGACAGCAGTCAGGATTGGCCCAGACTTGAACATGTAGAACGCTACATAATCATTGGTATCAAAATCTCGTTACGATGTCATCACCTAACATCAGTGGTCCCGTCGCCTAACCAGGACATTGCCTTCATCGTCCGTTTCCCCCCCGAACTCACTCACACTCCCATCCAATCTCAAACTCCTCGGAACCTTGACAGCCTCACTAGACTCGCTTGCCCCCTCGCTCGGTGTCTCCGACACAGCCGGGAACATACCGCTGGTCGCCATGGGTATATCCTCGTCCTTTGTCGAGGAAGGCTTGGGTTCTGGTGTAGACCGCTGGATCTCGTTTGATTCTTGTGTTATCGCCACCTTTATTGAGATTTCACGTAAAGTGTCCAGCATCTGATCTCGTACACGAGCCGCAAGTTCAGAAACATCTGCCACGGTTAAACTGGTGGTTGGTATCGGTGGGAGAACTGTTTCCAAAAGGCGATGGGTGATGACGTTGAGCGGCAATAAAGGTAGATTCATAACGACAACATACCTCTGAGTTTGATGGTCCCTGTATCGAAGACACCCTTATGGTAGAGTCTCCAGTAATTTTCACAAACAACAGGTATTATCGGTATCCCGGCCTGAACGGCCAAGTGGAATGCTCCCTTCTTGAAGGGAAGAAGGGAGGGCTCCTCTTGACAATGTCGTGTGCCTTCGGGGTACATCATGAGCGAGATACCCTTGGACTTAACCTTCTGTCCCGCAGTCTCCAGCGACATGCGAGCATTGGAGCTGTTGCCACGGTCGATGAATACAGCACCGGACATGAACATCCAAGGACCCAGTGGAGTCCATTGCAATTCCCTCTTCGCCATGATGGCTGCCTTCTTGGGAAACATCCTGTGTGACAGCAAGTAGCAGGCTAAGGAAGCCACCATGGACAGATGTACCGCAAGACACTGACCTTCCCAGATACAAAATGTCGAGCATGCTCTGGTGATTGCCCACCATAACGGCAGGCCGAGTTTGCAAGTGCTCCTCCCCTTCTACCTCCACAGTAATGTCAAGTGCATAGCTAGCGATAGCATAGAAAGTGCGAGCGACGACGAAGTTGACATCGTTTCGGTAACCGACCAAGGTCATGCCAACGGCCACTACGACGCCCCAAGTGGATGCTACAACCAAACTACCAAGAAAAACGGTCAGCCTCCAGTAATAACGACCAATTGGAGAGCTAGAAGCGATGGATCGGAAGACGATGAGTGGGAGTGATATGTAAGCGAGGGGTTTCACGATACACGCCAAAGTGCACATTGCAGTCTATAGTGGGCTGATGACGATGATTAATAGAAAGCGTTATCCAACCGAGAAAAGAGGCTGCACGCTCACAACAGCGAGCGCGCAATCGTTGAGAAATGGCTGTTCGGCTGAAAACCCGAGATGCCAGAAAACGGCGATGTTGTTCACTCTTTGGCCATTCCTCAGGCTGAACTGCCCCCCAAAACTATTCATGCTTGGTGCAGAATGTTCAGCGGCGACGGCTGTTATCCTAGGGATACATAACCACTTCGCGTAAATTCATTACAGAAGAGTCTACTAAGGCGAGAGTTTGCTCAAGGTTCGTGACGGAAGGAGCACATGGCTGGTAATTTGGTAAATCGACCCGCACGGCATGCGGGAATTCTACTTCTTCCGCGCGGACTTGCGACGAGCGTTGATCGTATCTCCATCTGACCCTTTCCTCTTGCGCCCTCTCCTTCCGCCCGTTTCTCCCCGGCCTTCCAATCCGGGTCCATCTGATTCCATGTTCCTCCTGATCCCGTCTTTGCCATCTTCGTGCGAGCCCCCTTCCACCGTTTTCCTTGTGCGGTCACTTCTAGTGGACGTTGTCTTGCCCCTGCGAGGAAAAGACCCGTCTTCCCAACCACCTCTTCTAGCCATCTCTTCGATGGCAGTCCAACATGCTTCAGATACCCTCTGGACACTGAGACGGCCACGATTAAGGAGCGTCATCTCTGTTAGATTTTACCTGAGCAACTACATGCAGAACCAGCCCGGACATGCCAACGGACCTTTGATCGCTGTTAGGCCATCTGACCCAACATATGCGATTTCTTCCGGAACGTCGAGTGACGATACACCAGCGATATCACGCAACAAGGACAAGGACACGAAGTGTGGAGCGCGTGATATGAACTTCACATCTACCATAAACCACTTTGGTGCTTCCTTGTCTGTTTTCTGTTGCTTGCTTAAAAAACCCAGGGAACGTTTGAAATACAAAACTCCTCACCGGATCATAGTAAGGATGGGAACTGAGCGCAGCATTCAACCCTGTGTCAGATACGAGGAGTTTGTAAAGATAGACGGACCTGTCCCATGCGGTGTCTGCCGTGCCAACGCCAGTCAGTAGAATGTCGAAGGTAGGTTTAGGTACCCACAGTCTGCATATGCCTCTCTGCATACCTGCGCAACGCCGCTCGACATCAAGGCTGATGGACAGAAAAACGAGTGAGCAACACAAGTACCTGCGCAAACCCTGCAATGCCTGGCCCATCGCGATCCACCAAACCTTAGTATCAGACACAGTAGCTACTAGCCAGGGCAAACATACTCACCCGGATTCTTGCAGTTCGAGTGATAGAATAACACCTACACCTGCTGGACGTTTTGGGACGGCTCGAAAAACCTTTCGGACCGACCTTGTCTCCAATTGACATTTCTTTCATCAGATTTCTAGCTTCGAAATTGCGAACTCCCTCCCATGCTGTGGTCCCCACAGCCTCAAAGTCATCAATACTGAACTGGCAGACGCGTAATTCAGGAAAGGATTGTAACCGAAAGTATCACACACACCCGGACGTCCTTTCCCTTGACAATGCGTGAATCAGGCTCTGCTTTCATGAGCCAGTGCTTCATTTTTGTCTGCTAAAGGATGGACAGTGACTGTGTTTCCAGGTGTAGACACGGTCCGTCCCACGGTCAAGTTGAACAGCACAATGTCAAACTGAACACCGGCTGTCACACACAATGGTCGCCACCAACTGAACCGAGGTTTTCTAGAAGAAAGGGCGCAGTTATGTGTATGTGTGAGGGTCGGCGTTTGCTGTGGACACTTGACCTCCGACTCTCAGCGAACCTACGGCCAAAATCGCGAGGCACTCCTTATTCTTGAACAGGACCAAACTTAAGCATTCTATGACGCTTTTGAACCTGTGCAGGGACGGCCAGGTTGCTGCGCACAATGACAAGTGGTCACAAGGGTGTAAGACCCATTGATTCTGATTATATAAGCACCAGGATGTTGCTAAATCAACGGCTGGACCTCCCACCTATTTCTCCTATATAACCAGACCGTCTCCACTGTTCCCCACAGTATTCGCAACATGTCGACCAGTGGAGTGCAAAACGTCGACCGCAAGGATCGCGTGCCCTCCCCTGAATCGTCTCATGGAAACGTCGTAGACCACACTGCGCCCCATGGTAAGTCCCTTGCGTCACCGTCCACGATGCATTCCGGAAACGTGTATAGTAACAGACGATGCACCAGCCAAGCGTGCGGGTGTACATGGGAACCCGCACATGATTACTGTACAGCCTCTGAGGGCCACCGAGTTGCAGGTATGCAAGTGTGATTATCCGAATTCTATGGTGTCCTTGACAACCGCACTTCTAGCCCTCGTATGCTCAGGATCTCGGTACGGGTGAGGTGCGATCGTTTTATGCGCGAGTGTTGAATTCTTGGTACTCACTTTCATACAGGTGAAGCATGGCGTATACGGCTCGTTCCTTCATGGACTGGGTGGCGTTGTGGGATGCCTCGGAGCAATACCTTGTTGCCCACTCCCAAACCCATTCCGGAATGTTCAGCAAGGTATCTGTCATGGTCTGCGTGCGGCTCACAGCCCTATTCTTATGTAAATTATTTAGGCTCGGTGGGCTTGGTCACACGTTTTGGACAATTCTACAAGTCTGTGGATCCCGGCCTTGTGAAGGTCAACGTCTGCACCGAGAGCATCCGCGTAGTGGACGTCAAAATCCAAATAATTTCCATTGGCAGGCAAACGGTTATCACCCGTGACAATGTCAACGTTGAGATGTAGGCTTTTAGCTCAGGTGGTGTTCTAGCTGAATCACTGACATCATCGCAGCGATTCCGTTATATACTTCCAGATTACGAACCCGTATCGTGCTGCCTTTGGTATCAGTGATCTCCGTCAAGCTCTGATCGAACGTGCTCAGACGACTTTGCGGCACGTTGTCGGCGCCCGCGCTGTGCAGAGCGTTGTCACCGAACGGGAGGCGATCGCGTTCGAGATTGCAGAGATTGTAGGCGATGTCGCTGACAAGTGGGGTGTCGCCATCGAAGGCATTCTCATCAAAGACATAGTCTTTAGCCCAGATGTCGCCGCTTCCCTTTCTTCCGCCGCCCAACAGAAGCGTATTGGTGAATCCAAGGTCATTGCTGCACGTGCTGAGGTCGACGCGGCTCGTCTCATGCGTCAAGCTGCTGACATCCTAGCTTCACCTGCTGCCATGCAAATTCGTCAACTCGAAGCTCTCCAACAGATGGCGAGGAGCGCTAGTTCGAAGGTTGTGTTTGTTCCCATGCAACTTCAGAGTGACATCATGGGTCAGCTGGCTGGGGGCTCGAACCAAGTTGCGTCTGGCTCAGGCAACGTGTTCCGTGACGAAACCGGAGAGGGTATCAACGCCGCGGGACGTGCCGGTCTTCTGTCGAGTGTAGAGGATGTATAAGCTGTGGGAGACCGCGAGTGCACGTTGCTAGTTAACTTTTATGTTGTATCTCCATTGCCCCTGGCGTTTCCGATATGTATGCACCTGCCTTTTTAGCCTGAATTAAACCTTCCTAGTTCGTAGCGTAGGGTCTTCAGCATACCCTTGCCCTTTAATATAACCATAGGTGCACGTTTCGTACGGTTAACCCATGCCAAGTTGGTCTTCCTGACAAGTGGTATGTGAAAACAAGAACTTATCGCAGATCAGTAGTATCTGGTGTACGGTTAGTCTGATGGGCGAGCTTGGGGACGTATCGTACTGGTAGTAGGTCGCTGACATACGGTTCGACGACCAGCTCCCTGCTGCTGTAGTGTGTATCCCACTGACGACTTCCACCAACGCGGTCATGTGCTTATATAATCGTGTCAGTCGGTGAGCGTGTAATGTCTTGGCACACAGCGTACCGCACTTGGTTTCTTTTGTGAACTCGGTACAGCTGGTTTTCACGGGAGCCATGCCTATTCGCCGACCATCTGCCTCGGCGGGTCATTCTAATCCCGTTCCAAGCATCTCCTCCAGAGTTCATAGAAGCAATGATTCCCACCACATGCTCACCGCTACTTGTCTTCCTCAACCTCCCTCGATAGCTTACACGGCTGCGTCTGCAACCCCGCAACAGAGAATTGTACAGGCACTGATAAATAGGATAAAGGACAAGGTTCTTGCTTTTATATTGATTCTAGTGACGACGGGGTTGACTCGCCTATAAGCTCCCTTCGCATTCTGGACATGCCCTCGACATTATCGAAGCAGACACTGCAACACAAAGTGCGGTCGACGCCCTGGTTGATCTGGCCCATGATTCTTTAGATATTATCGCGTACTCTCTCTGCGAACTTCTCGAGCGCCTCGCGAAAGTAAGTGGATTGTGTCCTGGCTTCCCACTTACTAACCATGGGGAAGCAAATTGACGAGGATGGCCACATGACCACTGAAGCACTTCAGTCACAGCTCTTTATCCTGAAGATATTATCCGTCACCATGGCGTCCAGGTGGAGTTCTCGTCAGGACGAGACTGCAAGGTCAAGCCTGCATGCTTGTAAAGGAGGATCTCCCTCTATTTGCACAACTGATACCGCTAGTATGCCCAAGTACTCCGGTACCACTCTGCACAGTGGGAATGTTCCACACGCGCCATCAGAGTTCTCTTCCGCTACAACTACCGGACCAGAACCGTTTCCTCTGGACGACAACTGCGCGCGGTACATATTGAGTGTTATGGTGCTGTATTTACGTCAAACTGCTCCCCCAGAGAGTCGTCTGATGTCCTCGTCCAACTTGGCTCCTGATGCCTCGTTACGTGATTTCGAGTCTGTCGATCTACCTATCTCCTCCCCAGAATTCGAGGAGTTTTCCAATGTCAATGGGCCACCTGTCCCCTTTCCGATGTCCGAAACATCCAAGCCTGCGTTGAGGTTCAAAAATTCGTCGACATCGTTCCAGTCTGCCGCTAGCTCTGGACATTGGTATCTGACTCGCTCTTTTCAATTCGAAAAGACGCATATGGCGCTGGTGAAATCGACTTTGGCCCTCAACGTTCTCATAAGCAAGTTTGCCGGTCGAATCGTGTTTCATCTTTCGGCATTGAACTGGCCTATTGTCTTCGGCAGAATCCGTCAGAAGATTCGTTATTTGGCCAGCACTCAAGATGACAACCCAGATACCGTTGACCTACAGCTCATGACGCACAGTGCCATGGATAGAACGCGCCTCATCCAGGTTCTCCACGAGCTATCTTCATTACTTGTGAACATGAAGAAACAAGCGCAGGCAGCTGTTGCGATACCACTCCGCATGGCGTTGTGGAACTGGATTGACCTGTATCCGCAAGAGTTCAATGAAGCGGTCAGATCCAGAGGTAGATTGGAAGGAGCACCAGAACGGGTGTTTGATTTGCTCTATATGGCCAACGAACCCGGAAGAGAGCGTGCCCTATGGCCTACGTTGACAATTCTTGCTTGCTTATCACCCGAGCGTGTGAGCTTGGAGTATCAAACACCCAGTCACTCTCATAGTTCAAACTTCCATGTGCTACAAAAGACATCCACCCAGCGCAAAGTATGCCTCTCAGCTAAACGTTATCAGTGTCGATTAACACTCTTACAAAGGACATACGTTTCGTGGAAGAACTTCTCCGACATTTCAACTCTAATACGAAGTTAACGGACGTAGCCATCGTCTGCGCCATCGATATGTGCCGTGCAGGATTTAGGATATCTCCGGAGGGCGAGATGCCTGTGAGGCATATCGCCGCAGATATTGCACACGAAGTTAAGGTAGGCATTCCCCTCCGTGCTTGTTGGGAAGCTGATCAACCTGTGATATAGGGGGCCATTCTATGCTCGGCCAAGCAGCGACCATTCTGGGAATCCTATGAAGAGGTTGATGTCGCAACATGGGCTGAAGCGCTCGTTACTACCTTTAGGTTTTTGCCTGAGGAAGAATCACTCCCGATATTTGCGTCTTGTTTGGAACCTGAACGGTCTGATGCCGTCAAGATCTGCGCTATCAAGGCCTGCACGACGCTCGCCTCCGAGGTAAGTCTAACAAATGGAGTTTCAATAGCGTATGAATCGGGTAAATTAGGCTTCTCGTCTTCCGTGGCAAGGCTCACTCGATGAACTCAAGCGTGTCGTTGGACCTAGACTGCGGGCTATCTACGGGGTAATTTGAAGCCTATTGGAGGATTCATTGACTCATTTTCCTCAGGTTACGTCTATCCGCGTTAGTGAAGTTGATAGTAACGGTATTGTTAGGAGAGCGGCAGATCGACCCAAGGCGAAGCGATTCACATCCGAGACTCTTCCCGATACCGATTTGTTACTTATCGCGGTCCTCACGTTATGGAGAGCTTCTCCGGACTACTATATCTCGCAAATTGACAGCTCTCATTTCGATGACTGGCTTGCTACAGCCGCCCGGATATGGGATTCAGAAGCGGACACAGCGGTGAAGATTGGGGCGGCCATGACTATTCAGCAGCTTACGGATATATACTTCCGCATGGACCCCGAGGATCCCTCTCATGACCGGCTGGAATCTTGGATGGAGGGGTTACTGTAAGCTTTTACCTCCTTCATTCCTTATTGTCATGAACTCGACGTTACAGGTCTGTCACATTAATTTGTATCTCAAAGAAACTTCTCATGAGTAGGTTGGAGCCAGACAATCAGAGGATGTGGATAAGTGTTGCTTCGCAAGTTCTTGAGGCCTATTACAGGAAGAGCGAGGTTTGTGGGTTGATGTGTATAAAATCCCATCGCCTCTCATAGTCTCCTTCAGAATGACCGAGCTGTAAAAGTGCAATTTAGCACGCAGCGTTTACCCGCATTTGCATTGACGGAGATTGCGTTTCTGGTGTCGCTTACGTCTGCAAACAGCGAGGTTTCGCAACTTGCGGCTCAGGGGCTTCGTTCTATTGCGCAGGCGGAACGCCACCCCAAAGCTCCGATTAACACGGGACTCACTGAAGAGGAACGCTCGAAACGAAATCCGATATATGAACAACTCGGAGACCCAGGTGTTGTGATTGTTGGTAGGTTATGTGATTAGACATAGTTCTTTTCGTACTGAGATATCGTAGGTCGCGTCCGAGAGCAGAAACGCGTTAGGAAGCTTTTGCGCTTAATCGCATACTCTTCTCCGATATATATTGCTGTCTGGGAGGAATGCTTCTGGAGATGGAGCGCGCTGTCAGAACTTATCATTTCTAACCCATTGGCAGCTTCTGCTGCATTTGATGAATATCACTTGACCCGATCGGAACAATTGCGATCGCTCGATGTATGCGATTCAGTCATAGGGCTGCTTTGGGCTCGTACTAATGGTTACTCGCAGGAAAAATTTAATCAATGGAAATACCTAACATTGTTCTTGGCCTCGTTTGGTGGTGCTACTGTTCAAGAGCGGCACATCCCCACTGCATTAACTACCATAATTATGGGGGAATACCTTCCCGACGAGATGCGAGCGTTGCGCGACCCTGAAGAGTTGGTCAATACTTTCATCGAGTTCCTCACTGCTGCCCTTGTCGACGAAAATCCTCGCATTCGTGAAACGGCGAAGGAGGCCATTGGCTCGGAGTTAAACCCCCGCTTGCTATCGAAACTTTTTAAGCATCTCGACGAGTAAGTTACATCCTTTACCAATGCTTGTATAGTGACTTTCAATTATGCAGGATCACTCGTAATATCACGGAGGGTGCAGGTATGGATTACAAGGAAGAGTATGCCTTGTTCCTGGAACAGGTTTGTCTAGTCTATCTTCGCGGTCACTCAGCTTCTTCATTTTTAACGACTATCTGTAGCTCTTAACTTCCCTGAAAATGCTCGTTGACAATGCTCAGTCTCCACCTGATGAGGCTCTCAGCATTGACCTGGGATCCATTCTTTATCTTCTGGCCGAGTTCATCTCCCGATTCGATGACCTGGGTGCGTACCGCATGCGCGTGAAGTTCTGTGGGCTTTGCGACAGCGTCTGTGAACGTAACGATACCTTAACTCTGCGGAAGGATGATATGTCCCGTAATCGTATAGTGGACATTCTTATGGAATGGTTCCAAGACCCTTCCATGGTCGGTTCTTCCTTACAAAGTGCGAATTCCAGTGATAATCTGACGTTTCGACAGCTTCGGGATGCGGACGCTAAGCTGCTTCAGTATGACATCAATTTGGCGTGCCTGAAGACGACTGTTAAACTTCTCGACCGACTGAAGTTGCAGCCTATCGATACCAATGTGCCACACGACGGCGATGACCTGAAACATGCGATTTCTCGGCTTTTTATCAGATATTCACAGGTGCTTTTGAGGGCTCTCGAGATTTGTCAGCCAGACAAGCTAGTGAGACTGCCTTGCTTAGGTTCGTTGGCTGTCGCTCACTCTCATACTAGAGTTCGGACAGCTCCTCGGATGTTCCTTCCCTGCAAAAGGTGAAGAAGTTGACTGTGGATGAGTTGTTCTTAGCTGATGTTAAGTTTAGAAGTCCCAAACCACTCTTAGGGAGGCTGATTTGCGAGACCTCGCCATAACGGGCTTGTCCCACCTGGTGGTTGCGAATTCGGAGAACGGTGTCAAGCATTGTATAACTTCCGCATACGACAGTGATGTTAGGAAGCGCACGATTTTTGTACATGTCTTCGCACGTGTATTAGGCAAGGGCACCAAGTTTGAACCTCAAGGGAACCCTGAACTCCAGGCTCGACGAAACCAGTTGCGCGAGGTACGTGAGGCGCTGATGTCAGTATAATACTCAACTTAATATGTTTTGTAATCTAGCTCGTCAAAGCATCTGTTGTAGCTTTATCCTACTCGTCCTTCCACCGTTACTGACCAATCCCTAGATGGTTCTCCCAATGGTGATCTGCGAGTGTTGCCCGCCTAATGAAGTCGACATGATGATTTCGGTGCTGATGAACGTCTTCGACACACGCGCCTCTTTAATGACTCTTTTAAAGACGATGATTGATCGGGAAATTACCCACACTTGTAAATCTTTCCCCCCTTTGGAATACAGCCGCTGACAATGTGATTTAGCGAGTGACGCAGACCTCTTTAGAGGTAACTCTACCTGTACACGGTTCCTCTCTGCGTTTGCCAGAATCCATGGCTACAATTACCTTCGCAGCCTAATCTCACCCTTAATTAATGCCATGACAGCAATGCCTCCTGGTCATGCCTATGACCTTGATCCCGTCAGGGTTAGTCCTGACAAGTTGGAACAAAATAGGAGGGACGTGGAATTCATCGCGTCGAGCTTTCTGAATATCATCAGCGCGTCGGTGCCTGCTCTTCCGCCGTAAGTATTTACACGTGCGTCGGTTTGATCCGCGTCTAAACTGCATGACCTTAGAATGTTCCGAGAGGTCTGCGCTCACTTGGCCAGGGCAGTCTACCAAGTATGGCCCGAGTCGAAATTTGCCGCACTCGGAGCTTTTATATTTCTGCGGTACACCATACTTTATCAGTATGAATTTCTTACTGACACCCCTTCAGGTTTATTTCACCGGCTATCGTCGCACCTGAGATTGTCGACGTGGAAGTACCCAAAGACGACGGTGTCATTCGTCGTGGCTTGATGGTAATAGCGAAGGTGGTTCAGAATTTAGCCAACAACATCTTCTTCGCGAAGGAGGCGCACATGGTTGTTTTGAATGATTTTCTGAAGGAAAACATCACAAATGTTACACGATATCTTAGCGAAGTCAACGTGAGTAAAGCACTAGTGTTGCATCGTAGGCTCAACCGTTTGAATTTCCATCCAGAAATACTCTGCTGCGGCCGCAGAGGAGCAATCAAATGAATGGCTGGGCACTTCGGCCGATGACACAGATACCATTGTTCTGCATCGTTTTCTTGACAAACATGCCGACAAAATTGGCAAGGAGCTGCTTAGCTATGTGAAACCGTCCAGCGAGGAAAACTCAACGGTTGGCGCCAAGCGCGCATGGGACCAGCTTTGCAGCCTCTTGGTGGAACTTCAGGAAGCTCCCGAAGTTCCTCGTTTCTCACAGTTGCCCAGCCGCGAACATCGGGAGTTTATCGGTTTGATGAATCGATGTGCTCACCGAAGCATTGACCCAGTACGAGAAATTTTTGTTCCGACAGAGATCCCCGCGGTGCGCACAGTGAGCGTCCTAACTTCAAATATTTATTTATGACTACGCTTTCTAGGATTACCCTGCAATCTTCGTCCTGCGCGTACGTAGAATAGATGTGGAAGCACTCGATATCGAATTATTGATTTATCACATCTTGAAGGTAAGGTTTGTTACTCTCGGATGTAGACCCAAGTTGATGCGCAAGTCAGACTCTAACTAGCGTAGAATATAATCAAAGATATTATGAGATTATCCTGGATTGCACTTCATTCACGTCCACATCCGAGATCCCTGTCCAGTGGATGAACACGTGTTCACAGCTAATTCCTTCTGACGTTCGGCAACGATTTACCGGTATCTATGTACTCAACGCCAACTCGCTGACGCAACGGTACTTGCGGCGACTGTACAATATATCAGCAGGTACGCAGTTACGTGCTATCCCCGATAACTTGACAACTGGTTATCTAGGAACGGTTCTCTCGTCTGGCGTGAAGATATGTCCATCAGTTAGGGAGCTAACACAACACGTCCCCCGGGGGTGTCTCACTGCACTCGAATATCCTGGTATGTACCAGTCTGATTGATTCTTCGCGCCTAATTTTTTTTTTCGATAGCCTCATTAGAAGATGAAAATAGTTCGCTCTTCGCTGATGTGACAATGAGGCAGGCCCACGACATTCGCATGCCTGTTAATATGGAGGTTGCGGTCACACATATCCGTATAACATCGGTCAGGACAGGTTTCATCAGATATTCTGGTTGGACTAATTGCTCAGCAGATCCGAGCTGTTGTAATATCGCCTTCCTTGTCCTGCAAATGCACAGAGATCATCCCTCTTGCGGATGTTAGTGACGTCTACAACGTCTCGACTGGCCTAGACCCGAACGAATTCATCATACGTTTGAGTAAACAGGGTTCTACGTCCTACTTCTCTTCGCCGTCTCGTGACGCTATTGTGAAGGTCAGTTACCATTAGCGGTGACATCCATTAAACTGACTTTGCGTTTACAGTCCATCAGGGCTGCGAAAAGTCAACTTCGCGATAATCATACCTTCACATCGGAAAGGTTCCCGAGGTTTTCGAATGTATCCGCCAACCTCCTCCATGTTGGGATGCTCAATATTGACTCGGAAGAAGAGGAACTCCGTAGTGCTGCTTACGATTTATTAGGTGCTATATGCTCGTATCTGAACTACGACAAAAATCCGGTTATCACTTCCAAGGGTATGTTACTACATTCGACGTAGCGTTCATTCGCTAATTAGTGAATCATTTCAAAAGCTGGTATTATACCCGGCGATATCCCTACATTCGTCATCAACCTAAGCGAGCGTCTTGCGAACTTTGCTCCAAAGCTCACTCTAGACTTCTTGAACGTGATGGCGTCAGGAATGGACAAGGCGAAGGTCTCCCAACGGATCAACTGTTTGCAATACATGAGTCCATGGGTGAGGAATCTCGTAGTGTTTTGCACGCCCTCGAGTTCGTTGTACGAACATTCGGGTGCCCGTTTGCGGGATTGCATTCGCTCTCTGATCGACTTGACTGTCGCTGATCTTGAGGTAGTTATTCAATTCCCCCCGCCTATGCCAGTGCTAACGTGTCTTCAGATATCATCAATGGTCCATAAACATATTTGGGCAGAGATTGGGAGACAAGATTCGTCAATATTGAACATCGTGTTGGAGGAACTGATCCGTGCTGCTGCAGACGGTGGTATAGGCTCACGCAGGTGTGAAACTATAGCGCGGACGGCAGCTGGTCTCTCCTCGATCAACATGCGGGGAAGGATCTTCGTCAAACTTCGCAAGGTTCTCGGAAAGACATCCCTTAAGCCGTCAAAAACTCTGCCGGAAAATATCCACTGGAACGAAATAGCCACTTTGACGCGCTTTGCTCATGTCGCCAGTAACTACTCCAAGCAAGCTTTCCACGACCAACTGTACTTCCCAGATATCTGCCATGTTGTCACTCTTGTGGCTGGAACTGGGCAGACTCTGGTACGCAAGTCAATCTACGGGG
This sequence comes from Pisolithus albus, assembly GCA_024613165.1. Lineage (NCBI taxonomy): Eukaryota > Fungi > Basidiomycota > Agaricomycetes > Boletales > Pisolithaceae > Pisolithus > Pisolithus albus. The sequence continues at coordinate 89,896 of JANFAB010000004.1, read as the reverse complement.
TTGTTATGAACCTCCTCCAATCCCTGCTACTTGCAAGGGCCGATGATCCTTGTGGACCCAATCTCCGTGCTCTTGTTGACGAAATGATGACGGCTGAGAAGCTTCAGCTCTTTGGTCTCACTCGACAATCATGCACGAGTGATTACTGCAATTACGACCCATTAAATGACAAGGCAGCCATCGATTCACACGAGGAGCTGACACGACTACTCGCCAAGATCATGGAGGTTGCTTCAGGCTCGAGAGGTAAGCGCAAGCTTGTTCGCTAGGATTGTGCCTCATTCGCAGCCAGGCCTCTTGAATGTCTGGCGAGCGCGGTGGATGAGTCTGGCTACGTCTACTGCATTTCAGCTTCCTGCTGTTATACAGTCTCGGGCGTTTCTTGTCTTGGGGACCCTAGCGACATCTGATGTTGACGACGATCTCGTGTATCAAATGCTGGTCGCTTTCAAGCAAGCCCTTGGGCAGTCCACGGAAACAGATACGATAACTGTTGCCTCTATGCTAAGGTGTATATGCAAAATTGTCCCCGCCTTGGATGAAGGGTCGAGTTACCTCTGTCAGCTGTTCTGGCTGGCCGTTGCCCTCCTTCAGTCCAGCTACATCGCCTTTTACGCTGAAGCCGCTGACCTCCTCCGCGCGACCGTCGAAACGTTGGAGAAGCACGGTACATTTGATGGCAGTACGATTTCCAACGTTTTGCTCGAGGGACGGACTCAGTTGGAAGACACCATCAGCCAACTAGACCGCCTGTTAAGCCTGTCGTTCGAATCTAGTTTCTCCTTCTCTCTTGCAGCGATCATTTTCAAGGGCGTTCGCCATAACCAACTAAAATCGTCCGCAGAAATGGTACTAAGGAGTTTGCTCAGGGTCACTGCTCGCTGCACCAATTCTGGTTCCCAGACTATCCTGTGTCAAGATGCCCTTGGCTACTTCGTCGCGCTCATCCCGTTCTCAACCACCCGCGATTCTTACGTCAGACTCCTGCAGGACTGTCGCGCAGAAGAGTACCTTCAGGGTACGACTGCCGTGGGCGAGAATGACTTTGTTCCCCGAGTCCCTGTCAATATGCTTCCTGTCACCGACAGCACGGCTGCGCTGCTGACGGTCACGTTCGCAACGACCATACTTACGACGGCCCAGAGGGATAATGCTGAAACCGAGATGCTGTATAATTTGCTGTTGGATGTTGGCAGCGCTCACCCAAACCTGTCATTCATGGTGTAAGTCCCTGTGGTTGATGTTTTTCCCCTGACTTGATTTGAGGCGTCCTGTAGATATGAGTCATTGCAAGACAGAATCGAGGATGCCCTAGCAAAAACCGGGAGCGCTGCTATCATCAAAACAGTTTCGGGCATTTTCCGAGCGTCTCAAGACCACGTCTTTATATCCTCCGTGCAGGGCAGCTCAAGGTCTACGCTCAGCGGTACGGACGATGGCAGTTCAACACACGGGCTGAAGAAGCGGCTGGAAGACCTGGGGATGGATGGGCTTACCACAAGCTTCCAATTTCTGCCCCCTAACAGGGGTCAGTGGGCCAAAATTGCTGCCTGGATTTCCGAGCTGGTTCTCAAGATAGTGGGACTAGAGTAGCGCCGTTTTGTACAGGTCGCGTATTGTCAAAGGGATTGTGTAGTTTATCTAATTGGATTGGAAGTGTTTATGTAATACCATCTCACGGATCAAAGCATCTCGGATCTCGAAATATTCCCACGGTCTCTTTCAATCCAGCACTTGCCAATTTCGTTAGCATCCCTAATAACAACTGCTCTCTTGCACGAGTACCACAACATCACCGCTTGCGATTACCCTGCCGAGGTCAAAGGGGTCGTTGCTCCTAGCGCATACAGTCGTTTTATGCAATGCAAAGCGTGTCAGATACCCCTCATTCAACTCCTCAGGACCCTGCCTTAGCGAATACCCCGCACCACTCCGCCAGCACCATTGACGACCTCACGCTTGCTTTGAATAACCTTTCCCGTTTACCATCTCCGGAGCCTCAACAGAATGTGCTCTGTTGTTGCGGGCAGGAAGACTGTGAAGTTACAAAGAATTGGTTGGCATTGAAGAGCAAGCTCGAGGGCAGACTTATCCTAAGTGCCGGTGAGTCGGAAAGTGCGAGTCCACACCACGCCGTAAACTTGTCTTTCAGAAGTTGGTTCTGCCTTGTTGCGGAGGCACGAGGCCTACGTGCGCCAACACGAGGTCGGTTTTCGGTTGCTTGCTGCAATGCTCCCTCACTAATTCACGTGCAGTCGAGTGACGCTGCCGCTCACGGTGTTTCAGCGGATGAGTCACACGGTGAAACTGCTAGGCTAGAAACAGATGCGGACGTTCAAATTGCTGAGCTCATCCAGGAGAACGCAGTTCTTCGGAAGGTCGGTACCGTTTACTATATGCTCATGAGGAGATCCATGACCCCCCAACAGCGCCTCACCCAGGCTCTACTGAACAACGAAGTTTTTGAGGCATCTAATAAGGATGTTTTTCACGAGCTGGAAGAAGCGCGTAGCACGGTGTCGAAGTTGACAGCTCACCATGCACGCTTTGTGGCGCTCGACGCCAAGCTATCTACGGTTCTCCAAGAAAATGAAGACATCCGGCAGGAGTGTGATTGTCAAACACAAAGAGCTAAATCGGCAGAAGCGCGGTCGGCTGCGCTATCTGATCGTGCAGGTGATTTGATCGCTGGCACGTACCTTCTAGCTACGTGGCTTATGCATTTCACAGAAAAACTTCAGGCAGAAGTTCGTCGTCTGCAAAACAATCTTGAAGCGAGAAGAGTTCAAAGGCTCGAGTATTCGGAGTCACTCTTACAAGAGGTTCGCATGCGCTTGGAAGAGCTACAGACTCGTGTAGGTTTCGAACTTCTTTTCGCTGTTATCATCCTGAGGCTACAGAACCTTAGCATACGAATCATTCAACAATCCAGGAGGACGCTGAAATATCGCAAGCTCTGGAATCCCTGGTCATGGACAACGACGCCTTGAGGGCTGACAACCAAGAGTTACACAAGTTATTAGTGGAGTCGCGGGAAGACTTACAGGCCATACAAGCACAGAGCGAACAATATAACGTCGTTCCACCAATCCGAGGTAAGATCGGGAGCTTTTATATAGGCCAGGTAACGTATCCGGCAATAGTCGACCCCCCCTCAAAGCATACCCGCACCACTGGCGGTACCTCCTCACTCGAAAGAGATTCCGTGAGTTTGACCAGCAGTTAGTACTATATTTCTAATGACGAGTAAATAGTTGTTACTAAGCTCTGTGCAGCGCTCTGCCAGCGTGGAGCCTAGGTGTCGACGTGGTTATGTGAGTCACTGGTTTCTTATATTTTGCCCCTACCTATTAGAAATGCAGGAGCCACTAACACCCGAGACGAGTTTCCGGCCTCTCTCTCCAACGGAATCCTTGCTCCTTTCTGCCCAAAATAACTCTAGTCCCACTCACCCTTGGCCGGTCTGCTCGTCCTTTCCAACTAGCTTGGAAACCGATGATTCCGATTACGCCCCAAAATCATTACTTGCTAATCAAGCCACGAAGGCCGTGCAGACGGACCAATGGCTCACCACAAGCCTCACACCTCACTTCGTACCATGTTGCATCGACCAACCCTCACCGTCCCTCCACGATGGACGATCGGAGACATCCTCCCTTTTCGATGGTCAAGGTTCTCACATGTCCGGTCTTCTGGAACGCGTGTTGTCGCTTCTGCATCGGATGTCTCAAGCTGATGCTCTTACGCTTACGAGTCGCCTCAAAAGACAGCATCTTCTAGGGGCAGATGTCAAACACCTCTCCCGCACGACGGTCAGTAACATCCTAGCAGAGATTCCGCACCTGCGTGCACACTACAGACCATTCCTTGAAGATGAGAGAATGGCCCTTCTGTGTACCCGAAAAGACCTTCGTGCTTTGTTCAAGTTGATTAAAGACGCATTCGATGAGATGGGTCAGATGCGTGTCACTTTGAACGACATTATACTGGAACCGTCTATTGCCGGTAAAGTCAGCGAAATGGCTCTCGACCCTGCCAAAGCGGAGGCGATGGATAGGGAACAGAAGTCATCAGGATCTGCCCTCGGGTCGAGTTGGATGTCTCCCTTTACCAAGCTTTTTGGAACGTCGCTATGCGATCTTAACGGCGCCCCGCTAACATCCTCCCCTTCCCGGCGGAGCAGTCGAGGGAGGGTGGAACTCCGACACCCTCGGCCCATACCCAAGATCGGACCTGCACTTGCTGCTTCCACGACTACCGTTAATGTGGAATTTTCTGGCACTGGGGCAGGCCGGTCCGTTGCGACAATACTCCCCTCGGACAGTCCGACCGGCGACAGCGGTGATGTTAAAGACGAGTTTCTAGGATTGAGAGCGCACACACAAACCTCAGCAACGATGCCAAGTGTCCGCAATGTTATGGGCATCTTTGCCGGTGCCCCTTGTGTAGACGACTCGTCAGAGCCTTGGATTGTCCTCCCTCGTGCTCCTCGTCGTGTGCAGTCTACGTGTTTCAGGTCTACTTCACCAGGCAGCGGACCGGCTACAATCGGTAGGTCCGCACTGAGGAAACGACACGCGTCTCAGATGTCAAGAGATGTGGATGCCGTGCTAGATGCAGAGATTAGTCTCAGGCATGATTCGGAAGGGGACGATATCCCAGGGCCCCTGCCGCCCGATCGCAAGCTCCATCGACGCGGCCTGTCAGACTCCTCGATCCACTCGACGCTTACGAACCAGGCTGATGACTCTGGAGCTTCCGCTCGACGTCAGTCGACGCAGTCTTCGGTCCTGAGGACAATCAGCCAGACCGTCCTGGGCTTCAAACAAGCAGCTGCACACACCATATCGGGAGTTGCAGGCACCGCCGCCACTTCGTCACTGGCGTCCTCTTTTACAAACTCCCCTGTGTTAGAAAGAAAGGGTTCAAGTTTGAATGAGGATAAATCAAGGTCACGTCCCCTGCGATCGTGTACCCCTCCTTCATCACTCGCCCCCACATTCACTTCCCGGGCAGGAGGCGGAATCACGCCGGAACCGGCTAGCCTCTTCAAATCCAGCATGTTCGGAAGCAGTTTACGCGAAGAACCAGTCATTCACCGACACCTAGGGCGCGAATCCCAAGGAAGAGATATATGACGGACGACATAGCATTAGAACTTTATCCTCCAGAATATTGTCTATCTGATGTTATACAGCAACAGTCTATTCGAGCTAACCCTACCCTTGAACCCACAGTCCTACTCTCATTTGTATTTATATCTTGGGCACTCACTTACGATAAATATCCGCGTAGATGGACATGTGTACAGAATTTGCTAAGGAATCTGGTCAAGTCCCAAAATGCATCGTATCTAAGCGTGCCCGACCTGACTCAGCCATTTACCAAAAGATAACCGCCATCGACAGCTATCGTCTGACCCAAAATGAGCGCGGAACAAGCAGTAATTCCCGAAATGCACACCTGACCATAGGCGTATTGGTTGCACGCCAACATTAAGGCTGCTTGAGCCATATCCTCTTCCCGGCCCGGCCGATCGGCCGGGATACCTTTTTTCCTCCCGAACTCCTCCCCATGGGGAAGTTGAGATTTATTGTATTCATCCGACCCACCCGCTTATGGCACAAACTATCAGAATAATTTGACGGATAGTACGAACCGAAAACTGACCTGTCATTTCTGAGGGAAAAATACCTGGCGCAATACCGTTTACCCTAACGCGTACAGCCTTCCTACGAAACTCTTGTGCGAGTAAGGTCGTCAGATGGATAGTAGCGGCTTTGGACACATTGTAATTAACGTGGTGTTGCGTGCTGCGAGTGATACCGGAGATGGAAGAGATGTTAATGATAGATCCCGTGTGATGGGACTTCTCGGAGGCGGCGTGGAGGAGGGGTAGGAAGGCAGCGGAGACGAAGAAAGGACCCATAACATTCGTTTTGTAAATATCCTCCCAGTGGTCAGGGTCTTCGTGGAAGAGTTCTTCAGCAAGCGCATTAACGCTTTCTTCCCCTTTCTCTACTTCGCTTGTCGTCTTGCTGATGCCAGCGTTGTTGACAAGTAGGTCGACTTGACCTTCATTCTTCCCGATCTCGTCGACTAGTTGACGAACGGAATCTTTGGAAGTAACATCACAAACTGCCGGGATAAGTTTCCCTCTTGCATGAACAAGGGAGGAACCCCAGCGTTTGGTCGTCTGCTCGAGAACGTCTTGTCGGCGAGATGTAATGTAAACCTTCGCTCCATTGTTGGCGAAGGCTTGGGCGATCATGAGACCAATGCCAGTACCTCCACCGGTGACTACGCAAACCCAGCCATCGACGTTGAAGAGGTTTTGGATGGCAAACTTCGCGTTTTCAGTGGACATAGAGTACGAGCTACGAGAGAGCGAAAATAGTCTTGAAGTAAATGGAGACAGTCCTGCAGCGCTGCGTTTGCAAGAATATCTAAGACCAGTCCTCAAGAAAGAGGGATTCATCTAAATGCGAGCGTCTCCATCCTTTTCCTCTTGTATGGGTAATTGATCGCATTGTCATATGTGATGTCATGTGGAGGAAGCAGAGGAATTTTCGGATATCAGCGATCGGGGAACGACAATATACCGCTGCTGCTGAACCGACTGCACAGAGTCGGTTTATGCCAGTTACAGTGGCAGGGACGGACGGAATCTGCACTTCACGGCATCGCAGTCATGGGCCAGGGCTCTGGGGAAGGAATGGCAATACATACAGCCCCAGATTATTTACCGATCAAATACTGTTGAGAGCGGAAGCGCGGAAGGTTCAGCAACACGATATGCACAGCTGGGCTGCATGCAGGCATATAACACGCAGACGGGACTACTCGGACACGGCCAGGCTGGGTGACGGGCGCGGCATCGAGAACATCGGTTGGCTACTCTATGAGCCACGTGATCTCAACTTGCTGAGAAGATGTGAGGTGGCCAGTCTGTCTCCCTCCCCGGGTCCAGATAATCGGTGTAAGAGGCGCTTTCGGTGTAATGGTCAAGCACTTGTACAACAGTCCGACCTCTTGTAGTAGGGGAAGGAGAGTTCCGGGCCCATTTAAAGATTGGCCCCTAAGGACGACGTTGACGGACAAGGACATGAACAGTGTCCGTGGTGCTAGCTATCCTACTGCCACAATTGTAAAGGTTTACATACAACAAGATGTTCCGTACAAGTTCCGAAGGCTACCTAATGCTACACCCTCACGAGTCATAACTTGGGGGCATGTCATCATGATGGGATGAACCACTTGCTGTGCTGGATGAGTATGCAGCTGCCGGTACATCGTCAAGTGACGGCAGCTTCGGTGATGAGGCGAAATGACCTACGCAAATTCTCTTCATCATCCAATGACCGTCTCTTCATATAAATGGCTCTCTCCCTTGTCTTCTCCAAAATGCCGACGAATGAGAAGAGACCCGTGTTGAGAGATCGTATCTCGAGTATCGTACCGTGGGTCAACCCGCCACCCACAGACGGCCTGATGCCGAGTACAAGATAGTTGGAGCCGAAAAATGGCTGCTCGAACTTGGATGATAGAATGGACTCTAGTGGTATAGTCAACGATTCAAACGAGAGCTTAGCACTCCCGCCGGATCGACTTGTAAATATTAGCTACGGATAGGGTGCCCGAAGACCATGGTGAGTGACTTGGTTCCATCCATAGAGATACCTGGGCAAGCTTACTCGTTTATCCGTCAAGTGGATCGTTCCACTCTCTTTCATCTTCGAGTGACCGCTGGCCCCACTAGTAGGGGACGAAGCGGGTGGGGCATTAGGAACGATAAGCGTACATTCGACCTCCACGGTTGCTATAGTAGTCTCGTCCTGTATAGGTACAGGATTGCGGATGGCATCCAGCATGACCCAGTTCAGGGCCATTAAGTTTGTCTGCGTGTCAGTGAGTGTGCAAGTGGGTGCCAGAAACCCCTCTGGTCCTCACAAGTGCCCCAGAATAGTCGCTGCCGCTCGTCAAGACTGCGAGTGCCAAGTGAAACATGGCTACCTGGCGCAATGGTAGCGCGTTTGGCTTCGATCGCCGACGGCACCAAAAGGTTGCAGGTTCGAGTCCTGCGGTGGTCATTTTTTGTTTGTTTATTGGGCTGAATTATGTAATAAATCATCCTTCCTGCACGTGACCACCCCACACGCGTGACGGCTCGGTGGTCGCGTTTCGACGCGGAGTAAGTAAGTCAGTAGCACATATCCGTTGTTGTCAGCCGCCAGTCTGTCCCTCCTTGACTGCCCCCGTTTTGACGCCTGGACGAAGATGACGACCTTGCTACTTTCTCAACATTCGTCCAATCCTTTGGAAGTTGCTTCCTCCGACCCACGTAACAGGTCATATCACAAAGAGTATCACGCTGCTAGGAAAGTGAATGGCCCTCGAAACTCCACCTCAGAGGATGCTGGTGATGGCACCGCCCACCAAGATTTGGAAGTCTATCGCGACCATCTCGCGAAGCTGTACCAATCTTCAGCAATCAAGTCAAAGGCGGAGGACACACATATCATGATCGACTTAGACGAAGGAATGGAGAGGGAGGACGACATCAACTCCATGGACTGCCCACAGGATATGTGTGATTTTGACGGAGAGGCAGCAGATGAAGACGAGGACGAGGACGAGGACGCGGACGCACAGGGGGAGACAGACGAAGAAATGACCCTGCATCTCAAACCTCCGGAAGAACGGCAAGAAATTCAACTCGAGATCGCTAATCTAATAGCCGCTGTCCCACAGCTTTCTAAGGAATACAAGTTCGTGGACAGGCTGGGAACAGGAACATTCTCGGCCGTGTACAAAGCCATCGACCTTTGGTATCACACAAAGTGGGACAATGCGCCATGGCACGGGCACCACCCGCCCCACTCCTCGGCGCGTTACCAGTCTGTACCCTATCCGGAAGGGACTAAGGTGTTCGTCGCTATCAAACGCATTTACGTGACCAGTAATCCCGAACGGATACGCAACGAAATCTCCATCATGCAAGACTGTCGGGGAACCCGTCACACTTGTCAGCTCATAACCGCATTTCGGCACAAAGACCAAGTGGTCGCTGTCATGCCATACCACCGCAATGCTGACTTCCGGGTAAGTGATAACCATGGACGATCGGGCAGCAAACGTTATGCTTTCAAAGGAATTCTATAGGGATCTTCCGATAGCGGGTATAAAAGCCTACTTCCGATGTATGCTTCGTGCTCTGCGGGATGTTCACTCTCGAGGTATCATACATCGCGATGTCAAACCAGCCAATTTCCTTTTCGATCCACGAACCGGCATTGGCACTCTGTGTGACTTTGGCCTTGCTAGTGTCAGTCTCTCGCAACGTTGCACTTGAACTGTTCCTCATGCTTCAGTCGCAGCGTATGGAAGCATCTACTCCCACTCACTGGTGCTTGCTTCCATACACCACCTTCACGAAGGTACCCACATGGCAAGCCCCGACCCCGGAGTGAATATGACTCCGAACTCCTCAAAAAGATGCAAAGAGAGGCCAGACAGAAGAGCTCGTGGCCCAGTGACAGGGTAGGATACCCCGATAAGGATACTCGGTATGCGCCGCTCTCTTTTACATTGCCGATCTAAATGTTTAGTAGGCCGCATTCAAAAGCTAACCGGGCAGGCACACGTGGGTTTCGTGCGCCGGAAGTTCTTCTCAAGTGTGGGCAACAGTCAGGAGGTGAGCTCTATCTGCTTCCGACGTGGTCCATTCTAAGCCGTCCATGCAGCCGTGGATGTCTGGTCCGCAGGCATGATTCTTCTGTTCTTTTTAACGGGAAAGTTTCCCCTCTTTCAGTCTAGCGATGACATCGAGGCACTCATGGAAATTGCCACCATCATTGGTCGGCAAAAAATGGAGAGGACTGCGCTTCTGCACAGTCAGTACGACTGGTCAATCGAGTACTAAGTTCTAAACACTGTTCTTAGGCCGTACTTTCGCAACGAATGTACCCTCGATAACAAACGAGGGCATAAGTTGGAGTGACTTCGTCGAAAAGCAGAATCCTCAATTGCGGGAGGTCCGGCACCCGCACGACCAATATTATCCTTTCAACGCTACCCACTGGATTATCACATCGTTCACAACCGCCCCCCTCATCATCACCTACTTCCGACAAGTTGTCAAGGTCAAGTTCCCCCATCCCTGTTGCGTCCCCAACGCAGGAGTCCCACAACAGGGATATTGAGAATGCATTGAACCTTCTCGAATCACTAATGGAGCCAGATTCGACTCGCCGGATTACTCCCCGAGGTGCACTATACCACCCCTTTCTTGCCGATCCATCGGAACCCGAAGACGACGACTTTGTTTCCTCATCCCTTTGGTGAAGGTGTGTGCGGAAGATATCATTATACCGATAAAGTTACGGAAGAACCTTATGTCCTGGTGAATGCCGACGGAAAGGAGAGTGTACGGAGGCTCGTAGCAGGAGAGGGCATTGCAATTGGGAAGGACCCGTGTGAGTTTCACAGCAAGGATTTTGTTCTGCAGCATTAGCTTGGCGATATTGGATAGATGGATGTATCTTGTATTGTACGTCTTTAAACCGACTGGTTTAGTGGGAAAAAGAATCAAAAAATGATGACCACCGCAGGACTCGAACCTGCAACCTTTTGGTGCCGTCGGCGATCGAAGCCAAACGCGCTACCATTGCGCCAGGTAGCCGTGCGGATGAATAATACACGTTGATATCCAAAGTGGACTGGACTTCGTCGCCACGCCTCTGACGAAGTAGCACACAAGCAGTTAAACTTACTCTCCGATGTCGACGTTGACGGCGTGAATCGTCCATTTCCACATGCAACCACCAGAGGCCGTCTGGAACTGGTTAACAAACCTCGCACAAGACAGTGCTGTCTCGCAACTAGTACCCTATTACGTCGTTTTGTTTCTCTGCCCACTACTCGCCCTCTTCTTCACTCGCTCCTTTCACCGGATTCCATCGAGACTTTGGACCATCCTCATGGTACTCGAGAGCTTTGGCCTTAACTTCGCTTGGTCTTGGGGGGCAGCTCAGTCAAACGCTGGCACATCCCACGAGGCAAAGAAACTCAGAAAGAAACACATCCGCACTCGGAATGAACAACTCGAGCTGAACGGTTATGCCAGACCAGGTATGGCAATATCTTCCATATCCCACTGGCGACCTTCAACACCCTATCGATACAGAAGTTAGGACGGGACAGTTTGAGGGTTACTACCCTGGTCTTGTCAATATATCAGGTACATACTGCTTCATGAACGCTACTTTACAGGTAGGCACCATGCTACTGGACTCGTTCGCCTATCTTGAAGGTTTTCAGGCAATGGCTTCCCTGTCTTATCTACAACCTTTCCTGGTTGCCGTTCATGAGAAGGCTGTCAGACTCGATGTACCGTCACCCGTGGTAGATGCCCTGCTCGACTTACTCAGTGGTAAGTGCACAAGACACGGGAACACCGTCTTTCCACTCACTCATTCTGCAGAGCTGAACACACCACGCTCATCTTATCGTTCGATACGCCCCATCGAGATCATAAATGCACTGTCATCCCATTCTCGTGGCAAACACAATTCACTGTTCTCCTCCAGAGAGCACCAGGACGCCCAGGAATTATTCCAGCTGGTCTCCGAATGCATAAAGAGAGAAGTTAATGCAGTCGACAGAGAAGGTCATCGGGACCGCGGTTTGGGTGGACTTTCTCTGGTCAGTTCAGAGGCAAATAAGGAGATAGGCAAAAGTGTGTTCGATGGCCTGACGGCAAACAGGAGGAGTTGTGTGGACTGCGGATACACTGAAGCTGTTATGCACTTCGCGTTCGATAGCTGGCAGCTCGCCCTCCCGAGATACGTGGTACGTTGTCCCTCAAGTCGCGTTGCCCATCATTCACGGATTCTCAGGAGTACTATCGACTGGAAGATTGTCTAGCAGAATACACGAAACTTGAGCTACTCACGGATTGCATCTGTCGCAGATGCTCGATGATTGCGACCCATCGGCGCTTGCAGCGAGAGGCAGATCAGTTGGAGAAGGCTGTCAACGCCGACCCACAACTTTCGGTTTCCAAGAAGAAAAAGGCAAAGGATACCAGGAAAATGGAGCTCAAGGTGAAAGCAGCTTTGGAAAATGGTCGACTGGAAGAAGATATCAAGGGATTGAAACTAGAGAAAGTATTTAGTAAGGCCTCCACGAAACAGGCAATGATCGCGAGGGTAGATCAAGCTTTTATTTTCTATCCCGTCAGATCTGACTTGCCGATCTAGCCACCCCTCGTGCTTGCACTCCACCTCAACCGTTCGCTGAGTTACGGGCACTTCGTGGTCAAGAACAGCGTGCGCGTCATATTTCCAGAGATACTCGAACTCACGCCGTTTACCACCTCGGGTAACCTATCGACCGTCCCTTCTGTCCCTATCTGTTCACCACCTCCGACTTTGCCTCGGTCCGCGACACCCACCCAAGCCACGTATGCCACGCCGCGGACTATCTACCGCCTTGCCGCTGTCGTCTGCCACTACGGTCAACATTCCTTCGGGCACTATGTTTGCTACCGTCGCAAACCTCGTCCGCCTTCGTGCGGCGCGTGGCGGTTCGCGCCTCCACGGTTCGCAGACCCGGTGGAATGCGAATGTGAGAAATGTCTACGATACGGGAATATTAGAGACGACGACGACGCCATCGATTCTATGTATCTCCGAGGTCGCGGGTGGCTACGTATCAGTGATGACTCTGTCCAAGAGGTTGGGATCGAGTCCGTGCTTCAGGAGGGATGCGGGGCGTTTATGCTCTACTACGAGCGCGTGGTACAGTCACGCCCTGGTATCTACCCGCTGCGCGACTCACCACGGAGTTCAGAGGAAACCCTCAAACCGCGTCTTTCTACCTCCACCACGGTCAATGCTTCTACGACATCGTTAGCAAGCATATCACTCTCGGAAGAGAGAGACAGGGGAGTGCGGGGTGCTAGAATCGTGAGGAGCGTGGTGACCAGAAGGGGGCGAAGTGCGTCAGCTACACCTTCGGAGCAATCGAGCAAGACGGAGCCAGCTGTCCCCAATGGCTCTGCAATCATACCTGAAAATGAGAGCATTGTTCATCTGTCGTCGCCATTGAAGACGACTCGATCGCAGGTCTCACTTCCAAGTATGTCGAGCAGTGTATCTCAAACACCCAATCTCTCCGCGTCGGCTCCGGATCTTCACCTTCAACGCACCAGTTCAACTTCGTCATCACACTCATTCGTCTCTTCTGCATCGCATCACCATAAACCCTCCACAGTGGACCTCAAGGCATGATGGGTCCATGCTTACCTATAATCCATGATACAATCATTTACTTGTTTATTGGTCGCCATGTATCTGTAGTACTTCCAACATGAATCTCATATCCCACCTCTGTACCTACATAAGCCAGCAGTTGCGTTTGTTCTCCCACATGGCACGAAACGAACAGACGACAGAGAAAATGGGAACCGAGCGACCATTGCATTCTTGTCGTAAGAACTACGTTGACTTAGCGTCCCCAGTAGCAACACATTCTAAATCGTTTCCGTCCAAGCTAAGAGAAGCCACAGATGAAGCCTCCGACGCGTCCTGCATCGTGTCTAACCCGCGACCGGCCAAAACAGAGGTTATAATACTACGTAGCGTGCGTCGCTCCCTGACGGAGCTGGCCGTAGCAGTGCTTGAGGAACCTGGTACGTGTCTAACAATACAAAATTGACAGTCCAAAGAAGCGAGGAGAAGAACAGAGTGCAACGTTGGTGAGATCACCAATAAATTTGCCGCTCTACGGTGCGCTGCTTCGTGACGGGCCTCGTGTACGTGACAGTGCGCCTCACACGGGTAACGGTAGGGTACCTGCCGACCTGTATGGGCAATACGGTAATATGACAGACACGAAACGGACGCACCACGCGCGGTACAGCTCGCCAGCCTCGAGTTGGACTTCGAGAATTTGACGGCCCTAAAATGCAACTGAGCTGACGAACGACGACGAGGATAATGTCTGCGCACAACGCTATCTGTGAAAGAACCGACGACGAGACCCTCCTTACGACCATAGCGGTCGTGGTTGACCGAGACGATGTCACCAGGCTACAATGGGTGGTGAATTCGACAACGTCAACGTTGAGAAGATGACAAGGGCTCACTGTGATCTCTCCGGATGGAGGGACGGTCTTGAACTCCTCAATTCTCTCGTAGGTGGCCATGGATACTTGGCAGAAGGAGGGAGCAAAAGTGGAGGAAATACAGAAAAAAAAGGAATTCGAGGATGGGAAAATGGAAGGAAACAAAAGAACCAATTTATATTATTTTGATCAGATGCCCGCCGTCCACAAAAGGCGAGGCAACACACGAGGCAGAAGCATTTATCGTGGAAAAAAAAATTATTATTATTATAATAAAAAGGAAAAGCAAAAACGCATTGTTCACCTGGTTGCTGTACGTACTCGCGACAAAAGTACGTCAAGGAAGGCGGGATGGCCTGCCTGGTCACGTTCTTGTGCTAGGGGCTCGTCATCGCGCAGCATAGCGGGAGGTCTATATGTTGAAGGCGATGAGGCGATCAATCTCACCATCCCGACGTGATGACATCGACACGTCGTCGGCTATATTACCCACATGCCAGGTCCAGGCGCATGGCAAAAATACAAGGTGGTATCCTTTAGGGCTACAACTCTCAAAATACAAGATGAAAGCAGGTGCTCACGGAACGCCATGAGTGAGACGGCCGATGCTATGGCTGACCGAGCCCCGTAAACTTCCGCCATAGACGCTCTATCCATTGCAAAATGAGGGCGCGAAGCCCAAAGGAAGAAGCAGGATCAACGGGACCATCCACACCCGGAACCGGTTTCGCCATGGAAATAAACATCGAATATCCAGATTTTTCCTCCTTTTTCTCTCTCATCGCACGCATGATCTCTTCTGCGCAATCCTCGTATACTTTCTCCAACTCCACCTCTCGAACATAATACGGACGCCGAACAGCGTACGGTGCCATGGCATTATATTTACGAACAAGGGAGTTGAGCTCCGCAATTGCCGTGTTGTGATACGAACACTCTCGGTTCTCCCATTCGCGATCACGCATCGTCGCTACCGTAGCTAGTGATAAGCTGGGAACGGTAGCAGCAGACTGGGAAACAGTCAGCATGCGAACTGCACGCCTCGTCCAAGATTGTCTAAGCGTTTCTCGAAAGGAATTCGTGGCTGATTCCAGCTCTGTTCCAAGTCACGATAAAAAATAGTCTTGCGATAGTGTGCAAACTGACGCACCTATCTGTACTTCCACCCATGGAGGAGCTGCGCCGCTCCGCTGTACAATGCGGTTCATAAGAAACTCCTCGCGAGCGATAAATGGATTACGTTCCTCGCTCACTCGAGCAATAGGCTGGCCTCTGCCGCTGACTTTGTCAAAGGCACCTGCCATCCGAGCTTTCTGTGGCATCGACCCACATATTTTAGTAATAAGAAAGGCGATACGTACGACTCACCTACCTCTATCCGATCTTCTACAAGGCTTTGCCAGCCTTTGAGGGTGACAGGGTTCACGCGAGTTGGTCGTCTGTCCCTTCCGTCTCGGAGTCCCAGTCGATAATCAAGAGTCGACTCGCGTGCGCGAGTCAGCCGATTGGCCAGCTCCTTACGTTTGATCAACTCTCTTTCAGTTCGCCTCGTCCGCTCATCAGTCAGTGGAGAAAAGCTCCTAGTGGACGAGGGTTTGATGTTGCCAAACTTGATGGATGCGGAAGTATGAGACGGAGGTCTGAAGGTCGTATGCCACGGCTTATGACCCTCGATGGCAGGAAGAAGTGGCTCGTTCGCTATCTCCTTCCATGTACGTACGCTGGGATAGGTCGTTTCTGACGTGATCGGTGGAGGTGCGTCCTTCAATTTTTCATCTGCAGTCCTGACGATCCCAGTTCGAAGGGGTTTATATTTGTCGACCAGCATACGCAAGACAGTGTCCTGCACCGATTCTTCTCCAGACCAGTTCTCGTGGTGATGTTCCATTCGTGAGAGTTTCCTTCTACCGCCTGGCACCTCAGGGCATGTATTTCTGTCCCAGCCTCTTCTCGGGTAGTAACCTCGGAAAGCCTCGCGCCAGCATCTTGGCTCTCTTGCCGATGTACAGTGGAATTGGAGCGTACGTACCAGCAATGACCGCTGGAAATGAGAGCGACACCTACCGCAAGCCCAATAGTTTGCTGCTCCCGACGAGAGTGATCGAACAGGACATGGGAGCAGAGGCAAAGGGCACCGTTGTTGCAGCTTGTTTATGCGCTTACCCTACAAGTACCGTACACACACCACTAACACAAGCAGAAGCTCCATTTACTCAGACAAGGTTGGATGGATAATGAAGCTCCTCTAAACCGACGAAATTCTCCTTGATACTTCTCGCTGACACGAAACGGTAAAAAAGACTGACGCTCCCAGCCTTGTCGTTCGTTCCACTTGCACGGGAACCTCCAAAAGGCTGTTGACCGACGACCGCGCCCGTGCACTTCTCGTTGTAGTACACATTTCCCGCCGCGCGACGTAGCTTGTCGGTGGCGGTGATGAGTGCACTTCGATCGGCGGCGAAGCTGACAACAAATATACAGGCGAGGCGTCAGCAATTATTACATCGCTTGGAGACGGTCACTCGGAACGCACATGGAGCCCGTGAGCGCATACGGCAGATGTATCGTCGATAAGCTGTAGAAGATCGTCGAATTGGTCATCCTGGTACACATACACCTAGCAAAGGGTCGAAGAAGTTCTAGAAACGGTAAAATTAGAATCCAGCCATTGCTTGTCTCACCGTAACTACTGGACCAAATATTTCCTCTTGCATTGTCACTGATCGAGGGTCCTTGGTTAGAATCACCGTTGGCTGAATGAAGTAACCCTGCGAGTCATCGCCTGCTTGGAGTAAGTGCCTAGCGTCCCGAAGACGTGCTAGACATGCAGAGCCTACCTGTACCCCCTATCAAGATCTCCCCACCTGCGTCCTTGGCTTTCTGAATATAGTGTAAGATCTTATCGAAAGCGTGACGCCCACTGGAGTGGAAAGTCAACTATAACAGACTTGACCTCCAGGTCTCAGGGCACTCACATCACAGGTCCCATAAAATTACGGAAATCCTGTGGTGGTCCTACCTTGATCGCCGCAATTTCGGAAAGGAATTGATTCTTGAAACCACTCTCCCATATCGAGGACGAAACATACAGCCTGGACAGTGCAGAGCACTTCTGGCCTAATACACGAACCGCCCGCTGTCAACACTCCTAGCGGTACTCACGTGTAATCATAGCACGGCACCTTGATACTCAAATGCTCCTCTCACGCTCTGCAACACCGCATTGCGGATCTCCGCCGACCTATGGATGAGATGGAAGTTCTTTCCCCCCGTTTCTCCAACGATCCTAGGGTATCCCTTATACTTGTCTACGTTGGCAGCGATATCCTTCCATAACTTTTTGAAAACAAGAGTACTGCCCGTGAAGTGCAGTGCAGCAAAGTCGGGGTGGTTGATGCACTGAGCGACGACCTCAAGTGGTGGGCCTGGAACGAACTGAATTACACCAGAAGGAACGCCAGCCTCCGTGAGGATTCGGTAAACCAAGTAATTGGAATACGTAGCAGCGGGGGAGGGCTTCCATACCACTACATTTCCGACAAGGGCGGGCGCTGTTGGTAGGATTTAAACTATGAAAATCCCCGATTTGTCGGCAGCGTACCTCCCGGGAGATTTCCGCCGATCGCGGTGAAGTTGAATGGAGAAACGGCCAGTACAAAACCTTCAAGAGGGCGGTACTCCACACGACTGGGATCGATGAGATGTAGCCATAATATCGATGACAGTGGACTCACTTCCATGACCCTGCTGTGTTCTTAGGTGGTTGCTGGGAGTAAAGTTCTTCCACATACTTCACCCCAAAGCGAAAGAAATCGGTCAACTACCAACTCAGACACTAAGTGATCTGCGTGAACTGGCCACGAGATTGATCGCGCACCTCGGCAGCGGCGTCAATCTCAGCCTGCCATGCATTCTTCCCCTGCCCGAGCATGGTTGCTGCCATTAATTTGTAGCGGTACTTACCGCTGACCAGTTCAGCTGCACGCAAGAAGATGGCAGCCCTGTCGTTCCACGGCATGGCCTCCCACTGGGCTTTGGCGACGAGGGCACCCTCGATAGCAGCAGCAACTGCATCGCTGTCGGCCTCATGGTATGAACACAGATGTCTGGCGTGATCAGAAGGAATTGGTTGCTTTGCTAGCTTTCCAGTTCTGATCTATTGAAATCGAACAGAGTCACGTCAATGGGGTCTCGAGTTCCGGTCCGCCAGTCAAATGCTTACCTCCTTCCCGTTCACGATGCAAGGCACTTCGAATGGGAGCTGCTGCTCCATCTCGACCAGTGCTGCTTCCAGGGCTCTCCGCTCTGGAGATCCAGGCGCATAGCTTTTCTGTGGGATGTGAGATGGGATGTGGCCTCGGACCTACGCAGAAACCTACTAGGGGCTCGTTATCGACCAGGGGTACTTTGAAGGATCCCAACTGCGCACTAGCCATGCTCCTCGATATTGTTGGTGGTCAGTCGTATTAATCCAATCGATTCTGGGACGTCGAGCGTGTGTAGAACAATGCGGCTAGCAGTGGAGCGGATCTAAGTGTGTCTACGGTCCTACCCACGGGTTGCCTTTAGTGAGTAGGTCCGTATCAGATTAGATTACGGTAAGATCTAAAAATACTACGTGTTACGAGTGGATATCGTAAGTCTACCCTATCAAGACCAGTTGAATGATGAACAAGTCCAAGTTGATTGCGAAGAGACGATCATATCGAACGAGTGTCAAAGATCCATGCTTCTCCATATGGAACGGGAAATGTATGTACCACCCTCATACTGTCGAAGGGAGTTCATCGATCTGTCGCTTCAAGTTCGCGAAGAAGTCGTGGTTGTCGAGGATACTTCCAGAACATCTCATGCATCCGCAGTCGCGAGCGACCCGGGCCAAGAACGGCAGACTAAATATGACCTCTGTCGTAGGCCGAATCGCCAGCTCCTCCCTTGCATACCGTTCGAACACGCCCCACCACTTTGGGGGAACGAAGTTTCCGTGGTACAGGCTACAGCACTGTATGCATTTGACATCATCTGTAATCTTCAAAAGTAGCTGAGCTGCCTCTGCGCGTGTCCGGTGGAGGATGAGGAGGCGATGGTAGGCGTATGCGGAGATGAATTTGAGGTCGTCGGACAGAGGGCAGTCGAGAATCTGACAAGAAAGCGTGTGCTTTGATGCGATTCTGGCCTCGTCGTCCAGCTCAAAACGACTTGCACTAGCATATACCCTCAATGGACTCTCTGCCAAGAACCTCGGCGACACCAGCTCTTTCCGTAGAGTAGCTATCGCCCCGACGAAGTCATACTTGGCCGCTGAAGAGAGGAGGGCGTTGAGTTCGTCGAGTGTTTCTATCTCGGGATCTGGTTCTGGGTATATGAACTGCAAGAGTGCGCCAAGGGTGGCGCTGTCTTCTGACAGTGGTATAACGGGACGGTCTTTCTCGCCAGGCGGTTGTGGTAATGTGAACATGTGCTCAAAGAACGCAGAAGCTGCAGCGAGGATAGACTTGTGAGCACAGAACTTGACTCCGTTGCAAGACTCGAGGACGATGTCAGTCTCTCTGGAGTAGATCTCTGTGTGTGCGACGGTCATAGTTGAAATGAGAGAAAGGCAGGACACGCTCAGAGTATAAATACGAGTCAGAGGGGGAATCACCCTCCGAACCAAACATGTGCAAAATAACCCTACCGGCGACGTGGAGAGCGAGGGCGCCGATCGTGTGGCGAGCGGGAGCGGCGACGCCGGCGCTCCCTGGACCGGTCCTCGTCCCTTTCACGGTGTCCACTCCGGCTCCTCTTACGGCGCCGCCCGGAGTCACCGTCGGGGACATCGAACACCATGTCATACTCCCGGCCACCTCTTCCCTGTTCCCCTCGGTACCGCCGCGTCGCTTCGAGGTCTTCTCTGCCTCCGTACCCGCCATTGTCTCGCTGTCGGCGGAGTCCCATTTTGGGATTGTTGGACCAGGTAGTGTTGAGCCGCGCCACAGATTGTGAGCTGCATTTGACGCATTCAGCACTCGCAGTGCGGTAACGACTGCACCCAAACGAGACTTACAAATCAACCCATATCCGCCGATCGTCGATTAGGACGTTCTGCATTTTGAAGTACGCCTGCTTGTGTCAGAAAAGGAAAACATCCACACTAGCGACACAGCTCCTCACCTGCTCTGCATCCTCACGCTTGTCAAATTCTATAAATGCATATTGCAGGGAATCCCCCGTCTTTTTGTCTCGGATGACTTGGCAACTCATAATCGTTCCAAATCGCGAGAATATCAACTCCAGGTCTTCGTCCCGCGTGACTGGATTCAGCTTGCACACAAAAAGAACGTTCTCTGGAGGGCGTACGTTGGCAAACGGCAGGTCGCCAACCATTTCGAGCGTCAAGGCAGACGCCTCAGCTGCCCTCTTTCTGCGTTCCCGCTCCTCTTCCTCTTCTGGTAAGGTAGCAAGTGGGTCCTCATCCTCTGCAATTCGAGTAGAATTGTCCGGAGGCCGTGTGGGTGACGAGGGCGGTTTTACCAGTCCCTCCGGATCAGGGAATGGATCATCTATCATAGGACGTTGACTCATTAGTGTGGAGTATAGATGTGAAAGTGGCGGCTACATACCCAAAATGACGACGTGACGAATGCGAATGTCTTTGAATGGCCGACCATCCTGATCCGTAAACACCTCGTTCAACTTATCCAGCGTGTCCAGACCCTCCACTACGTGTCCAAAAGCAGCATGTTTTCCATCCAGGTATTCGATGTTGTCTGCGAGAGTTATGAAGAACTGACTGCCACAGCCTCCCGCGTTTCCATTCACAGAGGGGGCGACAGCCATGGAGACTGTACCTCTGTGTGTGTGCTTGAGTTTGGGGGTAAGTTCCGGCGTGAAATAGCGAGGGACGGATGTCTTTTCCGACTGTGAGGCGATGTAGGACCATATAGATTCGCCTCCGGTACCAGTAGCTGTCGGGTCACCCGTCTGCGCTAGGAAATCCTTCGAAACTGCCGACTATCAGAATTTGGTACCCTTCGCGAGCGGAGTGCTCACCGTTGAAGAACGCGTTAAGGTTGTAGTAGTAAACCTTGCATAGCTTGAGGAAGTTTTCACTCGTTTTTGGGCATGAATCGACTTCCAAGTCAATGACGATGTCGCCGAGAGACGTTTCAAAGAGGACGGACATGGACGAGCTAGTCACGTCGATTTGCGAGTGAAAGTGATTCCTCCGCAATGGTCGCCAAGTCCTGTAATTGACTGGTCAGTGACTAGTACGACGGAGAACAAAAAAGAAATGACCACCGCAGGGGTCGAACCTGCAATCTCCTGATTCGTAGTCAGACGCGATGCCATTTCGCCAGGCGGCCGTTACTACTGGCACAAGCGTGAGAGTGAAGAGAGACGTTTCCCCCGACTTTCTCTGATGCGATCCTGCCTCGCTGCACGCCTAACACGACCGTCTTTCTCTCTACGATTTAGCAGTTCGGGTAGTTATTTATTCCCCTCACCCAATACACGCTGGTGCACACGACTCGCTTGTGCAGTCGGTGACAGTTCCACTGACCTGTAAAAGTTACCACACGTCCTTTGATGCTGGCAGGTTCGGTATCCCACTCTCCGCGCCCTCGTCCCCCCGCACGGTCGAGACGCATCGTCGCCAAGTCATCACCTCCCCCGCCTTACCGCGCATCCTCTCCGTCTGAAGAGAGGATTGACCGGAATGAGGGATTCACGGGCGACTCCAAAAGTACGGGCTGGGACAGGCTCGTGCTGTCGGCGCAGTCGGAACAGTGGGACCATCGGTCGCGTGAAGAGCTGTCCGATCTGCTCTTCAAGGCCGATGAGCTCATTAGGGACCGGGAACAGGGTACGCCATCTATTGTGGTAGTTACATGAAGAGCACGTTGTAACTTTCGTGTATGGACAGAGTTGAACGCTACGAGCGCAGCATGCAAAACTCTTTTCGAACATAATGTCGAACTGAAGAACAGACACAGAGCGCTCCTAGCTAGGCTACCTGTGTCACCGACCGCGTCGATGTCACCGAGGAAACCATCGTTGCCCTCTCCGACCTTCTCCGACGCCCAGCCCCCACAGTCTCCCCATTATTACAGTGACACCTCTCGCTCTTCATCCAGAACTAGCTTCCGTGCTTCCTTGTCTACGCAACGTCGGCATATCCCCGTTTCTCCATCGGATTTGGAGATCTTGTCCGACGAGAATGCACAACTTTTGGCCAAGCTTGAGAAACTTGAGGCGGAATCCATTCAGGCCGATCAAGCGGGGAGGAAGAAGCTCCGGGTTTTAGAGAGGGAGATACAGGGACTTCGAGAGGAATTAGAAAGAACGCGCGCGAAAAGTGATGAACTCGAAGCCAAGGCGAGGGCTGCTAGCGCGCAGCGGGACGAGGAGTCCTTGAAAAAGAGACGTGAAAGGGAGGAGAGGGTCCGTGCCCTACGCGGAAAGTCAGCGTACGAATCAGACAATGTCTGCGACTTTGCCCCTAGTAACCCCATTGGCCTTGGACGCCATTCCAAGCCACGCCTCGTGCCTCGTAGACATCTCTCTGAAGCTGTCCTTCGACCACCGTACCCTGAAGCAGACACCGTGTCTTCACTGTCACGGAAGCGTTCATTACGAGGCGCCATCAGTCGATCAGCTTCCCAATCCGGTATATTTGGCCTCCCCGACGCACAAGGTGACCCCGAAGCCCCTACGGAATACGCCTTGGTCTCTCAACTTCTTTCGAAGATAAAGGAATTGGAGGAGACCAACGCTCAGATAATAGAACAACAGGTCAAGACAAATGCCCAACTCCAGTCAGTACAGAAGGACGCTAATAGTATTCGTCTTGCATATGAGAGTCTGAGCGATGCCGAGAGCGCCCAATGGATCACTGAGGGTGAGGAATGTGACGATCATTCCGAACCGGAGGAAACGGACGAGACAGTACGTTTTTCGAGCCTGCGTCGTTCCCTTTCAACGGGTTTGCAAACCGACCTCGATCACGAAGTCGAAACCAACTTTCCAAGCGGTTTGGTTCCTGTTTCCAACCCGATTCACACTCATCAGGGGGTTTTTTCTACTCGAACTCGCAAATCAATCGTCGGTCTCTTTGATTCGTCCAACTCTGCGAGTTTGACCTCTACGCCTATTCATCATGATACTCCTTCTGTTCATTCGCTTACAATCCCTGGCCTTCCTCCGGTCCCATTCGTTCCCCAACCCTCCAGGACATCATCCCGGTCGCCTTCGCCAACTCGGGTAGGCGGCTTGTCTGGCAGCGATGTCCCCTGCTTACGTGGATGTGCCGGGACCATCCTACTCTTGACCACGAGCTTGGGGCAGCCCTCCGTGACAACTGGGATGATAACCAAGGCAGCCATCATTTCAAGACGCCGAGTCTCGTTGATTTCGGGACACTGGACTCTCAATGCTTGACTCCAGATTGCCTAGGGTCCTTTTCTGTTATCAGCATGTCATCCGACATTCCTTCTGTGCAGCCAGAACTCGCACAGAAGCCGCCTGAAATTTTCACATCTGCGATACGCTCGTCGCAAGGAAGTACCAGACTCCGCCCGAGTACCTGGCGCGGTTACCAAACCAAGTCCGAGACGGCCGCAGAAAGGAAGCGTAGACAGTTAGAGACTATCCGCATGCGCACGTATCACTGGAACCAAAGCCGATTTGGAGGTACTCTTCTCCATCCTGACAATCGTCATAGCGGGGGCATCAGCCGACCATCGACGCCAGTTCCCGAGCGCCTTGCTAGTGCGTTTGATGCTGTCGTTGGCACTATCGGCCGCAGCAGCAGCCAGAAGAGCGGGACGTCTCTGGAGCTATCCCCGGATGACGTGCCATGTGTTACAGCGGAGGAGCCTGTGCCTTCAGCACAGTCGTCGCAACGTGTACAACACCGGGGGATCGTTGCTTTTGTGCTGGAGGTGTGGCTCTGGCTGCAGTTCGTCATTATTATCGTCGTCTTCGTGTGGGCAATGGCCAAGCGTGGCCCAAAGAGTGTTCTGGAGGGTGCTGGTAGGAAGAACAAAGGATGACGGCTTTCGGACTACTTTGAATATTAGCGTCTCGCATGCGGTACGATAGTAGTGACGAGTGTTAATTTTGTGTATACCCTGTACTTGTAGACCCACATATTTTTTCTATCTGATTTCTGGATCAGAATTGCATTGTGTAGTGACCTGCTAACAATTCTGGCAGTGTCACGCACATGTCCTCCGACCTTTCCCCCACGAGAACCCCGCCAGCGAAAAAACGAAAATTACCACCGACTGAGGGGTCGCTTCGGACGACGATGAGAGTTCCAGCAGCAGCAGTTCGGAAACCGACGAACTAAATAACGATGCACGCGTCCTATCGCATGCAGAACGAAGAAGACAAAAGAAGAGAGAACTGAAAGCTGCAAAGACGATCGAAGCACCTCATAAAAAGCGCAAGCTGGTCGACGACAGCTCAGCGACCACAACCAGAGCCGCTGCTACGGGCGAACCGAAGCTAAAACGCGAAAACTCGGTTTGGGTGGGTAACTTGTCATACAAGACCACCCGTGATGGGTTGAAGCATTTCTTTGATGGCATCGGCGAGATCACGCGAATACATATGCCCAAGAAACCTGTAACTGGAGAAAACTTGGGGTGAGCAGCGTGTTGACTTTTGAACGACCGTCAGTGACAGTCGTGATAGGTTCGCGTATGTGGATTTTGCAACGTCCGACGCAAAAGTGACTGCCATCACGCTATCAGAGAGTCATCTTGACGGTCGGAAGCTTCTCATCAAGGATGGTACGGCTTCAATCCTTCATCTTTCATTGTGGTAGCTTGTCTCAGGGACTTTACGACTAACTAGGGAGTGACTTTACCGGTCGCCCTGCTAAGAATTCGGACGGTAACGATACTCATGGTACCAAGTCCGCACAGATGGGTCACTCCAAGACCGCTCAGAAAATTCTACTCAATCAGAAACAACCTCCTGCACCAACCTTATTCCTCGGAAATCTTGGATTCGACGTAACAGAGGATTCAATTCGTGAGCTCTTTGAGGCACACCCGAATTCTAAGCACGGAGCCAATGCGAAGGAAAAATCCAAGGACGAGGACACTAATGGTGCAGAGTGCGAAGGGAACGAAACGGGTATTCGGAAGATACGAATGGGAACTTTCGAGGACAGCGGTAAATGTAAAGGGTAGGTGGGCCCGCGTAATTGGTTATCCTTTGGCTTCACTCAGCCCTTTTCTTGTTCAAGGTTCGCGTTTGTGGACTTCACAAGTATCGAAAAGGCTACCAATGCTCTCACCAATCCCCGGAATCATCGACTGAAGGGGCGAGATCTGGTAGTGGAATATGCATCGCCTGACGCTGTGCGACGAGGTGGAGGGGGTCCGAAAATATCCAAACCGGAACGACAGGGTAAAAAGGATAAGAACCACAGTAAGGATGAGCTGAAGGCGGAAACTTCAACGATGTCGATGAAACGCGACAAACGCCTGGTAAAACCGGGCCATCGAGATGATACCACTACCACTGCTACCATTTCGGAAGGTAGAACGGAGTTGACCACTGTTTCTCGTGAATTCCGAAAACGGGGAAGCGATGATCGTGCGCATAAAAGACGCGCAAAACCCGGTGCTGCTCTCGCCCAGGCTGCTCGACAATCTGCTGCCATCGTACCTAGTCAGGGCCAGAAAATTGTGTTCTGAGATGCTTTGGTAGTCGCATATACAGCAAAACTAACACTTGGCTGTGCCTGATATGCATATCCATTCAGATATCACCCAATTCACCTCTCATCCCATCCTCATCTTCACCCGAATCATCACGCCCAGTTCTCCTCACCCTCCATCATACCGACCTCAAACTCACCGCAGACATCCCACCGGGAACCCGCAGCTGCAGCCGAAACGTATTTGACGAAATGCAGAACGCCTTCGTCCCGAAGTACGAGCAGCAAACAGTTGAAGTTCGGTCGGACGGTCAACAGTGTACTCTCATTTTCAATTTCCTCCATGTCATCATCCTGTTGCTTCTGTGCAACTGTTGAATTGGATGCATTTGTTGGATCTGCCTTTTTACTTGAACCAGAGCGATACACGGCAGGATCATCCTCTTCATCGTGAGGTGCCATGTAGCACTGCAAACGTTGTCAACGAACGACTCGCGATCTATAATGCGGCAGTATTACCTCCCACCCACCCCACTCGCCAGCTTGCCAGCCAAACGGCTCTTCATCCTCTGGTTTAGCTTTACCCTTTCCCTTCTTACTTTGCTCGTTCTTGACTTGTGGGGTTAGACCTAACACAACGTCAAGTCGTGTGTCGGTTGCTTCGCTTGTTGCAAGCGTGTAGTCCAGACCGGGCCTGAATCTTCGAGCCTCCACAGAGTAGCTCATTACGATCAGCTTCGTTAACGCGCTCAGCCATGCGCTGAACGCCGTACTTGGGAAAAGCTCATCCTGTAGTGTGCGTAGCAGTTCGCTCTCAGCAGATACCAGAGCCGAGGACGAATCCAGCTCTTCATTATCTCTGAGGATGCAGTACCGCCATTTGTGTGGAGGACCTTGAATATCCCATGACCCCGACGTGCCGGCTCTGTGAGGTGGGACACAGCCATTCCGAGTGACGTTGTCCAGACCATCGGCTAGGTCTGCTTCAAGTAGACTGGGTTCAAGCGCACTGATGAGGGCGTCAGAAAGAAAGTGGTGGAGCTCTAGACTTGACTCCGCAACGAATCGTGCCATGAGCGCTTTCATCGTCCTCAGTTGAAGGTATACTGGGTTGAGAAATTTTAAAAGGAAGGCAGTGTGTTCCGGAGATAATGGTGAATCGGGGTGTGGTGTTTCGGAGGTCTCAGGGTATTGTGAGAAGACGGTTGAGCTTGAGGTCTGGCCACCGTCGCATTGAGCCTAGCCATCCGACGCACGAAGCAGATAGACATACGAGTTGCTCGCGCGAGCTTTTATGTTCAGGAGATGTAGATCCAGCGACATATCCCTCCTCGCCCTCCTGGGCTGCGTGAAACCAACCACTGATACTCAATCTCGCGTAGGGTTCACCAACAACGACCTCCTCTACGGAGTGAAAACTTTTCCCGGGTTGTACCTCGAAAAAGACGAATTGGTTCCAACTAGGGGGGATAGCTTTCAAGGGCATTGTTTCAGGCTCGGGAACGTCGTCCTCATCCAAACGAACGGGATAAAGTTCGAGTGCGCCACCATATTCCTTCTTCCATTCCTGACCGTACGGGATTGGCATGTAAAGGATGTAAGACACCCGTCGCGTGCCGATGACGTCGTCATGGTTGAGGAGATGGCATCCCTTCGTGTACGAATTGACGGACATGTCCTGTTTCGATCCCGAGAGCGGACCGCAGCCTGTGACAGCTTGAATGAATTTGCGAAATTCTTGCGAGTACAGCGCATCGCGCAGGGAGAGAAGGTTAGGGAACAGCTCGAGTTGGGCCTCTGAGAGATAGGAAAGGGATGCGAGATCGCCTGTTTGGTTGACCTGACCCGTATTTCTTGTGAGCCTCGCACGCCCGACGACCTCAAGCTCCACAACTCCACCTTGTATATGTCAGTTTCCTTCTCCGAAAACCAGAGCTCGTGCAGGCATTCATCCTTGACGCCTCGTAACAGATCGTCTTGAAAGAGTTTCTCGATTACGGCGAACTTGAATGGTTCGCTGTTGGTATAATTTGTTCGTAAGGAATCGATGCTCTTCTGCTCCAACAACCCGCAGTAAAAGCACGAGGAGCTGTCTGTACATGATATTGACGAAGAGTGGCTAGTCTTCAATCGTTTTTGTCGACCGCAGTCGGTATCGGACGCTGGGGGCGGGGATCGCGCCTGGGCTTTGGCCATGCTCGAGGGCGGTGAAAGTCCTGCCCCCACCGAAAAAACGCCCTCTGACTAGGGTTATGTAACGGCGTCTTCGATCACGTCAAGTAACTCAAGTGTAGGGATGGCGAAAAAAGCACCACAACCACATCGACAGCGTTTTACTTGTGCTGTGTACCGGTTCGTGATCGTACCCACAGCACGTAGCTATTACTGACGTAGAAGCGACGGACGCGATGAGAAACGTAGGATCATGTAGTGTAGGGAGCAACCTGCATCACGCGACAGTCATAGGCTGCCTAGGCCACTCCAATACTCCTGACAGCGATATTCTGCTGCATGGGGCTGTGGAGCTTCCAGGTCAGACGGGAGGGGACCCAACATACCATACATCAACACGGTAACTAATAACACAAGAAGGGTAGCAATGTAATGAAACATCTTGGATAACGATTGCGAGCAGGAGTAAGTGGAACAACGGCATAGATCCAGATGCAACTGTTGTCACGAAAATGCGACTAAGTGGAGTGCACGTCTAAGGCTTTTCGTCTGTCAGGTGGACAGGTCCAAGACAAGGGTCTCCCAGTTGCCCAACTCGTAGTGGCTGCGTCTGCAAAACATCATCCCACGACGGGTGGCCACGACTGACCCATACTTCCTCGGCATTAGCGCGCAGCTCCTCTGCCACTTGTGACGACAGCTGAGCAAGTGGAACAGGCGCGTACAGCGGTGTATCCACAACGTCCAGTTGCTTGTTTGCACTGGTGCGATTGGGCAAGAGATAGACGCGATGCATAGCAAAGTCGTCGTCGTGATACCACTCGGGGGCGGTGGATAGGGTGCCTTCACACATCAACCCGAATTCTTGGTTGCGGACAATATGAGTGTAGTACCGGGATATCGCAAAGATGAAGTGAAGCTATGACAGGAACAGGTTCAATCAGTTATGGACGAGAGCAACAGGAAGAAATCATACTCTGACTACGATCACAAACAGGAGCACAGCCATAAAAGCCATCAAGCCGCGCTCGAACCACTGTTCGCAATTCTCGGCATTCAAACCAAGGTCCACTGCGTCCCGTAGGAAGTCTTGTTGCCGAGATAGAGAATCGCAAACGTTTGAGCGGGAAGAAGGGTCGATGGCAGCTGACGATGCGAGACAAGTGAAGAGCGTAAAGAAGGCAAAGTCGCCTATCAGATAATTGCGATAGATGCGAAGAAAACGGGGAATGTTCTAGTTAGATGGTGAGTCATGATGACCGTCTCGCGATTGTGATAGGGTGGAAAGCATACTTTGACGATGCCTGCGATGCCAAACACGCAGATCGCCGATGCCGCAGCGAAGTAGGCAGAGAAAAGGCCGCAAATAAGTTGTGCACCATTGCGGTCCAAGGAGAATCCAGGACCTTCCCATTCACTTGCTGGCTCCCAAGACAGTGACCGCCATGTCCTGAAGAGGTGGGTTGCGAGGAGGAAGTTGAAGTTGGCACCGAGAAATGTGGCAACGACTAGCGATGACCTGGAGTGGAGGATGTTGGACTTTAGACACATGAATTCCAATGGGTTCAGAACAAGTTGGCAAATGGCAGGGTAGGATTCAAGAGGGGCTATGACGAACGAACCTAGTCAAGAATTTACGGACGTTCGACACTCGGAACATCGCTGAGCTATCTGTCGACCGTTGCCTTTGGCTCCCTGTGGACTACGATGACGGAGAGTGGACGACAAGCAAGTGCCAAGTGTGGTTGCGTTGTGGTACATAAATACGTCTGACTAAACCGCTAAGCCACTTTATTACATGGACCCCCCATCCGGCCTACCCGTCTGACTAAGCGTATTTGTGACGTCGTGCCAAACATGGTTCGACTCATTGCAATGGGAGTGCCCGTCGGATCAGACACACCGATCATCTCGCTCGTACGATTCCAGTTGTGTAGCAAAGAAAAAACTGGTCGTGTTCTGTGTGTAAGGCATATCACTCCACAGGGCTTTTTTTTCTTCTTCTCGCCAATCATACATGCAACATCCTCGCCTCGGCCTCGTGGCTTCAGATGAGATACCGTCGCAATCTGATAAGCAGAATAGTTCCCCGCCCGGTCCCGGATTGTCGAGCAGAGTTCGAGATGCCTGCTATTGCAAGACAAGCGGCGCAACACCCTAACCTCAAAGGGGGTCGGACCGACGCCTCGTCTTGATGAAACGTCAACCCAGCTTGAAATTCAATGGTCTGGAATCGAATCACGACCCGTTCATGATGCATAAGAGCCTTCCGGGCCAGGCACTCTTGCTGACGGGAGGTGGCAGTCTGGGACGGAGTACATTACCAGTGCAAGGTACACAGTGAAGCGGAAAATTACTCTGAAACTCGCGTTACGCATGTTGTGGTTCCGATCACCTTAGTGTAGCGTGTTCACCGGCACTAGCCCACAGCCCCATCGGTTCACCAGTGGATCTCATCCAGTAATCAATCATGACATCACGCGGCACTGGCTGGGGAAGCTAAACGTTGCGAGACACAAAATCGTGCTAAGGGATTGTGAACTAGACGACACACCCTGAGGACTACGCGATTATTCGAACTCGCTTTTGATGCAGTGGGTTTGTTTTCTTGGACTTTGTTCCGAAGTTCTGCAACGATCTCTTCGACAACATCAAGGCGGCGCACAATAGACTTGTTTTCTAGCTCAGTCCCCATATTCCAGCCTTTCGAACACCCTCAACAAGAGCATCGACGTTTCCCAACATAGTCCCCAATATCTCTTTCTTCTCCCCTGTCGTCCGCACCCCTCCATGCTTACCAATCTCCCTGGTACTCGCTTCCAAGTTGCTAGCAGATTCCGCACGGAACGAAGATGAGATCTCACCGCCATGATCGGAACTACCAGTAGCCCTCTCGCGAAGGCGCGATATGGAGCGTCCATGCGCAACGCCAAGACGTGACACCTGGACCTTCTTCGGGCTTTGAGGCTCATATTCGACATCCTTCTGCAACATGAGCATCGAATACGACTGAATGCCCCGCCGTGTCCCTTCAGACACCTTCGTAGGCGGCGGCGGAGAGTTGGGAGGTGTTTGCGGATCGTTCGGAACTGCAGACGTCGAGTAGGATTTTTTAATAGGGGAGGGGACGTGGATACTGTTGTTGCTAGTGTGGGCAGATGCTGTGGGAAGAGAAGACATGGATGTAAAAGAGGAAGATGATGTAATTAACTTGGAAGATGATGAAGATGTGGAAGATGAAGCTGATGCGAATGATAGGTTGGAAAGACCCGAAGGTGGACGAGGAAAGATCTTTGGTCTTGGCGTCATGGATCTGGGCGTGTTCGGTTGCGTGGGTATGGGCGATGATGGGTGTGATTGAGAAGCTGATGTTGTGGAAAGAGAGTCTGGGGAACCACATTCGTCCATCAGATAGAAGTACAAGAATTCCAAACATTTCATCCTGAGAACCGTGTCGGCACGAGTGATACAAATGGGAGTAAAAAACTAACCTAACTTCGCGGGGCGTTCCTGCTCTTTTCAAGATTTTGACAACGGCTTGCACACCGTTCACTTCCTCGAAAATGCGGAGGGCAGGGGAAGAGTCAACAAGAATGCAAAGCAGACTGTCCAGAACGGCGGAAGAGAGGTGGGCGATGGATGAGGATTTATCAGGCGATAAGGGTGTAACAGGGTTCTCCACGCCGGCTTCGTGATTGATCATTGGTGTATGCCGTGAAGTGGTCAGTAATGCTGTGAGGATCTTTGGGTCTTGAGCACAGCGGCATCCACTTACGGGTAAGAACGAACCTCAAGAGAGTACCGTCGCCCAAGGAAAGCTTTGCTAGGCCCATGATGGAGTACAACGCCCTGAATGATCGAGAGTAGCTGATATAGCTGAGCACAAATGGCGTGGAGTTCTGCTTCACGCTCCTCTGCCGCCCCCGTCAGCAGAGGTGTGACATCTTTTCGGGCGAGAATCAAGCTCACTGTGTCCCGAGCTTTTCCCTGACCCCAACGCCTCGATGTGGGGCGTCACACTTTGTATCCAGGATACCGCCCGCGATGAAACTAAGATTAGAGAGTTTAGAATTGCAGGTGGTACTAAAACGTGTGGCCAACCATTGCATTCGAAGGTGTCTTGGAGCTCT
This sequence comes from Pisolithus albus, assembly GCA_024613165.1. Taxonomy (NCBI): domain Eukaryota; kingdom Fungi; phylum Basidiomycota; class Agaricomycetes; order Boletales; family Pisolithaceae; genus Pisolithus; species Pisolithus albus. The sequence continues at coordinate 57,810 of JANFAB010000004.1, read as the reverse complement.
AGAAACACGCTCATTGTATCATCCACTACGTTCGATGCACAAGCTAATGCGAGTTGTTGCTCTAGGACGGCGAGACCACGTGTTCGTCGGGATGATGGGGTGTTTGCAGATGTGATCTACATGTAGACCGTTGAGAACGGAACGCTGCCAGAGTCAATCGATGGGCGCACGTCATCAAGGACATCCTGTATTGCGGCTTTCATCGTGCCCGCCAGTAAGTGTGGACGAGCTTGATTGATGGCTATCTCGTGTTGTCGTTGCAGAACGGGTTTGACTATATTTGGTCATCTACGCTACATATGACACTTCGACGTGAGTAGGCAGTAGAATTCGTACATACACGGGCACAAAAAGCCTAAGAAGATGCATGGCATAAGGAGAAGAAATCCTGTAAAGCGCGAGCACGACGTCCGACACCCGGCCAGTTAACAGTGACGGGAGGCGTTGAGGCTTGACTTCATTTGGCCATCTCCTTCGACGCGTTCGTCACATGACCTTACCACGTGATACGGTCTCACCCGGCGATCGTGGCGTGCACTTGCGGCCCCGAATAGCCTGACCATGCGGTACGTGGTGTCCACCAGTTCTTTGACGCATTTATGTTGTGTAAGAGTTCCTGAGCTGACGCATTGAAGTGTTAGGAGTACAAAGCCAATTCTTTTGGATCCGACCCTGATTGGACCCGGTGCTTCCATGTTTCAAACATCGGGTCATGCTATCCGGAAGATTATCTCTTACAGTAAGCAGTCGAGTGGGTGATTGGTCGACAAAGTCTTCAAAAATACTCCCGAAGCCAAGGCCCCCTACTGTCTTATCTGGGAACAACCCTGCATGTGATAAAAGGTTTGGTTCTGCCAGTGCCACTCCCTGTGCAGACCACGGGCTTTTTCAAGGAAGTTGGCCAGTCAATCTCGCGCCATTCCGACACGTTCTTCTCTGTATTTTTTTATCCCACAAGATCCAGCATCGTGAAAGTAAAAGTATCTCGGAACTTGAACCACGAGCGAACTCAAGTATGTCACGCGCGGCTACAAATGCGGTGGCTCTGGCAATCCTAATCCTAAGGCGGATGCTTCATTTTGGGAGGAATACCATTAATAACAGTGTCTGGCAGTGAGCCATTGGTCTTCTTAAATGACGACATCTTTCTCGAGCGTTATCCAGCGGAAACATTTTTTGGAACGTCCCGAATGCTGTGGAAGCGGCATCGCATGCGACCAGTGTGTTTAGGTGAGGGTTACTGACCCAAGGTATTCCGAGGACACTCGCTTCCCTCTCGCACGCCACCACCACCGAACTCGGCTCGATCAAAATGACGGAAGCGCCGGTAGAGTCACCGCACGGAAGGTAGTGGTGGTCCTGAGAAACGGGCACGCTACGCAGGGTTATCTTAACCCACGACTCAGGCACCCTAGGAGACGCAAATGGTATGCTTCGGATCAGTCAATGGATACCACGGCGTCAGTAGGTGAAAGCAAGAAACGTGTTTGTTCTTTACCCACCCGTGTCACTGATCAATACAGACCGTGTCATGGTCAATTACGGCTGCTACATGACTGACTCACGATGCCTCTGCAGTGATGAGTCCGAAGACGTGGTCTCTATGCGGATATCGTATTCCTTGTGCTGAGCAACTGTTCTTCACTCAATCCCCCCACCATCTTTACTGACTGGTGTGTATTCTTGTTGGCGCCCAACTCAGGTTGAATTGCACTACAACCTATATCACTACTTTCCCTAGAAATAGGATGAGAAGCGCGTGGCTATACCTTCCCAAACACGCTGAATTCAAGACGGTCGGTTTTCATGCTCCCTGTCAGCAGAACACTTAATCCCCGTTTCCTCATGAGGCTTAGACTCGATTGCAGTATTTTTTCGGCGCCCTCGCTCAGCCTCAGCATCAAGAACACCCGGTGAATGTGTGCCTGGCCCCATTCTTCGGCTTACCCATCAGTGCACTACAGAGAGGCAGGAACCACGAGCTAACTACGTAAGATAGATAAGTATCAAGCACCTTATCCAACGCCACTAAACACATGGATCGGGAAGGCCTGCTTCATGAAGTCATTATCTTTGTGTCATTCAAAAGTGCGGATAGGGGTACAAAAAAGGGTCGGTTCTGTCTCGTGTCTATATACCTCCGAATGCAATGAGTTTTTGATTCAAATACTCTTCGATACCATGGCTACCTTCTCGACCTGAAAATAAAGACGGTCAACGGCTGCCACGGTGGCGAACACTGGACGGAGGCTTGACTCACCAAAACCACTCTCTTTCACACCTCCAAACGGGATAGTCGCATGGCTGATTAATCCAGTATTCGTACCAACCATGCCAACCTCGAGTGCCTCGGCTACTCTCCATACCCTTCCCACGTCTCTGCTGAAGAAGTATCCTGCAAGTCCGACGTCCGTGTCATTTGCCAGCGCAATCACTTCTTCCTCCGTTTCGAACTTAATCAGAGCAGCAACGGGACCGAAGGTTTCCTCAGTATTTATGGCGGCATCGAGAGGAACGTCCGAGAGGATTGTTGGAGAGAAGAATGAACCGGCTCCAGAAACCCGCTGCCCACCAACAAGAACCTGGGCGCCGCGCGAGATGGCGTCGTCGATATGCCTCTTGACCTTGTCCACTGCCTTTTCGTGGATCAATGGGCCGTGAGTTCTGTTGCAAGTTGTTCACTTTCGTGTGTATGTGTGGACCATAAAACGACGTACGTTGCCTCATCCAGGCCATTTCCAACTCGGAACGCGGCAACCTTCTCGGAGAGCTTAGAGGCAAAGTCGGCATAGACGGACGACTGGACATAAATCCGGTTAGCGCAAACGCATGTTTGACCAGAACCTCGGAATTTGCATGCGATGGCGCCTTCGAAAGTGTCAGGTCTAGATTATCGGACAACGGATGTGGTTGACCTTCAACGGCTTTCTCTACATCGGCATCGTCGAATACAATGAACGGGGCATTGCCTCCAGCTTCTATGGATACCCTGTATCATAGGAAGTCGGAGAGCATTAGGTTGATGGCAAAGGAACACACTTTTTCAAAGTGGAAGACGCCAATCCATAAAGTAGTTTCGCAACTGGGGTAGACCCAGTGAAGGAGACTTTCTTCACAATTTTATTCTGGCACAACTCCCGACCGACTGCTTCCACGTTCTTCTGTGTTGTCACGACGTTGATGACACCATCGGGAACCCCTGCTCGTCGCGCCAACTAAAATATCATCAGTCTCTTTGGGGGTACGCCCGAGAAGAACGGATGCACCTCCGCTATCGCGAGCGCTGAAAAAGGAGTTTCTGGCGACGGTTTGATGATAGCCGTGCATCCAGCAGCTAGTGCCGCGCCAAGTTTCCGCGTAATCATTGCAGACGGAAAATTCCAAGGAGTCAAAATGGAACTGCCACCATTTTAGATCGTATAGCTCAGGAACGTAGACACCCACACGACACCTGAAACATCAGGTATCAGTCCGGACAGCCGACAACGAGGACGGGCATCAACCAACCAACGGGTTGCTTGATCACAACATTGCGTACACTCGGAAATGGTGAAGGAATATGCTCTATTGAACCAGTCAATAGCGCCCGCATTGGTGACTCGCGAGCGAGCATACCTCCATAAGTGCGAACGGCTTCCTCAGCTAAAAGAACTTAGGAGGGACACGGAAAGATTCAAGGGGATCGGCATACCGTACCACTGTCATGGATGTCAAACTCAAATGGAGCGGCTACGAACCAAACCACGCATACTCACCTCAATGAAGGAGGCGCTATACGCGCTCTCTCCCTGAATAATTTTAAGAAAATAGCCAACCCAACGAGAATCGAGTTAGCTACCCTGCCCTCAACCAATGTCTTCCCGTTTTCGAGTGTCTTTAGGTTTGGACGGTGAATATAGGTGATATTTAGGAGGTGCAAGGAAGCAACTCACAATGATTTTGCCGAGGTCATCGAGATGTTCTTCCATGAGTGCATATAAGTGCTCCAGGATGTCATGGCGATACTATATGATGGGGTTTTCGGACGCCTTCAGGAAATAAGCTGTAGACTCTAACCTTCGCGGTTGTCTTCCCCCAGGTTTTGAAAGCTTTGCCCGCTGCAGAAATAGCAGCTTGGGTTTCTTCGAGACCCATCTCTGGAACAGTACCGAGTTCCTCTTCCGTTGCTGGGTCTGCGGAATATAAGACGCCTGCGTAGAACACGGAGTAAGACAACGCTGCAATACGCACTCGTAACCAGTATCGTCTCGCCGTTCTGTGCGTCTACCCACTTGCCATCGATGTACCCTTGAGTCTTGATCAAACCAGCGTCCTTGAGTCCCCACTGAGGGATGACATGACATGGTCTGTATGCTGGATTACTCTACTTTACCGTGCTACTTACCGCGGTAGTACTGGCCATTCTGTGCAACAAAATCAAGGAGGAACGACTAGAATGGCGTGCAACTGGTGAGGATGCCAGTGCTCTTGAAGATAACGAGGCAGCTAGTGGCAGGCATTTGACGAACATCGTGACCTGGCAGAAGAGGATATGAGCAGTGGGAAATGGGCGCCTGAACGATCGCCAACGTATGACTTCATCACTCTCAAAAGGTTCCGATAGATGTCATGATTGGGTCTATGGCATACACTCATCGACATCTAGTGAAAAGGTCCTACGTAGCAAGGTCACCGCTTGCGACCCTTCTGCAATGCCTTGCCGCCTTTCCCAGAATCCTCGTTCTGGTCAAGGAATCCAGCAGCCTCCAGTGCATTCCGTGCAGCGTGGTTAATATGCTTAAAACGGTCAGGACCTAAATGTATGCCTCCGAACCATCTCGTTACGATAACCAGTACGCCGTCGATTTCCTACACTGATTTAGAGTACCTTAAAATGTGCGCGAAACGGAAGACCCACGAGGATAGACAATAAATGTGCCAGGCGACTTCCTGCGGCGGTCTCCCCGTCGTCGTCATTGTCTTGGGTGGAACACCGTCAGATGAATTCAAGAGTCCAGAAGGCAGTGGTCATGCTCACCTTGGTGAAGAACATTGCCCACCTTGCACCTCCATGCATGAATAACAGGATGGGTAGCGCGAGCAATTTGTCGATCAGACATGAGGTGGTCAATTATCAGCGGTACCTGTCAAGGCCATACCTGGTATGACAGAGCACCCTTGCTAAGAGATCGAGAATCTGACCTGCGAAGGATGAGATATTCGACATGCCCGCCCCACGAATACGCTTTTCCTGTCTACGATGGGCTCGACTGCTATAATCTGGATCCCTTCCGGTAGGACAGCATTTTCCGGGGCCTCGCCCAGGAGGTCCTCTTCCTTCTCGTGAAGAGGATGATCTACCAAAGGAGTGTCTGGGCGGACAACTTCGTCCGCCTTGTCTTTGTAGGAGCGTTCTTGGTACCAAATTTCACACCGTTCTAGCACATTTTGTAATCCGTCGAAGACGCAGACGGTGCCTGGGGACCACTGCACGGCAGAGGTGGATATGAACGTTCGCAGAACTGATCCAAACAGCGAGGAATCTACTCCGAACGCGCCGATGTAGCGAGAGAGGAGCTGGAGCTGAGGGGGACTAGATGCGGGGTATGAAGAGGGAATGGAAACGAGGACTCGAATGGACACATCCTCGTTCGCTGGAAGACTGGAAGGGACTTTGAATAAACTACCAGCTGAAATGACGACGGAACATGCATACTTGAGAGAAACTACATAGCGTATTATCGCCGAGTGTTCGTTGCCGGGTTTCCCATTAGCGGGGGACTTCCACGGCTGGATGGCATCGTCGCCGTAGATGGACTGCAACACTGAACGAGATATGCCGGAGAGGCTTGGACCAGGCTGACACGGACAAAGAAATGACTCGAGGCGCACCCATCATCTCTGAGGCCACCTGTTCCGTGCTTGGGTCTGCCATGAGATCGGCCACCACCTCCGTCACTGAACCGTCCATCGGAAAAGAACAAGGCAAAGTTTTGCAGGGCGTGCCTGGGAGAGATGGGATATGTAGTCTACCTAGCCAGTTGCCTTCATAGGTGCCGACTCGTATTAATTTATCGTTCACCCCACATCGAACTCTCAACTGCGACAACGCCTGAATCGCCCCCAGCAAGACACCAGCTCTGCTGTGGTGAGCACCCGCCCAAATCAGGATCCCTGAGGCATGCGGTCATCGGCTGCGCATACCCACAGACGCGCAAGGCAGAGCCTCGACTGTCAGGACGTCCAGCGTATCGATCGTGCCAATTTCTTGACAGCAACTTTCCACCTCCGAAATATTCACGAGTGAACTGCGGCGTCGGTGCGGTGACAGACACGTCGTCCGCACGTCGGTTGACAACTGTGGCAGTGCGGCCGTCTCGCCGAGGGTAATCGTCTGACAACTCGGCAACGCCTGCTAAATTGGCTCGACCCTGCTGGGTCCTCGACGCTGACCCAACTGTTGCCCCCACTCATTGTTGTCGCAAGCCTACCGTATACCCATGCAGAGCACCCCAGAGCCTACGATTGGCTCAAAACGCGCCCATAGCCCACGCCCACCCCCAGCCAAACGAGCGAAAGCTGCTCAGGCTTGTCTTTCATGCAGAAAACACAAAACTCGATGCGAGGTGCTGGACGGGGAATCCGGAGTGCAGTGTCATCGCTGCAATGTATTAAACTTGACTTGTTCATTCGAGGATACCAAATGTTCCATTGGCACCTCCAGCTCGCGTGTCGCTGATATACCAAAGGTCGACCGGCGTACGTCCGTACCAGCCTCTTCAAGCAAAGCATCGGAGGTGGTTCTGGACGGCTCGTTCGACCCCTCAAAAGGCGTCCCCAAGTCATGGGAGAGTCCCGCTCCCGACTCCCCACCGTCCTTTAGGGACCAGCCCCCAGAGAAGGTCGAGGTCGATTTTTCAGACCCAAAGCGTCTCTTGCCTGAACAACAGCGTCCATGGGGGCTCTTGAAACTCCCCGGCGGCTTCGACGGTACTACTGTACCAATGCTCGCGATGCAAGCTCTCATCCGTTCAGGCGTCAACGGGGAGGATGCTCTAAAGAGTAAAATCCAACAGTCACTATTTCATGTCCTCGGCAGGGAGCGCATACACTTCCTCACCGCAATGTATGTCGGGTCCATTTGGTCTTGCTCTTATTAACAGAGCATTAGTTTCGAAGAACGCTATAACCCTTGGCTCAACCTACAACCAAATCATCACAGCGACAGCCCCGTTGTCCAACTGGCTCAGTGTTGTGTCGCGTCCCGCCATCTCGACCCACCAATCCGATCGATTGTTACCCCGCAATTATGTCGGCTAGCAGACGAGGCAATCTTCAAGCAAGTATTCAACCCCTTGCCATCTACAGACGCAATACTTGCCACCCATATCCATTCTCTTTGGGCTCCTGTCGGTGACTCAGCATCGAGAGAGACTCGCGATGGTCGCTTGCTTGCTACGGCAGCTGTCAGCATGGCCATGAACCTCCGCCTGAGCGAAGCTATGACCTATGCGTTGACCCTTCGAAGGCAAAAAAAACCTAGTGAGCCCCCAGTTGCGGAGCTTGCAGAGGCGCTCGATAAAGCACGACTTGTGCGTCCATTCTGACAACTAAAATAGTCGTTTAAGAAATGACTTCTTCATGCAGTGGTTCTCGCTCAACAATGTTGAGACCATGTATGACTCCTTCGTCGTTACTGGGTTCTACTTCTAATGTTCTCGTCCTTGAAGGCTTTGTCATGGTACGGGCCGTGACGCGATTTCAGATTGCAGCAAGTTGGTGCATGATGCCATCCCGACAACCTCGGTGGCCACTGTGCCATTGGCCCGGGACATGCGATTAATGCTTACCTCTCGCCTGCTTGCTCTCACTACCCACGGCCTCTCGTTAAGGCTTCAGTCTAAGAGTGATCTCGCTGTATTATATAAGGATATGATGGAGTTCCTCTCGCGTATGGACAATCTCGAACGTTTGATTACTCCATTTACTGGTATGTGGTGACCCTGTGTCATCCGGCGACCTGCCCATGCATTATTAACGCTGACCCACAGTCCTCGCAGAACACGAAGTCTTCTATTTCAGCATGCTACAATTTTATTACCAGACATACCGGCTGATGGTCATCCTGCATGCCATGATGGAGTTGAAGCGGGTGTACGAAAATGACAAGTTAGAAGAACCCTGGTTCGAAGGCGTGGAACATAACGGAGTTAAACTCGTGGTGAGCTGGGGATCCCAGGCACTAGCATTTGCACATGGTGCTCTAATTACTGCACTCTCGCGGCCCGAAGATGACCTACTGAGTGCTGCGCCGGACCACTTCTTCGCAATGATAACGCTTGCGACGTTGTATGTCATTCTTTGCAAATGGTCGGAGGCGGAAAGGGGCGGTGAACAGCTTCTTGGGTCATCCGACTTGCTCCTCTCCCGGACGGTTGAACGATTGACCGCCATATCCTGCTCGCCAGATCATAGCGCAGCCAAGTGCGCGCGTGTCATCGAGGAAGGATTCTCGTCTGTTCGGATGAAACTCGCCAGCCGCTTTCCCCGAGAAACCCCCCGAACGACGTGGCAACAGCATTCCAATACGCCTGCCCAGGGTTATGTAGAGGAGAACAGGAGTGCTGCATACTCGTCTATTCCCTCCAGCTGCGGATATGTTGGCGGAGGTAACACAGCAACTCCGCATTCTGCGGTTCCTCATGATCATGCAATGAATCTCCCGCCCCCGCCACCGTCATTCTCGATGAACGACCCGAATTACTTCAACTCTGAAATTTTCTTCGACAACGAATTTTGGTCATTGTTTATGGCCAACCTGTCCGAGGACAGTGGGATGTATATAGGAAGATAGGATGGCAAGTAATCCTTTGATCCAGTGACGTGCCCACCTGTAGCATGGACGTTTTTGCGGCTCTTATCATTTCCATTGTACCGCTAGTTCAAGTGTAGATGTACTTATACCTAGCCCACCCTCTCACATAAGGTGTGAAGACCACCGACAGACAAGCTGGCCTTGGTCATCACGTTGATGGCCAGGGCGTGCTCGGACGATTAAGTAGTCGGAAGGGGCTTTATAGATCCCGAAGTGACATGCTCCGCGTTCGTGGAAGCGTCGGGCGAACATGATCTATTCGAAGACTCGGAGGATATCTCGTGCGGTCCAGACGATGATTGCGAAGATGATTCTGAGTTGCTGTCGGACTCATCCGAATCATTACTCGACGCGTTATTGTTTCTACTGTTTCGCTTTGAAGACCCCTAGTCCTAGGTTCTGTCATAGGAATAATGTGAGCGTCCGAGAAAAGGTGCGAGCAGACTATCGACCATCTCGATATAATGTTCCTCGTCTTCTCCTATGTTCTCGATGTCCAGGTTCTCTGGGTTTTGCTGAGCCAGGGCCTCGTTAGATGCATGAATGGCTGGTAGAAAGGCCTGAACCCGAGAGAGGACTATTAGCTACGCGTCAACGAGACTGTTCCACGAGTGACAAGGGTACGTACGTTCAGTGGGGGGCTCGATTGGATAGGCTTTGCGGTCAGAAATCCTAGGCATTATTGGGTCTGGGCTAATCCCTGTAGATGCATTGACCCTCGATGTTTCGTTCAACCTCTCGAGTAGAGTACCTGGGAAGGACTGATCAGAATTTCGTGTAGCCAGGGCAAGATAGCACGCGGCGACGAACGAATTCGGCGTTCTCGTTGTTCCTCGTCTTCCACTTCCAGCATGCCGTCGGGTTTAGCATTTGGCATGGTGGAAGTAAGAAATAGGAGCCTCTTGCAGGATGGCACTTCGCGTAATCAAATTGTATACCAGCTTTAGCCTATCAACGTCGACTGCAACGACATCGCTAGGTAACTGCAGGGGCCAGCACACTAGTGCGGTCCAACACGATGTCGACCACGCCGCGCATCCGTGTTGTCGTTCAGCTCCCATACAACAGACCGGACAACCCTCTGCAAGACCCTCCGCATGTGCGTCACTTCGTAGTCGGGCGTCGAAGAGATGTTTAGCACCGTTGAACCATGGTACAGATAGAATGGAACGCCGAAAAGGCCAATATTCTCTGGGAAGTAATCGCGCTTTCTAGGACCAGCAACAATGGCGGGACCGATTGTGCGTATCATCCGTTCCCACTCCCCTCCTCACGCCTGAATCGACAGGAACAACAACAGGGAAGGGGCTCGCAACGCATCTTGTTGTACCACTGCCCTACCTCCTGTATCGTGCCCAGGCTCGTTACGAGGAGGATCTTCGTGGCCTCAAGGACATTCCCGGGGTTCCTTCGCATACAGCTCCTCAGCAACTTGCAAACGGAGCACCACCCTCCTCACGCCGCCCCTCGTCATCAGCGGGCGCACTACCTTATCCAGGTGCACCGACGGTTGCAGCGCCAACGTCCGCTGCCACTGTAGATCGAGATCAACCGCTCTCTATTCGCATACCCACTAGGAGGGTAAGTGGTGGCGCGGCCAGCGCACGGACACTGACCGGGTCCGGAGTGTCCGCCACTCCCCTTGGTGTCCGTCTGCGATTAAACTCGCTAACGCACAAGTCTCCATCCAAAGTCCGATTTCCGCACATACAACGCCAGGGACACGCTAGGATTTCTTCTCCTACGGCTGCTCTCCAGGAAATTGCTTTGAGGCGATCAACTGCATCGCTCCGGTCACCATCTCCGTTTTCCGAAGGGGAGTCTAGCGAGTCAAGTGATGCTTCCGAGGTAATGAGAAGGAAGGAAGAAGAAGACGAAAGGAACGCGGAGGAGAGGGAAGCGCTGGACAAGAAACTTGCACAGCTACAGAAAACAATGACGTCTGAGATGGTCGGACTGGTGCGAAATCCTGCGTCCCAGAACAAAGGTAAGGAGAAAGAGGTCATACGGGGCCGCACACCTTTCCCAATGCCTGTCGTTAGCGCGGCTACCCCTGGCTTATCTGGAGTTACTGCAACGGGGTTCCCAGCTAGACCCCGTGAGGATATTGGCGTTGGATTCGGGCAAGAAAGAATGAATTTCGCACCCAAAAACAGGGACCACAGTGCGAGTGTTTCAAGTGTTTCTTCCCCACAGGGATCGGTGCCATCTATTCCATCGCCCACATCCCCTCCTTCACCTGGTCTCATGCCGAACCCGTCTTCTCAGATTCCGTTTCGTGACCAAGGTTACGGCCAAGCCCAGTTTCATGCACACGGTTATGCGCAGACACGTCTGCATCCTCATTCTCAACCAGCCTCGCTGTCGACATCACCAATGGCACGTCACATCCCGCCCTTCAAATCCAGCTCTCCTCCCGCTGTCTCTGCGCAAAATGCAAGGGGCCGCGCACATTCCCATACCGTTGGTCGAAGCACGGGTCACGTGTATGGTGCACCGGTTGTCAGTGAAGGGGAGAGCACTCAGGGAAGTACAGCGAGTAGCTTCAGCGATTTGAGTGGTAAGCCAGCATCAATGGCTTTTCCGTATATATAACCAAGATTTACTTCGACAGATGCCAGCGTTTCGCCGTCTGCACTGGAGAGTGCACTTATGTCTAATTTTCGTGCAGGAGGATCAAAGTTGTGGGTTGCTCGGTTGCTTGCTTATGCAGACATACTCATGGATGCGCGTCTTAGATCGACAGTCACGAGGAGTAGACTAGGTGGAAGGAGTACACGTCAGTAAGAATGATTTTTTTACGCCAGGTCTATGGACCACGGATAGTACTTTTATCTTGTACTTGCCTCGTACATAACTTCATCTGTGATGATTGTGTGACAAAAAAGGAAATGCCCCTATTCATAATCGGGATTAGCCGATCTAACAGATGCCAGTCCTTCCCTTACTTGGTAGCTGTTCGAGCTGTTTCCTTCAGGCACAGTCGTCCATCTAGCAGGTAGGAGGCAGCTGTCGCCACTCGACGAGTACTGACCATTCACAGTTATCGCCACTACCAAGAACTTCACGCAACCCTGAACACTCTAGCACGATCGTAATGCGGCTAACCTTTGTCAACCAGGAAGGGGATGCGTACTTCATCGAGATAGACCCTAGCATACAACTTCACGACGTTATGGTTCTCCTTGAGGCGGAGGTGAGTTACCCATCTTTGCCCGCATGCTTCGAAACGGACTGACGTAACATCATCCCAAATATTGCTCTTACACTGGGTGTCCCTCTGTTGGCCGGACTGATCTCACGCGACCGTGGGTAGTCGGGTATCCCTGTTTCTGACCAAACCATCTACTTCGAAGGGACTCTTCTCAGCAATCCCCACGCGACGATGTCACAACTGGGGCTGGTGGAGGATTCGATGTTGTATATCAGGAGGCCGTCGAATGTATCAGTAGGGAGGTAAGTAACGCCGAGTTCATATGTCTTTCATCAATATCGGGCGTTTATATTACGTCGTCCTCATGACCCGTAATGGCGACGTTCGACAACCTGCGTCTGTTTAAAAATGCATAGACAGACTGGAGTTCAGGACGCAGAGACAGCACGGCTACAGTTGTTGGGTAATCCGGAATTAATGGCACGACTACAAACGGTTCGCACTTGACATGCTCACTCTTTGAGGTTGTGCGTGAAAAAAAGATTTTCCCCCCCGATTTAGACGCAACCAGAGTTATCCGAGGCGGCCAAAAATGATCCTGCCAGATTCGCTCAACTTTATCATCGATTATCTGAACGCTTGGCCGCAGTCGAAGCTGACCGTCAGCGTGCCATGGAAGTACTTGATTCCGATCCGTTCAATGTCGAAGCGCAGAGACGCATCGAGGAAGCAATCCGACAACAAGCAATCATGGAAAATATGGAGCATGCGCTGGAATATAGCCCTGAATCATTCGGAAGGGTGACTATGTTGTAGTAAGCAAGCCTCCTAACACGATAGTACTTTCGGGGTTCTTCTGCCGCGGCTAATATCAGTGGGGCGAGTAGCTGACTTCTTCCATAGTGTTCCGGTGGAAGTCAACGGTCGCCCTGTCAAGGCATTTGTGGACAGCGGTGCGCAACAAACCATCAGTATGTCATCTGCTTTTTTGCTTCCCACCATTTCATCTCACTATCTATAACGCAGTGAGCCCGGAATGTGCTGAGGCTTGCAAGCAAGTCTTCTAAAGAATTAGCTGCCTCATTGCGATACTTACATGACGGCAGTGTCACGCGACTTATAGACAGGCGATTCGAAGGTATCGCGCGTGGCGTAGGTACAGCCAAGATCCTCGGCAGAGTACACAGTGCACAACTTAAAGTGGGCGATGTCTTCCTGCACTGTTCATTTACTATTATCGAGGTGTGTTCCTTGGTCGTGCGCGTTGCGCTTGCGTAGACTAGGAGAAACTCCCACCGTTCGTAGGGCCGCGAGGTTGATCTCCTCCTTGGTCTCGATATGCTTAAGGCTCACCAAGCCTGCATTGACCTGGAGAAGAACGTTCTACGTATTCAAGGATGCGAAGTCGCTTTCCTACCTGAGCACGAACTTCCTGAGAAAGCACGCGCGTTGGAGATGGTCGATGAGATCCCACCTTCATCTGGTGCCAACACGTCTACGACAGGGGTAGGGATGAGTGGTGCGGGGCCGGGTGGACCGTCCGTGCCCAGTCACATGCGGAAGCCATCGGGATCGCGTTCCTTCCCAGGAGGCGGGCAGCGACTAGGCTCTATGCCCTCGGCTGCCAACTCGCAAGGTGGCCGCCCGAGGGCAAGTCAATCAGCGACGTCGAGACATCCCGAGAACTCGATCCAAATACTTATGGATCTTGGAGTGGCGAGGGAGGAAGCGATCAGACTGTTGGATGCTGCGGGTGGCAACGTTGACGTTGCTGCAAGTATGTTGTTTCTATGAATGGCAATTCGAACAGAGAAATGCGGCGGAGGAAAAGGTGGCCTCGAACAACGCGATATGGAACTTGGACGACCAACTGCATGTAGGATGGAGAGCCGTAGTGCTAAGGAATGGAAACATTATTAGCCATAGATTCATGACCATGTAGCACTAATCGGAATACCACACCTGACCTTACACGCATGGCTGGATCCCTCAATCGAAACATTCGGATTTCAGTCAGTTTGTCGTCTATGCCATTATATGCACTTGTTGGTGGAGCGCCGAAAGTGAGGAATCAACACAACATCGACGTGTACCGTAGTAGTGCGTGGCACGTATCTGACACAAATATACGGGAGTTCCACTACGAAGTCCGGTAGAATGAACCACACCGTTACGGAAAGTGAAGCGTTGAAGCATATGGAAACACCGGACCCTTTAGAAATAATTGTGTGCAGACACGATCTGTCGTCGAAGAATGAGACCACGGCCCGAAGATCTAACCTATACCTGTCATGTTATTCATGACATCACAGAGTGCCGACCCCCCTGACACAGTCTTCCAGCATGGCTCCTGGTTACATGAGAGACCCGGTCCGTGCGTTTCGAAGTGGTCGCGTCACTGCGAGGCATTTCCCACTTGTAAGAATTAAGATACGCCTGGACTGTATCCACTCCTTTGGCCAGTCTCATATTGGCACGGACGCGTTGGAAAACGTTTCGCAACGCGGCGAGGGAGAATGGCCACCTCTTCAATTGCCGATTTTGCCTGTGCTAGAGGTGAGTAGATACACCACCCAGGAAGAACCAAGCACCTTACTCAGTAGTACCACGCGCAGTAATGTTGACCTGTTCAGGGCGCGAGTCGCTTGAGACAACGTTAATGCGTTAGTTCGCTCATGAGTTGTTCAAGCCATGTGGTTAGAGGCCCATCTGAAACACGGTTGGGTCCAGTGGGCATCGCGGGTGGCAAAAAAGACGGACGCAATGGCAAGGCCTGACATCCACCATAGAGGCTCCATTCCACTCATTTCACTCCCTGCGGCATTGTGGTGTGACCGTGTGCGAACGTACATCCTCTGGATAAATGGACGTGGTATGGTGTTTGTAGCGCATACACCTCGGTACACTATCAAGTCGCCGCGTGAGCGCTCACACTCGGCGTAGCCCTGGTGCTGCACCACTCTTACCTTGTGCCTCCCAAGTCCAGTTGAGCCAGTCATTGCTGGAGCGTAGTAGCACAGTCGTCTTGGAGCAAGCAATTGTCAACTTGTCAACAACATCAAAGTATGAGTGCTACGTACGTTGTCTCTTCAACGTCAACTTCGTATTTCAGGATTGATACAGTCGCCGTCTTCCTTTCGCATGATCTACTCCATCGGGACCCTTGTCCGGGTGTGCGGCCGCACTTTGTTATCGTTGGCGATGCATCGTGCGGCTTGCCCTATCCCGATCGTGCGATCATTGGTACTCGTCTCACCCCACCCTACAACCACTTTGCTGTTGCGACGACCCATGACTTCCTTGACTGCGGGACCCCCACAACCAATGGTGAATCCTGAAACTGTATTGGATGATGCTGAGCATAGCTCTGTATATGTGCTTAAGCCTGTCTTTGATGTTTCCAACCCCTTCCCTTCACTTCCACCCATTCATTCAAGGGACATTGAGTGCCAAGTATTTACCCACCGGAGTTACCATGCCAGGCCAAACCATGTCTTTGAAGATCACCCCAAAGACCCCAGCCCTGACAATGAGAAGTAAGTTGCTCTGACCTTTGGATGTGGCTTGTTATATTTCCATGTATTACATGAATATACCTATTGATCAATTATCTCAGATTTGAGCATCTGGGGGATGCTGTCCTCTGCCTTGTTGTGACTAAGATTCTTATGGAAAATTACCCATTGCTTCATGTTGGCCCCTCAACAGTATGTTTCCCCTTCATTATTTGTGCTCAAAGATTTGGTGATCAATTATTGACCCTCCTCATCCATCAGAAACTTCGTTCCCTAGTAGTGGGTAATGCCACCCTTGCAAACATCTCTTGCAAGTATGGGCTCCATCAGCGTTTGAGGCTTCATGCAGCACAAGAAGTTACACTTAGGGCAAGCCTGAACATCCAAGGTGGGTCAACAAATACATTTTATTATGGGGACCTGGTGGTCTGATAATTGTGGTGTGAGCAGCAGATGTATTTGAGGTAAGCTTATCTCCATTGATCATTAATATAATGGTTTACTGATTCATGCCACCATTTTGTCTAGTCCTATGTTGGTGGGCTCTACTGTGACCAAGGACTGCTTGCTGCTGAGACTTGGTTGAAGGCCCTTTTCATACCATATGTAAAGGATGCCTATCACCATGTCAGAGCTCAACATGGCTTGCCTCCTGCCTCACTTCTAGACAATGATTTACCAGCTCCTGCAGACACAGGCAAAGGGGTTGGTAGGATAACTGATGTTGAGGGTAATGGTTCAACTCGTGGTCATCTGGCCCTTTTCAATCAGCTGATGAACAAGAAAAAATTGGATGTTGAGTGGGTATATACCACTGAGGTGGGAGGTGGAACTGTCACAACTCCAATCTGGAATAGCAGAGCAGAAGTTGAGGGGGAAGTATATGGGAGAGGTACAGGAAGGACAAAGAAGGCTGCCAGAAATGAGGCTGCAAAGGAGGGCCTAAAGAAATTGGGGATTGATTTGTAAATGCAGCACATTGTATTTGGAGAATATGGGAAAGGCAAGTGAGTTACCCTGTCCTTTTTTCATGAGACTCATACTCTTCATAGGTATTAGTCTGTCTGACATACAAGTCAAATCCCATCTGCATTCTCTATTCAGACTTGATTGCTGGCAGAGGGAAACCCTCAGTTTGCAGGAGTATGAAGAGACAATGGAGGTAGCATTTGCATCTTGTATATACACTCTTACATATTGCCTTTCCTTGCTTATGGACAAGACTGATTTTGGAGTTCTTCAGAATCTGCTATCACATCAGTTTTGCCTTTCATACTTTCAATTATCTGGTTTTTTTCCCTGTCCACCAGATTCAAATAAAAGTCTTACATCCAGAGCTTGAAATCTAATTGTGAGTTGTTTCTCAGTCCTTATCTAACAAACCTTACTTCATTCCATTTGAGCTGTACTGATAATCTGA
The DNA here is from genome assembly GCA_024613165.1 of Pisolithus albus. NCBI lineage: Eukaryota > Fungi > Basidiomycota > Agaricomycetes > Boletales > Pisolithaceae > Pisolithus > Pisolithus albus. The sequence continues at coordinate 40,867 of JANFAB010000004.1, read as the reverse complement.
GTTGTCTGGGCCATCCAGTGATACAAACTGCTTGAGACAGAGCAGACTACATGTAACTTTACCAACAGAAGAGGCCTACAAAAAGTCAGAAAAGCTGGCAAGGTGTACAGGACTAGCCAGACCTTGACTGCTTTACTTGTCATGCTTCACAAAGCAAGGAAATGTAAAAAAGTTCCCAAAGAGGAGAAAGGCAGAAAAAAGTAATGTGTGAAGTTACTGATAGCCACCATCTCCTAACTAACACATTTCATGCTGGTGCCAGTGTTCAGTCAAAATCAGCCTGTTACAGTTTATAGATAGATGATTTGTGGTACAGTACTATTATCATTGTTGTACCCTGTGCATTAAAGAAGTCTAGGGTATACTATACAGACAGGAGTACAATTAGGTATACATAGTCCATGTAACACCACTGGGAATACAGATGTGTGGAGGTTGTGCATCTCACCCTGCCTGGGATCCAACCAAGAGCTCGTTATATCAGACTAACCCTAGTCCTTACCAGACCACCTCTCCAATTTCTCATTCCTGCACTTCGGTGGTGCGATGTATCAGCCTGCATTCTCGCAAAAGCGTCTTGTATATGCTCAGGCCTCAATGCTGTTCGTGCTTCAGGAGGTGGCAGGAACAGAGAGCTAGCAGGGAGAGGCGTATCATCGTCATCGTCTTCCTCGCCGTCGATTCGTTCCCTTCTTGCTCGTTTTGCGGCCTCACTTTGAGCATTGGCCTTCCGCTTCCCAAGAAGGGGGGAGGAAGAAGAGGGTGCATAGTCGTCGCGAAGGTAGGATTCCTCTAAAGACTTTTTCACCTCCAGGCCCGCCAAAGTAAGTGATCGAACCATCTCAAAGGCGAGGAAACCGACAATGTCAATAGTGTCGTCATTGGGTCTCAAATCCAGATGGGGAGGGAGGTTGAGGAAGTCGCGGAATCGTTTAGCTGGGATGTGTGAATTAGCATTATAAACGTTGACTTATATCGAATTACCCAAACAGCGAGGAGCGGCCATGCTCACCTTTTCGATACGTAAAACTTGCTTGCCTACAATCTGAATAATGCTGATATTCCTCTCTCGTCATTTGTCTTGTTGCGTCGTCGGCCTCCTTCAATCTCTGGATGCTAGCCTCGTGTGCCTCGATGTCATCCTCGTCTTCTTCATCGTCAGATTGGTGGCCTGCTTGGCGCAGCACCTCTGAATATATCGTCGAAATTTCCCAGGGGAGCTTGATCGTTATTTTTTGGGCTTTGGCAGCCAATTTGTCTTCGCAAGTAGGTGTTCGTCATGAACGCGTGCGATCCCTGACAGGTCTACACAGACGACTCACCATCACCATCCTCTAGTGCTTCTACCTCCATGCCGCCACCACCATCTCCTCCCGAGTCCTTGGCGTGCTTCCGCACATCTTTCCACGAGAGGTACGTACGAAGTCGGTTTACCTTGCCACGGTCGTGTCGAATGAGAAAGATGAGGTCTTCCGCGGTTATAAATTTTGCATTACGACGGTTGGCAAGTGCCCGGGCTTGCAGGATCTTTTGGTGTATACAGTCGTCGATTTGGAAGTATGGAGTAAGCAGTGGACATACAAGTTCGATAAGCTGGCTGCGGACGATGTCCTCCACGAGGTTGACGGTCTCATGATTGGGATCTTGGATCTCCCCAAAGACGAACATCTACCACCGAATGGCGCGCATGCATATCGATAGTTAACCTGACACCGGCACGGAATGCACATGGCACTACACACCATCTGAGATATCTCCTGAGTATATTTGTAATCCCTTTGCCCATCAGATTTCTTGACTACTGGTTGAGCCCCCGTCAATGCCGGGAGCGCTGTTGTTGTACTTGTTGGTGTTGCTGCAGGCACATTAGGTGCCGCGGCATTTGTGGGCCCCGTCGATGAAGCAGTGTGAGGTAATGGAGGGTTCCCTAATGACGCTGCAGAAGACGGCGCTGGTGTAGAGGGTGCTGGTACTGCTAATGGTGCACCTGCGTTGGTGGCGACGGCCGTTTGAATGGGAGGAGGGGCTTGCTCAGGTCGTTTGTAGTAGTCCATCGGCCACTTGGAATGACGTCTTCTCAAAGTAATTTTACTTGGGAAAGCAGCCAAATAAATACAAAGGCGCATGTCTTAGTCAGCTGCTACCCTTTGCTCGCGTACGATGATGAGTGCGCCAACCGTCCAGAATTTGGAAGAGGCCGCTGCAATCGCATCCGAGTTTATATCGAGTGAGTAGGAAGTCGTGTCTTATCAAGTTTCGCTTTTATACCGGTCGTCTCACAGCACTCGAAAACATACCTAGCGAGGTTCAGTTCCTTCTCCAGGAACTTCGTGCCAAGGAGACGCAGTCTCAGGGTATGTCATCACCCTTTAACTAGTAGACTACCTCTTCATTCTAGGACCATAAGAACTTCAGCAAGAAATATCTCGCGACAGTCACAAATACATTCGCCACGTCCTTCGTTCTGATTCGGATGGTTCAAACAAAGACAAAGACAGACCTATACCCGTACATCCAGTCGAAAAACTCAAACTAGCTCAGAAGACACTAGAAAAGCTTGCAGACGAGAAAGTTGCCATCGCAGAACGAATCGCAAACATACTCTCACGGAAGCGGTCACGCTTGGACTATGACCTCGCACGGGTGCTCGCGTTGCAGGGCGAACCCGATCCAGCGGCTATTGTCGCGGGTGCGGCGCAGCCCATTCTGTCGTCTGGTACGGGTATTGGTGCTACCGGCTCAGGGTACATCCTTGGTGGTCGGAACCCTGCAGCACAGATCAATGAGAGTTTGAGAAATGCGTTCGCAGGAGGTTTGCCAGGGCCCTTGTCGACAAGTGGAAGTCTAGCTTCCGTCGGTACTAGAAGTGTGGTGGAGGAGCCTTCGTATAAGAGTGAGTGCTTTTCGCCGGAGCCAACGTGATCGGGGCGTGACGTGCTTCTCAGAGCGCAGGTTGACTGCGCAAGAATCTATAAAGTTACCGTCTCCCGCGCCATCGTATGTGCCTTCTACTGGGCGCGGACGCCGCAAGAAACGGGGCGTGTCATCCGAGGCAGACGATTTCGAGATGGACCTCACAGAGGAGACGCAAGGCGCAGAAGATGCAGAGGGTGAAGAGGTGGAGGGCGAGGAAGGGGATGACGGGGAAGATAAGGAGCTGTACTGTTTCTGCCAGAAATTGAGCTATGGCGAGATGATCGCATGCGACAACGCAGGTTGTCCATATCAATGGGTAAGCACCTTACTGACTCTCCACTGCACTTACTAATCTTAATGCAGTTCCACCTGCCGTGCGTGAACCTAAAGCAACCATTGCCGGAACGATGGTATTGCTCCGAATGCACCAAACAGGGGATGGGCGCAACCTCTGCTCCCGGTCGCAAGGGCCGCAAGAAGTAGCGCCGTTCATCAAAAAACAAAGATAGTTGCGGATATCCACTCACCCAGACTCCTGGAGAAGTTGACGGTGGGGAGCTGTATCCAGTGTTACACCGCAGGTACAACGCGGTCAGGCGGCCGGCGGAGATTTCTCAGGACTTTGGTCCCACCCTCCGGTCCTCAAACCCGTCTGACTACGACCAAACCCGGCACCAATGCGCGAACCTAACCGTAATTACGGAGAGCGGACATTCGGAGCTTGCACACGTACTAGTGGCACGACCTCGGACTTGAGCTCTTGTACTACTGAGCTAATGCCGACACCTAGCTATGGCTCGTTTTCTTTTACGAGCATTTTTGGTCACTACCAGATTACCAATAGCAATGAGACACCAAGTCCAGCTTCGTCGACTTCGGGACAGGTCTGGCGAAAGGCAGTGCCGAAAGAGGAGCCAGTACACCGGATACAATAGAAGAGACTTTACGGAATACATGAAGGCAGTCACTCTTACACTGGCGTGGGATACTCTTGTTTTCCATCTCGCCAACATGTTGCGAAGGACTCGCTGGGAAAGGGGTGCACGCGCTCGGAGTCGGATGCCAGATTTACGGCTCCACGATACTATCGATAACTTTCTGGGTGGATCGCTGTTCTGTAAGTCGTCTTATTTGCGTGGTCTTACTGTTTTATTCTTTGTCGGCACCGGTTCCATTGCACGTCGCAGTCGGAGGAGCAAAATCGCGCATAAGTATCATGAGATGACCCAAGCAGACCATGTGGCCCAGCGAAACATCGGCGTCAAGATGTAAAATATCCTGACTGCAATACTCATACCTGTCAATGATGTCGAACGTGGCACGATCGCAATGACGAGTTAAGTTTGCATTTCGATGAGCGCGAGTCCGTTCTCATTGGGTGCGTGTCATCTTACTGACGTCGACACGACGTAGCTTGACAGCCTAACTTTTGAAGGACTGTGGATTACACGCGTGGCGCGTGCTCGCCCGCCCAATTGGAACTCTTGGTGGCTGTGCGTACGTCGGATGGCTCCAACCGATTATCCATCAATGGCACAACTGATAGTGGTGTTCACCGACTCCTTGTGTTCCTATGCCACAACGCAGTCCGCCCTCGATCGTGTCACCTGGTCTACGACACGTCCTTCGTTGGCGAGTCGAAAGATACTAATCAGCTGATTCCAAGGAAGGGAAACAGTAAGTTACCTGCCAATGTGATATTAGGCCCTGTCTCGATCAACAGTATGTATCCCATGACCCGGATCCTGCTCAAGCGACCATGCCCAGACGTCGGAAGAATTGTACATAATAACAATAAAAGGTTCGTGGTTAGTGTTGTGACAGGCCTCCGAGCGCTCCCCGGTGCGGAGATGGGAAGCTGAGGCGGTTTATCATAGTAATTCCGACTCCACATATAACGTATACTCCTTAGGGCACCAATGAGACATTGAGGCCGAAGCTGGCACCCTGTCTCTGTCTCTTAAAGAGCCAATGAGGCGCAGAAATGCATATTAAATGTGCTCCATTACAGTTTAGCCATGGTATGCCCAAAATCCAAAATCCAGTGCAGTTCCTGTGGCCATTGCCTGCCAGGGGGGTGCGCTGCACAGCTCCGCAGCAGTAAAATGCTCCTATGTAAGTGTGCTATGCTCCAGCCAAAGATGCAAACTACGGACTTTCCACGCATTGGGAGACTTTATCTGGCCCAGGTTCATACCAGTGGTGATCGACCCATACTTGTGGTCCAGATACTTTGTAAAATGTTACCGGCGCTCTATCGCCCCGTAGTTTGGGCCCACATGTGGGGGCAGTGTTTCGATACAGGTTTGAACATATGGAATATTGACTGATGCGGTATTTGCCATATCCACTTTGTTCTGCTGACTTCCCCCACCCCTCTATTATTCGTACGGTGTGCCTGTCTGCGTTCGAACCGCCGTCTGCCCTTGTTTAGTGAAACGGGAGGATCTTTACAATGACTTGGCGCTGCGAGTGGTACCTTCTGCATTCGATTCGATGTCTTTTCGGGACCAATTCTTGAGGCGTTGTTGTGCTCCCAGTTTTACGGTCGCCGTTTAGAGCTCGCCGATCAGTATACGAGTGTGGCTCTGCTCCATGGCACAGACTATAGCTCGCTGCGATAGTTTAATAATGGACGTCGAACTAGTGGCCGTACGATTCAATTTTTCCCTATAAATTCGAATCTTGCATAGGATTTCAGGAGCCAAACCGACCTAGGAAGTGCAATAGAATGTGGCTTTAAACGCCCGGAGCCGTGTTGATGATGATGGTCATCGAGCTTCTTATCTGTCTGTGAAGTGTCTCCACGGGAACTTACTGACTTGCCGTGGGATAATAGGAGCACCATTATTGAGGAAGCTCGAACACTGAGTGATCGCGTTTGCAAGAAGTCTGTCGGATGTTTATTCTCGTGGAGTGCGTCGGGTCCAAAACACGTCTCACGACCATCGCGTAGCAAGAATTGAAACGCTTCTAAACGAATAACGACATTGTTTTTTTTTCGTACCATGTATTGGGGCTCTTCATGTTGCCGTACACTTGCCACATCGACTCGGGTTCAAACCGACAGGGTTGATCCTTGGTCGTCGCGACACGTATGCAGAGCTGTGGCATTTGCTACAGCCCCTGAGAAAAAGGGTACTGATGATTGAATGCTGCAGCCGTGATGATGATATTAGAGAAGTGCTCGAAATAGAATCGCAGGGAGAGATGGGTCTGGTTCTGCATCGGGTGTTTTATATGAAATGCTGCGTAAAAAAGAGACTGAAGACGCACTACGACCCAAGAGTGACCATTCATTATCATGGCGGTGCATCTATCAACTCGACAACTCGAAGGAGGGGAGTGGGCTGCGCACGCACCAGTCACCACACACATGCAGGCGCACGCTCCACAACTTTCCCCCTGGCTGTGAGTACTAAAAATATGTCGTGCAGGCACGGTTGCAGTGACACACATTGAACTGTCCCACTACATCGCCCGTTGAGAAGAGTGCGCCGTGTGCGTCTCCGACGAGGGTCTCGTTCGCTCCCCGTATGTTTCTGTGGCTCTGCTGCACCGCAAACTTGATATAGTGGCGTGGTATGAAGAGCTTTGCTACCTGGGTGGCTGAATGCCAAAGGGTAATCCGTTTGACCAGACTGGTGGCGCCCGACGAGTGTGGGGCAGGTCGTTTGATCAGTCGGAGAGCTGTACCTCCGGTGAAGGAAGTCTACATACCAGTACCCAGTCCTCAAAATGGCACTGCAATATCATCATATCGGCGGATATCAGGTGCACATGCTTCCAAGTGTGGGTTCTCAGATACTCAGGACACCATCAAAGCAGCCATTGGCCAATCCGCGCTGTTTCAGAGCGTGCGAGGGATCGAAGACAGACTACGACACTGCGCTCATCACGATCGCGTTTGCCTGTGCGAAGGGCGACGAGACATGCACTGCGAAGACAGCGTGCTACCCCGCGGGTCCAATGCTACGCATGCAGAGAGAAGCCATTGGGAGGAAGGACGGTGGCAGGTGCGCTGGATACTTGAAAGATGGCCGGCATGCGTCCGCCAATCGAAAGTCAAGCTCTGCACAAAGTTTTTCGACTGCCCGAGTGTGTTTGCCCAGAAGGGGTAGATTGCGACTCGATGGACACGTGGGGGAGGGAAGACACAGCCGCATCGGGCAAGCTGTGCGTGGGAGCATACGTGATTGTTTATGTGTGTGTGTTTGTTGTTTGTACACGCGATAAGACTGCATCGGAGATCTGGCGGAGTCCGGAGGTATGCGGGATGTTCCGATCGACCCGAGATAATGGTACGGGTAGAAAGAAAGAGTAGCCGGGATCTGGCAGTGAGATTGGGCTAGTCCATATAAGGAACCTACCATATGTGGCGACGCGGACTCGTTTCTTATAACTATTAACGTCGTCGTCGTCGTCGTCGACCAAGTTCGTTGACGGTGTTGTCGTATTTTTTTCCTTTTTTTTTTTTCTTTAAAAGTGTTATTTTTTTGGTCGGTCGCAATGGACTTTGAGGCGTCGTCGTTCTCCTCGCCAGCGTCGTACTCAGACTCGTCGTCGACTCCGCGGACGCCTTCGCCGCATTCGACCTCGGAGGTGTTCGTCAGCCTCAAACATCACCCGATCACCGAATCCACCCTCTTCCACGGCTCCGACTCGCTGATGGAGTCGGTGTATCCGTACACCGCTCAGTCCCCGTCTCTGCTGCAGGAGTTGTACGACCATCCACCCGACTCGTTCTACATCGACGACCAGGCCCACTACAACGAGTGGCAGCAGCACCAGCAGCACCACTTCCGTGCCCACGATCCACGCCGTCGTCCGTCGTGCGACGTTCCCCTATGTCAGACACGACCAGCTCACCCAGTACACCCCGCCCACCCACTTTTACGACATGTGCACTCCCGTCTATCACGACTCCGACAGCCACCACCAAGCCATCAAACTCGAGGATACCCCACTCGTCGTCCCCTCTCAGGTCGGCTACTCCAACCACAGCCATCCACCACATCGGCACACCCTCCTACCTCTCTCCTGCCACCGGGGGAACCGTCGCAATACAGCACACAGACGATGCCGCCAGCAAAGAAACGCAGTACCTACGTCGTCGCTGCTTCAACTGCCACACCACCGAACCTCCCTCATGGCGTCGCTCCACCCTCAACCCAGGCAAGATCGTCTGCAACAAATGTGGTCTTTATGAACGCACCCACCTCAGACCACGCCCACACCGCTTCGATGAACTCCGTGCCGGTGGAAAGACGCGCAAAACCACTGGCGTGACTCAGCCTGACAAAAAGGGACCGAAGACGCCCACCACTGCTGCTGCTGCTGTCGTCACGTCCTCTCCACAGATCAAGCAGGAGCAAAGAGAGTTCGGCCTCATGCGCCGGGCATCTGTATCTAGCAGTGTTTCCAGCGGTGGTGCCATAAGCGACTGGGATGACAGTGGTAAGTTGTCCCTTGTACCCCCTTGCTTGCTCCTCTTTCTCACTGGTCCCAGTATCCATCTACTCTTCTCAACCTCCCACGCCCGGATCGGCTTCCAGCCATTCATCTGCCTTCCCTTCCCCTGCTGTGGCAACATTCCCCATTCCCCGCTCTTCTCAGAGTCCTCCGGCTGATACCGGAGTGCAGGCACCCATTCGCCTGCCAAATGCCCCTCTCTCGGACATTGCGTCTCTCCAGCAGCAACAGCAGCCCCACCACGCACCGAGGAAGGCTGCCACTTCACCCGGCTACTTTCCCCAGCCGGTAGCATATCAGGGCCTCGCGCAGCACAACGTTTCTTTCACATCCGACTCTTCCGCTCTCCTTCAGACTTCACCAAAGATGCAGCTCCTGTCTCCACCGATGACGTCTTCTCCTTCCCTCCCCGCCGATGTTTCCGTGCCGAGTTCGTGAACGTACTTGACGTTGGACGTGTGTATTCCCCCGATCATGATGCTCTTTCTTGGCTTTATTTATTGCCTTTCGACTTCGCCTTGGGATGCTTCATTTTCGACCAACTATCATCCTTCGTTGAGGCTTATATATTTATCATCCTCGTGTACACTTCACAATCGACACATCTTGTCTCACAGCAACTCGGAGCGGCAGAAGGGAGGCACCTCAAAACTCGTCCCTGGGTATTTATGGCCACTGCGATCGGTAGCGGCCTTGACTTGTATCGTATACCTGAGCACATGTGCGCTCGCATGTGTGTCACCGGGCGTCCTGTGTCCATATACATAACCCCCTTGCCGTTATCCTGCACATCTTACCCCTCCATACCCCGCCCAGCATACCCCTTCCACCTCGCCGCTTTCTTGCCTGGCTCGTCGTTCACTTCCCGTGCGGTGACTTAGATAAGATAATACCCCTTCCACGGCTCACGACGGTGCTCTGTTTTAATACTGCTACCTTTGTCTTTCTATTTGCTTTTTTTCATCTTCACGCACGACAGCCATGGCGACGGCGAGGGAATGCAAAGGTACAGATTGTGGGCTCTTTTTCATTCATACCTCATATACAAAAGCAAGTGAAAATCCCTCGTGTACTTGTATAAATCCTATAGGAATTTATTTAGCTATGGAATGGAATGCTAGCTTGTTTTTATTATTATTTTGTCTTGTTTGTTTGTTGCTGATGATGTGCTTGCTTTGTATGTGTTTGCATGTTTGGCGGTCGTTCGATCCAAGTCTTTGCACCCGTCCTTCCAACTCGAGCAACAATTATGTGTGTCGCCAATTCCAAACAGGGTTTCCTCAGCTGACGTGCAGCAACCTTCAGTGCCGAGTGAACTTTTTTTTTTTCCCTCTTGCCCTGCCTTTGTTCTCTTCTCGTATCGCACGTGCGGCGGCTGGCGTTGGCTGCGCTACTAGCGTGTGTATCTTCTTTGGCCCTTAATCCTCTGCCGATGGCAATTCGACGCCAGCCAGCCGTGGCTCCACAGTGGGAACGGTACGGTCCCACGCGATTTGTCACCGCACTGCACACGCCCGTCTCGCGACGCGGAAGTTGTTCATTCCGGCGGGGTAGGCCCAGCTGGGTTTCTCGGACCCATTGAGAAGTGTCAGGCGTGAACGGTTTATCCCTCCGTTGCGTGCGCCCCGTGACCCGGAGGGTAACTGCTTCTGTGTCAGGACAAACGACACCTGGTATTGAATGTATCATAAAGGTGCCGTTGGGAACGTTTTTCCTTGATCCATTCAGCGGTGGTGGGGTGGAGAGGGGAGAGGGCGCTAGCGGTAGTGCCTCGTGGTGACCCGGTAAGTTCATTGGGACGTTTGTATTACGAATCACTAAGCTTCAAAGCTCCCGCCTCGTGTTTTTTTTTGGTCCATCCCACTCACGGCTGAGATCGAACCGACGTCCGCGGAGTGTCAATTTGCATTGGAGAAAATTACATGGCACCTGCGAGCGACGAGCCCAGCTACATACCACACAGCACGTTCAGTCGTGAAATATTGTTATTGATCGGGTGCGCTGGGGGTATAGGAGACTTCCTCGCTGTGTCACAGGACCTTTTTCGCAGATACAGTGGCACCACCACCACCACTACCACCAACACCCCTATCGCGGATGTAATACGCAGGGCTGCGCGCCACGGATTGGGGAATGCTGTGTCCTCACCTTCTATTGGCTGGCTGGCTGGCTGGCTGTGGTAAAACTCAGAAAGGGCTGGAGGGCACATATTAAGACCTAATAGTAATTCACGGTAACTGCAGCGTCTAAATTGTTCCTGTGCCGCAACCTCTCCCTGCTACTAGGGCCCTGCACAGCAGCAGATTGTAAATAGGACCCGTCTCGCTGTATCGGACTACATAATAAACTGAGTACTTTGTCCGAAAGCGGGCTCGCCATTATTGCCAGTGACGGCATATGAAATGAGCCAAGCTGTAACGAGGGTGCATCTTGCATAATAGTACGGTGTTTCTCTGTTTCACGCTGATCGGTCCTGCGAATTTCAGACTTGCACCAAGTCTGCCAGCCCAGGTCAGCAGAGCGATCAGTGCGCCGATGTGAGGGACCCGCAGCCCTGTGTTCGACTCGCACGAAAAAAGCTATTTCCTTTGCAAAACGTTGCCATGAAGATGGACAAATTGACGTACCCCCCGACGGCTAGTGGCATCTGAGGAGAGTTAGATGAACGAAGTAACTTTGTCAATCTCCGAAACTTGCACTAGAAGACACCACACCATTATGGAAAAGCGGGGGAATTAACGGCACTCGGTGCGAAAGCTCACAGAACGCCGTACGTACGGCGGCGGCTCGCTGTAGTTGCGGCACAGGATGGAGAGTTTGATAGAATATGTTGCGCCCAGAAAGAAGAGTTGGTCTTCTTGACTTGCCACGGGTACTGCAGGAGTGTGTGGTGACACTAGAACGATGTGTCAGAACGCGTTCTAAAAACAGAGATAGTAATTGCATAAAGCGCGAAAAACCACAGCATTATTGTGTACCTTCCGGTAAAGCGGGCCCCGCTTCTCCTCCCCTACTCCCCCCTCGGGACCTGACAAATATGCCTGAGTATATGTAAAGCGAGATTTAAAGCGAAAACTTAACTTCAGAGTCATCGGGGCGTGCCACGTCACTAGCCTGCCGCACTTACGGTGGGCTGCTTTGTCTCTCACGTGCGGACAGCACAATAGATTCTGTCAGCAAGGTTCGGCGAGAGAGATTATGGAGAAAAATCGGGGATACTTAGGTGATTCATGTAGCGCCCTGGAAAGAGAGCCAGAGATACATACGTCTATTTCAATCAGCACTTGTGGTGTTCCAGGTGTATGTCCTCGTCGTGTGTCGGAGAAAGGAGTTGGCGTGGAGCTGGCCCACCATTCCCGCGGTCATCGGGGTACCTTCCATGCTCATCCCACGTACTAATCGTCCTAGTGCTCGATGCTTCGTCAGCCGTCCTGACCTCTAAGTTTGTAGGTGGTGGCGCTAAGATAACACGTACGTCGGGGTAACACTGAGCCCGAATCTCAGATGCGAGACCTTGAAAAAGCGTGGGGGCCATATCCAAGGTAATGGAGACATGGTCATCTTAGACCCAAACGTGCCATTTTAGCAGTCTGAGAGTAGGGCGTACCAGCAACTATTACGGGGATACTACCCGCACCGCTGGAAGTAGTATGAGTCTAGGCGGTATGGCGGTAAATCACAGTACATTGACCCCAACGCACCGATGCTGATCGCCAATGCACAACTGTATCTCAACATCCAGGGTCGAACAGGCCTGTGTCCTGAATCTTGACTCTTCAGAACCAGCAGCCCTCGTAACGGCCACCCTTAAACGTCTGCGCGGCGAATCGGTGTTGTTAGCACCTACCCGTTGTCACAGCACCTCCGCGGTACCCAACCTAAAAACGCAATGAACCGTCCCCGAAGCGGGCAGTAGGAAACGAGGATCTGCAGTGAGTACACCCTCGTCGAACCAACGGAGCAATGGCTCAAGATCAATGACCACCCTGTGGCTGTACGTCCATCAGTGACACCTGAAACGGATCACCACTATACTGTATACCGATCAACAGGCCACGGACGATGAAACAAGATGGGTTACGGTGACGTCTGTCTTCACTGGTAAGCGTGGTTTACAGACTTGTTGAGTTGGGAAAGTGTTGCAGTAGGATTTTACCACCTCACGACGACATTTCTGGTCGTCCTCGATATCGCTCTACTGTACCTCGGGTGCTCACTTCGGATCAGTACGCATGCATACTAATTTGAACCCTTCAACACATGTCTCGGATTTAATATTTTTCAGCCTTCCAACACGACCACGTCAAGTCGCCCGTAAAAGCACGTGCGAATTCGGCGGATAATTGTTTACTGGAACCGTGCCCACACGCGACGAGTGGACGAGCTTGGATCTCATCAATGGCGGCACAGAAGAGAAATCCATCAGTTCTCCGAAGAAGTCCGGGGTGGCCACGTTGTCCTGCAGTGCGAATTCGGCGGACATTTGTTTTGCGGGACCGTGTTCACACGACAAGTCGATGTACTTGGAATTATCAGTCCCAAGGAAGTCGGACGACTGTCATTGAGCACTGGGCGCTGTTTAAGTAGGTGCCTACATCTTGGCCTCGCAACTCAATGCATAGACGAGGGTTCATTTCGTGAGGGTAGGTGACAAAGGCACACGGGAGGTGTCATTCATCCCCCAGTAACCGCACCTCTCAGCTTGTTCACTTGATCTCAACCCACAACCGGACATTTTCAATGTAGTACATTGCCTGCACAGAAACCACGGTATGCACCCAGTACTTCGCGCGTGATATCCTGATATTATAGATTTCGATATATTTCTGAGAAAGACTGAGCGTCCATGGCCCGTGCTCGCACGCTACCTCTCATTGAAAGAAGAAATTCGTTATGGCCAGAACGTAAGAACCGAACGACAAGAGACAGTACTCGCCGACCAAGTAAAGATCAAATTGAGAATGCGGAAATTAGACAGAAGATTAAATGCATGCACAACCGCAGGAGCTGACGAGGCAATCTTTCGCTTACTCAATGGTATAACATCTATGACGGTCCCCACATGGGTCGATCGCGATTTAGCACTGTTCAGTCGATGACTGGACCCACGATCAAAGGTAGTCGCCACCACTTGCTATATTGCGAAACCGAAGCGCTACTCAAGAGTACGAACACCTTGTGGCAAGGTGGTATAACATCGATGACAGTCACCGCATCGGTCGATTGCGATTAGCACTGTTCAATCGATGACTGGACCCACAGTCAAAGGTAGTCGCCGCCACTTACCATATCGCACAAACAATTTGCGGCATAACAGCGATGAGGGTCACCGCATGGATCGATTGCGATTAGCACTGTTCAATCGATGATTGGACCCACACTCAACGGCAGTCGCCACCGCTTACCATATTGCGAACCCGAGGCGCTACCCAAGAGCACTACCAATTTGTGACAGGGTCACCGATCTAGTCGAGTGTCGTCATCCATTTTGTTCTTCGCCATCTCCACGTATCATTGGGCACCGCATCGAATACATATCGCTCCGCCTTGACAATGCTCTGTCAAGATATCGTATATTGACCGGTCCGGAATCCAACGTTAGCATAATATAGAAGATCCCATATTGGTTGGACGCAGTATTTTCACTGCGACGTGCCCGGATACGCCAAGGATCGGGGCCTCGGTAGGTACTTGGAAGAGGCGGATATGGTTTCTTCCGTTCAGGGCAGAAGGCCCAACGCCGATGGCTGGAATGTCTGTGAATAACAGTTTCCAATACGTACCAACGATGGCTTCGGACTCCGAGATAGGGACGGGCCGGAATTGTGGGCTCCTCCTGAAGGACCCACTTCGTTTGAGTAGTGTCTTGGTAGGTGCATTCTAAATGGATCACCCACACTGTTTCTACTGGATATGTACGATTGGTACTTTGCCGCGGTAGTGTAAAACTTCCGTATTTTGCTTCCTGAAGCGAAAATTTGGGAAGAAGTTCACTGCTAGTTCGCAAAGATGCCCTTTGATGACTACGAACAACATAGGGGACGCTACCGAGATGCGACTATCAGAGCACTGTCCTTCTCTAGATCTGGGGTGTTGTGATGAGACCTACGGAACCAGAAAATAAGAATCATACGACAGAACAAATCATCAAAATCAGCAGACACAGTACAGCTAAGCGTACGGAAGGTAACGAGGCCGTTTCACAGCTAGATGTCACCAGAAGCCCTTTCATGAAAGAATTACGCAGCATATGAAATCCGAACACAAGAATCCTTATTAACTGCTTCTCGCACTAGTACTGGCGTACTCGGTGCTACGTTACTCGGACAGGGGCGGAGTTCCCTGTTCCAGCACGAATAATTCCTTACCGCATTGCTGGACATTGAAAGGCGTGGAATTCAAACAGCACTGGTTTGACAGCTAACAGGATAGAGTGAGTGGAACGAACCGCTATGCTACAATTGGTTTGTCAGCTTCTTGCAGCGAGGAGTTTCTGTAACCGCTCCAGCTCCTTTTCTCGCTCCAGTAAGATGCCCTTCCACTTATCCTGTTCCTTGATAATCTTCTCTTTCGCCTCTTCCAGTCTCTCGCCCTCATCTCTCTCCATTGCGCTGGTGAACTCGGGCACGCCGGGTTTCCTAGTCTCTTCGAGAGACGCAGGGTATGAAGTATGAAAGGGGGTAGGATTTTTACTCGTCTTTGGAAGAGGCGTGGGAGGGTGGGCAGTCAGCAAAGTAAGAAACGACTGGAAGGGATCTGTAAAGACGATCTCGTCATACTGCCAAGAGTGGACTGGGCCAAACTTGGCTGCGTTTTCAGGAGACGGAATTTCTGGTTCCGTTCCCGGAGCGGGAAACGTCAGGGACCACGGATGAAGTTTCAGATGGTGGTAGAGGGTAATGGGCTTTTCCCCAGATTCGGCGACGAAATGGACTCTGATCTGAATTTCAAACTCGCCCCAGCTGGAGAGACACATCAACGATAAGTAAGAGTGGAACGAGAGAAGACAAAGGAAGCAAACCCAGTTTCGGAAAGTTCAAAGGGTGGCTTGTCAATATCTGTGGATGTGGGTGTTGGGGAGAAGCTATGACGAGAGAGGTTCTTCGAATGAGAACTTACTTCTCGTCGGATTGGAGTAGGTGTCGTGCAGCTTGAATGTCACGCGTTTGATGAAGTAGCTGAGATCATCTGCTCCCCCGACTATGTCAGAGTCTGGTGCACTGGGAGCACTCCGTACTGCTACGGTCCATCTGTGCGTGTGGTCGGGGAAAGCGCATGTTTCCCTTTCAGCCGCCGTGAGCACCGTCGCTGTGTTCCCATAGATGATTGGCCTGTGTATCGTAACGCCCTACGGATGGTCAGAAATCTGTTCGCGAGTGTTGATAGTATACTAAGGAGGTACTTACTCTGACGCGAACGCGGGCCTCCGCCATGCTCGACCGTCACGTTGACACTCTCGGGAGAGTCCGGCAATCGCCGTCTGCACTTTGAGCTTGAACTAACTCGACACCAACCTCAGTCAAAACATGTTGCTCGATTCACTCGTCAACCGTAAGCCAACTTCTCGTCTAACTTATCGTCTTATTCAATGTTCTTTTAGGTCCCAACCGCATCCCTGAGAGGCAGCGGGCCTTCCAGGTAAAGTCTTTCTGCCTCTCCGACCGCAACTATTCACCTTGTTTGCCAGGCAGCAACTCATCTGCCCGTGTATCGCCGCGGAAAATACTCCAACATCCTCCTAAGTGATGACTGACTTTACGAGCCCGCACAACCTTAATTAATACATATCCCAGATATCTACGCTGTCTCGATGGTTGCAGGTGTGGTCACGACAGTGGGAGGAATATATGCCATGATCACCGTGCGTCACTTAGTCTGTATGGCTGACTAGATTGTTGACATACTCAATGAATTGTAGACCAAGCCTAGCAAGTAAGCGTAAATTGGGGTCTTGTAGATTGGACATTCCATCAATGCTTCGAGGACGTGCACTTCTCTTCACTGTCTTACTACCCTGGGTCGTTTTAATAGCCTGTCAGGCTGGGTGCCCAGCTCTATTCTAAACATAATCTGCGCGGTATCTACTTAGTGCCATGCAGCCCATCCAGGATACATCTTCGCCTGCAACGGAGGATCGAATTTTTAGGTCAGCAATTGGCAAGGAGAATACTCACCAAGTTCGCATCGTCAACAGCTTCTTGTATCAACATTTGCACCAAGTTGCCGGTCGAAATTTCCCTTTCGTCTCCAGTGCCTCCGGAAGTTCTGGACTTGACATTCCACGGGGAATAAACCCCTCTTAGCTTCCGTTCGATCGGACGTAGGGCGTTCTTGGCCAAATGCCGCAGGTCCGTAGAAGATTTGACCGCGTTCCGTCGGTCGCGATCCTATAATGACTCGATTAGGTGACCTTTTTGCTGCGTGAGTGACCACCAACCATTTTCCTCTTCTCATCTTCCCATTCGACAAGGGGATCGTGAATAAAGGCGTCCAACACGCTCATGAGTGAATCCTTATTATTTTTGAGAAGCTGCATCGTTATCTCGCAGGCAATGCGAAATACTCCCTCGACTCCAGTGACGCCGAGACCATCGGTCATATTTTGTGTGAGTCGGAAAGGTACCCGCTCAGGCGTCTCAAGAGTTTTGCCCTGCCATGGTCTCAGTTACCGAGGACTGGGCAAGCAAGGACACGCACCTTCTCGAACAGACAATTGAAGTCTACATGTACTACATCTCCAGTGTTCGTGTCAAGGAGAATGTTTTCACAATGCCTGTCACCAAGCCTGCAGGGTTCGAGAAAGGTCACCGGTTTTTTGAGCGATCGGGAAGTTAACTCACCCCAAGATGAACCCCACCATCGACATGACGGCAGCAGTTCGTCCATAGGAAAGGCGGCTAGCAAGCCATGCCGTTGGTTCCGGGAATGTTTCCACAAACCACTCGTGAAAGACAGGGGGAAACCTTGAGGAGCGAGTCGATTGAGAGATACATATGAAAAGGATGCCACTTACACGGGAAGGACTTTTGTAACAAAAAGTTCGGCTGCGTCCTTGTCCTGTGCATCCTTGATTTTTCTGAAGATGTCGCTCAGTTCGGTAGACTGGATTACGGTCCTCAATTATCACTCGTTTTGGATTAAGAGCGGTAGTTGCATACCCAGCAACGTATTCGTCTTGCTTCGTAGTATTTGAGTAGCACAGGGCGAATTGGTATAGTGTTCGGAACCCATTGAATGAAGCCACATTCTTCGTTGAGCGTCACGACACCATAGGTTCGGATATCTGCGTCGAGTCAGATGGATGGAAAAATCCCTAATAAAACCCAAACATACGAAGTTGCCTCTTCCGCGATTCTGAATTAGCTTTGAGCAACTTGTTAATGATGGCATTGAAATCCATGAGTCGTGCGTCTTTCCTAAGGTCATCCTTCGGTTTGCCGAGAAACATGTACGTCTGTCCATTCGATCCTCTGATAGTAATTTTCCGTGGGCGTGCCAGTGACCGCATCACCTCGATCTCATCAGAGAATTCTGAATCATTGTTTATCTATAGCCATCGATATGGGCAGAACGACGGACCTTCAAAAGTGGGTGCAGATGTCGGGAAAGGCACGTGAACAGAGTTTTCGGTAGAGGATGTGGGAGGAAGATTAACGGTGAGCGATTCCTGGAGTGGGATGAGTAACGGCGATCGTCCCAGCGCGGCGAGCTTCGGGAAGTCGCGTCTCATACTCAAAGTTTTGCGGTCGTCATCGATAGGGTGGTTACATAACCTCAACAGCTCATCCGTCATGGCATGAATCAACGTGATAAGATTTGGAAGCCGAGTTTCTGCATTACCAGGATCGTTCTGGGGCTGTGGTGAGATTTCCGGCTTCCGGGGAAATTTCAAGTTCATATACCTGCAGGGCCTCGAGGATAGTTCGCCCACGAGTTTCGCGGTTAGCCTTGGTGGACTTCACAACGGATGCAAAGAGCCATAGTGCTTGATGAGGATATTCCCGGATGACCTTGCATATGAGCTTTGATAAAATCGTGTAAACTTTTGTGTTGGAGTGTCCGACTCGCGAAACGATCTGTGGGAACGCTGTAAACCACTGTAATAACTTAAGCACCTTTTCCCTTCGCCCAATCGCACGCACTCGCCTTATACACCGGAATCGAGTCAATCGCTGAAGCAACACAGCCATTAATTTTGGCATAGAAAGCATGGGTAGATATCCTTGGGTTTTCGCCGCCGTCCAACCAAAGAGTGAGTATTCGAGGAATTGCTTGGTAGACATATTTCGAGCCATGCATCATTGCCTTCGAATATTCTTTGACTGTGTGCAGGTTCATGCGGATACCTCTGCGTGAGAGTCAAGGTCGTTGAAAACTTGGAGTGAAGCTTGCACGACTTACCGTTCATCATCAGAGGATGGAAGTTGCTTGAACCATTGGTCGTGGAAGTGACCGAGGTGGTAATGGGCACTTTCTAACTTGGCACCCTGATTTGCAGCAGTCGAGAAAGCCTTCAGCAAGTGGCCAGTATCATATCTTCCGGATTCGTTCATCCATCGTGCCAAAAGGATATGCGCCTGTGGTAATGTCAGCAATGCTTGAAATACCTTCAGAGTTCGAACGCGTACTTTAGCCCGCAGGCACTTGAACTCCTCGTTATCTTCCTCAGTCAGGTCTATAGTGTCCTGCTGGCCCAAACCCATACCACTAAGGCGCATTGAGTTCTCTAGTTCCTGAAGAGCGCGTAACGGCTCCCCAGTAGCTTTCAACAGCTTAGCGCTTTCCATAAAATGGAAAGGTGCGCCTCCCTGCTGTGCCTGGAGCGTGGCACTGTAAGCCGTTTGCCATTGCCTGGCCGTCCGGGCAATTTTGGCACTTGCGAGCCACGTCCGCCCAATTTCTTTGCTTACAGATACGTTGGAACCAGCCCTATTTCCATATTACCGGAGATTCTCCGCAAGTTAAGGTAGCAAAGGACTTTACCTCAACGAGAATGCTACGCGGCGCATGCTGAGAACGGACTCTCGGACCCGGAAATTGGGGAGCGTGAGATCTAGACGCGCGTTTAAAGCCGTTCGGAGTGCTTTTGCCTCCGTGGAGTTTCTCGAGACTGTTCGATAGATCATCTCCAATTCGTGAATTGCATGTAGATCTAGTACGGCATCATATGAACGTCGGTAGCCTTTGGTACCCGAAGCAGAAATTGGAGATCCCAAAACACTCCGTGCCCTTGAGAGTGCCGTGGCAACCTGCGAGTCTTCCCCTGAATGCATTGCTAACAGCACACGGGCTTTCATGACAGACGGTGAGCTCTGTTCGTTTGCTTCCGTGATTCGCCGCAGGTCGTCCCAGGCACCTATCATCCACGCACTTTCTGCTTGGAAACTGGCCAAAGCAGACTCCCAGCTGGGGTTTCGGACTAATACTCCGCGGACATGCGTTCTGAGAGTGTCTATTCCGCATGGTATTCAAGTCAGGAGTCAAAAGGAAACAATCACTCACCATAGTGCCCCAGGTTCCGCAAACAGTGCAACAGTCCTACGTGAAATTCCAAGTTGTCGGGAGATTGCTGTAGCCTGACTTCCCAGCAACTCTGCGCCGCTGTCCACCGTCCAGTGCTTTCATGCTGCCGGATTTGATGTTCGAGGGAGGGGGAGAGAATGAGTGTGGAGATGCCTTCCATGCCGTCAGGTTCATCAATATAGGAATATATCTCGTGCAGTCGCTCGTAATAAGGCGTTAAATCTCTCTGCGAGGTTGACCGACCTTGCTCCTGGAGGTTGACAATCTGCCTCTCGAAGTTCATGAGTGACCTTGCGTACGCTTTACACTGCAGTGCAGCTTTGGCCATGAGGTCATGATTGATGCTAGAAAGAAGAGAATCCACTCGAACAAGCTGCTCTTCACTTTCCGCAAGCGCATGATGAGTTCTGGAACGCTTGCTACTCTCTGCTTTCTTAGAACTAATATCTTGCCTGAGAATCCGAACATATTTGCTCAGATGATCGAGGAGCATGAATACAACCTGCAAAAATTCGATGGAAATCCGTGGTTACGTATAGGCAGGACACCTACCTGAGCACTAAGCACCTTCTTGTCGGCACTGCTCGAACTCCCACTGTCGACTTGGTCTTCCAACACAACTAATAGCTCAGTGCGGATATCCTCAGCATCTTTCTCGTCCCCAGACAGAAGGATGTTAAGAACAATGTGGGGCAAGAGGTGGTGAGCCACTTCGACATCTTTGTATCGTATTGCCGTCCGAAATACGCCGAAAATCCGTCGGGCCGTATCTCCAGAGGCTCTCGTGATAAGATGCGTGGTCCACAACTGGAGCCACTCCCGATACGTGTTCTGTTCGGGATAAATGGGATGTTGTGTGACTACAGGCATCCTGCTCGGGGCACTGAAACGGCCTTCAAGAAGAGGTGTGATGGTTTCCAGGACGTGCTTTGGGAGGTTATTCCATCGATTCCTCACTTTGACAGGGACGGAAGTCGTGTTCCTGGAAGTCACAAGGGCAGGAGTAAAGTTGCAGAATCGCAAGAGTTCTTGGATAGTATAAGCGAGATTTGCCTGGTACTTAATATCGCTAGTAGACCTGAACGCTCCTACCAGAACGTCCTTGATAAGGTGCATCGCGAACAACACGGACTCTGCTTCGTCAGTGAAATTGCTGCGCACGACCATCCTCGAATCGTGCTGATCAATCTCGCAACGATCTGGATCGACTGCACCTAGGATCCCAATACATTCATAAGCAAGCAGTCGAAGGTCTTCGTTGTTATCCCCGTCCCGCGAGACAATGTGCAGCAGCGCCGATTGAATCTTTCCGACTAGCGGATCGAATGCATCTCCGGATGCTAGGCCGCGAGTGAAATCTGGGTAAGAAGACGACATGAAGGTTTTGAGTTCTGCCAGGGAACGCAAAGCGACCGCGTGATTGTCACTATTTGAGCGTTCAAGTATGATCAAGAGTTGTTGTTGAGGGTTACGATTAGCGCGACGACGCTTGAGCTCGAGGTTTGTGTCATGTAACTCCGGTAGGTCATTCAAATCCGCAATCTCGTCCAGGTAGCCTTCGGATATGTGCTCGGCCTCAAAAACTATATAGTCAAGACACCGTTTGGCGATTTCGCGGCTTGCTGGAGAGAGCCGGTTCCACGAAGACAGCAAGGATGCACTAGTGGCCCCGACATGCGCACCAAGGTCTTGAGGGGCAATTGTCGTTAGAAAAGTGAACCACGTAGACAGCGCAACTTCAGAGAGCTCTGGAATTGTAAACATTGTTTGTAGAGTCGCCATAATCTGAATTGATCGTGAGTGGACACCGGTGGGAGCGCGGCGTATGTAGACCCACCTGTGGAGCGACACTATGCACCGCGTCCCCTATACGCCTAATGAAGGCCGCCATCCCACGAATAATTCGTGTTTTGGACATGATAGGCTGCTTTCCCCGTACGTCTTGCAACTTATCGTTTGTATAGCACACAATACCGAGCATATGCTTCTTGAGAAGCGGTGCTGGATCAGAACCAGATACGCCTTCCGGGCTCAGAACCCGTGCAACCTTCCTAAGCGCATCAGACGCCTTCGTCGAGAAGTGTGTCGTTAACAAGAATGGAGGAACCGAAAATGCAATTGCTAACCGCTTGCTCTTCATTCTCGTCACCCAGTACCATAACAAGCTCTGCAAGGAGGGGAACCAGGCAACTGCCAACAATGGATTTGATGTCCACCATGGTACTTTCAGGAGCGACGACATTCACGATGAAGGTTAAGGCCTTCCTAGTTTCCCCCGGTCCCTGCAGCCTAAAGACGAAAGAGAGAATATCGTGCGAGTGACTGAGGAAAAACGATGCTGGTGTTTTCTCAAGTTCAGTAGAGATCTCTTCAAGGACCTTGTTGTCGCAATTGGCAAATACAAACGGCAGCGTCCATGGAAGTGTCACAGACAGGAAGTCCCTGGGGCGCACGGAGAGAAATTGACAAGTTTCAGCAAGCAGAGTCGGTCTCGTGCACTTCCGCAGAACGACGTGCGGGGCAACGCGTGAGAAGAAGGGTAAAACCAGTGCGTACGGTGGCTTCTTATGGTGCCTCGCTAGTTTGAACAGCTGCGAGGAAAGTGAGTCCAAAAGCAACGTGGAGTCGAAAGTGCTGACCTGCGTGTATGCGACGGCTTTTAGTGAGGGATTTTGCTCCCCAAGTTGCAATATTAGGGAAAATACAACCTCTCGTAGAACGTCACCGCCGGCATTTCTGAACTACATCACAGCATAGAACTGTGTACAAGAAGAAAACTCACCTGCCAATCAATCCGATTGTGATCAACATCGTCTCCTTAACTCCGTCCCAGATGTTTGATTCGAGTATCCTGTTGAAATGAAAAAACAAGGAGTGGACTTTGACTTGCTCTTCCGGGATATTGGTGTGTACTTTGATCAATTCCGCGACGGCATTTCTGTTGGGCTCGCAATCACAAGTTTGGAGCAAACGCATGCTACATACCCTGCACTTAGCCTTGTGGTCCTATCCCGGTCGAGTAACCCACGTTGCAGACCTTCGGTCACCATGTGGTAGTCATCGACGGAAAGCTCCTTAATACCATACTTGATGATCTTCGACAGGATCTTGTAACTCTTCCTACGGAGTAAAGAATTCACCTCAGAGGACGGTCCAATCAAAACCTTCGCCAGTAACACGCAGACCAACACTGAGGTACCCGCTTCGCTGGGAAACCGAGCTGGTTGAGTGGAAACGAGAGTGATAAAATTAACCGCCGCATTCCTAATGGTAAGGGGAACCTGTTCCAAAGGCCTTGAAGACGTCAAGAAAAGACGCATTGGCATTGGCATCCCATACCTATTCAGCGCTTGTGCGATAATCTCAAAGCCTCGACTCGCATATAGTGTGTCCGAAAGTCCGTCATCAACATCCATCCAGCCGCCATTTCCGTCTTTAATCATGGTACGTAACTCTTGAGAGGCCAGAGATCGCCACTCAGATGAATGCGATCCGGCAATCCCAACCGCCTGGTTTGGTTGACTTTGGTGCAAATCATTAATATCCAGTTCATCTAGTCGCCTGTCTTGTTCGGTCGGAGAGGTTCTCTGGTCACCCGGAAACACATGACTGTTCATTCGATCCATGCACTTGCGGAGGAAAGGCATGGAAAGAGCCTATGGGCGATGAGTTCAAGGGCATTAGCATACTTAGTATGGAACAGACCCTAAGTTCCGTGTTGACAAAGGTGTCGTCTTTCGAAATAACATCGATTATCGCGGAAGCATGGGCAGGAGTCAAAACAAAAGGCTCCGCTTCGTCAGAGAATAACGACGCAAGATGTCTCAGCGAGGGGCTCGACTCGGCATGTACTTCTTTCACGAGTTGACGCGCCAATAGACGTGCGGGTAAGTCTTCAACCACGACAGCCTCGAGGTCAAATGTTGAGCATAGGGAACGAGAACTCTCGACGATACGGTTAAGGCAACGTGTTCGTGTTGACGTACTCATGGGAGCACTCAAGCAAAGGTCGAAAATCTCACGGGTGAGCTGGACTACACGCCTGGTTAAGTCGACCGTCATGAAATGTGCACTCTTCGCGAGTGGTAGTGTTCTGCTGAATAAGTCAACAACGATACTGCAGAAAATAGGCCTGTGCGATGCACTGGGTAGCCGGATCGTATTCGAGCTACCCGGCGGAATCTGCAGTGGTCAAGATCTCTGCCTAGGCAAGCGGTAGCAGGCGCCCTACCGGAATGTCTTCCTTACAAGGAACTCCTCGCGCAAGCCGGGGTCTCGAGAAAAAGCAAAGGTTCAAAGGATGCTGCTCATCCTCTGCTCTGCATAAGACGTCTGTATGGGTGAGAGGTGCCCACTGCGACGCGGATAGAGCTCACTTACCGGAAGTCACATCTAGTGTTTCCGACAAAAACCCCAAGGCTACCGAGGGTATCGCGGCATATTCCGTATTTTGAGAGAAGTACTCGAGCCATTCACGTAGGAGATTGACAAGGATGCTGGACGCTTTCTTGTACAATGTGGATGGGTCCTTGCTGTCCTCTGAACCATCTTGCTCCACTTCCATCCATGCCTCTGCTGCTACACAGAGCCCAAGAAGGGACACAGACAACTTCCTTAAGAGCTCATCCTCTCCGGAGAAGACGCGTTCAAACTCTCCAGAGAGGTACTGAAGTATCCCTAAGCCATAATGAGTGAGCGTGATGCGTTCGTTGCTGGTTCCTCGTGACGCGGGGGTAAGAAATGGAAAGGAACCCCAGAAGTCAGAAAGTCCGGAGACCATTATAACCCATCCATCCTTGTTTCGGATAGCCACGCCATCTTGATGGAGGGACGCCTGGATAGAATGTAGGAACTCTAAGAACTCTTTGGGAGATATTGCATTCTTGTTATGCGGCGTCTGGAAGGTTGCAGGAACAACACCACTAGACCAGGGTGCATCCATACGCCACTCCACCGTGAAGAACGAGTCGAAGGTGGCAACATCAGATCAAGCTTTCCTCCATGATCGCTCTCACGTGACCTACTTTCAGACGCAGCACTAGCGAATTCTTATTACCATTCCTTTCCGCTCACGCATGCTCAAAAATAATATCAGTCATATAAACATGTCCTACTTGCGTCCAGCACGCCGTTTGTCTCTCATCTTTTGTCGTTGCATAGCCTTCTGCTCTGCTCTCTCCCCTTCCAAAGAACCGAACACCTGCTTCATACGTTTGTTGTAGGCTTGGTCCTTTTCCATCTGCTTCTTCTGCTCGACTGCGGCGATGAATCTAGCATCCTTGCGAAGCTCCCGAATCGCGCCCTTCTTCTCTTGCTTAAGCTGGTACCGCAGCTTCGAGACCTCGTTCCGCTCGTGATCTGGGTCCTGTCGGCGGAGGTATAACGAGGACTTCTGCTCGAACTTCGGGATATAGGTCGGGATGGGTATAGGTTTGTGTGCTTGAAGGAGAAGCGGTCTACGAGATTGCCGTGCGAACTTCAGCAGACGCCCAACTTTATCTCGCACCGACGCTAAAGAAGACTACGAAGTGATCATCAGATAAAATGCCGCATTAAAAGACAATCATGTTTACCTGAACGTCCTTTGACAGTTTTTCGCACTCTAAACTCGATATGATCGAGTAAATTGGATCATAGAGCTCGATGAAACCATCCAGCGGTTTGTATAATTCTGCATACCGGTCAAGAAGATCGATAGCCAATCCAAGTGCGTCAAGTTTGGACTGTTCGGTAACATTACCAGACAACAACTGCCACAAATCTGGTTTGTGAAAAGCAAGGTTTTTGGCAGCCTTGGGATTGATCGCTAAGGCCACACAAAGGTCCGAATGGAAATCGGGGGAAGGGAAGGCACCAGGCAAAGCATCGGAGGAGGCGTAAGGGTTTGGTGCGAGGAGCAACACGGCATTCACTACGAAGTTGATCGCCTCGGGCACCAGTCGCTTCGACAGAGCTTCGTATTGGAGAAAGAGGGAAGACAAGAAAAGTCCACTAGCAAGGTCTGCAAAAGACCGCACGCGACACAGGCTGAGGTAGGCACCCATCAGCAACCGCGCTGGCGACACTACAACATGCTTCATGTCACTAGTCGGCCAGATAATGCCAGTAACTCGCAGGAACGTGAGCTCAGAAAACCCTGGCCACGTTCTGGAACTTGCTTCAAGAACGCCGGATGCCAAACCCCGGTTAAGATTCTTGTACATCAGAGACAGCTTTCCTATGAAGTACTCAGCAGCTTCGGAGGGGTGCGATCGACTGAGGGAGAACAAGTGAGGAATCAGGGATGATACAAGCTTAATGCGTGGTTTCGGAGGTGATGTGATGTAAAGGATGTGGTCAACGAGGACGCGAGTGAGGGTCTGCACACAATCTCAGTGAACGGTATACATACGAGGGAAGGACGTACCTGCAGCCTCAACTTGTTATCAGGGGCGAAACTGGGGTGGTAAATCGCCCGCATCCGCTCAACGACTACGGGAACATCCTCGTCTTGAACATCTTCGACAATTTCGAGGAACTCTTCATGAGAGGCCGGAGCAGGAAAAGTGTATGGAAGGTCCTTCGGAGCCCCTGAAGATTTCCGACGCGGGGCTTGGTGTGTAGTCATAGTCTCCGTGAAGTCTGCTTGCTCTGACCCGAGCTCCCCGCTCGCGCTCTCACCCGAAACAGAATAGTTGTCTTCGTCTTCTTCACTGTCATCGTCGCCCGTGTCTGCTGTCGTCTCACTCCCTGCTTCTCCATCATCCGCCCCACCAGATACTAGACCCTGTTCATCCAAGCCTGCCCCTACCACAGCCGAATCATCCTCAACGAAATCATCATCTAGATCATCTCCAACCGGTGCACGTTTCCGCTTCCGACCGTCCGCCATGTCATCATCGCTGTCGTCAGGATCTTGACCGAGCATTCGTCTCTGTCTCCGCCGCTCGGCTTTTTCGAGCGCTTCCTTCTTTTCCAGTGCTAGTTCTTCTTCCGTCTTTGTCCTGTCCTTCGGTTTGGCGCGTTTGTCGAAGGCTAGTTCCCGCACTTGTTTGTCGTAATCCAAAGAATCGTCTTTCTCATCGGGTACGGAGGTCTCCGCGGAATTATCGAGTGTGTCCTCTGGCGGCGACGGATCAGATACATAAAGTAGGGATTTGAGAGAATCGAAGTCTTGATCCAATTGATGTCGAATGTTTTCCCCTTCTTCTTTCTCCATTTGCCGTCGCAACTACGCAATTCATAAGCCAAGAAACAGCACGGGCATGGAATAGAGCAGTACCTTGTGCTCCTTGCTTTTCGCGATGACTTCAGCCATGACATCCTTTTTCGATTTTTTGCTGGTGGGCTGGTAGTGGGAGTTAAGATTTCCCAGGATAAAACCCTGACATAAAATAAGAAACCAACCTCCTCCCGATTTTCAGCAAGGTGATCCCCTTCGTCGTCGTCGTCACCATCACCACCCATAGGGACGCCGAAATCGTCGAAGTCATCGACTTTCGACAAACTCTGGCCATAGTGTGTTAGTTCTTCTTCATCTTCAAGGTTGAACATGTCCGCCTTGGACGTTCGCTGTCTCTCCCTCGTGAATCGCTCCAGCATGCGCTCCTCCAGTGACATGCTCGGGTCATTTTCACCAAATCGCCTATCAACTATTCCTCCGACACGTCCTCTCTCTTCCAACTCCTTTAAGAGCGTTCTCTCTCGCTATCAAAGCAGACTGTTATAAGCGAGCCACTGTAGGACATAAAATAGGACCAGTACTTGCTCGATACCTGTCTGCCTGCTTTGCGTTGGTCTTCCCAAGACACCTTTGACTTTTCTTCCCCCTACATCACGCTTTGGCTCGGTGACTTTGAGGTCGAAAGGGTTCAACTTTCGGTGCGAGGTCTTCTTTTTATTTTTTCGCGATGAATCGTTAAGACGTGCTTGAGAGAGGGAAGCCTTGAGCTGGGACAGTTGCGATCCCTTGGCCATGGTCGTCGCAGCGATCGTTTGAGGGTTGCACGTGACGCCTCTCTGCCAGCAAACTGTCATACTAACGCCATCGTCACTGCAACAGCCAACGATCATGCTGATGGGGTATATAAATCATGTGTGCTACTCGCATTCTGATCTGGCATCCTGGGTCTCATCATAGCCTCCTACCCAAGTTCGAATGTCTGAACCAACATTCGAGAAACCACTGCAGCCCCCGTTTTCGGCCGAGAAGCTTGCCGCGGTCAATGTGCACCTTCGATCCTTAGAGCCCCAACAGATTCTTGCATGGGCTCTCGAATATCTTCCTGGGCTGTATCAGACCACCGCGTTCGGCCTCACGGGCCTTGTTGCGATCGACATGCTCTCCAAGCTCGCAGAGCCAGACTCGAGACCACCACTTATTTTTATCGACACCTTGTATCATTTTCCAGAAACGCACGAGTTGATCAGTGAGGTCGAAGAACGGTATGGGGTAAAAGTGCATGTATTCAAGCCCGAGGATTGCAAGACAGTAGAGCATTTTGAGAAGAAATGGGGAGAGAGATTATGGGAGCAATACGAGGACATCTATGACTATGTCGTCAAGGCATGTTTCTGTTATTCGACTGCGAAGATATCCACAAACTGACTCGGAGGTAGGTTGAACCAGGGCGACGTGCGTACGAGCAACTCAAAGTTCAATCTGTCATAACTGGTCGAAGGGCATCTCAGGGCGGAGAGCGTGCGTCGCTGCAGCCCCTGGAGGTGGACAGTACGGGATTGCTAAAGCTGAACCCGCTGTTCGCATGGTCATTCGCACAAGTTGAACAGTATATCAAGGAGAACAACGTGCCAAGGAACAAATTGTTAGATCAGGGATACAGGAGCGTCGGAGACTGGCATAGCACGTCAAAGAGTGGTGAGGGTGATGCCGGAGAGCGGGCAGGCCGATGGGCGGGAAAGGAAAATAAGACAGAGTGCGGGTTACATAAAGACTACTTCGACATGCAAAGAAAAGCAGGAGTAGGTGCATTGTTTTATAAGATCATGGGAAGTCTCAATCGTCTCTCATAGCAGCTCGAAGCGACGAAGCTAGAAGCAGGGGATGCCACCTGCGTGTAGAACCAGATTTCCGGAAGTCCGTATAATTTACTCCGGCCTATGCTGTCCAGATAAGACCCAACCTACTACATTTGCACTGTCACTCGAGTAACAGCTGAGAATGACGGAGAGTGACGTACTCGTCTTCCCGCGTGCAGGCTGTATACGGCCTCACGGCCCACGGACCAGGCACGGGAAACAGCACTTTTTGCCGTAACTTGGCGAAATCCGCCAGCGTCAGAAACATACGACTGACGTCGTTGTCCACCAATGGTGCCTCGCTATATATCTCTGTTATACTGTCTCCGTGAGAGCCGAGCAACGAAACCAATAACGTCCTATCGATCGAGTACCCGCAAGGGACATAGAGCGTGCGTAAATGAGGAATGTTTCCAAGCGCAGTGGTAAGCTCTCTGGAAGACAGTCTTGGAGACCGGTCATAGGGGTATCTCAGCGTTGTCTACGACCGATCGATCACTGAGAGAACGACTGGCAATATAGGACGTCCACGTACCAGTCTCGTCCACTTGGGGATGTAGTGACACAGCTCCGTGACGAGGGGTAAAGTTCGCCTATTATACCAGGGCATGGAGCGCTGGATCAAGACGACTTTCGATGGGTTAATAGCCTGCAGTCCAGCCCCGAGACCTATTATGTGCTCCTCCTTCTCTGCAACCAGTTCGATGACCAAGTGTGTTATGTTGGGTGCAAAACGCAGTATCTTGTTCATTGGTACGCCTAGCCCGCATCCTATTCTGAGTTTTCGGATGTTTTGACCAAGGGTGTAATCATTGAGCAACGTGCGGGCGAGACAGTGAACTTGGGGACGCGTGCGAAGGAAGATGGTTTCGTAGAGCAAGGGAGTGCTCACGTTGAGCCATCGTTTACATACGAGTGGAACAGCTGCACGAGGAACGTTGTTGTTGTATTCTATTTCTCGGGTGTCGCTGTCGTCGTCCGTAGCCCTGGACGACACTGGCGTCGGGCATGCGAATACATCTTCGTCTACCCAAAAGATATGGGCCAGAATGTCGTGTAAAATCTCGTCTGGGATGTCAGAAAACGACTTCATCCTGGTTCGCAGACGATCATTTAAGTTGCGGTGAAGCCGTCACAACTTTTATAGGGACGTGCTCACAGGAGCTGAAGCGGAAGCGCTGTTGGTATTAGGTACGCTCAAAGTTGGCGCACACGATTTCGCTCACGCTCACGCTCTCGCTCATCACCCCCCAATTAGATATATTAGGAAACTTACATAATCATCGACTCGTTCTTATCCTGATGATATTCTCCATAGAATTACTGTAATCCAACAACTACACTTCATCCCAGCCTACACAATTGATATCTTGACTACCATATACTGCCCACAGCTGCCCATGACTCCTACCAACAATGAGAAGTGCTGCTGGTATTCCACTATATGTAATCAAAAATGACATAGTGCTAGTATGTAGTGGGTGCACTGGAATATGAAGGGATAATATAAGAATGAGTGGCCCCAGTCCCTGGGGGGAGGAGACTCCATAACCTTCATTGGTTTACCAGTATAAGTAAGGGGGCTAAACTGCAGGGGGAGGATCACCCATGAAAGGAAATGAGCCTGAAGGAGATGAAATGGCAGGGGACATTCATCCTAGTAGGTCATGACTCATGGATATGAGGGGAACTCCTCAGTCAATTTCTGATGGAATAAGCCTTCATCATGACCCTAAGGGGGGGGGGGGAACTCCAACAGGGATTGGAAGTTGTTTGAAGGTGTAAATTATATTAAATATTTTGTTTATGGTTTACACCTTCAAGTGATTCCCCCTCCCCCCTCTGGCTGAAGGGACTGGTATATTATTTATCTACTTAGTTCCTTAGCCCATGACACCTATCTAGGCATTACTACCTACTACAGTAATGTATATGCTACTTTACCTCTGGTATTGGATCACCTTGAGCTTGTTTTGGACCATTTTTTGTGGCAGACAGCTGGGAAGAGGTAGGTAGAGCACCTGGGGACAACTGAAGGAGGGGGGGAAGCAAGAGTCTATTGCAAAATGTGTGACATTGTGTAGCAGCCTCACGTCGACAGCATGTGCAGGTAGTGGCTGTGTAAGAAATGTAAATTATATAATTATATAAGTCCAAACTCAAAAAATAATGGGAGGGGTGATGAGCGAGAGCGTGAGCATGAGCGAAATCGTGTGCGCCAACTTTGAGCGTACCTATTGACAAGAGCCTGTGTTGGTTCGAACGCCGGTGAGACACAGCTCAAATACCGAGCTCGTATATTTGAATTCGATTGTCAACGGTAAACGGACCAGAGTACACCGCACAACATCGATGTGATGTAGCTACGTCAATATAGGGGCGCCAGCACGCAGCCGACAAAAATTTGGCACCACGACGGACTGCAGACATTAAAGCGCTTGGAGTACTGTAGACGTCGTTGGATTGCGACACAGCTGTGTTGATTATAGTGTTTCGGCCCATGTTCCTGCGTTCTCTAGCTACCGTTGTCTCTCGGTGTGTCAAGGTTGCTGCTGCGTAGCCCGCCCACGCATCATTTCCCTTGCTTCTTCGTCAACATCCGAAAAGTCCTCTTGTTTCACTGCCCGGATGGAGTATGCCCAGACGCCAATCCCCAAACCAGCGAGAACGAGGCCGGTGATGGCGTTCTTGACACGGAAGGGTTCGCGGGCGCGGAGAAGACCCGGAGACATTTGCTGTAGCACGGGGTGAAAATGTCGAAAGGTCTCACGACGGACGAGGAACTCACGTAGCTGCGAGGTCGATACGATTCCTTCACGGCCTTTGGGGATATGTACGGCTGGTTGGACATGACAACGTTGACAGTACCAACTAGTCGGAGCAACCCTCGCAGCGCGATGAAGACTGCACAGCCACCGACCCCTCCACGTCCCTCCAACAGCGAGGCCGACCCTCAGACCACCGCAACTGCAAGCCCAACTAGACTCGGGCACCTCTTTTGATTTAAATCCATGTCTTTCGAACATGCTTCCGTCTCAAAGGGTCCGCACTCCCCATTCGATGTGGACGATGCCTTATACTCTTCACAGGGTTGATGATGGCTTGCGCACTCACTTCCATTACGGCGGGTGTCTTCGATGTGAAGCACTACCTCCATCTTCAGGTTTGTTGAGCGTTGCGATGCATGTCTACGAGTCCGAACATGACAACTGACACGTCAGTCTCCTGTCTTTAGCTAGTACCTCACCTCTCGCGCCATCACCAGGTATTACCATGCATCCACACAGGACTCGAATACAACTGATCCTGAAACAGTCCTTTTTTTGCTATGTATTAGTACTGGCGTCTCTTGACGCACCACCTTGCGTTCTCGAATTCAAGTGACCTCTTCCTCGCCGAGCTACTCCTTTATGTAGTCGGTGTAAACATCGAACGACAGTTTGGGAGTGTCAAGTTTGCAGTGAGTCGAAGTGTCCTTCTGAAATCGTATCGCCTGACCTTTCTTCATAGTCATTTACCATCGTCTCGGGGCTACTGTCAACATTACTAGAATTCATGGCGCTCATACTACTGCATCGTATAGGCGTGAACCACATACCAGGTGGTCCATCCGCGATTGTCTTCAGCATGTTATACCAGTGGTACAGACTGGTCCCGGTAGCCTATCACTTCAGGATATTTGGTGTGCCGTTGAGCAACAAGGCGTTTACCTATGCGCTTGCCTTACAAGTAGGCATGCTTTCTGTTCTATATTACTGAACTCAGTACATTTTGTTTCTCTAGCTTGCGTTGGGCCACGTACCCGGTTCGCTCGTATCTTCGTGTGTGGGACTCCTTGTTGGCTACATCTACCGTTCGGAACTCATCAACATCAAAACATGGCGAGTATCACCGACTGCAATCAATTTGTCCTCGAGGTTTCTGTTGCCGCTCGTTGGCTCAACTCGCCCACCGCGTCGATTCAATCGTGCCCGCCCAGAACAGGCGCACCTCACAACGGAAGTTGGAGACGAAGAGGTGATTACCACGGCCCCCCCTTCAGTGCAGCGAAGTGGACGCCCCACTGGCGAGGGCACTGAAGGAAGCTCCGTAGTACGTGAATGGGTGAATGAATTGACTGGGAGGACGGGTGAGGCTGCGACGCGTATACGTACGCCTAGTGAAGTGGAGATCACGCAATTGACGAGCATGTTCCCGGACACGTCGCGAGATGTCATAGTTACAACGCTTCAGCAGAGGTAGGGCATTTTATCTTCCGTGATTAGACCACGCTCTGAATACTATTTACTTAGCCCTAACATCGAGACCGCTGTAGAGGTGCTGCTCACAACCTCTAGATAGGTCCAGCCACACTACATTAGACGTGACTTTTGACGCACATTCCATACGTGCAATCCCCGGTTCATTACGAGTCCGGGTCGTACGCATGTAGCAACTGCTCGATGCTGTGAGACTGAATCTTAGTCCCTAGCCAGAATCTCTATCTGGTATAATATATCCATGGGCTCGGGCTTGCCTTCAAGGGATTGCTTACGGCGCACTTTGGGTTGTCTTTGGTACAGGTCGAAGACCTAGGTGGGTCAGCGTCGTATTTCTCAGCCGGGCCACGAAAAAGACCGCGAAAAACTCGGAGATTAACTTATTGTTGACGGCTGGTTAACACGCCACCGTCGTATTCACAGCCTATAATGAATACCACGAGGCCCTGCCAGGAAATACATCTGCGGCCTGATTCCAAGCACGAGACCCTTTCTGACGTGTGATATCGCACTACGAGGTCAGTGATCGCACCACGAAGCAGCTCTTATGTTACCTCCAAATCACATATGTATAGCCCCTCCGAGGTGAAGTACACTACCACCCTTGCTGTTAATGAAGCTGTTGTGAACAGAGTCAGTGATAATCACGAATTCTTGTCACGACCCAGACCTCCATCCTAGACCAAATCGAATGTGTTCACATGACCCATAGCAAATCGAGTTCCGAGTGGAAACGTGCGTGATAGGAAGGCTTGACTTTGGCATATGCATGTTCAGCCAAGGTACATTAAACCTGATGTGGCCAAGGCGTGATGGGATAGATGTTTCACACCAATCGGTGATCGTTGTCATTCGAAGGTGAATAATAACCGGAGGAACACCGGGGGCCCACGTGGGGACCGGTGGAAGACCCGAAAAACACGTACCAGCGTATTCGTCAATTCTGCCTGCATTTTTCGGTGACTGAGGTGTTCGTTGTCTGTGCGAATGCTGGAAACCGAAATGAATGCTTTACTCACGAACGATGTCGACACGATTTTAGTGACTTGGTGGCAAATTAAAACCTCACCACAGGATATGACGGCGCGGGAGTGTTTACCTAGCGACACCCTCGGTACATAGCCCGAGAAACTGATCTCAACTTGTTGAGGTGCTCCGAAGATAAAGGACAGGGGTGGGTCTCCTGTAGAAAACCTTGCGGACCATGAAACTAATCCGGCTTCAATCGTAATGATGCTCCAGTTGCATGTGTGTGACTCGGGGCATACGGAGCACGCTGATATCTTCCCATGGACTAGCTCTGGCCCTGATATGAGAAGGGAACACCGTTCCGCGTCCACAGCTTGCGGTGCCGGCGAGGAAACCTACGAACGCTATCTTATCAATGTCCCTCCCACGCGTCATAGGGTTCATGGCCAGAAAGAGAGTACAGCAAGCCATCGGAGGATATCACGTACATTCTCCTGTCATTGCACCCGCAAGAAACGTGGCCCGGGTTAATCCATAAACACATCAGTGGCGAGATGAACCTTGCAACGCGCACGCCCTAAACAGGACTAGCCAATGACACTCTTTGTAAGGGTGTCGGTGTCGAGCACTTTCGTAACCTGCCTTCCTGTCTGGCACACATACTCTGACATCGGGTAGCGGTGGTTACAGTAAAATCAATTTTCATCCGCACAAGGCCATATACAGCTGGAGTCGGATTGTATGCTCGTGTTTTCCGTGCACAGCTAAGCCGCCGACTCGTGTTCATCTGCCTCGAACGTTTCACCTTCTTCCTCCTCGGTTGTGAATGCGGTCATCGGCACGGAGTACAAACGGATGACAGACTGCCACGGAAACTGATTAGTGACGGGGGACAGTATCAACCGGCAGTCTTACTTTGTTGGGATCCTTGATCAGCACATACTTGCCCTCAGGCATCTTCATACAGAGATCAGTGATCGTCCTGACGATGCCCCAACCGTTGGCGAGGGAGACGTTGAGCTGAGCTGCAAAGTCGGTTGGACGCATGGATGCAGTACTGAGGATAACATGGCGGCTGTTGTCTTTAGGGTTCACCCGTGAAATGTACCTAGGCAGATCGTAATTAGTCATAATGCGAAACAAATGTGCGGCGGGACTTAATACCCTATTTTCATGAGATCAGCACCAGCCAAAATGCTCTGTACAGTCCACTTCGCTAGTTTACAACTGTTGTTCTTCATTTCAGTCGCGACAACAGCACCTCGCTGCGAGTCCAGCTTCGACCGCCAGTCTTGGGCACCACCAGCCCCCGGAGCCCTGGGATCGAACTCGTTCAGGGCGCGAATGGTTGCAAGGCCTTGACCATCCCGAGGATTGCCTTGTCCAGGCAGGAAGGCATCAACCTCTGTTCGGACGCAAAGTTTGATATCTTCATCTTCAGTCACGCTGAGGTCAAAGACACGGTACCGGTATCCGCAAGAGGCCAAAGGATCTGTCTCTTCTGGACCATAGAAGGGGTTTGGATGAGCAAAGTCCACGGCAGTGCTCTCGACCACTGCTTGGAAGCCAAAGTTTTGATTTATGTAGGTGGCTTCGAGGGAGAGGGAAGTAGCCGAATTAATCGACGGGGCTTCCTGAGTGGATTTTTCAGACGGGTTATTTGGGTTCGGCGGAGCAGGATCTTGTGGCGGATCCGATGCATTTTCGTTGACGGTGACGGTGTCGAAGGGACCGCCGTCGCGTTTGTCCAGGAATAGGTGATTGCCCTCACGTACGATGACGATGTCCCAAGGGTACACGGACCTTGGAGCGCACATGAGAACGGAGAGAATGACGTCGGTCGTGTAGACCGTCGCTGTGTCCTTGGTAGCAAGCTGGGGGAACAAAATCATTGAGACACGTCGAGACGGGAGAAATACCGCCAGGGTTTACCTGCTGAATTACGGGATCGTCCGACGTGGTTGTGTTGTACTTGATGCGATCAGAAGGCTGCAGAGGCTTCTCGGTCTTGGTGGTGATCCGGTCGTATATCTTGTCATAGGCAAAAATCCGACCATAGGTATCACTGCCATAGAAAATGCTCAGGCATTGTTCTAGGGGTCACAGCACAGTCCACATACATGTCCTCTGCCTCATCAACCTCTAGCTTGAGTTTCGCGAGGCGATGGAACTCGATCTCTTCCAACATGGACCATTGTGGTGAGATGGTAACGGATGACTCCCGGGTGCGATTTCCCTGTAACCAAAAGTCAGTAAACCACAGCGAACGAAGAATAGGCATCACTACCTTGTCCCAATCCCTCCACCCTTTACGACCTCCGCGTTGGAAGCCACCCCTGCTATTGGTGAAACCACCACGAGGCCTCTGGTTGCCTCTGTTAGCAAACGAAGAACCCCGCCCAGTGGCTCTCCCCCTCGAGAAAGCACTCCCGCGACGGGGTGGTGCAGCTTTGTTATCGACCAGCGAAAAGCTGGATTCGTCATCGACGTGGAAATATGCGAAGGCACTGGCCGTGCCGCTACCGAAGGCTTGAGCACCATCTCGCCTAGAGCGACCGGAAACGCCGCGCGCATCACGAGTAGCGGAGGCACCGGCGGCCGCCTGACGATTATCGCTCATGGGATCGTTCCAGTCCGCGAATCGACCGAGTTTGTCTGATTTTGAGAACGGCGCGTAGGGAATGTCCTTGAACTTGAACTGTTCTGGGATGTTGGACGATGAAGGACCCCATCCGCCATCTGGATTGTCGTGAATGGGTGGTAACGAAAACGAAGACATCCTTTTATCCCTCTCGCCGTCGATAAAAGAAAATAATTTGGAGAGGCTACGCGCAAGACACTACCACGTGGGAAAACCACGACTTGGCCTGTACCCATGAAGTAGGTGGGGCAGTCTCTGCGGTCGACAGCCTGAAACTGACAATTTCTCGATAGCGTTGTACGCGAAATCAACAAGATCAACGAGAGGGAACTTGCTCTCGGCGTCAGCGCATCGTGGCATGATGAATACAAGGGTGTGTACAAAGCATGCAGCATGTTCTACTCGCCGCCTCACGCTCAGTCATGACCAGATTCCGCTTACATTTTCATCGGAGGGCTCCACTACGACCTCACTGAGGGAGATGTCATTACCATCTTTTCCCAGTATGTTCTGCTCTACTGTTTCATCTTTTCCAAGTTCACTGTACCCCCCATACAGGTATGGTGAGGTCATGGACGTGAACTTACCCCGTGACAAGAAAACAGGGAAAACAAAGGGGTTCGGCTTCCTCATGTACGAAGATCAGAGGTCCACAGTCCTTGCTGTGGACAACCTCAACGGCGCCAATGTCCTTGGCAGAACCCTGCGAGTTGACCACGTGAGGAGTTATAAACAACCCAAAGTACAAAATGAGGATGGCGAATGGGTTGATGCTGAAGAGCAGAACCTCAGTGCAAAGCCCCAGATGATCATGGGTGGGTAGTGACCATACTGGCTGCATAGAGATATATATATCCCTCACGCCTTCCCAGACGACGGACCTGAGACTGACTCGGACGCCTCGTCGGTCTTCTCCATCGACCCAGAAGACCCCATGCGGGACTATCTGATAGAGAAGCGCAAAGAGATGAAGGCATTGGAAAAGTCTAAAAAGTCTAA
Organism: Pisolithus albus; assembly: GCA_024613165.1. Classification (NCBI taxonomy): domain Eukaryota; kingdom Fungi; phylum Basidiomycota; class Agaricomycetes; order Boletales; family Pisolithaceae; genus Pisolithus; species Pisolithus albus. The sequence goes on along the minus strand of JANFAB010000004.1, from coordinate 3,070 downwards.
AAAGGGCAAACACAAAGACGAGACGCCGGACGAACGTAGAGCGCGCAAAGAAAGGAAACGCGAAAAGAAATTACGGAAAGGACAGAAGAAATCGGAAGGTGTCAAAGGAGTAGAGGATTTACTCAAGAGTCTACAAGGGAGAGATGGACGCCGGCCTTCCGATCGCAATTTCAAGGAAGAAGATCACCACAATCGAGACAGATCACAGGAGACCGACCGAAGACGATCCGCTTCTCCACCTTACAAGCGAAGAAGAGACTATTCTCATAGCCCTCCACATGCAAGGGGACGTCCGAGACGTTCACATGAGAAGCCAAGTCCCCAGAGCGCGACGCAAGACAGTCTAGGCAGTGTCAGGTCGCGACCGCAACCACGGCTGAGGATATGGGGTTCGCGCAGTTCTACGATTACAAATACAGGGTCTAGGGTGCTGTGACATCTGGGATGGGCATCGTCGTGTGGGAACACTCCAGTCTGCCGATACCCCCTTTTTTCAAAGGTGATCTTACTGACTTCCGGAACGGCTTCCTCCTTGAAGAAGTTTCACATATCCTGCCTCACGCGCTCCTTGCCAACTATGCTTGATTGTCACTTAATTCTTTCACTTATAACTGGATTGTGAATGCCTTCTTCGATAAATATGTTATGACCTTTGTGACGGCACATGTAGGCGTCCTTTGTCTTCCTTCCCTTCTCCGCTCTGATCTGCAAAATGGAAGCCATTCTCGGGTCATTCGGACGTGGGATTGGTATGCCATTGTCTTGTGTCAACCACCAACTGGCTCTCGCTGCCACCCCGTCCCCCGGAGCGTAGGATTGGACTGAAGAAACTCCTCGGAGACGAACGACACTGCCCCAGCATCGTGCAGGTGGGTAACCTGGACTGGCCCTTGAGCGTGGTGAAAGGTCCAGGGGGAAGTGGTTACCACACCGAACTAATAGTTGATGTAGTAACACGAGTATACGTGATAGGACTGGAGCACGGTGGAAACGGACCGTGTGTCTGACACATGCAGTTGGTAAATGAGAATGTAATAGATGGTTTCCACCTGGTCATGGTTCCAAACCGTGGCATAAATGAAAGGAATCTTTATTCTGCATAGTACGAAGCGTGTAGACCACGGTGTAGTGATCTCAGGGGTCATTCCCTAATTCAGCCAGGCCTTTTGTTGTCTCTCTTTGTTCGCCTAGTTCCTAAGATGATTGCAACGGTATGTACTTTTGTTTTTTTTCAAGAGCTGGTGTTGCCTGGACACGACTGTGATTGTGAGAAGACAACTGATAATCGTTTCTTTTCTTCAAAGGACTAGACAATGGCAATGGAGAGCCTGTGCGGATCATGAGAACCGGACATAAATACTCCACGCTCGTGCAACGCAACCCCCCTACAAGCGATAACCAGGTGTCTAAGATGGCACCGAAGACGCGCTCTTCTAGTGGAACTGTTGACTCTCCTACCACCCCTTCTAAGCCGCGCGCGAGCACAGGTTCGAGTGGCTTACCTACCCCCGGGAGTACTCCTCGTCGTGCTCCCCATTGCACCAAGTGTGGTCGTCCCCGCGCGGGCCACCCCCGTTCGGTTGTCCTTACGCCGCGCAGTCGAATCCACCTTCTCCTTCCGACAAGTCGAAGCCCGCAGCTGCAGCTACTCCACCCCATGCAAGCGACGACATAGCAGACGACCTGTCATCGTTGCACATCGTCAATCCCGCTGACGAAGCTGGCTCAGTAACAGATCGGACCGGGCGTCTCAACCGCCGTCTGTCAGTCCGATTTGCGCTCGTCCCCGCAGAGACACTGGCGTCGCTGTCTTCTTCTAGTTCTGAAATCGTGGAGAGACTATTAACGCCAGGAATAATGGATGACACGTGCAATAGCGATGACTATGGGGCAGTGCTTAAATGGAAGAAAACGCTCATTGATGCGGACCATGCCTCTCACGAACCGGCTGCACGTGTTATTACTGCCGTGGACGAAGAGAAAAAACCAATACAAGTCACTGGCAAATTGTTGTCGCGTAAGATGCCAGGCACTCTGTTCACTCCGACTGCAAGCCTCGCGTCGACCGAGCCGTTGCCTGAGGGCAACATTGGGGGGTCGATCAACATGGACGATACCATATTTTTGCTGCCGGATCCAGACGTTAAGAAGCCTAAGCCCCTGCAGCGCACAATGAGCATCGAGCAACGCTCGCTCTTTCTAGAGCGCCTTAGTCGTTCCTCTGAAAGCGCACCCGCCACTTTGGTATCCATCCCGAATGATGACGTAGCGAGCGTCCGTCGGGACGCAGAAAAAATTGGATTCATTGTCCGGGAGCTTTCTGGTGGTGAGCAAGACGGTCAAAGGTGGATAATATTGGGTACGGATGTACGCGCTGTGGACTTGCTGGAAAAGAGATTCGGTGAAGAGATCGGAAGAGAACGAATGCACGAAGTGGAGGGAAGCTCAAAGCTGTTGCAGGAGGCGCGCTCTTGGGCGCCGTGGCAACCTGCACCGGCCTTGCTTTTTCCTGATTCCGTGGGTATACATCCTTCTCTTGTGCTATTAGTTTGCTCACGACCCAAGTACCCATAGTATCCAGTGTACTGTAAGACCCCATGTATCATGGTAAACATTGGCTTACTTCCGGACCGAGAGACGGTTGGCCAAGCATATGTATTGGCAGGGATCACTCCCCTACGTAATCATGAAACAAGAAGACTCCATAAACTTTCAGTATAATCTTTCCTGGACTGCGCGTGGCTCGTCAGATTCAGAGATCCACAAGTCGTGAATTTTCAAGGGGAGGCAACCCTCTGGCGCCCCTGCCTTCTGTTGTTGGCATGGTCGGTACAGTGGGGCAGAGTTAGCGAGGTCCCTTCCGTTGCAAAGTCCTCGGACACGGAAATAAATTTCTGAGACGTCCAAGCATGTCAGGAAACGGCTCCACTGGCCACAGGTGGCGGTCCGACTATCCTGGGGCACCTGCAAGGTGACAAGCGATCAGCTGTGAACCGGCGATTTGTCGGTCCTATTCGGGCAGTCAATCTAACACTGGGGGATGGAAACGCTAAGAAGATGGGACGAGATA